>CP139505.1:34898965-35624836 GCA_021014915.2 Artemisia tridentata subsp. tridentata
TATCAGTTTTAAAAATGGCAAGTTTTTAATATTAGCTAATCTTTACGTGTTAACCAATTAAAAAAAAAAAAAAAAAAAAAAAAAAAAAAAAAAAAAAAAACACGGTTTCTCTATCAATATCAATTTACATGATTACTCTTTAAAGACTGAATGAAAATTATTAAAACTTAAAATTGAGTAATGCTAGTAGACTATTATACCTTTGTTAAAAATAGTAACATTATCTACAACTAAATTAATACTTTTAAAATGTCAGTTTTAAAAATGGTAGAGGGTGTGGCTCGTCCTTCATCCATTTAATCCCTAAGGTTGACGATCCGCAAGGCCTTAAAGACTACCGACCGATTAGTCTCGTTGGTTGTATTTCTAAGGTGATTTCTAAGGTGTTGGCTAATCGTCTTAGGTGTGTTGTGGCTTCGGTGGTTTCGGATTCTCAGTTAGCATACATATCAGGTAGATCGATCTTAGATGGTCCAATGGTTTTGAATGAAATGATTGCTTGGGCGAAGAAATCCAAAAAACAATCATTTTTATTTAAAATTGATTTCGAGAAGGCTTTCGACACCGTTGATTGGCGTTTCATTGACGACATATTGAGAGATATGGGGTTTCCGGATTTATGGAGAAAGTGGGTCTTTGGGTGCTTTCGTTCGTTTAGAGCCTCGGTTCTCATCAACGGATCCCCGACTTGGGAATTCCAAACTGAGAGGGGAGTTAGGCAAGGAGATCCGCTTTCGCCTTTTCTCTTCATCTTGGTCATGGAGGCTCTTAATTCCTTGATGATCAAAGCAGTTGATGTTGGTGTCTTTACCGGGTTAAAGTGTCCTCATAATGGTCCAACCATTTCTCATATTCTTTTCGCGGATGACGCAATTATCTTGGGCGATTGGAGTGAAGACAACATTCAGAACCTTGTTAGAATCCTTCGGGTGTTCTATGTTGTGTCGGGTCTCAGGGTGAATTTGGAGAAGTGCAGCTTATATGGCATAAATGTGAATGATCTTGAGCTCGCTAGGTGTGCCAACTTTCTTAAGTGTAGAGTGGGTGAATTCCCATTAAAGCATTTAGGGATTATGGTAGGTGCCAATATGAATCGTATCAAGAATTGGGACCCCGTTATTGAAGTGTTTGAAAGGCGGCTGTCTTTGTGGAAAGCTTCTTGCTTATCTTTGGGTGGTAGACTGGTATTAATCAAGGCCGTTCTTGATTCGCTGCCAATATATTACTTCTCGCTTTTTAAAGCCCCGCGCGCGGTTATCGAAAAACTTGAAGGCCTTAGAATGAGGTTCCTATGGGGTGGATCGAACAACATATCTAGAATCCATTGGGTTAAACGAAGTGAAATTACAAAACCGGTAAAAGACGGTGGGCTGGGATTGTCCTCTCTTGAAGATATTAATAAAAGTTTACTGGCGAAGTGGATTTGGCGATATAAACTTGAACCGTTTAATTTTTGGCGTCGGGTTGTTTATTCGCTGCATGAAAGCAATAGACGGGTAACGTTCGTGCCACACAACAAAACAACATCTGGAGTTTGGAGAGAAGTTGTGGGTGTCAATGGCTTCTTAATGTCCAAAGGAATCAATCTGAGATCCCTCATCCAATTTGATGGCAATAATTGGAAGTGGGGACCTGATCCAAATGGTCATTTTTATTCCAAATCGGTTCGTAAGCTTCTAGAAGATGCGGCCTCTAACGCATCTACTGCTGGTGTCTCGGAAGTTTATGAATGGTCAAAAATTGTTCCCAGTCGAGTTAACACTTTCGCGTGGAGATTGTTTCGTGGCAGAATAGCAACAGCGGATGAATTGTTGAAGCGGAACGTCCCGATTAACCAGACTGCCTGCTGGTTCTGTGGCGAAGGCGTGGAAACTGGTATGCATTTATTTACCTCTTGTTTTATTGCTGCAGTAGTGTGGGGGATGATCTCGAGCTGGTGCAAGTTACCTCCAATATACGCGTTTGATGTCCGGGATCTGTTTACAATTCATAAGGCTGTGATGGATAGGAAGAAAGCAACTCTTGTGTACGTCATCATTCTAACTACGGTGTGGACATTATGGAAGGAGCGGAACGAAGTGGTCTTCAACCAAAAAAGGCCGTCGATTGAGGGCATTATCAAGGAGATAAAGGCGAGTAGTTTCTTTTGGGTGAAACATAGGTCGAAAGTGGAGTTGATAGATTGGGAGAATTGGTGTACCTTTAATTTTTAATGTTGTTTTGTATGTTCTTGCCCGCCTTCTAGCGTCTTGCTAGTCGGTTCTTTTAATGAAATTCGCCGTTCAAAAAAAAAAAAAAAAAAAAAAAAAAAAAATGGCAAGTTTTTAATATTAGCTAATCTTTATGTGTTTACCAGTTAAAAAAAAATAATAATAAGTAAATAAATGCATTGTTTCTCTATCAATATCAATTTACATGATTGCTCTTTAAAGACTGAATGAAAATTCTTAAAACTTAAAATTGAGTAATGTTAATAGACTATTATACCCTTTGTTAAAAATAGTAACATTATTTACAACCAAATTTATATTTTAAATATTGATTAATCTTTAAATTTTTAATATTTTTTTTTCTAACTCATAAACACTATTTTCAAAAACTTTATCTTCTCATCAATTCAGGAATATTATTTTAATTTAGAGTAAATTCTCAAAATAGGCCAAAAATATTCTAATATTTCAAGACTTGGCCACAAACCACACCCTTTTCCCATTTTATGTCACGCTCGACTGCTCGACCCCATAAATTTATCGACACGTGTCATTCTATTATTTTTTTATTATTATAAATTTGGCCCACAATTGACATATAAATTTGGCAACGTTAGTCCATTAACCAAACAAGCGTTTGCAAAGTTAGTCCTTTTACTAACGGCAGTTTTATTTTAGTCTATTAACCAAACAAGCGTTTGCAAAGTTAGTCCTTTAACTAACGGCCGTTTTATTTTTCATTTTTGGTCCTTGTGATTATTATTATTATTCAAAAAAATTTATAAAAATTCGAAAAAAATTATAAAATTTCGAAAAGTTTCGAAAAAATTTATAAAAAATCGAAAAAGATTTAAAAATTCGAAAAAACTTATAAAAATTTGAAAAATTTATAAAAATTCGAAAATTTTTAAAAATTCGAAAAATTTATAAAAATTCAAAAAAGTTTTAAAAATTGGAAAAAACTTATAAAAATTTGAAAAGTTTATAAAAATTCTAAAAAGTTTTAAAAATTTGAAAAAACTTATGAAAATTTGAAAACTTTATAAAAATTCGAAAAAACTTATAAAAATTCGAAAAATTTATAAAAATTAGGAAAATTTTTTGAATTCGAAAAAAATTATAAAATTCGAAAATTTATAAAAATTCGAAAAAGTTTTAAAAATTTGAAAAAACTTATAAAAATTCAAAAATTTATAAAAATTCGAAATATTTTTAAAAATTCGAAAAAACTTATAAAAATTCAAAAAAAATTTAAAAATTTAAAAAAATTCAAAAAAACTTATAAAA
Source organism: Artemisia tridentata subsp. tridentata (assembly GCA_021014915.2). Lineage (NCBI taxonomy): Eukaryota > Viridiplantae > Streptophyta > Magnoliopsida > Asterales > Asteraceae > Artemisia > Artemisia tridentata. The sequence goes on from CP139505.1 coordinate 34,902,463, forward strand.
ATTCGAAAAATTTATAAAAACTCGAAAAAATTTTAAAAATCAGAAAAAGTTAATAAAAACTCGAAAAATTCAAAAAGATTTATATAAATCCGAAAAAATTTTAAAAATTAGAAAAATTTTAAAAAATTCTAAATATTTTTTGAAATCGAAAAAAATTGAAAAATTAGAAAAATTTATAAAAATTTAAATTTTTTTTAAAACTTAGAAAAATTAATAAAAATTCGAAAAATTTGAAAAAATTTATATAAATTCAACTGCTCAACCGCTTGAGCACCACTTCTCAACCGCTCAACTGCTCGACCACCACTGTTCAACTGCTGGTTGAGCAGTTGAGCAGTGGTGGTCGTGCGGTTGAGCTGTTGAGCAGTGGTGGTCGAGCGGTTAAGCAGTTGAATTTTTATATTTTTGAATTTTTACAAAAATTTTTATATTTTTCGAATTTTTATATTTTTTGAATTTTTATAAGTTTTTTCTACTTTTTAAAAAAATTTCGAATTTTTATAAATTTTTTCGAATTTTTTGTATTTTTATAAATTTTTTGAATTTTTATAATTTTTTTCGAATTTTTATAAACTTATCGAAATTTTATAATTTTTTCAAATTTTCATAAGTTTTTTCGTATTTTTATAAATTTTTCGAATTTTTTGAATTTTTTCTAATTTTTATGAATTTTTCGAATTTTTATATTTTTTTTCGAATTTTTTTAAATTTTTCGAATTTTTCGAAATTTTAAACAATTTTCGAATTTATATAAATTTTTTCGAATTTTATAAATTTTTTCTATTTTTTTAAAAATTTTCGAATTTTTATAAGTTTTTTCAAATTTTTAAAATTTTTTCGAATTTTTATAAATTTTTCAAATTTTCATAAGTTTTTTCGAATTTTTAAAACTTTTTCGAATATTTAAAATTTTTTCGAATTTTTAGAAATTTTTCAAAATTTTATAGGTTTTTCCAATTTTTATAAACTTTTCTAATTTTTATAAGTTTTTTCGAATTTTTATAAATTTTTCAAATTTTTATATGTTTTTTCGAATTTTTAAATCTTTTTCGATTTTTTATAAACTTTTTCAAAACTTTTCGAAATTTTATAATTTTTATAAATTTTTTTGAATAATAATAATAATCACAAGGACCAAAAATGAAAAATAAAACGGCCGTTAGTAAAAGGACTAACTTTGCAAACATTTGTTTGGTTAATGGACTAAAATAAAATGGCCGTTTGTAAAAGGACTAACTTTGCAAACGCTTGTTTTGTTAATGGACTAACGTTGCCAAATTTACATGTCAATTGTGGGCCAAATTTATATTAATAAAAAAATAATGGAATGACACGTGTCGATAAATTTATGGGGTCGAGCAGTCGAGCGTGGCCTAAAATGAGAAAAGGGTGTGTTTTATGGCCAAATCTTGAAATATTGGAATATTTTTTGCCTATTTTGAGAATTTACTCATTTAATTTATGAGTTTGTTAACTTTTCTTTATCTTTATCTATAATAAAAATCATCTTTATCAATGTCAATTAAGTTGTATTCGTTTTGAAATGAAGAAAAAGTATACTTACCTACTCCTTTGGTTTCTAAATAATTGTTACACAAACAAAATAACACACAACTTATAGCTATACAACTATGTTAACAAACACTTTGTCAAAAGAAACAGTTTTGTAAATGCACTCCCCCTTTACTTTTGTAAAACATGTTTTTCAGTTTTGAGTCAAAACTACCTAAATACCCTTAAGTTCAACCTAAAACCTTTTTTTTTTTTTTTTCTCGTAATCAAAACATCGCATACTCCTCATTCCTCTTTTGTTCAAATCTTACTCGGATCAATGTATCTCCATCCATAGCATCATTAAGAGTACCATCATCACAATAAACAATGCTCTCATCATCCGAACTTTCAATTTCAATAACAATGTTTCATCTCCATGTCGCCAAATTTGCCTCCCTTTTTCTTTAATCGAATGCGTGGTTCACCTTTTCAAGTAACGAATGGGTATCGTTGCGGCATGGTCATGTTTAAAGAAGGGAAAAAATATTAGGTCTTCATACAAATATATGGATATGAGGTCCTTTTGTTAAAAATTGAAACCGAACTAAATGTAAAATTGAATGTTACCTCATGAGTTTCGACATTGACATTGTTCCCGATTTGCTATTCAAAGGGGGGAAAATATCAAATCTTAATAAAAAGTATAAAAAATTACGTAAATTGTTGAAGTGTAGGTCCGAAAAAGTATTGACATGAGCTTTACCCTGATTTTTTCGTGGAGAGTCACTTTGGCGATGTTGGTTAACACGTTTTTGATTGCCTGGATGGTAAACACATTGTTTGACTTGTTCGTCTGCGTAAATGGAAGAGCCAGAAGTTGAGTTTAAAACTTCAAAATAAAGAGTATAATATGTATACCTCCTTTTTTGTTGCTTAAATGAGTTCACTGTATTTTTGTTATGAATTGAAAATGGTTTTGAATTTATAAACGTGTGCATGGTCTACATGCCCGCCCAAATTCATTTTATTTGAAAATTCAAATTTACAAATCTATTAAGATAACATTGGTAGTTTGTTGTAGGCTACATTGGTCAATGATAAGATCTAAGTAGTATTTTAAAGTATCTTATTATATTTTATTTGAATATGTATTTCTAGTTCCGCTTTTGACTCTAGTTGGTTAATAAAGATAATTGATGAATTACAATAGTCAAGATTAAAAGTTCTTTGATCCAACGAACGTAATAAATAGATAATTTAAACTGCTCAGATTAAATCTTCGATAAATCTGACGGTTAATATATAATGTCATGTCAGCATTTTTTCTCTCTCCGTTTACAATATATATTATAATTGAGTTGTTAGATGCTTTAGGAAAAACACAAAAACAAATTAGCACTAAACATGATTTTCAAAATCTTAATTTACTTGTCAATTCAAGAATATTATTTATTTTTTGAGTTTGTTAGCTTGTCCAATATCAATTGAGCTGTAGATGCTTTACGAAAAACACAAAAAATAAATTAGCACAAAACGACACATGTGCTTCCTAATCAATTACTATCAATGCATATATTCTATTGCTACTTGTCTAATTTATTAATCGTTGATTATACAAGTTGTTCACATGTGTGTATTTGACTAAGTGAGAACACTTTTTAGGCGGTGTTTGTATAACGTTATTTGACCGGCTTCTAGGTTTGTCGAACTTTTGAAAAGCCTATAAGCTTGAATTTTGGAACTGTAGAAATTTATAATCAAAGCCTGAAACAACACAGATTCTTTCAAGTGAACCTAACCAACCACCCTTTTGGTTCACTTCTTTTATTAAAACTAATACGCTAAAGAATAGCAGTTATGTTTACAATACAGAAAACTGGAAAGAATCAATACACAAACTAGGGTTTCTTTAGGTAAAATTCCTCTTAGTGCGAAGCCGTGAGTTCTAGGGGTTTCCCTTCGCTGGGCTCTCATAGTGGTTCGGGTCCCGGAGCCTACCCGTTTGGATGGTTTAACTCGGGGGTCGGATATCAAGTGTGGTGTCATTCTAAAAAAAACATGAAACAATAAGAATGATATGTCATTTATTACAATTTAGTGTGCTATTGCATTACTCGTATAACACTATTTTTTAGATACCTATTTACCCATTTGATCTATTGGATATGAACTTGGATAGATGAAGTCGAACTAAAAGGATACGGATATTGATTATATGAAAAAGAAATTGACAAAGATTATGAAAACCTAAATGAGTACGTAGACGATCGTATCGATCCATGGCCATCATAAGCATTCTACATAGTGCTCAGCAAATTTTGGCTAACTGAAATAGTTTACTATTAACTGATCAACGACTTGAACTTTATGGGCTATGGTGGTTAGAAAACACGACAATAACATGACAAGTTGATATATTATAGGGTAAATTGCAAATTTCGTTCCTAAAGTTTGCAATTTTTGCACGCTAGCCACTGAAAAAAGTTTGTATTTCATATGTTTCAAAAGTAATTGTTTTGTTGCAACTTAGCCATTATGGCTAGCGCTCGTTACTTTTGCCCATTAGTCAATGACGGAGGGAGTGGGGGGCTAGAGGGTGCTTGGCCCCCTCCAATAAGCCCAAATGCTTTATAAAAATAGTGATAAAATTTTAGCCCAAGCCCATTTATTAGTACTTGACCCCCCCAATATTTTAAGCGGCAAAAAAGAAAAATATCAAGACCGAATCTTTTTCAACTTCCAGTTCCACACTTCCATAGTTCCACGCACAAGGTTTGCAACAATTCTCTTCCTTTTCATTAATTTTACATGTTCTTTTTTTTATGTGTTCTATTTATCTATGTTTTTTGATGTATCTTGATATATAATTGCTCAAAATCCCCAATTTTTTGTTTTTAGGGATTAGGGATTTGTTTATATGGCATAGAATTGATCACCCCTGTTTTTATTGCTATTTCATAAAAAAAGAGTGATCACCCCTGTTTATATGGTAGAGCTGCGTAATCATCCCTGTTTATGTTGCTAAAAACATAGATAAATAGATTACATTGAAAATGAACTGTAAAATTGCAACTTACAGGAATTTAATTCAGTCTCGTAAAAAGAATAATGTGACCGTCGAACATCACTATCGACTTGATGTATTCTATGCTGCTATAGATCGTCAATTAGTAGAGTTGAACTCTAGATTTAATGAGTCTGTAACAGATCTTCTTCGCCTCAGTGTTGCTCTAGATCCAAGAAAGTCCTTCAATATTGATGATATTTGTAAGCTTGTGATGAAGTATTATCCTTTGGACTTCACTGATCAAGAAAAGATTCAACTAAAAGCTGAGTTGCAACATTACGAGCTAGATGTGCGTAATCATCCAAGGTTAAAAAAAGTTTCTAAACTCTCTGCTTTATGTAAAGGGCTTCATGAGACGGGGAAATCAAAATCTTATCCTTTGGTTGACCGCTTGATACGTCTTATATTGACTCTTCCGGTTTCAACTGCATCGAGTGAAAGAGCTTTCTCAGCAATGAAAATTGTGAAAACAAGACTTCGCACTAAAATGAGTGATGACTATCTTAAACATTGCTTGATTATCTACATCGAAAGGGAGATTTCTGACACATTTACTACATATATGATAATAGATGCTTTCAATTCTAGGAAAAAAAGACGCGTCCGGTTTCAAATGGCCAAGGTACACTTCTCAAATTTAATCTGTATTTTTTTGGTTTAACTATATATGGCTTGGGAGTTAGCTGTTTAATTGGTTCTATTATTTATTTGCAGGTGCAAGTCGAGAGTTCACATGTTCCTGATGATGAAACCGAATGGCATTTGTGATCAATGTAAGCGTTATTTATATTTTGGAAAGTTAACATGTAGGTATGTTTATTAGATTGTGTTTGCTAGAATGGTACCAAGATTTCGCTAGATGATGTAGTTTCTTTTGGTCGTGTTTGACGTTGCTAGCTACTGATGTAGAATGGTTTCAAGATTTCGCTAGATGATGTAGCTTCTGATGGTGTACAGCTCTTTTGTTAGTTTCTTTTGGTGATGTTGCTAGCTACTGATGTAGAATCGTTTCAACATTTCGCTAGCTGATGTAGCTACTGGTGGTGTACAACTTTTTTGTTAGTCTCTTTTGGTGATATTGCTAGCTACTGATGTAGAATGGTTTCAAGATTCCGCTAGCTGATGTAGTTACTGATGGTGTACAGCTCTTTTGTTAGTTTCTTTTGGTAGTGTTTAATGTTGCAAGGCGAAAGTACTTTTGTATTGGCTGCGGCCTTTATTCTAATCTTTAATGAAGTCCGTCTTTTACAAAGGTATGTTTCTAGATATTTTATTTTACTTTTGTTAGCTTGAAAAAAAAGTTCGGCCCCCCTTATTTATAATTCCTGGCTCCGTCCCTGCCATTAGTGATAGTCAAAGGTCTACGAAATGACTAATATACCCTCGACTTTTTTCTCATTTTGATTTCTTCTTGAATTTACAAATATTTTTAAGAGTAAACTGTAAAATACATCCCTGTGGCTTACAGTTTTTGAGACCTTACATCCATGTCAGAAACTATTGACATGTTACATCATTCGTTAGCCAAACGTTTGCCACCCTACATCCCTCGTTTACAATAAGGACTAACGGTGCAAATTATTTTTCCATTATCTCTTAACGAGATAGATAATATTACACCATTAGCCTTCAGGACTAACGGTATTTGCACCGTTAGTCCTTTTTTTACGTTATCTCCGTTTTTCTCCGTTTTTTGTACGTTTTATCCCTTTTTTCCCCTTTTTAGTACGTTTCTATCCGTTTTTTGTACGTTTTACCCTTTTCTTTTACGTTTTTTATCCCTTTTTTTACGTTTTTGTACGTTTTTATCATTTTTTGTACGTTTTATCCGTTTTTTGTGCGTTTTACCCCTATTTTTAACGTTTTTTATCCATTTTTGAACGTTTTTATCCATTTTATTTTACGTTTTTATACAGTTTTTTGTACGTTTTATAACTTTTTATTTTACGTTTTTATCCTTATTTTTTACGTTTTATCCCTTTTTTTTGCACGTTTTTATCATTTTTTTTTACGTTTTTATCCGTTTTTTTACGTTTTTTATACATTTTATCAGTTTTTTGTACGTTTTAATCCATTTTTTGTACGTTCTATCGTTTTTAAAGTCTTAATCCCTTTTTTTAGTTTTATATTTTTTTTTCGTTTTTCGTCTTACGTTTTTTATCATTTCTTTGTACGTTTTATCCGTTTTTATCCATTTTTTTAACGTTTTAAATTAATCCTTTTTTTACGTTTTTCGTACGGTTTTATTTTATCTCCTTTTTTTTCGTTTTATCGTTTTTTTTTTAGGTTTTTTGTCCGTTTTCTTTGCGCTTTTTTCATTTTTGTACGTTTTTATATCCGTTTTTATACGTTTTTATCCCTTTTTTTAAAATTTTTTTTTGTATGTTTTATCCATTTTTTCTACGTTTTATCCGTTTTTAACGTTTTTTGTATGTTTTATCCGTTTTTTGTACGTTTATCCGTTTTTGTACGTTTTCATCCGTTTTTTGTATGTGTTATCCGTTCTTTTACATTATTTCTACTTTTTTATACATTTTTTATACGCTTGATCCATTTTTTTCGTTTTTTGTAAGTTTTATCCATTTTATCCATTTTTTATCCATTTTTTGTATGTTTTATCCCTCTTTTTTATGTTTTTTGTACGCTTTTGTCAATTTTTTACGTTTCTATCCGTTTTTGTACGTTTTATCCATTTTTTTATGTTTTAACCATTTTTTATACGTTTTTATCCGTACAAAAATAGATAAATCGTAAAAAATGGATAAAACGTACAAAAACGAAAAAATGGATTAAAACATAAAAAACTGATAAAGATGGAAAAACGGATAAAAACTTAAAAAACAGATAAAAAAATAAAAAAACGCACAAAAAAAAGGGATAAAACGGGAAAAAACGGTAAAAATGGAAAAAAAAACATAAAAAAGAAAACGGAAAGACAGTACAAAAACGGATAAAACTTACAAAAAAGGTAAGAAACGGGATAAAACGTACAAAAAACGGATAAAAACGTTCAAAAGCGGATAAAACTTAAAAAAAAAAAGGATAAAACGTACAAAAAACGGATATAAACAGATAAAACATACAAAAAACGTAAAAGAACGGATAAAACGTTAAAAAAAGGATTAAAACGTTAAAAATGGATAAAACGTACAAAAACAGATAAAACGTAAAAAAAACGGATAAAACGTACAAAAACAGATAAAACGTAAAAAAAACGGATAAAAACGTTAAAAACGGAGAAAACGTACAAAAAACGAATAAATCGTACAAAAAACGTAAAAAATCAGATAAAACGTACAAAAAATTAAAAAAAGGATAACACGTACAAAGAACGGATAAAACATAAAAAAATGATAAAAAAAAGTTAGAAACGGATAAAACGTAAAAAACGGATAAAACATATAAAAAACGGATAAAAACGTACAAAAAACGAAGAAAACGTACAAAAAACGGAGAAAACGTAAAAAAATGGACTAACGGTGCAAATACCATTAGTCCTGAAGGCTAACGGTGTAATATTATCTATCTCGTTAAGAGATAACGGAGAAATTATTTGCACCGTTAGTCCTCATTGTAAACGAGGGATGTAGGGTGGCAAACGTTTGGCTAACGAATGATGTAACATGCAAATAGTTTCTGACAGGGATGTAAGGTCTCAAAAACTGTAAACCACAAGGATGTATTTTGCAGTTTACTCTATTTTTAATTTTCACCTAGAATTTACAATTATTCTTTGGGTTCATTCTTCATCTATGCTATTCCTTTAGATCTTGTATCGAGTTTATCTATCCCAAATTTATTATTTACTTCCTATATACCCAGGTTCCGGATCATTTGCAAAGTAGCACAAATTTGCAAAGCCTAAAAAGTATTTTGGTGCTGCCACGTGTCCTCCCTCCTTTTTCCCCTCAAGGATACTTATGTAATTTCTCCTCCTTCCCGCTAATATCCCCTTCTTCCCTCTTTTTCTTTCTATTATCAGGTTTTTCTTTCTATTGTTTATTCTCCTAGTACCCTCCCAACCACCACTATCATCATCAGATCTAACACAACACATCCCGATCTCCTCATCCCCTTTCATACCATCATCATCATCATCATCATCATCAGATCTAACACATCACCGTCTCCGTCACCATCACCGTCTCCATCACCATCACCGTCTTCACGCCGTCAGCAACACCGTCATCACGCCGTCACCATCAGGTACCAACTAATAATTTTTTTTTTTTGTACTTTTCGACTTCATAATAATCAGGTAAACATAGAAGATCTGTTGTTGAAATGTGATAGATATAAAGATGCACACTAACTGCTCGATGAAATGCTTCAACCAGATTTTATATGCAAAAGTATATATTTTTAACATATATATTTAGTTTATTCAAAAAAGAAGTGAATATGAATTGTACCAAAGTTATAAGTTTTGACTAATGAGATGCGTGGTTTGGAATATGAAATTGTAGTTTGAAAAGCTTTGGTCCAACACAAGTAACATCATTTTAAGTCAAATCAACTTTTGGAGTGCGTAAGAAATATTATACCTGTAGTTTTGGTCTTTATATTCAAGTGTTCGACCCAAAGTCATGTTTTCATTTAGTATCAAGTTGTGACTGATTAGAAGTAAATTTGTTTGTGTTAAAATGATTGTCAATTTGTGTATTTGTTGGATGTAATTAATATTTATTGTTTGCGTTTTCTTTGATGTTATTCATTAGTTAAATCAGTTATAGGTTCATCAGTTATAGGTTCATCAGTTATTGGTTCATCAGTTATTGTGTTGTTATAGGTTCATCAGTTATAGGTTCATCAGTTATTGGTTCATCAGTTATAGGTTCATCAGTTATTGGTTCATCAGTTATTGGTTCATCAGTTATTGTGTTGTTATAGGTTCATCAGTTATAGGTTCATCAGTTATAGGTTCATCAGTTATTGGTTCATCAGTTATAGGTTCATCAGTTATTGTGTTGTGTTATTTTTTTGGTTCATCAGTTATTGTGCTGTTATTTTTTTGGTTCATCAATTATTATCCTGGTGTTATGTCTTTTTGGTTCATCAATTATTGGTTCATAAGTTATAGGTTCATTAGTTATTGGTTCATCAGTTATTGGTTCATCAGTTATTGTGTCGTTATAGGTTCATCAGTTATAGGTTAATCAGTTATAGGTTCATCAATTATTGGTTCATCAGTTATAGGTTCATCAGTTATCGTCGGTTGTTTTTCAAAGTGTTTTGGTTCATCAGTTAGCTTCGGTTGTGTTTCAAAGTGTTTAGGTTCATCAGTTAGCGTCGGTTGTTTTTCAAAGTGTTTTGGTTCATCAGTTAGCTTCGGTTGTGTTTCAAAGTGTTTAGGTTCATCAGTTAGCTTCGGTTGTGTTTCAAAGTGTTTAGGTTCATCAGTTAGCGTCGGTTGTTTATCAAAGTGTTTAGGTTCATCAGTTAGCGTCGGTTGTTTTTCAAAGTGTTTTGGTTCATCAGTTATTTTTGATAACGTTCATCAGTTATTGTTAATCTTTAACGTGCAATATCTCACTCATATTATATCGGATTTGAGTGATTCAAATTTATGGGTAAAGAATGGCCAAAAAGCTACAACTTTCATGTTTTAAGTTTTGCAAAATTCGGCCTTTAAACTAGGCAAAATTAGAGCTAAAAATGCATAAAATTTCAAGAAAATCAACACCTACTTAAAAAGTTGAAAAAAAAAAAGTTGCGATTCATATATCATAATGCATACCAAATTAAAGAGAATTATATTTTTAAAAATTATGGTGAAATCGGTTTTTCATAAAAGTTTATCGTTTGAAAGTTATTTACGTTTAAAGTTTTGGGGTGGAATAAAAAAGGGGTTAAAAGGACCAAAATGCCCCCTAACCAAATTTAATAAGAAAAAAATGAGGGAATGGTTGGTGGACACTTGTCACATTGTGAGTGGTTGAAAACACTTTTTAGACTTTTTAATTTGCATCCCCTTTTTAAGGGATCGCATCTCACTTCCTATATACCCAAATTTTCATTTGTTAGTATAAAATCGTAAGGAAACATCTAACAAGTAAATGAACGTACCTAATTACCCCTTGTTTGACTTAATTTAAAGCCTTGAACTCCTATCTCACAAGATGTATCTTCTTTTGTCACACGAGTGTCTCTTATGGTCATATAATGTACTCCCTATCAATCTTTAAATAATCAGAATCTGTGAAACGCTCAAAGAACTCATGCTATTATTACCAGTTCAAACAAAAAAAAGACAACCAAACACTATCCCACAACATGTTTCATGAAAGCTGATTATCTGAACCATAATATTCAAAATCACATGTTCCCTTTCAAAATGGACATTCAAATGCAATAGTTGAAAGTTGAAACATATCCACTTTCAGTTAGATTCACATTTCCTTATACCGGTTTAACAGTTCTTAATTCAGGTCATAGAATTGATATCATGGTCTTTTTTCTAATGGTTTACAGGTACACACCAGGCGAGTTCCCACTTCCTTCCAATACCTAGTCTGCAAAATTCTACATAATTGCTTCAAAAAAAGTATTAAAAAACAGTAGACGTACAGGTTACTTATAATCATCAAGCTGCTACAACAAATTTGTCATTTCTACACTATTTTTTCTTCGCACTTTATGAACCGTGAACTTTATTTTAAAGAGGGTGAAGAATTTCAATCTCACACTTAAAAGTGTCAAAATTATTTCAAAATCAAAATTATTACACTTAAAAGTGTGAAGAATTATTTTAAAATCAAAATCGTCATACTTAAAAGTGTGAAGAATTGTTATAAAACTCTCACACTTAAAAGTGTGAAAAATATTCATAAATCTTCACACATAAAAGTGTGAAAATATTTGCTACACCCAATTGATTCACACGTATATTAGCGTGAACTTTTCGATTCTTCACACTTTAAAGTGTGTAAACATGATCTAATAAGTGTGAGTGTATTACTATTTTGTACTAGTGGAGTACGTGTTATTGAATGTATGCACGAGATTATAACATATAGGGATAATTACCAAAATAGATCGGGCAACCAAGTGGTTAGCGGTTTCCGCCCCGAAATTGAGAACTTCTGATATTAGACCAGGGCAACCTGTACTTTTTGGGCAACTGAAATCTGCAAGTGACAAGTGTCACTTTTCTGACTATTTTTTGGGCAACTGGAGGACACTTGTCATCGTATGGGTCGAGATTCCCAGTTGCCAGGTCTAATTGTTAGGATTTATAAAAAGTGATGGTCATTAACGTTGTAATATTTTAATTAAGAGTGTCGTTGTGTAGTTAGTTTATTTAAACAATGGGCTTGGACTTAAGTTTGTAATGTAATGTAATTCATGTAAAAGCCCAACCCAAGTCCAAGCCCATCCATCACAAGAAACTATAAATAGAACCCTCCATCCTCATTTGGAGGGTTGGTGGTTCTAAGGTGTCCTCAGGTGCTTCAAGGTTTATCTCTAGTCATTTAGGTTTGTATCAAGGATGAAAAGTGTGAATAAAAGTTAATCATTTATTAATCCACTATTAATCTTTGATCTTATCTAGTATTAGTTGTATTGGTTAGGATTGATTTCTAGTATTAACAAGTGGTATCAAGAGCAAAAACTAAAAAAAAAAAAGATCTAGGGTTCGGTACTGTTCCATTGGTTCGCTGTTGGTTTGATCGAGTAACTTTCATCTAGTTACTAAGGTAGTCGAGTAACATCTTCATCGAGTAACTAGCGAGTTAGCTAGGTTACTCGAGCAACTTTGATCGAGCAACTCATTTGATCTAGTAACTCATTTCATCGAGTAACTCATTTGATCTAGTAACTCATTTCATCGAGTAACTCATTTGATCTAGTAACTCATTTGATCGAGTAACTCCATTTGATCGAGTAACTAGTTGATCGAGTAACTACTTAGTCGAGTATCTGGTTGATCGAGTAACTTCATCGAGTAACTATTTAGTCGAGTAACTATTTAGTCGAGTAACTACTTAGTCGAGTAACTACTTAGTCGAGTATCTGGTTGATTGAGTAACTTCATCGAGCAACTATTTAGTCGAGTAACTATTTAGTCGAGTAACTACTTAGTCGAGTAACTTTTTAGTCGAGTAACTATTTAGTCAAGTAACTACTTAGTCGAGTAACTATTTAGTCGAGTAACTACTTAGTCTAGTAACTAGTTAGTCGAACAACTAAGTTAGTCGAGGAACTTTTGATCAAGCAACTTCATTAGTCGAGGAACGTTTGATCGAGCAACTAAGTTATTCGAGGAACTTTTGATCGAGCAACTTCATTAGTCGAGCAACTCTTGATCGAGTAACTTCCTTCATCTAGTAACTTGATCTAGTAACTACTTCACTTGATCGAGCAAGTTTTAAGGAACCTAGTCGAGTAACTTAGCTGAGGAACCTAGTCAAGTAACTTTAACTTAATCGAGCAACTTGCATAATCTAGTAACTCACTTCATTGATCAAGTAACTTCATCACATTTGTGAACAGTAACCAACTTATCCTAGTTCTTTAACCGATCCAATACCATCTTAACCAGACAACAACAACAATGGCTACTCAACAAGATATTCATGCAGCCGGTGCAGAAAACCGTCCTCCCATGCTAGAGAAAGGTAGTTATCTTCCATGGACAAGCCATATGCTTCGATATTTGAAAACCAAACCTCATGGACAAGGAAAGCTCTTGATTAACTCCATCAAGAATGGTCCATTCAAGCCTCGACAGATTCAAATAGCTGGTGATCCGAATCAAAATCCTCCCATTCCACCATCCTTTCGTGATCAGAAAGAAGAAGAATACACGGAAGATGATTGGAAACAGATTGTAGCAGATGACTTAGCCATGCACCTAATCCAACTTGGTTTACCACAAGAGATCTTTTGTGCTGTTGACAGTTGTGAAACTGCTTATGATATGTGGGAACGAGTTAGAAGGCTATGTCATGGAACTGAAATAGGTCAACAAGACATTGAAAACAAGCTTCTAACTGAATGGGAAAAGTTCACATCCACTCCAGCTGAACCAATTGAAACTTATTACACACGGTTTTGTACTCTCATGAACGAGCTCATCAGGAACAAGTTGGCTCCAAGGAAAATTGTTCAAAACATCAAGTTCATTAACAACCTTCCAGAGGAATGAGGATGATATGTCACAATCGTTAACCAAACAAAGAATCTTCATGAGGTGAACTATGATCTACTGTATGACTTTTTGAAACAAAACCAGAAAGAGGCAGATGAAGTTAGGAAAGAGAAGCTAGCCAAACAACATTGTAACAACCCGACCCAACAAGGGTAAAGATGTCACAATAATGGCTCCATATCAGATCAAAACAAAGCATACATCTACAGTAATACAAAAAATCTCAAAATTTACAAATGAAATACTGAAACTACAAGGTTACAAAAGAAAACTTCCAAAAACACTAATTCTAAAATATATTATCTACTAGTCAACTCTAATCCAGAATAGCTATCCAATCTTCTAAGTCCAAAGGTACACTCCACTCAATCCCAGCTTCCTAATAAAACCTGCCGCATGAAAAGAAATGCGGCTGAGCTACGAGAGCTCAGTGAACAGATATAACGATAACAAAGCAGTAGGAGAGAAAGTACGAAGTAATAGAAATAAAGGTCATGCAGATATAATATGAGTTAAGGGATAAGTAAAAGAATCGGAATAAACGAAAAGAAAAGTAAAGGTTATAAGATAGGGAACCAGTAATCCACCACGAGCCCAGAACAGATAATATCATAACAATGTAACCATATAAGCAATCCAGAGGGGATACCTCTCAAGTAACCAGATAATATAAGGGGTGTCCTCATGTATCAAATGGAGTGATCAGCTCCCAGAGATGTGAAAGACGTGTATCGCACACACCATCAGTCACCAGATATAACAGATAATATAACAGATACAGATACAGATAACAGAAACAGATCAGATCTAGGATGCATCCATACGCCCCAGGTGGCCAAATACCTCCTCAACACACCAAATCAAATCAAGTCAGGGACGGGACAGGTCATCACTCTCCTGCCCTAGAGTCATGCCATCGGTGCATCAATTACATGGACATGAAACCCTCATGCCTAGTGAAACAGATAGTGGCTCGTAGTATCAGACTGTGGGTCAAGGTCATATATCATGTCATAATCAGAATGTCATATCAAAGGTTCATGGCATAAGGTTCATGTCAAGTATTGCAGAAGTAAATATCAAAGGTTCAAAATCAATTAGTTTCATATCAGAGTTTATCAGATTAAGGTTTATATCAAAATTTCAAGTCAAGGCTCAGATTAAGTAGATCATATCAATTGGTTCAGAAAAGTATACCAAGGGTTCATAATCAGAATTTTCATAGCAAAAGTTCATTTCAAAAGTTTCTATTAAAAGTTCATTTAAAGCAATCCTTTAAAAATGGTTTTCATAGAAATGATCTTTCAAAGTAGTTTTTCATAAAAAGGATCTTTCAAAACGGTTTTTCATAAAGCTAGTCTTAAAGATAGTTTTCATAAGAGTTAGTAACATTTCGTAGAAAAGCAGTATCGTATCGTACTTATAAACATTTCTTTTAAACAAATGAACTTTTCTCAAAACATTTCCATATCAATATTTAAAAGGTTTTCACAGTATAGATTCATATCAGAGGTCATAACAAAGGGAACATAGAAAAGGTTCAGAGCAAAGGGAATCATAGCAAGGGAATCAAATTAGAAGCTAAACAGATCAGATATAAAAGAGATCAGAGAAGGTTCACAAACAGGGGAAGCATAGCAGGTTTCAAGGGAAACAAAATGTACAAAAGAGGAAGAGTTCATGAGAAACCTGTGCGAAGGTCAGAATATTTGTACCTTATTAGCAGTGCAGAAAATAAACAAGCAAATAAATACTGAACAGATCAAGGCTTCTCCTTCTTCGCACCTAAAGGAGTAGAAGACGGAATTACAAAGGATTCCAATTCAGATTATTACTTTTAGTTTACCTTTCCATTTTAAGTAACTTTCTATTTTTAGTAACTTTCCAGATTTAGTAAGTTTTCATAATTAGCAGGTTTCCAGAATTAACAGATATTATCATTTCAGATTAGATTAAGTCCTTACTCAGAGATTATTTTGGAATAAAGGTATATTTTAACAAGTTACAGAAGTCTAAGGTTAATTATGACAAGTTCACAAAGTTTAGGGTTTTAATTGTAACTTCATCAATTTCAAAGGTCTAAAGTGAAAATACTTCAAGTACTGATTTAAATACATATTTTATTCAGAATGACATCATAATCCCTTTAGTTTCATAATTTACAGATTATACCCCTCTAGTTACAATATTTACAAAACAAACCCTTTAATTACATAATTCATGATTTAATCCTTATGATATCCATATTTACCAACCAAGCATCTCATTTTAAAAATTTACAGAATGTTACCTCAGAATTATGTATGTTACGGATCAGACCCTCAGAATTTCAGAATTTACACAATTGGCCCCTTAAGTTTACAAAACTTATAATTTAAGTCATAATTTAGTAACAATTACATATTAAGCCCATAATTACTCAAGATTACACAATACACTCTTAATATCATTATTTACACAAAATAACTTCAAGTTTCCAGAATTTACACTTCTAGTCCCTCTATTTT
The DNA here is from genome assembly GCA_021014915.2 of Artemisia tridentata subsp. tridentata. Lineage (NCBI taxonomy): Eukaryota > Viridiplantae > Streptophyta > Magnoliopsida > Asterales > Asteraceae > Artemisia > Artemisia tridentata. Next base: position 34,918,682 of record CP139505.1, read on the forward strand.
AATTAATTCCAATTCGAACATCATATTTACAATTAAATCCATATCTTGCAATATTTACACTTAGGACCCTCAAGTTATATTTTTCCCACATTCCTACTGACTTATATAACATTACAAAAATGTCCCATACGTTTTTAAAAATTACAAAACACCCCCTTAAGTTTTAAAACAAATCGTATAACACTTTAAAAATACAATTCCAAGCCCTAATCAAATCCAATGATTGACACATCATGATTACAACCTTAAAACACATTAAATGTCCAGATCATGAATCAAGAATCCCTAACCCTAATATATTCGATTAGGTTTATATATATTTCTTTATTTTCTTAAAACCGGTTTTGAACAAAAATTAGCCACGAGTTATACAAGCCTCTAAGATTCGAACTGATGGGTGCGATGTGTCGTTGCGGTTTAGCAGTATTAATGCCTACTCAAGTTTTAAATTTATATTTAGCCGACTTATCAATAACACACACACTTAACGAGCAGTGTACCCGGTCAGTATGAATATAATGGTAAGGAGAGTGTCGATCACTAAGAGTGGAACGTATTATCTCGTTATTCTAATCAGTATTTTAATATTCTAACGCAAGGGGGTTCAGCCTGAGAGACTGGCACGATTTGGTTGCAATTAAATAATAAAATAAACCAATAGGCACGAATCAGCGAATAGCACACACGTACACAGATAAATACTTGAGACAATAAGAAGATCTGTCCTTATGATTAAGTAGTTTGTCACTTGTTTTATTGATAGCTTTATATGAAGTGTATGTAGTTAATCCTTTCTCGTTGGTCCTATTCTTATCGGCGAGTAAACCCTTAATGATTACTTATGTCTAAAAGTTATTCCTAAGTGATCAATTTAGTAACAACCGTGGGAGCCACATTATTTTCCGCAGTCAAATGCGCAGGCCACTAATAAACCCAGAGGTTATCAATGCACTAATAAGTAGTAACCAAAGACATCAACATATAAACTTTAATTGATGGGAAAGCAGTTTTAAGGGAGTGCAATCTTTCCGTTGTCACATTACACAAGCCATCAATCCTGATGAATTAAAGTTTACTAACACAATAAAACAAAACTACTTAATGAATTAAACACATGCAGCACCTTCTTACAGCTCTTGTATCTTCGTTCGGGTGTGTCTTGTGCTGCCTATTCGACTGAATTCGTCCTAGGTTTCTGTACTTCGGTCTTCTTTCTTTTTAAAACTAGCTACGGAATTCGTCTGGTCTTGGGGTATTTATAGTTTCCGTCTGAGGGTAAGATGCGGCGCATCTAGTAAGTAGATGCGGCGCATTGACTTAACTTCGCGTGGGGTCCAAGATTATAATATTCAGGAATATTCGTACACCGCCAGAAGATGCGGCGTAACCCCATAAATAGATGCGGCGCATGTCCTCTTGTATCTTGGATCGTATCTGGTGAAATATTGATAGTGATGCGCCGTATGTAATGAGTGAGATGCGGCGCATCTGGAGCAGATTCGTCTTGATCTTGTACATTTCAGTAGACTCTTAACTTCTTGCATGTTTTGCTCCATAATTAGTCCAAAATCGCCAAGTTTCACCAAATTCTTGTTTTCAACTGAGAATTACAAAAGTAAACGATTAAGTATCAATCCTCATACATAATATAATAAAACAAGTCAAATTAATAGGATAAATGATAGTAATAAAATGTACTTATTTGAGTTCATCAAATATCCCCCCACTTGAACTTTACTTGTCCCCAAGTAAACCTTAGAATTAATCTTATGAAAATGTATCCTAAAAGATATTCGGATTTATTTTTATATTTAAGCATGTATTCATTTTTGTCATAATCACACAACTAAACACTTAACGAATTAGAAGTAAAATGAAATAATTTGATAAAAGCAAATCTAATCGTTTAACTGTCCAGTCGCGACGAATATTCTATCATAAGCTTGGCAAGTATACACATCTCCCCCACTAAAGCCAAGGAATAACAAGTCTAAAGCGGTAAAAAGGGTTTTGAGGTTTAAGGGTTAATTATTCTTAATCTCTATCGATCTCAAATTCCAGAAAAGGCGACAAAATCACAAATACATGATCGAATCCACGAACACGATACTTGCAATTGCTCAAATCCTTAACTCGAATAGGCTAAAGATAGGTCCAAACTTCACCCATAATAATATATCAAAAAGGGCGACAAAATCATAAATACATAGCCGAATCCACGACTACGATACTTAAGATTGCTCAAATCCCTAATCTCAATAAATCAAAGGTTTGGTTGGATAAAGAATAATACAGGGTATGGATAATATTTGGGATATAAACTGGTGTAAAAAAATGAAAAATAAACAAAACAAATAAATTAAAATCCTAAGTGTGGTTAATCACTATCCCAACCATCCCATGAATAAGACTCATATCATTGAATAACTCACGCTTTAACACTTGAAACACACGCTTTAGGTAGACACGAATTACACTCAACAAGATCTTAATCAAAGAATAAACCTTAGTTGGCGTTCCCATAACTGCCAACTCCCATTCAATCCATAGATATAGTACAACAATTAGTGGTGATATCGACCACTTAATACAAAACTTCACATTGTTGGTTTAACAAACTTCCAACTTTCTTCTTTTTCTTTTTCTTTTCTATTTTTTTTTTTCGATTTTTTTTTTTTTTTTGAAGATCAACATATACATAGATGTGTAAAATTTCACCACATCACTATAATGATAATTCTGGATAATTTTTCCATACTTTTCATGACTTCAGAAATAACGGTAATAGTGAAAGTAGTAAACACACGAAAAATAAACTCAAAGATATACAATATTTACTTTCACTCCAATTGCATTGTGCAATTTCCCGACCTAACCATAGATAATGAATTACGCACGCGAACACAGGTAATGTAAGGAAACACACTTTGCCTAAAGCAATTAACCAACCACGGATTTTAATCTACAGGGTAGGCTAAGATTTAGGGGTGTAACGAAACATTTTAACAAAGGTGTAAGAAACGAAAGGAATGGCTCTGAGTGTTTTTCTAGGGGTATCTTACTCTAAAAGTGAGAGTAACAAAAGGGTTTATACGGGGGTTAACTAACCAGTGTAGTTAGCTAATAACACATAACATATAATAGGCTATTTGGGTGTAATCCTAGAAATTTACCAATTTAGACAAGTCATTCCAATTATATCAATAATACTCATTATGGTGGTCTCGAATAGTATACAAGCCAAGTTCTAAAGTTTACAAGTCACCGGCACACTCATAGATTTGTGAATTTTGAAAAATCACAATTTTTGAAAATAACGTCATGTGTGCAGCTATGCAACTTATACTTTAAACAAAAACATGCTAAAAATTTTAAAGTTTTATATATTAAGCACATTTTAAGCATATTTTGAAAAGTTTAGGACAAGTAAGTGTTAAGTGTTCTAATTCTCCAATCCCCCCACTTAAGTTAAACAACGTCCTCGTTGTTTGTATGAAAGGTTAAAAACTGGAAAATAAAAGAATTAGAACAGAAAAACTCCCCTGAGATTTGCTCGGTATGATCCTCTATTTGTATAAGAGCAAAAATCATCTTTCTTGTGGATGAGAACGTTTAAGCTTCATATAAGATGTATCCACAGGAAATGCAGGAATCTATAATACCACCAAGGCTTTAAACACACCTAAATTAAGAAAGGTTCAAACTTGCATAATACATTAGTAGTTAGATAAAAATAAAACTTAAAAATTAAAAATGAAAATCATCAAGTCAGTCGATGCGCCGTATCTTATGGAAGAAGATATGCCGTATCGAGCCTGGAATAAATACGGATCAGAATAAAAGATGCGCCGCATCCTTAACCAGGGATGCGCCGCATTAAAATAAACTGATAAAAAGTTTTAAAGTCGAAAATAAAAATATGCGGAAAAATAAAGATATGACCATTGCAGGAGATGCGTCGCATCTCAGGATGGAGATGCGCCGTATCCTCTGCGGCCTGACTGACTCGACACAAAAACAGAATAATAAAAATTTCTCCGGGTTGTCTCCCGGTCAGCACTTGTCTTTATTCCAGAGTCTTCAAGTTAGACTCACGTTCAGCTCTTTAATATCGATCATTGAAGGAGTCGGAAACATCGCGCTCCCTCATTCCCAATTCAGTAATATTGAACATTCCTTGCTCGTCCTTAATTTCCACGCCGTTCTTCTTTAATATCTGTATAAACAAAGTTCTGTCCCTTTCGGGCAGAGATGACAAAATGATAGACGGGAAATTCTTATTATCGTATAAGCATAAATAAGCAAGGTGGGGTGGTAGTTCAATAAACACATTATTATTCAAATTTGTATTCTCAACTATTCTCCTACGTTTGTTAATTACTACACAATCATACCACTCATCATCAGAATCATTGACAACATCGCGTCTAAGTTCGGTAGGTACATTAAGGTCAATAAATTCCTCAAAGTTCTCATGATTAGGATTAGTTGAGTTGTTTTGAATGAATGTTTCTCCCATGAGCCTAGCTTCAAGATCGAGGTCCATACGCTCTCTTAATCCTAGCACATAGACTCCTCTAATTATGCTTTTAACAGGATCTTGGCACTTATAGACTAGTTTATTATTCCCTACCCTTAATGAGATTTTTCTTTTAAACACATCAATCTTAGCATGGGCAGTAGACAAGAAAGGTCGACCAAGGATTAAAGGAATCTTAATATCCTCGGGCATATCTAATATAACAAAGTCTACAGGGAAAATAAACTCCTCAATCTTAACTAGCACATTAATAGCAATCCCTTCAGGTCGTTTTACCGTTTTATCAGCCAATTCAATAAGTAACTTAGTCGGTGCTAATTTACCTAGTCCTAGGGTAGTGAATGTCTTAAGAGGCATAACACTAACACTAGCTCCTAAGTCAGCTAACACATTATTGAAAGATATATTATTAATTGAACAAGGTAGAGTAAAACTTCCTGGGTCTTTTTCTTTATGAGGTAAGGCATTTAAATCGGTTGCAGAGCTCCCTTCTTTCATTGTAGCCTTGATCTCTTCTTCAATCTTTGTCTTTTCTTTGAGTAGTCTCCTTAAACTGATTGAAGAATTAAAGAAAAATTCGGGTCTTGCACCATCATTACCATTCATCGATCTTCTAGGCAAGTAAGGAGTGACTTCTTCAGTGGTGCTTATGGCCTTGACATGATATCTTGGGTTGGTTTCGGTTGAGCTTGGTAAACTTCCATATCCCCTTTCTTGAAGAACCTTGCTCATTTGACCAATTTGTTGTTCCAATGCTTTGATCGAAGCTCCTTGATTTCTTGTAGTAGTGTCCGTTGAAGCTCGGATTTCTTTGATCATAGCTAGTTTTTCTTCATGTCTTTTAGCAGCATCGGCCATAATTTGCTTTAGAGTGTCATCTAAAGTCTGCCTCCTCTCTTGATAAGCGGGATTAAAGTTGTTCTTTTGATAGAATCCCGGGGTAGCTTCCCTAAATCTTCCTGAAGGTCGGAATGGTTGTCCAAATTGGGTGTAATATGCTTCTTCAAACGTCTCACTTTCATTCTTATTCGGGCAATCTTTAGTGTAGTAAGGTCCTTCGCACTTTTCACATCCAACTTGGGCAGCATACACTCTTTCATCACGCTTCTTCATCTCTCTACTAATCTTATCCAATTGAGCTTGAATAGCAGCAATCCCGTCAAAATTAGTACTGCTCTTAGATCTAGTAGAGGTCCCATCGTGCCATTTTTGAGAATGATCAGCAGCTTCTTGGATCGCTTTCCTAGCATTGGCTGCACTCATTTGAGGCACAGCTCCCTTAGCGTCCAAGATTTGTCTAGTAGGCACGTCCAATCCTTGATAAAACAATATTATCTCCTGCATAGCGGTTAGATAGTGTTGAGGACATTTTACCAATAAATCTTTAAATCGTTCCCAAGCTTGATAAAGAGTTTCATCAGGCTCTTGCTTGAAACTGTTGATAGCCTCCATCTTTTTAGCAGTCTTAGCAGGTGGACAATATCTCTTCAGGAATTTGCTCTTCAAATCTTCCCATGTAGTGATTGAACTAGCAGGTTCATTCCTTAGCCACTTGTTAGCAGCTCCTTTTAGTGAGAGTGGAAAGATTCTTAGCATGATTTGATCGTCAATCACTCCTTCAGAAGTAAACAAATCCGCAATCTCGAGGACCTTTTCAACATGCTCATTAGCATCCTCATGTTCCGATCCACTGAAAGCATTTTCTCTTAGTTCCTTGAGAAACTGACCCTTCAATTCAAACTTTGACTTATCATCAAACTTTGGTCTAGAAACTCCTGAAGTGTGATCAGCACGGGTTTTGTTCATGTATTCCTCCATAGTTGTGTTTTCGCCCATTGTTTCTGTTTCTTCTTCCTCTTTCTCTTCAGAAAAATAATCAAGCTCGAATGAACTTGAAGTATCAAAGCTTTTTGTGTTGAAAAGCCTTTTAAGCGAATGAAAGACTCGTTCAGGATCTTCGAAAGGTTGAATCAAGTTCTTCATAGAACTCCTGGTCATGCACTTCCTGAAATCAACACAAAAATATCAGTAGGGTATGCTCGAGAAAGTAATATATCAGAAAATTAACAACGAAAACGGAATACGAAAAATTAAAGTTACTGATATCTGCAGACGATGCGCCGTATCCAAAAAGGTGGATACGCCGTATCTTATAATCGTTAAAATTAAATCAGACTTTATTCAGAAAATAGATACGCCGCTTAGAAATTAGAATGCGCCGTATCAATTTTAATTATCAAAAATCGATATTTATTTAAAATTAAATGCGTCGTATTAACAAAAGTTAATGCGCCGTATTTTCGTTACATTTCAAAATATAAGATTTTTGATTCAGAAGATGCGCCGTATCGATAATAATCGATACGCCGTATCTGTTTAATAATTCAAAAATTGTTTTTAATAAAAATAATAGATACGCCGTATCTGCTAAAGCAGATGCGTCGTATATCGTTAACGTTTAGAATTTTTTTTTTTTATCAAAAACCGATACGCCGTATCTTGGGGAAAAGATGCGTCGTATCGAATTAATTAAACGCGTTGTATTTTATAAAAATTAAACGCAATACGCCGTATCTGAGAAATCAGATGCGCCGTATCGTTCGATTTAGCTCAGTACAACGATAGCAGTATGCAGAAAATACGAAAAATAAAAACAAATAAAAACACAAACGAAAATAAACACAAAGAAAACAAATAACACACAAAAACAAGAAAATATGCAAAATAATACAATGAATGCAAATTAATCTAATACACAACACAATTAGCAATTAGATAATAAAAAATTAAAACATAATTAAAATACTAATCAAATTAACAGATAATAACAATTCACTCCCCGGCAGCGGCGCCAAAAACTTGATGGGTGCGATGTGTCGTTGCGGTTTAGCAGTATTAATGCCTACTCAAGTTTTAAATTTATATTTAGCCGACTTATCAATAACACACACACTTAACGAGCAGTGTACCCGGTCAGTATGAATATAATGGTAAGTAGAGTTTCGATCACTAAGAGTGGAACGTATTATCTCGTTATTCTAATCAGTATTTTAATATTCTAACGCAAGGGGGTTCAGTCTGAGAGACTGGCACGATTTGGTTGCAATTAAATAATAAAATAAACCAATAGGCACGAATCAGCGAATAGCACACACGTACACAGATAAATACTTGAGACAATAAGAAGATCTGTCCTTATGATTAAGTAGTTTGTCACTTGTTTTATTGATAGCTTTATATGAAGTGTATGTAGTTAATCCTTTCTCGTTGGTCCTGTTCTTATCGGCGAGTAAACCCTTAATGATTACTTATGTCTAAAAGTTATTCCTAAGTGATCAATTTAGTAACAACCGTGGGAGCCACATTATTTTCCACAGTCAAATGCGCAGGCCACTAATAAACACAGAGGTTATCAATGCACTAATAAGTAGTAACCAAAGACATCAACATATAAACTTTAATTGATGGGAAAGCAGTTTTAAGGGAGTGCAATCTTTCCGTTGTCACATTACACAAGCCATCAATCCTGATGAATTAAAGTTTACTAACACAATAAAACAAAACTACTTAATGAATTAAACACATGCAGCACCTTCTTACAGCTCTTGTATCTTCGTTCGGGTGTGTCTTGTGCTGCCTATTCGACTGAATTCGTCCTAGGTTTCTGTACTTCGGTCTTCTTTCTTTTTAAAACTAGCTACGGAATTCGTCTGGTCTTGGGGTATTTATAGTTTCCGTCTGAGGGTAAGATGCGGCGCATCTAGTAAGTAGATGCGGCGCATTGACTTAACTTCGCGTGGGGTCCAAGATTATAATATTCAGGAATATTCGTACACCACCAGAAGATGCGGCGTAACCCCATAAATAGATGCGGCGCATGTCCTCTTGTATCTTGGATCGTATCTGGTGAAATATTGATAGTGATGCGCCGTATGTAATGAGTGAGATGCGGCGCATCTGGAGCAGATTCGTCTTGATCTTGTACATTTCAGTAGACTTTTAACTTCTTGCATGTTTTGCTCCATAATTAGTCCAAAATCGCCAAGTTTCACCAAATGCTTGTTTTCAACTGAGAATTACAAAAGTAAACGATTAAGTATCAATCCTCATGCATAATATAATAAAACAAGTCAAATTAATAGGATAAATGATAGTAATAAAATGTACTTATTTGAGTTCATCATGAACCAACATTTTTCCCAGGTTATATGATGCCTAAGGAACACATAAAAATTATATACATGGTCCAGAAAAATCGCATAGCTTATTTCATATTTTACATACGTTTTTGACACCCAAAATTACCACGACACATACATCTAGGCTTCTACAATTCATTCCATCATTTTTCCCAGATCTTACACTTCATATGAGGTCCAAATAAAATAATTATAACACCCAGAAAATTCGTATGTAATATTTTAGAATTTACGTGTGTTTTACACATTAAAATTACTAGCGACCAATTGGCCTTGCATGATTCGATTAGAACAATTTTTATAAGTCTTATATGATGTAAGAGTCATGAGAAAAATACCAAATCAGTTCTAAAACGTGTGGATTAGTCGTATGAATTTTGTACCTATCGTATGAGAAATTCGACAAGAAAAATGCCTCACGACCAAACCAGCGAATCCGCAAGCCCAACCTTATTTTTCGTAGCCTTCTTGGATGAAGATAAACACCAGAAAAATACCAGATCACCTCCAGAAATTCGTATGGGTTGTGGGAGAATTTTTGTGTGTGTTTTTGATATATTCGGCTAGGTTAGTTAGGGAATAAATGGGAGATAATTTTTAAAAGGTAAAGGCCAAGACTTGAGGAGGGGGAATGCCAATATACACGTTTTCCTAGCTGGCCCAAAATCAAATTTTAATTTTTGTGATTATTTCCTAAATTAAATGGTGATTATCTTTTATTTTATTTACTTTTTAAATCAATTTAAATAACTAAATGTATTTTCGGCCAATACATGTATTTTAAAGTATCATAATAACTTTTGGACCTTAAAAAATAATATAATGTTGTCCCGGAAATTAATTTGCTTCATATATAGTTCGTTTTCAGAAGTTTGGAATCAATTCAGAATTTTTATAAGTGATTTAATTATGTTTTATTGTTTCAGGGGTAATTTGGTCATTTTACAGGTTATCTGAATTTCAGGTATTACAACTTCTTCCCCACTAACAAAAAAATTTCGTCCTCGAAATTTGTAAAAAGCAGAAAGAAAAGAGAGCAGAAAACAAAACAAAAACATAACAGACTAAGACGAGAATTTAGGTGAAACGAAACAGAAACACAACTGACGGTGAACAGACATATGAAAGATTTGTTTCTCATGACTCGAACTTGTAGATTCCAAAATTGTTTCAGATCCTCAGAACAGACATAACATACTGAATCCAGATCAGAAGAATAACATACCAAACGTAGTAGATGAAAATCAGATTCTATCGGAAGAGACAAAGAAATACATAGGATTTTGACGGATATGCCGTTCACAGAAATTGATTAGACAAATCAGATTAGATCATACAGGAAATAGATTATTGATAACATCAATTGGCATAAAGTTCTACAATGGAACCTAAGATAGTTATCAGAAGTACAGAGGTCAGCAAAACGCGTGACGAGAATCCAGACGTATCAATTCGCATAACGGTGAAAGCAGATTACGCGTATAGGTAGAATGAACTTAAAGTCTCACTAACGCAGACGATCTCAAACAGTTATCAGAATTTCTAAAGCTCTAGGGCACTTCTCGAAATATCCGATGCCCACAACAAGTGCACGTTATATGATGTAAGTATTATCACGTTGGCCAGACGTCATAATACTGGCATCATATAAATATGCCCTCATGATGGTCATACTTAATCTCAAGTCGTGAACAAAATAACTTATCTTAATCCACCTAATCCAACTACAGTCTCAGAGGTCATCAGAATCAACATCATAACTAAGAGGAGAAATGAACTACTCGAAAGAGTTAACGAAACAGATCCAAAATGTCTATCAGAACCAGATACGTTGCCAATAGCGTCAATCCTTCATCACTCATCAGAATCAACTCAGACAATACCAGAGGTTGCTTCAAAATCCTCATAACAAACCATCGGCCTACATACGCAGAATGAATACATAACGGAATTATTAACAGAGGGTCTAAATCATTCAAAGGATTTTATCATCTGGTAACGGAAATTTAAGTAAGTTAAGTGAAATACGTCATCCATAGCTTCATCCTTCACAGAATCAACTCTTCCAAACGTAAACGTTCGCTTCAGAATTATCATTCATTCCATACATGATCTTAAACTTCTTCCAAGTCCATGCAGTCTGTTGTATGATCATAGGGTGTAAAGGAATTATAAACTTGAGTCTGGCCCCTCAAGCTTTCGACACTTCTTCTGGACATTGTGGTGCGGTAACGTGAATCTCTGACATGGTCACTGTGCGTCTTCCCTTCGCGAGTCTGCTTCTGCTCTCAATTCGTGTTAGTACAACTAAAATGAATAGAGAAACAAGACGGTGTGTTTCTGACAGGTCTTCCGGCACAGCTCGAAATTCGCCAACTCAACTGTTGTCATCACAGGATACGGGGTAGTGATACAATTAGGTTTACGATAGTTGACACGCTGACGTAGGATTTTCTCTTTCTTCTTCATAAGTTAATAGGGCATTCAAAGAAACACTGAGGTGAACAAAATCATAATTCATCAACTTCTTCAATCTCTCAACTTCTATAGCATCATGGGTCGTCGATTGAGGTTGGTTCAAAGTCAATTCTACTTTGCAAACAGGAGGGAAACCCAAGAGTTTCATCAGAAAACATCAGAATACTTGTACAACAAAACTTCTAATGCCCAAAACTTTCTAAGGGTGGATATTAATAGATGTCAGGAGAACTTCGACAATCAAATGAGATCGGAGTATGTGCTTCCATAGCAACATTAATCTTAACAGATTCAAGCGGCTGAGAGTCATCATAATAAAAGTAGGGTAAAACAGATTTGTTAAAAGTCACATTTCAGATACGGTAGTCTATGGTAGATTTATGAAGAGTCAGCTAATCCATAACCAAAAGATCTCAAAATCAAATATATCCAGAGTAAACGGATTCGTAGGATGAGCACGGTCGCCAAGCCAGACGGATAGTTCATATATCAAGTCAAGTACATGATTCATTAGAGTGTGGAAATAAATAAGCGAACAATTCAAGGTGTTGGAGTCTTGTTTAGCTATTTAGCATAAGTGGCAAGTAGGTCGAGTGAGTGTATAATTGTCAAAAATGAAGCGTATAGAATATCGGTTATTAGCATCATCATGCTCAGTTAACAACTTCATAACGAGACAAAATTATCATCATATCATTCCAAAGGGAACTAGTTGGCGGCAAGATTCATTATTCAGAAGGGGAAATAAACTTCCTATATCCGTGTTTAATAATCACCAGAGTTCTCATAGGAGTAGTAATGGGTTTTGAAAGACAGAGTAGTATCAGATGATACATTTATATCCGGCATGGGAAAATAAATTCATAGAATGCGTCAAACACATTAGGGTTAAATGACCTTCCGGAATAGTCGGAGAAGTATCAACTGTTTATCAAACAGATCGGAATGAAGATCAAAATCAGGTAGTGGAACACTCCCAGAAGATATACTTAAGCGGCTCACTTCCTGGTCTTCGGTTGTTGCTCTTTCTGGTTGCTCACGTCAACTGGTATGATCCGAAGGACATCTTCGCTTGGCAGCTAGACAATCTCTCGGTATCATGTCAAATCCTACTTCGCAGTCCGGTGAAAACTTGATGGTTCAAACTAGGAATCATCTTCGGAAAACTCAGGGTGTCATTAAATTTTCAAGACAAGGTTCATTCAGTGGTGTACGAAATGGTTTCTAGGAAAACTTCATAACCGCGAAAGTAACACACGAGTCTCCAGAGTAATAGTGATAGCAAAGAGTTTAACAATCGGTAATCGTTAGGAAGTTCAAAATTGTTTCAAATGCCAAAGGTGAGACATAGGAGGATAGTTGTCGATATTTGAATGTTCAATCAACCAATCTCTCATCAGGATAAAATCGAAATTAACTATCAAAGAAAGACGGATCACAAAGCAGATCTTACTGTTACGTATAAGAGGGAAAATATTTTCATACTTGTGGTTAAACACCACAAGACTTCTCATGGGAACAGAGGTGGTTAAGGCTAAATCAATTAATGTCAGAAGATTCATAGATGATTATCATAAGGAAGAAACAACTAACAGATTGTATCAGATATATCATCTTCATGGAAATTATCAGAATGCCCGAAGAGATCAGGATGATTTACAGAAGGTTCAGGGGTTAGAGTCGGAATCTGAGGACAAGGATCAAATAGTGTCAGGAAATTACTATGCAAGTCTCAATGCTTTCAAGGTTTCAAATCTTAGGTGGTGCAAGACATACGTTTTGAATCTCCAAGAGTGATTTCAACAGGCTTTAATCAAAAGAAAGGCATGAATCAGAGTGATGCGGAAGCAATGATACTTAAGCAAATGCCTTATAGTCTACCCATTCCTCACTGGTCAGATTTTAAGTTTTTTATAGGGAAATCCTAAAGCAAATTCTCAAAGGTTGTCCTACGAGCGCCTACAGTGGAAACTTAGTGGTCCAGACTTCACAGGTCAAGGGTAAATGTATTACGAGTCGCAACGTCTCTGATACCATAAATTGTAACACCCCGACCCAACAAGGGTAAAGATGTCACAATAATGGCTCCATATCAGATCAAAACAAAGCATACATCTACAGTAATACAAAAAATCTCAAAGGTTACAAATGAAATACTGAAACTACAAGGTTACAAAAGAAAACTTCCAAAAACACTAATTCTAAAATATATTATCTTCTAGTCAACTCTAATCCAGAATAGCTATCCAATCTTCTAAGTCCAAAGGTACACTCCACTCAATCCCAGCTTCCTAATAAAACCTGCCGCATGAAAAGAAATGCGGCTGAGCTACGAGAGCTCAGTGAACAAATATAACGATAACAAAGCAGTAGGAGAGAAAGTACGAAGTAATAGAAATAAAGGTCATGCAGATATAATATGAGTTAAGGGATAAGTAAAAGAATCGGAATAAACGAAAAGAAAAGTAAAGGTTATAAGATAGGGAACCAGTAATCCACCACGAGCCCAGAACAGATAATATCATAACAATGTAACCATATAAGCAATCCAGAGGGGATACCTCTCAAGTAACCAGATAATATGAGGGGTGTCCTCATGTATCAAATGGAGTGATCAGCTCCCAGAGATGTGAAAGACGTGTATCGCACACACCATCAGTCACCAGATATAACAGATAATATAACAGATACAGATACAGATAACAGAAACAGATCAGATCTAGGATGCATCCATACGCCCCAGGTGGCCAAATACCTCCTCAACACACCAAATCAAATCAAGTCAGGGACGGGACAGGTCATCACTCTCCTGCCCTAGAGTCATGCCATCGGTGCATCAATTACATGGACATGAAACCCTCATGCCTAGTGAAACAGATAGTGGCTCGTAGTATCAGACTGTGGGTCAAGGTCAGATATCATGTCATAATCAGAATGTCATATCAAAGGTTCATGGTATAAGGTTCATGTCAAGTATTGCAGAAGTAAATATCAAAGGTTCAAAATCAATTAGTTTCATATCAGAGTTTATCAGATTAAGGTTTATATCAAAATTTCAAGTCAAGGCTCAGATTAAGTAGATCATATCAATTGGTTCAGAAAAGTATACCAAGGGTTCATAATCAGAATTTTCATAGCAAAAGTTCATTTCAAAAGTTTCTATTAAAAGTTCATTTAAAGCAATCCTTTAATAATGGTTTTCATAGAAGTGATCTTTCAAAGTAGTTTTTCATAAAAAGGATCTTTCAAAACGGTTTTTCATAAAGCTAATCTTAAAGATAGTTTTCATCAGAGTTAGTAAAATTTCATAGGAAAGCAGTATCGTATCGTACTTATAAACATTCCTTTTAAACAAATGAACTTTTCTCAAAACATTTCCATGTCAATATTTAAAAGGTTTTCACAGTATAGATTCATATCAGAGGTCATAACAAAGGGAATCATAGAAAAGGTTCAGAGCAAAGGGAATCATAGCAAGGGAATCATATCAGAAGCTAAACAGATCAAATATAAAAGATATCAGAAAAGGTTCACAAACCGGGGAAGCATAGCAGGGTTCAAGGGAAACAAAATGTACAAAAGAGGAAGAGTTCATGAGAAACCTGTGCGAAGGTCAGAATATATGTACCTTATTAGCAGTGCAAAAAATAAACAAGCAAATAAATACTGAACAGATCAAGGCTTCTCCTTCTTCGCACCTAAAGGAGTAGAAGACGGAATTACAAAGGATTCCAATTCAGATTATTACTTTTAGTTTACCTTTCCATTTTAAGTAACTTTCTATTTTTAGTAACTTTCCAGATTTAGTAAGTTTCCATAATTAGCAGGTTTCCAGAATTAACAGATATTATCATTTCAGATTAGATTAAGTCCTTACTCAGAGATTATTATGGAATAAAGGTATATTTTTAACAAGTTACAGAAGTCTAAGGTTAATTATGACAAGTTCACAAAGTTTAGGGTTTTAATTGTAACTTCATCAATTTCAAAGGTCTAAAGTGAAAATACTTCAAGTACTGATTTAAATACATATTTTATTTAGAATGACATCATAATCCCTTTAGTTTCATAATTTACAGATTATACCCCTCTAGTTACAATATTTACAAAACAAACCCTTTAATTACATAATTCATGATTTAATCCTTATGATATCCATATTTACCAACCAAGCATCTCATTTTACAAATTTATAGAATGTTACCTCAGAATTATGTATGTTACGGATCAGACCCTCAGAATTTCAGAATTTACACAATTGGCCCCTTAAGTTTACAAAACTTATAATTTAAGTCATAATTTAGTAACAATTACATATTAAGCCCATAATTACTCAAGATTATACAATACACTCTTAATATCATTATTTACACAAAATAACTTCAAGTTTCCAGAATTTACACTTCTAGTCCCTCTATTTTAATTAATTCCAATTCGAACATCATATTTACAATTAAATCCATATCTTGCAATATTTACACTTAAGACCCTCAAGTTATATTTTTCCCACATCCTACTGACTTATATAACATTATAAAATGTCCCATACATTTGGAAAATTACAAAACACCCCCTTAAGTTTTAAAACAAATCGTATAACACTTTAAAAATACAATTCCAAGCCCTAATCAAATCCAATGATTGACACATCATGATTACAACCTTAAAACACATTAAATGTCCAGATCATGACTCAAGAATCCCTAACCCTAATATATTCGATTAGGTTTATATATATTTATTTATTTTCTTTAAACCGGTTTTGAACAAAAATTAGCCACGAGTTATACAAGCCTCTAAGATTCGAACCAACATTTTTCCCACGTTATATGATGCCTAAGGAACACATAAAAATTATATACATGGTCCAGAAAAATCGCATAGCTTATTTCATATTTTACATACGTTTTTGACACCCAAAATTACCACGACACGTACATCTAGGCTTCTACAATTCATTCCATCATTTTTCCCAGATCTTACACTTCATATGAGGTCCAAATAAAATAATTATAACACCCAAAAAATTCGTATGTAATATTTTAGAATTTACGTGTGTTTTACACATTAAAATTACTAGCGACCAATTGGCCTTGCATGATTCGATTAGAACAATTTTTATAAGTCTTATATGATGTAAGAGTCATGGGAAAAATACCAAATCAGTTCTAAAATTTGTGGATTAGTCGTATGAATTTTGTACCTATCGTATGAGAAATTCGACAAGAAAAATGCCTCACGACCAAACCAGCGAATCCACAAGCCCAACCTTATTTTTTGTAGCCTTCTTGGATGAAGATAAACACCAGAAAAATACCAGATCACCTCCAGAAATTCGTATGGGTTGTGGGAGAATTTTTGTGTGTGTTTTTGATATATTCGGCTAGGTTAATTAGGGAATAAATGGGAGATAATTTTTAAAAGGTTAAGGCCGAGACTTGAGGAGGGGGAATGCCAATATACACGTTTTCCTAGCTGGCCCAAAATCAAATTTTAATTTTTGTGATTATTTCCTAAATTAAATGGTGATTATCTTTTATTTAATTTACTTTTTAAATCAATTTAAATAACTAAATGTATTTTCGGCCAATACATGTATTTTAAAGTATCATAATAACTTTTGGACCTTCAAAAATAATATAATGTTGTCCCGGAAATTAATTTGCTTCATATATAGTTCGTTTTCAGAAGTTTGGAATCAATTCAGAATTTTTATAAGTGATTTAATTATGTTTTATTGTTTCAGGGGTAATTTGGTCATTTTACAGGTTATATGAATTTCAGGTATTACAAACATGATCCTCTTGC
Organism: Artemisia tridentata subsp. tridentata; assembly: GCA_021014915.2. Lineage (NCBI taxonomy): Eukaryota > Viridiplantae > Streptophyta > Magnoliopsida > Asterales > Asteraceae > Artemisia > Artemisia tridentata. Next base: position 34,935,707 of record CP139505.1, read on the forward strand.
TCTCATTGCTTGATGCGTGGTTTTGCGACCTTACAACAGGTTTTACCTCTCGAGGGATCTCAAAGGGCTTGCAATCCCCACCAGGCAGTGTACCTGACCGATGTAGTATAGTGTAGTGGCAAGTACCGGGGGTTGATCGTTCTCTAGGTGAATAGTGTCGTTAGGATTGAAAAACTACTCTAATAGGTCTAAGGGTGAGGGAAGATTCTTTTTGTATTTTTATATTTTTTTATAAAAGCAAGTAAAATCTCGGGTTTGAAGAAGTGGGCGGAATTAGTTGCTAGTCAACTAACCCAAATAACTACAATTGCAAATAAAATAAAATAACTGAAAATGAAAAGGTTGTGGAACTTATATGGGGAGAAATGTGTTTACTTAGATTTCCTTACTCCCTAACTATCTTTTACCGGTTGATTAGTGTGTATTAATTACGTGGATGACGGGTGTATTCCTTAATACCAATCGTGGGGTGGCGTACGTACTTCCCCAACTCTACAAGCTCCTACTAGTCCAAAATAACCTGTTAAACCTGAGAAAACAAACACGAAAACCTGCATAACATCGGCGGGATAAATCTATATAAGGATATAATGCTTGTGGAATGATTATTTTGCAGATTCCTGGAGTTTATAAGTTAGAGATTTAATAAAAACTTTTTATGATTCCGGTAGAAAAACAAAACTTTCAAAAATTTCAGAAAATTAAAACCTGACGCCGTCAGAAATGATCTGACAGAATTCTCATGTTAAGTTTCCGGAAAATTTCTGGAAAAACCTATACCTTACTTCCTGGAATTCCTGCAAAACATCATTATGACTCGATACAAGCATTTGACTCAAACAATTACTAATATGTATGTTAATTTAATATTGTTATGGTTCATGTTCATTTGTTCTAATAAACCGATTTGGATTTCCCTTACACTTATCTTTTGCAAAATACCTTTATATGTAGTTAAGACGAAGTTAAAAACAAAATAAAGCATTTTCACAATTTACTTTTGAACATGAATCAATAATAATAAAAATTAAACATACATACGGAAGTAAATAAAATCAAACAAACAAATAAATAAACACACAAAGCAAATAAAGCTTGGGTTGCCTCCCAAGAAGCGCTTTTCTTTATTAACGAGTCTTGTAGCTAGACTCAAAGTCACGTACATTACGTGATTCCATCATTGGTCACGGTTTCTAGGCCATTCTCATGTCCGGTTTTATATTCTGGTCCTAATTTCAGACAATCCTTGTAGAAACCGGATATCCTTTCCATAACATAGTCTACTCCTTTACTTCTATCTTCATCATTCCTATAGTAGACCGCTTGCTTAAGCTCCTTCTCAACATTTGACAAGTGTTGGAATTGCTCTATCTTATATGGCATTTGGTAGTTTACCTCATCGGTCTCATCCTTAAATCTAACTATCCCTAAGGAATGTTCATAAGTCATTCTAGAGACCTCAACAAATGGTTTTCCAAAAACTACTTGAGTTAAGCATGCATCGACTATTGGGCGGATATCTTCTACAATTACAAATTCGGTGACATAGGTGAAGTTTCCTACATAAACCGGTAATCCTTTAACTCTTCCCGTGAAGTTACTCATCCAACCCTTATCAGGGAACATCCTATACCCAAGTTGATTTTTCATTATCAAGTTGTAGTGGGCTCTAGTCATGATGTTTATGGGCGATCTAAGGTCGATGTAAGCTTTCCACACATGCAAATGTCCGATGTTGCATGGTATGTTGAGATTAGAAGGGTCGCCTATTTTTATAATTGGTCTACCTAGGAAGTATGGTGTCTCGGGGTCATCGAATAAGTCTGTATGATATGCGCGCTCTTCCTTAGTGGGTAGCCTATTGAAGTAGTCCTCATCATCATCTACTTCTTCAATCTCACTTTTCCTAACTTCCTTATCAACCTCGACTTTCTTAACCTCATTCTCAGGTTCACTATTATCCTCATTCCTATCAATTGGTTTAATAGTGACAATGTTGACGAAGTGGACGTGTTTGGATGAAGAGGGGTCTTTTACTTGGGTTCTGCTATTTGTGTTCCTAGCGTCCTTATGTGGAGGTGATAGCACTTGGTTATTGAGGGCTTTCAATAAGTTGTCAATTTTATTGGTCATCTCCGTTTGTTGTTGATTGAATTCGGATTCAAACTTGGCCAAACGAGCTTCTTGAGATGCCATAAATTGGGACATCAATCCTTCAAAGTTATTGGTACTACCATTCCTGGAAGGATTGTTGTTGAAAGTACGGTTCGAGTTGGAACCGCTTGATTGGAAACGATTAGGTGGGTTGGAAGAATTGGTTTGTTGTGCGTTTTGGTTTTGTTTCCACATAAGGTTTGGGTGATTTTTCCATGAGGGGTTGTATGAATCACCGTAGGGGTTTGGCTCGGGTTTGAAAGTGTACCACTTGTCTCCCGCTCCGTCGGTACGCGAGGATGCGTAGTCCGCAAAAGCTTGTTCGGGGAGTTCTATGCAATCACGAGTGTCGTGGGGACCACTACATAATTCACACGAAGAAGTGATTTTGTTCACTTGGCTTGAAGGGTTAGGAGCCTCGTAGGATTTCATAAGAAACTTGACTTGGTCTTCAAGTTCTATGATCCTACGGTCAGAAGTGCTTGAATTGTTCGAAGGCAAAGATATTGCCTTGACCGTTTTATTCAAATCACGGGGATCACTCCAACTTTCATTGTCATAAAGAGCAAGATCTTCTAGGAGAGCCCATGATTGTTCCGCACTTAGATCACGTAGCTTACCACCGGCCGATTGGTCAATGGTTTGCCTCGTGGAGAGATTGATATGGTCATAGAAGATTTGGACTTGGAGCCAAAGTTCTATGCCATGGTGAGGGACTTTTTGGAGTAAGTCCTTGAATCGAGTCCATGCCTCGTAGAGGGTTTCGCCTTGACGTTGTTGGAACATTAAGATATCATTCCTTAGCTTGGTAGTTCTTCCTGGTGGGAAAAACTGAGCGAGGAAACGAGTGGTGAGATCATCCCAAGAGGTGATGGATCCTGCGGGTAGACGCTCTAGCCATTGACTAGCTTGGTCCCGCAGAGAGAATTGAAAGAGACGTAGTCGGGTCGTCTCTCGAGTGGCAACATCAAGGTCTATGGAATCAACGATTTTGAGAAAGTCCTTGAGATGTTGATTAGGATCTTTGGAACGAAGTCCATGGAATGCGCATCCGCTTTGCACCAACCGGATGGTGTCGGATCGCAAGGGAGTGACATTGGCTCCTTGAGTGAGCTCAATGGTGTTTCGATAGCCATGGTGGCTAGGACGGGAGTAGTCTCCTAAGGTACGGGCTCTAGGAGGTGGGTGTTGTTGTGGTGGTGGGTTGTTGGGATCAAGGATATTACCACCTTCCATGATGTCGGATGGTAATGGTTACGAACAAAGAAACGAAGAAAAAAGATAGACTAAAGAAAACCTAGAAAGATAAAATAAAAATCTCACTAGAAAGGAATCTAGCGAGTAGACCTAATAAAATAAAAATTCAACCTAAACAATAACTATTCCCCGGCAACGGCGCCAAAAACTTGATGCGTGGTTTTGCGACCTTACAACAGGTTTTACCTCTCGAGGGATCTCAAGAGGCTTGCAATCCCCACCAGGCAGTGTACCTGACCGATGTAGTATAGTGTAGTGGCAAGTACCGGGGGATTGATCGTTCTCTAGGGGAATAGTGTCGTTAGGATTGAAAAACTACTCTAATAGGTCTAAGGGTGAGGGAAGATTCTTTTTGTATTTTTATATTTTTTTATAAAAGCAAGTAAAATCTCGGGTTTGAAGAAGTGGGCGGAATTAGTTGCTAGTCAACTAACCCAAATAACTACAATTGCAAATAAAATAAAATAACTGAAAATGAAAAGGTTGTGAAACTTATATGGGGAGAAATGTGTTTACTTAGATTTCCTTACTCCCTAACTATCTTTTACCGGTTGATTAGTGTGTATTAATTGTGTGGATGACGGGTGTATTCCTTAATACCAATCGCGGGGTGGCGTACGTACTTCCCCAACTCTACAAGCTCCTACTTCACTCCTATGTCGAGCCGGCTAAGAAGCTCCTAACATGGGATCACTAGAATTCGTTCGTGCATTAAATACAACCATAAAAACCTTAGTACGCATTGGTTCATGTTTCTTAAGACGTTCAAGCAAGTTACCGTATAGGAGGTTAGCCAGTTTTCTTAAGCTTAACATCGATAAACAATCATCCAATACAATTAATAACACACCAACAACCAATAATCAATAGTTAGGTTTCATTAGATCTAAGCAAACACAAGATAAATCTAGCCTAGCATGTTAATTAAAAGACAAGAACAAGATATAATCAAACAACACATAGACATATTGAATGATTAATTGATTACTTATCTTCAATTAAACATGGGAGATCCAAGGGTACAAAACCCTTAAAAATGGCAGAAAATTCGTCTTAGGGTTTCTCCTCACAAAGTTGCACACTAATGACTAAAAATTGTAAAACTATATATAGAATTTAGGGGCTGACGGCGTCAAGTTGCAGGAGGTGACGCCGTCACCTCGCCGCGGCTAGGGTTCCCGGATGGTCTTCCTGTAACATCCCGCCTACTCAGACCACAATATTGTCCGCTTTGCCCGCAGGCTCACGGCTTTGCTTTTATGGCCTCATTTGAAGACTTCCCGGCAAGTCACCCAAGCCAGTACTACTCTCACATGAGCACGCTTAACTGCCAGTTCCTAAGAACTCCACCCGCAGTAGACCACAAAACGCGTTGTGTCATTGTAAGGCGAATGTTATCTTATGAACCCAGCATCTCTCCAGGCCACAGCCGATGTGGGATTTGCCTAGGGTGTTACAATCACCCCCCCTCAGGGACTGATCGTCCGCGATGAGGTTTGCCCTACCATCCCGAACGGCTCAGGAGTGGCTCTGATACCACTTGTAACATCCCGCCTACTCAGACCACAATATTGTCCGCTTTGCCCGCAGGCTCACGGCTTTGCTTTTATGGCCTCATTTGAAGAATTCCCGGCAAGTCACCCAAGCCAGTACTACTCTCACATGAGCACGCTTAACAGCCAGTTCCTAAGAACTCCACCCGCAGTAGACCACAAAACGCGTTGTGTCATTGTAAGGCGAATGTTATCTTATGAACCCAGCATCTCTCCAGGCCACAGCCGATGTGGGATTTGCCTAGGGTGTTACACTTCCTGACGCCGTCCCTCTTTAATCCTCCAAAATCCACTCTGGCGCGTCAAGGGTTGACGCCGTCACAATTGTGCTTGACGCCGTCTCTCTTTAACTTAGACCGTGACGGCCTTGATCACCTTAAAGGGTGACGCCGTCAGACTTCCTTTGTAAAACTTTCTGGCGCGTCACGTGTATTTATCATATCCACCTCTTTTGCCAAGCCGTGACACCGTCAGGAGCAATCCTTGACGCCGTCACGTGTACTTTTCCAGCAGCTTTGGAGACTTTGTCGTTTTCTTCACTTTTATGCTCCAAAAACGTCCAAAATGCTTCCTTTTCCAGATTTCTTCTCCATAGTACCTAAAATGACAAAAGGAACGATTTAGGGCAATATTTGATCAAATAAATACGATTTAGGGCTTAAATGACCCCCTAAAAGCGGTACACTTTTCGCTTCATCATTGCTCAAGTACCATCACCAACATCTTCAACAGTGAATACACAACCATCATTATCCACTCCCACACAAAACATTATGCAACAACAATCTATTCCACAACAACCATTTTACCCACAACAACAACATAACCCACTATTCCAAGAACCTGAAATCACTGACCAAGATGAAGTTATGGCAGCTATGTCACATGAATTTGCTCTAATGACAAAAGCATACTGATGTGCGTGTGTGCGTATGCTCTTTATACCCACGGTATGTCGTTGTGGTTTTAGCAGTATTCAAGTTTTAAATTTATATTTAGCCGACTTATCAATAACACACACACTTTAACGAGCAGTGTACCCGGTCAGTATGTATATAATGGTAAGTAGAGTGTCGATCACTAAGAGTGGAACGTATTATCTAGTTATCCTAATCAGTATTTTAATATCTTAAGTTAGCTATACAACCTAATTTAACGCAAGGGGGTTCAGCCTGAGAGACTGGCACGATTTGGTTGCAATTAAATAATAAACTAACCTATAGGCACGAATCAACGAATAGCACACACGTACACAGATAAATACTCGAGACAATAAGAAGGTCTGTCCTGATTGTTAAGTAGCTTGTCACTTGTTTTATTGCTAGTTTTATATGAAGTGTATAGTTTGATGCAACGCACCGAGATTAAGTCCTTTCTCGTTGGTTCTAATCTTATCGGCAAGTAAACCCTTAATGATTACTTATGACTATCCTATTTATCTTTCTTCCTACTTTTCTACAGACGATAGAATGCATAGGCGATCTAATAAATAGGCGAGGGCAGAGGCATGGCGACCCGATCAACGCTCAGCTAGACACAGAGGTTATCAATGCACTAATAAAAGTCACCAAAGACATCAACATATAAACTTTAATTGATGGGAAAGCAATATTAAAGGGAGTGCAATCTTTCCGTTGTCACATTACACAAGCCACCAATCCTGATGAATTAAAGTTTACTAACACAATAAAACAAAACTACTTAATGAATTAAACACATGCAGGACCTTCTTACAGCTCTTGTATCTTCGTTCAAGGTGTGTCTTGTGCTGCTACTTCGACTGAATTCATCCTAGGGTTTCTGTACTTCGGTCTTCTAAAACTGTCGAACACTTTCTCTCGTCTGACTTTGGGGTATTTATAGTTTCTGTCTGAGGGTAAGATGCGGCGCATTGACTTAACTTCGCGTGGGGTCCAAGATTAATATATTCAGGAATATTCGTACACCGCCAGAAGATGCGGCGTATCTTCATTTATAGATGCGGCGCATGTCCTCTTGTATCTTGGATCGTATCTTGTGAAATCTTGATAGTGATGCGCCGTATGTAATAAGTAAGATGCGGCGCATCTGGAGCAGAATGTCTTGATCTTGTACATTTCAGTAGACTCTTAACTTCTTGCTTGTTTTGCTCCATAATTAGTCCAAAATCGCCAAGTTTCACCAAATGCTTGTTTTTACCTGAGAATTACAAAAGTAAACATTAACGTATCAATTCTCACAGATAATATAATAAAACAAGTCAAATAAATAGGATAAATGATAGTAATAAAATGTACTTATTTGAGTTCATCAAATATCCCCCCACTTGAACTTTACTTGTCCCCAAGTAAACCTTAGAATTAATCTTATGAAAATGTATCCTAAAAGATATTAGGATTTATTTTTATATTTAAGCATGTATTCATTTTTGTCATAATCACACAACCAAACACTTAACGAATTAGAAGTAAAATAAAATAATTCGATAAAAGCAAATCTAATCGTTTAACTGTCCAGTCGTGACGAATATTCTATCATAAGCTTGGCAAGTATACACATCTCCCCCACTAAAGCCAAGGAATAACAAGTCTAAAGCGGTAAAAAGGGTTTGTAGTTTAAGGGTTAATCATTCTCCTTAATCTCTATCGATCTCAAATTCCAGAAAAGGCGACAAAATCACAAATACATGATCGAATCCACGAACACGATACTTGCAATTGCTCAAATCCTTAGCCGAATCATAAATACATAGCCGAATCCACGACTACGATATCAAAAAGGGCGACAAAATCATAAATACATAGCCGAATCCACGACTACGATACTTAAGATTGCTCAAATCCCTAATCTCAATAAATCAAAGGTTTGGATAAAGAATAATATAGGGTATGGATAATATTTGGGATATAAATTGGTGTAAAATGAAAAATAAACAAAACAAATAAATTAAAATCCTAAGTGTGGTTAATCACTATCCCAACCATCCCATGAATAAGACTCATATCATAGAATAACTCACGCTTTAACACTTGAAACACACGCTTTAGGTAGACACGAATTATACTCAACAAGATCTTAATCAAAGAATAACCTTTAGTTGACGTTCCCATAACTGCCAACTCCCATTCAATCCATAAATATAATATACAACAACTAGTGGTGATATCGACCACTTAACACAAAACTTTACATAAGTCGGTTAAAACAAACATCCAACTTTTCTTTTCTTTTTTTTTTTTTTTTTTTTTTTTTTTTTTTTTTTTTTTTTTTTTCAAATATAAACATAGATGTGTAAAATTTCACCACATCACTATAATGATAACTCTGGATAATTTTTCCATACTTTTCATAACTTCAGAAATAACAGTAATAGTGAAAGTAGTAAACACACGAAAAATAAACTCAAAGATATACAATATTTACTTTCACTCCAATTGCATTGTGCAATTTCCCGACCTTACCAAAGATAGTGAATTACGCACGCGAACACAGGTAATGTAAGGAAACACACTTTGCCTAAAGCAATTAACCAACCACGGATTTTAATCTACAGGGTAGGCTAAGGTGTAAGGGTGTAACGAAACATTTTAACAAGGGTGTAAGAAACGAAAGGAATGGCTCTGAGTATTTTTCTAGGGGTATCTTACTCTAAAAATGAGAGTAACAAAAGGGTTTATACGGGGGTTAACTAACCAGTGTAGTTAGCTAATATCACATAACATATAAAGGCTATTTGGGTGTAATCCTAGAAATTTACCAATTTAGACAAGTCATTCCAATTATAAAAATAATACTTATTATGGTGGTCTCGAATAGTATACAAGCCAAGTTCTAAAGTTTACAAGTCACCGGCACACTCATAGATTTGTGAATTTTGAAAAATCACAATTTTTGAAAATAACGTCATGTGTGCAGCTATGCAACTTAGACTTTAAACAAAAACATGCTAAAAATTTTAATTTTGATATATTAAGCACATTTTAAACATATTTTGAAAAAGTTTAGGACAAGTAAGTGTTCTAATTCTCCAATCCCCCCACTTAAGTTAAACAACGTCCTCGTTGTTTGTATCAAAGGTTAAAAACTGGAAAATAAAAGAATTAGAACAGAAAAACTCCCCTGAGATTTGCTCGGTATGATCTTCCATTAGTATAAGAGCAAAAATCATCTTTCTTGTGGATTAGAACGTTTAAGCTTCATAATTGATGTATCCACAGGAAATGCAGGAATCTATAATACCACCAAGGCTTTAACACACCTAAGTTAAGAAAGGTTCAAACTTGCATAATACATTAGTAGTTAGTAAAAATAAAATGTAAAAATTAAAATGAAAATCATCAGGTCAGTCGATGCGCCGTATCTTATGGAAGAAGATACGCCGTATCGAGCCTGGAATAAATACGGATCAGAATAGAAGATGCGCCGCATCCTTAACCAGGGATGCGCCGCATTAAAATAAACTGATAAAAAGTTCCAAAGTCAAAAGTAAAAATGCAGAAAAATAAAGTAAGATATGACCAGTGCAGGAGATGCGTCGCATCTCAGGATTGAGATGCGCCGTATCCTCTGCGGGCCTGACTGACTCGACACAGAACAGAATAGTAAAAATTTTCCGGGTTGTCTCCCGGTCAGCATGTAAAACCCAAAAATTTTGAACACGTAAAATACCTAGAATACCCTTTGATCTCAAATTTGTAAAAGCCATTTTATCCCGAATATAACCTAAGTATCTAACGGCTAATAATTTAACAAATAAAAGTGATACCGAAATTAAAAGACTTATAATAAAATGAGTGTTACACATTTAAAAATAATTACACAACTACATGCTTTGGTTTGTGTCCGTTTCTTTTATTTTTCTGTACCCGACATTCTAATGCATCCTAAAATTATTTGATGCGAACATAACATAAGTATTTGAACCTTGATATTTGAAAGTCTACCAAATACTAATCCTATGATCTAAGATATGAATACAATCAAAACAACATACTTCTTAGCCAAAATATATAACACGTTTACAAGTCACGTATAGGACATAAATAAAATAAAATGTGTACCCAACTGTGCTACTCAAATGTGTCTAGAGGAAAAAAAATATATATTTGAAATCAAGTTTGGTAATTTGACTTTCCTTTTTGCTCGGCTGAACACACCCATATATCTCCATATTCATCTCATTTATTTAACCTACATTTACACGTTCACAACACACCTACAAAAACCATAGATGTAAAATAAAAGTGGCGGCAACATCTTTTTCTTCCTTCTTCTTTCTGTCGTGCATTTGGCTGTGAATGGCTGTGACGGATCATGGGTCTGTAGCAGGTGCGAATGGCTGTGAATTTGAGTCCTTGTATTCCTTGTTCTATTCTGAATGTTCGACCAGAAAAAAAACAAGTGGTGATCGTGTGGGTGTTCATTTTGAAGAAAGGATATGATCGTGTGTCCTGTTAGGGTTCGAAGAATGTGAGGGTCTGCTTCTTTTGATCTCGTTATATCAACACCATAGGTACCCTCGTATTCTTTCACACGACACTTGCAACATCTGATCTATATATAACACGTATCATACGACTAGTCTAGTCTAAACACTAAGTGTGTGTCTCATCTTCTTGTAAAACAAATAGCATATGCATCGCAACATAAAAGCACGAAAATATGCAGTATATTCACGCATTGAACTATTTCTGTTGAGGGGCTTTCAAACCAGTTGTCTCGCGAGCTTTTACCCTAGTCATTAAATCCTTATATGCTCATTAAATATGATCTAAAACCTGGTTTCACATTCGCATGAAATGCTGAGATATAAGTGTCGATATATAGTTTTAATGTGTGTCACATTTGCATGGTAAAATGGGTCATCGACCATGTCTCGCGGAGATGTGTGTGTGTCTAGTTGGTAAGCTGTTATATGGGGTACTAGTGTATGAGATTTGAGTAGTCTAAAGTGTGTTCTAAACATGTTTACAAACTGAATCAAAAAGGGGCAAGAGGTGTATTTGTTGATGAGTTAAAACGTTGGTCTTTTGGGTTGTCTGGTTCGTTTAACGGTAACGAAATTACCTGAAGCAATATAAGGTGCGACGTGGTTAAATGTCGTTTGATTTAATGCATAGCACATGTTATGTATAAGAAGTTGTGACTATTGAACCTGGAATTATAAACATTGGTGTAGGTTTACATGGTGTATGAAATAAGAGTGACGAGTGTGTGGGGTTAAGTCAAGAAAACATGGACTGACAAGGGAGCGTGGGTACATTGTTTTTAACGTCAAATAAATAGGGGTTGTCAAGTTGAATTGTTTGTTGAGTAGTCAAGTCCCTGAATTAGAATTGTAGTACTTGAAATATTAATGAAGTATGCAATATAAGAAAATTGTAGCATGATTTGGTAATTTACACCTTAGACCTTAAACTAATAAAAGTGGTCATAATGACCCCTTAAATATAATGTTGGTTATATAATCTCTTAAGTTTACACAAGTGTCATATATAACCCTAAACTAAAATATTAACCATATTAAGTCTGGAAGTTATTTAGTGGGCATTGTAACCCTAACGTTATTAAATTGAGAAACTTGTTAAATAGAAAGCCTCTAAATGTAAAAAGTTACTAAAAATAGAAAGCCGGCTAAAATGAGAAATTTGATTTAACGAAGATATTAATGATACGACGACCATGTATTCGTGTAGATTCGCTGAAGATGGAGTTTGTTTCCGATCTTTGTATTTCTAGATGTGCTTTCACTTGCGGTATAAGGTACAGATATTCTGCCCTTTTCAGTAAGGTGCCTTCGTTCTCTTTTGATTATTGATCTTGATTCGTTTAGGATTTCCCGAACCATTGCTATGTACCCCTTGTATTGTGAACCTCGATATGATCCATTTGACTTGAACCTTTACCTTGAACCCCGCTATGAACCTTGATATGAACCATGCCATGAACCTTGACTTGAACCTTGATACACTTGATGTTATAACCGGATGAGAAAACCTTTTCTTAATTAATTATGAAAATGTTTTAAGAAACTATTTACAAGATTTTCTTTATTGAAAACCTTTTAAAAGACATTCTGTATGAAAACCATTTAGAGATTTCTTTTATGGAAACCAGTACTTGAGGAGTATTTTAACACTTATGATATGGACATTTAATATAAACTTTTAAAGTGAGCTTTTATTATGAACCTTTAAACAATTTGATATTGACCTTCTGATAGTGACCTTCCTGATATTGAACCCTCTGATATGAACCTCCTGATTTGAATCTTGACCTTGACCTTTACCATGATCTCCTGCCTTGAACTCTGATATGAAACTTGACTCTGAACTACCTGATACTTGATACCTGACACCTGATACTTGATACCTGACACCTGATACTCGATACCTGACACCTGATACTTGACACTTAACACCTGACACTCGATACTTGACCCCGACCCACAGTTTGATATTACGAGCCACCTACCAGGCATGAGGTGCTCATGTCCTTGTCATTGATGCACCGATGACTTGACTCTAGGGTAGGAGAGAGATGTCCTATCCCGTCCCTGACTTGATTATATGGTGTGTATTGGTAGACTCTGGCCACCTGGGGCGTATGGATGCATCCTAGACTTGACCTGATCTGTTATATTATTCGTTATATCTGGTGACTGATGGTGTGTGCGATACACGTCTTTCACATCCTTGGAGCTAGCTACTCCCCCCTTGGAGGTAGCCCCTCACCCTGTACTTGGTACCGAGGACTCCCCTCCGTACACCTTGATTACATGATTATGATATGCTACTGTTTCTGGGCTCGTAGTGGATTTCTGTTTCTGTTACCTTATAACCTTGTATATAGTATTCCGAGGTCACCCCTCCGAATACATACTTGACTGGATACTTGACTTGATACTTGACTTAATACATGATTTGACTTGATATGACTTGGGCTCGGGTTGGGATTATTGTATACATGACTTGACTTGATATGATTTGGGCTCGGGTTGGGATTATTGTTTTCCTTTACCCTTATCTATTATAACTGTTTCTTAATTCCTGATATCTCTGCATAACCTCTATTTTCTTTCCTAACTCTTGTTATACCTGGTATGGTTTCACTTACTTCACTATCCCATCATTACTGCTTTGTTATCGTTATATCTGTTCACTGAGCTTTCGTAGCTCATCCGCATTTCTTTTCCTGCGGCAGGTTTTAGTTTGGAAGATGGGTATGAGTGGAGAGTACCTTGGACTTAGAAGACCTTACTAGCTACTTTGGATTAGAGATGACTAGAAGAGCTTATTTTCAGACTTAGAAGTTATTGTATTTCTCATTGTAACCTTGTAGTTTCAGATTTTCCATTGTAACCATTGAAATTCTATTGTATTATTTATGCCATATGCTTGTGCTTGTTCTGATACGTCACCATCATTGTGACATCTCTACCCTTGTAGGGTCGGGGTGTTACACAGCACTTGTCTTTATTCCAGAGTCTTCAAGTTAGACTCACGTTCAGCTCTTTAATATCGATACTTCAGTTGGTATACACATCAAGTGTGTGTGCATTTGGCAATTGCTCCTTAACTTCATCAGGTCAGTCGATACGCCGTATCTTATGGAAGAAGATACGCCGTATCGAGCCTGAAATAAAATACGAAATAAGATAAAATAAAGGATAGGATGCGTCGCATCTGTTTTACTAGATGCGGCGCATGTATTTACCAAACAGACTGTTAACAGTCTGTTGTAATATGGCTCATTCCACCGTTTATCTCTCACGTCCTCTCGTACTCTCATGCTGAACTTAATGCCAGTCTTCAACAGATATAACAAGAAACATAAACTGGAGCATTAGATATACAGATGTTAGTAATAATGAGTACAGTCCCAAAAGAATATAAGTAATGTACGAAGAAACGTGTCCGTAATGAAAATGCAAAGAGTGGTCAAACAGTAGGCTGGTCGGGAGTCACGTCATCTGATTGGGCTCCTGAAGTACTAGTTCCGTCAGTCCTGCGGCGAACCCTCCGCTCGTATGTGGTCATCCCTCTGACATAAGCACCATCTGGGAGGTGGTGGCTGACCCCATGAAGAGCCATCACCCTACTGACACCGTCGACTAACCAGCTCGTATCTCTCCTCACTCCAGCAAGCTCAACTCTCTGTGCCTCGAGAGCCTCTCTCAATGACCTAACCTCTATCTCCACTCTCTCGACTCTCTGTCCTATAGTCCGGGGAGCTGGTGGTGCTGGTGCATGTACTTCCTCCTGAGCAGGAGCAGCAGCTGGGGCTGCCTGAGCACCCCCCTGCTCCGGCTCAGCAGGCCTAGATGGTCCTAATGGTGCCCAGAAGTATCCACCCATCATCTCCTCGCATATCCCAAGCCTAGTCGCAAGATAGTCTGCATCCATACCAGGTAATCTAGCTACATCAATCGGGAGATCAGCGGGAATCTCATCACCTAATACCCCAAAGTGCCTAGCAAGACGAGAGACAAAATGACCCCCAGTCATTTGGCTCCTACCATCTCTTCCTGGAGCAACCCTGTGTAAATAATGTGCTAAGAAGTGAGGGATGTTCACCACAGCTCCCTCGTCCATGCTCCGTAAGAGAAAAAGATCCAAAGTAGTCACCTTCTCAGGGGATTGTCCCCTCCCGGCAATAGTCAGGGCTATCAGAAGATGACAAAGCCTCCTCAATGGCTCCCTAATCAATGTGTATGAAGGAGTGGTGGTGGTTGAATCACCCCCAGATGAAATCTCAACCCAATAATCTCCTAACTCCCCACGATCCGAAACAACCCTTAAACTGTCAGCCCAATAATCAGCAAAACCTGGGGATGCCATTTCTGCTGTAGTGTGCAACCCGAGAGCTAGTATGAACTGCCCCATAGACATCCTTCGCTCAAAACCACCCAGTCTGAATACCAAAGTATCAAATGTGTCAAGACCCAGATCAGTCTCCCTGTAGTGTATTGTACAGAAAAACTCCAACATCAAAACCTTTATCAATGGTTCCTCAATCCTAAACAACCTTTCCCAGGCGTAAGACCTGAATAAAACCTGCCCTTCCCCATCATTGTGTATCATCTCCAACCTAGTTCGTAACCTCTCAGCAGCGTTACCCTCATCAATATTCCCGATGCTGTCAAAATCCAAAACTGGAACACTGAACACCTTCCTCTGATAAAACTTTCTAAGTCTAGTCATGTAATCATCAACGACACCCTGTGTCAGTCCCATTGTTTCAAAACGAAGCCATGGGTGCCTACGGGCGGCAACTGGGAGAGCCATTCTGAAAGATTCAAAACAGAGAATATTAGTGTTCTGTTAGTAGGGAGATGCGGCGTATTACAAAAGGCAATACGGCGCACAGGTCATGCGTCGTATCTAGGTCAAGTAATACGGCGTATATAGAGTTTTATTATATTGGAAATGGGTCGATACGCCGCATCAATTAACCTAGATGCGCCGCATCTGTAAGCATATCAGTATAAAATAAGGGATAAGGCACGTTTTTCAAGAATCCGGACCCGTGACGTAAACTCCCACTTAACATCACAGTTCCATTTACCCATTATAAAAGTTCTAAAAACTCATCACACCACCACTAATCCATTTTCCCACTAAAATTCAAAATCGAATTCAAAACCCAAATTTTCATTCAAATCAAACTAGGCCAGAAATCCAATGATTTATGCAAATTAACTACGGGGGAAATTATCTAATACAAGTCCTAATCATATCTCTATATCATTTAAGCCCTAATCGAATTAATCACATAAACCCTGATTTTTATATTAAACAAGATTAAATCGAAATAGAATAATTACCTTAATTGTATGATTAGGATAAGAGATCGGATTAGAGGGTGGATTTGAGAAAAATGCTCGGATTTAGAGTATAATTTTACTGCGTGTATGTTCTTAACTGTGTGAGGATTTGGGGTAAAAAATTTAGATCCGGCGCATTCCCGTCGTATTTATAGGGCAAAACGATGCGCCGTATTGAAAAATTGGAATGCGCCGTATCTATTTAATCTCGTTGACTAGTCAATGAGTCCTAGTTGGTCAGAGATACGGCGCTTTGGATATTTAGATCCGCCGTATCGCTATGTTAGTGAACGAAATTTAAATAAGGAACGTACCTTGGCTTCCGCAACACAATTCCTTATACATCAAATTGGGGTTAAACGGCATACCATATGATATAAATGAATTCAAAATAAGAGCAATAGGCATAAACGTTTTATTAATAATTGTAATCTTATTGTTTAGTGGATAAGGATTTATTCCGAGGTTAGGAACAAATATCGTTATTAAGCATACAAAATTAAGATTACAATTTGAATCAGATGTATAATATGGATAATAAAATTAAGATTATATTGTAGAGAACTTTCTTTTGGGCTGGTTGAATTATCGTAGAGGTTACCTGGAATTCTATTTCAAGAATTTAAGATGTTCTCTGTTACCAGTACTGAGTTTTCCTCCACTCTCGTTGTCTTATGTTCGATCACTCCAGCTAGCGTCTCTCGGTTTGGTTCAGAATGTAATCTTTCATGGTGATGCTTGAGTCATCATTTATCCTGAAAATAAACAACTTGTGCACGAGAGTAGCGGACCGATCAAAGTAAATATCAAAAATCAACTATATTTATCAAATTATATTCTTCGTATTAACAAAAGTTAATGCGCCGTATTTTCGTTACGTTTCAAAATACGAGATTTTTGATTCAGAAGATACGCCGTATCGACAAAGATCGATGCGTCGTATCTGTTTAATAATTCGAAAACTGTTTTTAATTAAAATAATAGATACGCTGTATCTGCTAAAGCAGATGCGCCGTATGGCGTTAACGTTTATAAATTTTTTTTATTAAAAACAGATACGCCGTATCTTGGGGAAAGATGCGTCGTATCGAATTAATTAAACGCGTTGTATTTTATAAAAATTAAACGCAATACGCCGTATCTAGGAAAATAGATGCGCCGTATCGTTTGATTAAGCTCAGTACAACGATAGCAGAATACAGAAAATACGAAAAATAAAAACAAATAAAAACACAAACGAAAACAAATAAAAATAAAAGAAAACAAAAACAGAAAATATGCAAAATAATACAATGAATGCAAATTAACTAATATACAACAGAGTTAGCGGTTAGATTAAAAATTAAAAAGAAAAACCTAATTAAAATACTAATCAAATTAACAGATAATAAAAATTCACTCCCCGGCAGCGGCGCCAAAAACTTGATGTGCGTGTGTGCGTATGCTCTTTATACCCACGGTATGTCGTTGTGGTTTTAGCAGTATTCAAGTTTTAAATTTATATTTAGCCGACTTATCAATAAGACACACATTTTAACGAGCAGTGTACCCGGTCAGTATGTATATAATGGTAAGTAGAGTGTCGATCACTAAGAGTGGAACGTATTATCTAGTTATCCTAATCAGTATTTTAATATCTTAAGTTAGCTATACAACCTAATTTAACGGAAGGGGGTTCAGCCTGAGAGACTGGCACGATTTGGTTGCAATTAAATAATAAACTAACCTATAGGCACGAATCAGCGAATAGCACACACGTACACAGATAAATACTCGAGACAATAGGAAGGCCTGTCCTGATTGTTAAGTAGCTTGTCACTTGTTTTATTGCTAGTTTTATATGAAGTGTATAGTTCGATGCAACGCACCGAGATTAAGTCCTTTCTCGTTGGTTCTAATCTTATCGGCGAGTAAACCCTTAATGATTACTTATGACTATCCTATTTATCTTTCTTCCTACTTTTCTACAGACGATAGAATGCATAGGCGATCTAATAAATAGGCGAGGGCAGAGGCATGGCGACCCGATCAACGCTCAGCTAGACACAGAGGTTATCAATGCACTAATAAAAGTCACCAAAGACATCAACATATAAACTTTAATTGATGGGAAAGCAATATTAAAGGGAGTGCAATCTTTCCGTTGTCACATTACACAAGCCACCAATCCTGATGAATTAAAGATTACTAACACAATAAAACAAAACTACTTAATGAATTAAACACATGCAGGACCTTCTTACAGCTCTTGTATCTTCGTTCAAGGTGTGTCTTGTGCTGCTACTTCGACTGAATTCGTCCTAGGGTTTCTGTACTTCGGTCTTCTAAAACTGTCGAACTTCTTCTCTCGTCTGACTTTGGGGTATTTATAGTTTCTGTCTGAGGGTAAGATGCGGCGCATCTAATAAGTAGATGCGGCGCATTGACTTAACTTCGCGTGGGGTCCAAGATTAATATATTCAGGAATATTCGTACACCGCCTTGAGATGCGGCGTATCTTCATTTATAGATGCGGCGCATGTCCTCTTGTATCTTGGATCGTATCTTGTGAAATCTTGATAGTGATGCGCCGTATGTAATAAGTAAGATGCGGCGCATCTGGAGCAGAATGTCTTGATCTTGTACATTTCAGTAGACTCTTAACTTCTTGCTTGTTTTGCTCCATAATTAGTCCAAAATCGCCAAGTTTCACCAAATGCTTGTTTTTACCTGAGAATTACAAAAGTAAACATTAACGTATCAATTCTCACAGATAATATAATAAAACAAGTCAAATAAATAGGATAAATGATAGTAATAAAATGTACTTATTTGAGTTCATCACATACCAAGGACGCTATTCCACACCAACCAACAACAATCAAAGGATCTCATCAAACACCCGCAATAGGCAGATTGCACAGCCAAGTTTCAACATGGGTAATCAAGGACAAATGGTTGGAGTTTATGGGAATCAGCAAGGATATGCAACAGGGTTTCAGATGGGAAATCAAGGGTAGTATGCAGGTAATCAGATGGGTCAATATATGGGTAATCAGAATCAGTTGGGTCAAGTTGCTGGAAATAGAAGGGGTCAGAATATGGGGAATCAGTTTGGAAATGTTGCTGCTCCAGTAGCTGGAAATGTTGGGAATATGAATCAAGGGAATGTGTTGAAGTGTTTTAACTGTAATGGAATTGGTCACATGGCAAGGAACTGTCCCACCAAGCCTAAGAAGAAAGATATGGAATATCTTCAGAAAGCAGTGCTTCTAGCTCAGAAGGAAAAGGCAGGGTTTCAGTTGAATGCAGAGGAGAATGATTTCATGACATTGATGGATGATATGGAAGACTTGGAAGATATTGATGCCAATTGCATTTTTATGGCTAATCTTCAAGAGGCTAAATATGATACGGATTCTGAAGCACCTCCAGCTTATGATATCAATGGAATCTCCGAGGTACCGCTATATGCTACATGTCACAATAATGAAATGTTTGAAATGTCACCTCAGAATGAACAGCATCCTGCGACTCCTACACCAAATTACGATACATACATGGAGTCCCCAAGTTGTAGCAATACTAATTTGGCTAATCCAGATATGGATCCTAATGGAGGCTTCGAGTCACAGCATACTATGAATGATGAGGAAACACATGCTTTATTTGAATCATTATTGCAAAATTGTAGTATTGAAATTGAAAAGGTCAAACAAGTCAATCGCAATGTCAAGGCCGCGAATGAAAAATTGACCACTGAGCTTGAGAGATATAAGGTGAACGAAAAAGATTTTGAATTTAACCACAAACGACAATCTGAACTTGAAATTGGTTACAGAGATTCTGTTTTAAGAGAAAAACAATTGCAAATCAAATTTGACACTCTTATTGTCAATTTGAACATGAAAATTAAATCTTTAAACAAGGAAATTTCTGAATTAACCAACCAACTTTCTAAACAAAAAGCAACTTGTTCTGATCTTGAAAAAGAAAAGAAAGAGTTGCATGCAAAGTTTTCAAAAAGAGAAGATGAACTTCTTGATGAAATTCTTGACAAAGAGGCTACAATTAAAAAGTTGGAAGAATTGCTTGTAAAAACGGGTCAGTCTGCTCAAACTCAAAACATGCTTATTAACGATCCAAACCCGATTTTACATACAATAAAGAAAATGGCTCTCGGTTGTGAAAAACCTTGTTATCTCAAGAAAGCTCAGAAAGAACAGAATGTGCTATATAATGGTAATATTATAAATGATGAACATGATCCACCTGCTGGTTATGATTCTTATGAAACGATTGAGCTTACCAAAGAGAGTAGAAACAAAATGCGACAATTGAACAGAGAAATCAAACCAATTGACTATAATGAACTTAACAAACTTTCTGGCGTTCCTCTTATTCAAAAAGTGTCACCATTGTTTTTCAAAAAACCAGTGGCTGTCACAAAAAGAAAAGTTGTTTCGAAACATCTTTCTAACATCGAACAAATGTACACTAACAACACTTGTTACACAAGTGAAGCTAGAATACTTTTGGATGATCTTAAAAAGAGAGTTGAAATGCTTCAAACTGTTGTGGCAACCAAAACAAACTCAAAAATCAACGATTGGTTTTCAAGTTTTCAAACTGAACAGAAAAAGATGTTCGAAACAGAAATTACTCCCATTGTAACTGCAATACATGCAAGAGTAATCCATGTTGAGAATGCAATTGTAAAAGAAGCAACTGAATTCGTCAAGGACCACAAATCCTTGGTAAAGGAAGCCAATGAAAACTTGGAACGCATAAAGGTTTTGGAAAGACACAATGACATACTCTCTGAAGTAGCTCTATCGACTGAAATTATGTCCATTATTTATCAAACATATTCTGTAGAGGATGATGAAAGACTTCGAGCTGAGACTTCCCAAATTGTTTCAAAATATGAAAATGCGTTTGCAAAACTTGAAAAAGAAAATGTTACATATTTTAAACAACAGGAGCGAAAAAGGGAAGAATGCAAGTATGACAAACTGTCGTATGAACGTTCTTACAAAGAAATGCAAAAACAAATTAATCTTTTGAAGTCTCAGCTTGAATGTCAAAAAGGGAAGGGTGAAGAAATTAATGCAAAGCCAAAAATGTCAATTTCACAATGTGCTCCTTCACCCTTGCCCAAAGAAAAAGGAAAAGAGAAAGTAGTTGTCGAAACACCAAAAGTGATAGCACCTGGACTTTATAGGATTAGTACCACCACTGCGTCTATCTCTATATCTAAAACATGTAACATTTTCTAATTCTCTAATCACACATACGAGCAAATATACTCGTCCGTGGTAGTAAAGGTGGGTAAGTCGAGATCGTCCCAAGGGAATTGGGGTTTAGGTTTAGTAAATAAGTTTTAGCAAAAAGGAGTGTCAATCCAATTTGAAGCAAATTCTAAAAACAAGCAAGGTTCAATCAATCAAAAACTAATATACTTGTGTGTAGTTTCCATGACAATTGTTTAGAGTAACCAATCAAGTTGGGTGTTACTTGTAATGATGCACAACTTAAAATGAATGATTCACAATCTATGGTTTTTGTCATGAGAAATCATATCTAAGAATTCAATCTCCTAGTTAACTCCTTTCGGCCATGATTAACTATTATGATAATTCTATTAAGTCCTTTTTGTTGTTTGAAAGCATTTCTTATCTCAAGAATTCCTACGAATCCTTTCGGCCTTTTTCGTGATGAAATCGTTTCCAAATCCATTTTAATGAGTAAAGGTGTTGCTTGTCACACACCACAATCCATACTAATTCGTGCACTAACTTTTTGGAATAAAAACATAAAGAAAACTCCTTTCGGCCTTGTGAATCTTTGAAATTGTTTTTACCAACCAATTAAGCAAGATTAAATTTTATCTCAACAAACTCATAAAACAAGATATGTTTTCATGCATCACTATGATAAGATTACTCCAACAATTGTCACATCATCCACACACAAGTATAACTAAATTACTCCATAACAATCATAATCAAACACAAATAATTAACCAAACCTTCATTCATCATATAGTAAAAGTAAAAGTAGTTCATGATAACTCAACAAGAAATACCTATCAAGGAATTACAAGAACTAGAATTGTGGAACTATAGCAATCCACACTCCTCCAATCGCCTATTATCACAAGTAAACAACTCCACACACGGACGCAACTCTTGAGACTCGAACTCAAGATCTCCTGGACGTTTTCACAGCAACTACAAGCTTTCGGGCAATAATAATAAAGTGGTGTAGCTTTTTTAGGTTATGTCACTTCCCCCAAAAGAACTCTCTTTGTAAACTAACTAAGGGTTCCTTAAATAAGTGAGGAAACCCTTATTATCCAAGTAAAAACGTCCCATATGATTTAACAGCCGAGAAATGATAAGCCTCAATGATTATGGGGCTTAAATTCACCATTTAATGCAACTTTGTAACTTCAGTGTTGGCCAACCGATCGGTATTTGGCTCCTACCGATCGGTTGGAGCTCTCGGTGTTTCCAACTTCACTCCATCCGAATCGGATGCGGGCAGCATCCGATCGGATGGATGATCCTGCCATGCACTTTTATTTTCTCTTTATTCTCTTCTCGTTACGTGCTTGATCCTTCGCTGTACCACTAATTTCCTTCATAGAACTTGATCTTTTCTTGATATATAAAGCATAGAAGTCTTGGTCTAATCAATTCTTTGAAGTATCATGTGGTTTCTTTCTCGTAATTCTCCTTATGTGCATAATCTCTTCATTTCTTCGTGTTTTCCTCCACTTTTCCTGTACTTGGCTATATTTACTTGCATACACACTTTTTCATCATTTAGCAACAAATACACACAAATATAACCAAATATGATGCACAAAACTAGCAATAACGCACCTAAAAACATGTTAGATTTAAGCGTTATCAAATCCCCCACACTTGAGTTTTGCTCTCCCTCAAGCAAGTCTAATTTTTTAGAAAAACTGAGCTCAATGGTATTTTCATTATGTTCATGAAAAAATCCTTGTAATGTATGCAAATTAAATTGAGCTTTGTTAACATCACCAAGCACCTCACAAAGGAAATTTTTAATTCACACAACTCTCGATGGTAGATTTGATTTTAGATCACTCAATTGCTCAGACACGATTCATGTCTCTTACCATAAGCTTGTACTTGTATCAAACAACAAAATAAAACATCAAAGAGGTCTTTTATTTGGGTTTAGGCTTCAAAAGGGGTTTTGATTACCTAGCTAATGTATAGATATTTCATACAAGTACATCATAATTCGCTAACAACGAATCCTTGTGTAGTCAAACAACGGATGGTCACTAGATCGTGCCTTGGTTCGCTAACGACGTTACTTGCATAACGGATGGTCACCAATTTACTCACCAGATCGCTAACAACGCTTTTCAACTACCCAAAAACTCGGATGGTCACTAGAACATACATGTGCTACATATCTAAACAAAGCCATCACTAAATCCGAATGCTCGAATAAAGTAATTGGTAAGGGAAAGGGATAAGACATGGGAATTTGATTTGGTTCTATAAAAAACAAACAAGAATCAAGCCCAAATTCAATCCTAACTCTTTACATCACAAATGATTACTTCACCAAACTTCTTCGATCATTATTCCGCATTTCATATAAACTCCATCTTCCATAATAACTCTTTGAATATCTTATTTTCACACATACATAGCTCATTGGCTTTTCTTTTCTTTTTTTATTTATTATTTTTTTTATTATTTTTTTTTTTAATTTTTTTTTAACACCCCCACACTTTGGATGAGCACACGCTACAAAAAAAATATAAATAAGAGTAGCGACCTCCTTCTTCATTGAAACAACATATACACATTTGGACTTGATTCGGGAAAGTCTAAGGTGTATGGTGCAATAATTTCTGGGTTAAATCAAAAGAAAAGATAGGCTCAAAAGGGTGTAACTAAGGGTATCTAGCATATAATGCTAACAAATGGGTTCCAATTACTAAGGACAACTAACCGATGTGGTTAGCAAAAATGTATTGTAAACGGAAGGCCATTTGGTGAAAATCCTAATTTGCCTCTTATCATTTGAATATATTTTATTACTTGAAAGTAATTTTAACCGTAATGCATAACAAGTACAAGTTCTAGAATCGACATAATCACCGGCACACTCATACGAAATATAAGGCATGAATCCTCACAATTTAAAGTGGTGGTAAAATGTACTTAGCAATAGTTACCAAAAACTCTCAAAACTTGACTACATTCAAAAAAAATTTCAAAATAACCTTATTATTTACCATTGAATCAATTTGTCTATCAACTAGAAAAATCAAAGGCGAATAAATTCACACATTCTAGTCCTTGAAATCCAAAAATCCAAAAAAAAAAAAATTTAAAAAAAACAAAATCTTTCCTATTTACTTCCCTCCCCCACACTTAAGTTTTGCATTATCCTCAATGTAATAAAACGAACTTCAAAGTAAAGGAAATGGAAAGAAAAATAGAAAAAAAAAAAAAAAAAAAAAAAAAAAAAAAACTACCCGGAAAAAATTAGCATAAGCCTAGTTGATCACAAGTAATCTCATGAGTTCTTCCAACTTCAAAAATTGATCAACACTAAGCTTCCGTCAATTCTTCCCCTGCAAACACTGCAAACTATGAACGAAACAAACAAACAAAATACCAAAAACAATAAACCAAACAAACATAATAAAAATAAAAATAAAAATAAAAATAAAAATAATCCAAACAAACCAAAATTAAAACAAATAAATCCTACAAGAGTTAAAGTTTAAAGTAGTAGAAAATAGAAAATAGAAATAGTTCAACCATCATTGTTTTGAAACCATCATTGATCTCTCATAATCCATGTCCGGATCAATCCTCTCATCTTCACTCTCTTCATCTTCATAATTCTCATCACCCTCAAAAATTGTGTACCTTTGTCTTTTCTCTCCAGCACCCCTTGAAGAACCGCTGATGAACTCAAATAAGTACATTTTATTACTATCATTTATCCTATTAATTTGACTTGTTTTATTATATTATGTATGAGGATTGATACTTAATCGTTTACTTTTGTAATTCTCAGGTAAAAACAAGCATTTGGTGAAACTTGGCGATTTTGGACTAATTATGGAGCAAAACATGCAAGAAGTTAAGAGTCTACTGAAATGGACAAGATCAAGACGAATCTGCTCCAGATGCGCCGCATCTCACTTATTATATACGGCGCATCACTATCAATATTTCACCAGATACGATCCAAGATACAAGAGGACATGCGCCGCATCTATAAATGGAGTTACGCCGCATCTTCTGGCGGTGTACGAATATTCTTGAATATTATAATCTTGGACCCCACGCGAAGTTAAGTCAATGCGCCGCATCTACTTACTAGATGCGCCGCATCTTACCCTCAGACGGAAACTATAAATACCCCAAAGACCAGACGAATAAAGAGTTCCGAAGTTCGACAAAAAAGACCGAAGTACAGAAACCTAGGACGAATTCAGACGAATAGGCAGCACAAGACACACCCGAACGAAGATACAAGAGCTGTAAGAAGGTGCTGCATGTGTTTAATTCATTAAGTAGTTTTGTTTTATTGTGTTAGTAAACTTTAATTCATCAAGATTGGTGGCTTGTGTAATGTGACAACGGAAAGATTGCACTCCCTTAAAACTGCTTTCTCATTAATTAAAGTTTATATGTTGATGTCTTTGGTGACTTTTATTAGTGCATTGATAACCTCTGTGTCTAGCTGAGCGTTGATCGGGTCGCCATGCCTCTGCCCTCGCCTATTTATTAGATCGCCTATGCATTCTATGGTCTGTAGAAAAGTAGGAAGAAAGATAAATAGGATAGTCATAAGTAATCATTAAGGGTTTACTCGCCGATAAGATTAGAACCAACGAGAAAGGACTTAATCTCGGTGCGTTGCATCGAACTATACACTTCATATAAAACTAGCAATAAAACAAGTGACAAACTACTTATCTATCAGGACAGTCTTCTTATTGTCTCGAGTATTTATCTGTGTACGTGTGTGCTATTCGCCGATTCGTGCCTATTGGTTTAGTTTATTATTTAATTGCAACCAAATCGTGCCAGTCTCTCAGGCTGAACCCCCCTTGCGTTAGAATAGGTTGTATAGCTAACTTAATTTATTAAAATACTGATTAGAATAACTGGATAATACGTTCCACTCTTAGTGATCGACACTCTACTTACCATTATATTCATACTGACCGGGTACACTGCTCGTTAAGTGTGTGTGTTATTGATAAGTCGGCTAAATATAAATTTAAAACTTGAGTAGGCATTAATACTGCTAAACCGCAACGACACATCGCACGCATCAATCGCCCACATCAAAACTTGAACTCCCAACATTAGGAACTCTGCCATACACCGGCACTGGTTCAGGAAATGGTGCGTACCCAGGATATGGGTAAGGGTATTGGCCAGGATACAGGTCATACTCCAATGGGTAGGGTGGAACATTTGGTGGGTTGTAAGGAGGTACCTCATAATCGGCTTGTTGAGCCACATGTTGAAGCATCGGCATTGAGTAATCATAGTTGTAATTTTGCCTCAACATCATTGAATCTCTCCACACATCCCTTTTCTCAATCTCATTTAGTTCACGGTTCCAATCTCCCCATCCGAGTCAAAACTACCCGGGGCATGAATATTCCCAACATGAGGTGGTGGTTGATATGGTTGTTGTTGGTAAGGCTGCTGTGGTGCTCCATGAGGTGCAGCCATTTGAGGCTCAATCCAAGCTCCCAAATCTCGTGTCTTCCTATTTACTGCCGTATTAAAACTCCTCTCATCCCACGTCTCACAATTCAACATCTCTGAACACTTTGCTAACTCTATATCCACATAATAGCCTAATCTTTTCGCCAACTTGGTCACATAGTGACCACCACAAATTGCACTATTGTCCTTGATTCCTGGTGCTCTCCTTGATAGATACTCGGCTATTATCCAAGCCGCATTCCCATTCTTCTCCTCTAACTACTTCATAACCCAAAGATCCGGTTGATTGCACTTGTCACGGCTCCCTGTCCTATGCAAGACACTCCAAGCTATCAATTTTTGTAAAATTCTCAACAACGGATTCCTTAGCTTTGATGAATTCCTTCTAGTACAACTTGGGTCACCAACACTGTTCCAATACTCAGCTAACCCGGCATAATCATTATGCCTCCTTACTAATCTCACAAAATGAGATGCAAACAATCGACTTTTGATATCATCTGGCTCGTATAAGCCAAGAACAATGGCAAACTCCGGCAAAGTAAACTCATGCTCTCTACCACAGAGCCTAAACCAAATGCATTTGTCATTCATAAGATCCACAACCTTCCTCTCAAAGTAAAATGTGGAGAAAAACTCCAAACACCATTCACGGTTAACTTTCTCATGGATACTAAACACATTCTCCCACGAATAATCCTCAAAACTAGAACTGTCTCCTTCATACACATATGTCATTCTCATCAAGTCCCTTAACTCTATCTCACATCCAAAGTCATGAAATAAATCCCAATCGACTAAACTTGGAATAGCAAGCCTTCGCCCTTGTAACTTCGATAGACGCTCTCGAAAAGTGTGCCTCTCTTCGCTGCTTAAGCCACTAAACTTCAAATTCTCGTTACGTTCTGGATTCACAGTATACCTAACCTTCTCTTTGATATTCCTATTCACAAACTTTTGCACAATTGGATTACTAACTTCACGCGATGAACTTGATCCTCCTGCAAGAAATCTCTGTAGAAATCATGATTATTCGTTAGTATAAGAGTATAAGAAACAAAGTTAGATGATTAAGAAGTCCAAAAGATTCGATTTGAAAATCTTCAAAAAGTTTTACCGAGGGCTCCATCCGATCGGTATCTCTCTCCATCCGATCGGATGGAGTTGTGACCTTGTCCAGCCGATCGGTAGCAACTCGCAACCGATTCGGTTGTACGTACTGTATCCAAAACAAAAATTTTCCGACTCCAAATCAATCCTATCTAGTTCCACTCTTCCTTATCCTGCATTTCATCAATCACTATGGTCTCTACACATCCCACTTATCTCCAAATCATATCCATAACATACTCGCATGATCAATCTTAGAACCTATGAACATATTCAAAATCAAACCTTATTGATGTTCTAATCCACAATGCATCATCCTAGGAACACTAATTAACATCTAAACAACATCTGGAAATCATTAATTTCTACCCAGAATCGATTCAAAGTTTTGACCCATATGATTCAAAAAATCAATTAATTCATTCTTCCTCAAAACTTAATCAATCCATCTCATTCTTTTTGCAATGATTTCCTCAATCATTTACCCATCTATTCCAGAAAAATCATGCCTTAATTCGAACTATATCAAAAACGCCTAAATTTTGACCTAATTCAATCAACTCGAATTAAAACCTAATTGACACAAATTGATGATGTTACTTACTTGTTTTGGTGCCATTGATGATCCTTCAACTCTCCTGCAACTCTTCTAATGGTCGAATTAATGAACCCCAAGTGTGGTGGAATGAGTGTGTGTGTGTTTTTATGATTTTTGAAATCTTGGGTATATATACTTCACTCCATCCGATCAGTATTTCATCCAACCGATTCGGATTGAATTTTTGCAAAACTTCACTTTTTCTTTCTTTCTTCAATACTTTGACACTTGCAAGAACAAATAGAAAGTATTTGACTCCCTTAAAAGACTTCACTTTAAGTATGAAAAATACCACCAACACACTTATTCTCCCAACTTGTTATCCAATCTATCTCTACAACTTCTAAAACAAAACTTAACTCCATAGATTAAAACTTAATAAAACCATAAGGTAACCAAAAGGTCTTAAACTTAAATCAAACTTAAATGCAAAACATTAAACTACTATTAAAAATCATTAAAAATAAACAAAACAAACATTAGCACAAGCCTTGTGCTTTATTCTTCATCTTTTGCTCTTCAACCTTCATCCTTCAAAGTATTCATGCTTCAAGATGTCTTCACTTTGAAATTTGCCGGATAACTTTCGGTTAGTCACTTGTGTTTTAAACTTCCTTGCAAAATTCCTTCCATCCGGACAAACTATATCAAACTTCACATGCCATTCTCCATCACCTTCTTCTTTCTTGTAAACACTAGCTCCTTCGGGTCCCCATTCCAAATTCTTCAATTGAACCGGTAAGGATCCAAGAAAATCTGTCAATTTATGGAACACAAAAACATTCTTGAATGGGTTATAGAAAACCTCCATAGCTAATGCTCTTTCCAACTCATCTTCAATACCAAAGTAACTAGGGACAATCGGCCCATATTTAGGCCTTCCCTCTTCATCTCTACCAACTTCAAAACAACCTAAATGGTCTTCTTCTTCTTCATCTTCATGCACTTCCTTAATAATTGATGCGCGTGCGTGTCGTTGCGGTTTAGCAGTATTAATGCCTACTCAAGTTTTAAATTTATATTTAGCCGACTTATCAATAACACACACACTTAACGAGCAGTGTACCCGGTCAGTATGAATATAATGGTAAGTAGAGTGTCGATCACTAAGAGTGGAACGTATTATCTCGTTATTCTAATCAGTATTTTAATATCCTAACGCAAGGGGGTTTCAGCCTGAGAGACTGGCACGATTTTGTTTGCAATTAAATAATAAACTAAACTAATAGGCACGAATCAGCAAGTAGCACACACGTACACAGATAAATACTCGAGACAATAAGAGGGCTGTCCTTATAATTAAGTAGTTTGTCACTTGTTTTATTGATAGCTTTATATGAAGTGTATGTAGTTAATCCTTTCTCGTTGGTCCTAAGCTTATCGGCGAGTAAACCCTTAATGATGACTCATGTCTAAAAGTTATTCCTAAGTGATCAATTTAGTAATAACCGTGGGAGTGCAACCTTTCCGTTGCCACATTACACAAGCCACTAATAAACACAGAGGTGATCAATGCACTAATAAGTAGTAACCAAAGACATCAACATATAAACTTTAATCGATGGGAAAGCAATTTTAAGGGGAGTTGAAGTGAATGATAACATAACACAAGCCCATCAATCCTGATGAATTAAAGTTTGCTAACACAATAAAACAAAACTACTTAATGAATTAAACACATGCAGCACCTTCTTACAGCTCTTGTATCTTCGTTTGGTGTGTCTTGTGCTGCTGCCTTGACTGAATTCGTCCTAGGGTTCTGCTGCTTCGGTCTTCGAAACTATAATAATTGCACACACCAAAGCTTCGGAATTCGTCTGGTCTTGGGGTATTTATAGTTTCTGTCTGAGGGAAGATGCGGCGCATCTAGTAAGTAGATGCGGCGCATTGACTTAACTTCGCGTGGGGTCCAAGATTATAATATTCAGGAATATTCGTACACCGCCAGAAGATGCGGCGTAACTCCATGATTAGATGCGGCGCATGTCCTCTTGTATCTTGGATCGTATCTGGTGATATCTTGATAGCGATGCGGCGCATGTCATGAGTGAGATGCGGCGCATCTGGAGCAGATTTAACTTGATCATGTCCATTTCAGTAGACTCTTCACTTTATGCATGTTTTGCTCCATTATTAGTCCAAAATCGCCAAGTTTCACCAAATGCTTGTTTTTACCTGAGAATTACAAAAGTAAACGATTAAGTATCAATTCTCATACATAATATAGTAAAACAAGTCAAATTAATAGGATAAATGATAGTAATAAAATGTACTTATTTGAGTTCATCAAATATCCCCCCACTTGAACTTTACTTGTCCCCAAGTAAACCTTAGAATTTCTCTTATGAAAATGTATCCTAAAAGATGTTAGGATTTATTTTTATATCAAGCATGTATTCGTTTAATTCATAATCACACAACTAAACACTTTAACGAATTAGAAGTATAATAAAATAATTTGATAAAAGCAAATCTAATCGTTTAACTGTCCAGTCGCGACGAATATTCTATCATAAGCTTGGCAAGTATACACATCTCCCCCACTAAAGCCAAGGAATAACAAGTCTAAAGCGGTAAAAAGGGTTTTTAGGCTTAAGGGTTAATTATTCTTAATCACTATCGATCTCAAATTCCAGAAAAGGCGACAAAATCACAAATACATGATCGAATCCACGAACACGATACTTGCAATTGCTCAAATCCTTAACTTGAATAGGCTAAAGATAGGTCCAAACTTCACCAATAATAATATATCAAAAAGGGCGACAAAATCATAAATACATAGCCGAATCCACTACTACGATACTTAAGATTGCTCAAATCCCTAATCTCAATAAATCAAAGGTTTGGTTGGATAAAGAATAATATAGGGTATGGATAATATTTGGGATATAAATTGGTGTAAAAAAAATAAAAATAAACAAAACAAATAAATTAAAATCCTAAGTGTGGTTAATCACTATCCCAACCATCCCATGAATAAGACTCATATCATCGAATAACTCACGCTTTAACACTTGAAACACACGCTTTAGGTAGACACGAATTATACTCAACAAGATCTTAATCAAAGAATAAACCTTAATTGGCGTTCCCATAACTGCCAATTCCCATTCAATCCATAGATATAGTACAACAAATAGTGGCCATATGAACCACTTACATAACTTTACATCGTTGGCTTAAAATAAACATCCAACTCTTTTTCTTTTTCTTTTTCTTTTTCTTTTCTCATTTTTTTTTTCGATTTTTTTTTTTTTTTTTTTTTTTTTTTTTTTTTTTTTTTTTTTTTTTTTTTTTTAACTTGAAACATAAACATAGATGTGTAAAATTTCACCACATCACTATAACTTTCTTTCCGGATAATTTTTTTTCATACTTTTCATACTTTCAGAAATAACGGTAATAGCGAAAGTAGTAAACACACAAAAAATAAACTCAAAGATATACAATATTTACTTTCACTCCAATTGCATTGTGCAATTTCCCGACCTAACCAAAGATAATGAATTACGCACGCGAACACAGGTAATGTAAGGAAACACACTTTGCCTATAGCAATTAACCAACCACGGACTTTAATCTACAGGGTAGGCTAAGGTGTAAGGGTGTAACGAAACATTTTAAACATAGGTGTAAGAACCGAAAGGAATGGCTCTGAGTGTTTTTCTAGGGGTATCTTACTCTGAAAATGAGAGTAACAAAAGGGTTTATACGGGGGTTAACTAACCAGTGTAGTTAGTTAATAACACATAACATATAATAGGCTATTTGGGTGTAATCCTAGAATTTTACCAATTTAGACAAGTCATTCCAATTATATAAATAATACTTATTATGGTGGTCTCGAATAGTATACAAGCCAAGTTCTAAAGTTTACAAGTCACCGGCACACTCATAGATTTGTGAATTTTGAAAAATCACAATTTTTGAAAATAACGTCATGTGTGCAGCTATGCAACTTAGATCTTAAACAAAAACATGCTAAAAATTTAAGTTTGATATATTAAAATACTGATTAGTTTAGGACAAGTAAGTGTTAAGTGTTCTAATTCTCCAATCCCCCCACTTAAGTTAAACAACGTCCTCGTTGTTTGTATAAAAGGTTAAAAACTGGAAAATAAAAAGAATTAGAACAGAAAAACTCCCCTGAGATTTGCTCGGTATGATCCTCCATTAGTATAAGAGCAAAAATCATCTTCTTGTGGATTAGAACGTTAAAGCTTCATACTTGATGTATCCACAGGAAATCCAGGAAACTATAATACCACCAACACTTTAAAACACACCTAAGATAAGAAAGGTTCAAACTTGCATAATACATTAGTAGTTAGATAAAAATAAAACTTAAAAATTAAAACTGAAAATCATCAGGTCAGTCGATGCGCCGTATCTTATGGAAGAAGATACGCCGTATCGAGCCTGGAATAAATACGGATCAGAATAAAGATGCGCCGCATCCTTAACCAGGGATGCGCCGCATTAAAATAAACTGATAAATAGTTTTAAAGTCGGAAATAAAAATGCAGAAAAATAAAATAAGATATGACCATTGCAGGAGATGCGTCGCATCTCAGGATGGAGATGCGCCGTATCCTCATGCGGCCTGGACTGACTCGACATAGAAACAGAATAATAAAAATTCTCCGGGTTGTCTCCCGGTCAGCACTTGTCTTTATTCCAGAGTCTTCAAGTTAGACTCACGTTCAGCTCAACAGTATCGATCATTGATTCCTACATGGCCACGTAGGATCCATTTAGCAACTAAATCGTCACGTATATATTCAGGTCCCAAATTCAAAACTCCATTGTAGAATCCATCCATTATTTGATATGGGTACTCAATCCTTCTCTTCATGTCATCATCACTAATAAAAAGGAATGGAGAAAATTTGTAGCAGATCCTACTAGTGGCATGTTTAAATCCAGGATGAGTTCGGGGCATCATATAAGTGATAATGTCGTTTCCAGATTGAAAGGTGATCTTTCCTTCAAATCGTTTTGCATTAATAGTGATCTCCCTACAAAATGGTTTTCCAACAATCATGTCACCCATATTGCTGTCACAATAGGCATTCATGTCTTCAACAACGGCGAACTCAGTTACAATAGTAAAGCGTCCAACGAAGATTGGGACATTAATGAAGGCACCAACTATATTCTTTCCCTTATACTCCACTTTATTTCTCATAATGGAATTGTAAAACCTTCTTGACATGACATTGATTGGTAAAATAGGAAAGAAATTGGCGTCAATACACTTGTACCCAATCATGCATGTGAATTGCAAATTGTAAGCACAATCGGCGTGGATCCTTCTACCATAGTCCCAAGAACCATCATACCCCTCAAATTCATCGTAATTCCTGGTATTAATAACGTTAATATTTTGACTATCAAGAATTTCTCCTTCTTCTAACTCAGATTCCGCATCATCCATGAATAGGTCATTTGATTCTAATGGTCCATTAAGGTCATTAAGTTCAATGTAGTCCCCATTGTAACGTTCGGGTGATTTTTCATGCACTAATACATCGTTCATAAAATTGGCTTCGAAGTCGAAGTCAATTAGTTCTCCGAATCCTTCCATTTTCCTTCTGAAATAATCACAAAAGCATCAGTAGGATCTGTTCGCTAAGAAGAAAAATTAATGAATTTAGAAACGGATATATGAATACAAATAGCTGATATCTGCGGACGATACGCCGTATCCAAATAGTTGGATACGTCGTATCTTATAATCGTTAAAATTTAATCAGACTTTATTCAGAAAATAGATACGCCGCTTAGAATTTAAGAATGCGCCGTATCGAATTAATTAATCAAAAATCGATATTTATTTAAAATTAAATGCGTCGTATTAACGAAAGTTAATGCGCCGTATTTTTCGTTACGTTTAAAAATACAAGATTTTTGATTCAGAAGATGCGCCGTATCGACAGAGATCGATACGCCGTATCTGTTTAATAATTCGCAAACTGTTTTTAATTAAAATAATAGATACGCCGTATCTGCAAAAGCAGATGCGTCGTATGGCGTTAACGTTTAGAAAAATTTTTCCTTAAAAACAGATACGCCGTATCTTGGGGAAAAGATGCGTCGTATCGAATTAATTAAACGCGTTGTATTTTATAAAAATTAAACGCAATACGCCGTATCTGAGAGATCAGATGCGCCGTATCGTTTGATTTAGCACAGTACAACGATAGCAGAACAGAAAAAATACGAAAAATAAAAACAAAAAACACACAACGAAAATAAAACACACAAAAATAAAAGAAAACAATTAACACACAATACAACAAATATGCAAAATAGTACAATGATGCAATTAATCTAATAAAAAGAAAAACCTAATTAAAATACTAATCAAATTAACAGATAATAACAATTCACTCCCCGGCAGCGGCGCCAAAAACTTGATGCGCGTGCGTGTCGTTGCGGTTTAGCAGTTTTAATGCCTAATCAAGTTTTAAATTTATATTTAGCCGACTTATCAATAACACACACACTTAACGAGCAGTGTACCCGGTCAGTATGAATATAATGGTAAGTAGAGTGTCGATCACTAAGAGTGGAACGTATTATCTCGTTATTCTAATCAGTATTTTAATATCCTAACGCAAGGGGGTTTCAGCCTGAGAGACTGGCACGATTTTGTTTGCAATTAAATAATAAACTAAACTAATAGGCACGAATCAGCAAGTAGCACACACGTACACAGATAAATACTCGAGACAATAAGAGGGCTGTCCTTATAATTAAGTAGTTTGTCACTTGTTTTATTGATAGCTTTATATGAAGTGTATGTAGTTAATCCTTTCTCGTTGGTCCTAAGCTTATCGGCGAGTAAACCCTTAATGATGACTCATGTCTAAAAGTTATTCCTAAGTGATCAATTTAGTAATAACCGTGGGAGTGCAACCTTTCCGTTGCCACATTACACAAGCCACTAATAAACACAGAGGTGATCAATGCACTAATAAGTAGTAACCAAAGACATCAACATATAAACTTTAATCGATGGGAAAGCAATTTTAAGGGGAGTTGAAGTGAATGATAACATAACACAAGCCCATCAATCCTGATGAATTAAAGTTTTCTAACACAATAAAACAAAACTACTTAATGAATTAAACACATGCAGCACCTTCTTACAGCTCTTGTATCTTCGTTTGGTGTGTCTTGTGCTGCTGCCTTGACTGAATTCGTCCTAGGGTTCTGCTGCTTCGGTCTTCGAAACTATAATAATTGCACACACCAAAGCTTCAGAATTCGTCTGGTCTTGGGGTATTTATAGTTTCTGTCTGAGGGAAGATGCGGCGCATCTAGTAAGTAGATGCGGCGCATTGACTTAACTTCGCGTGGGGTCCAAGATTATAATATTCAGGAATATTCGTACACCGCCAGAAGATGCGGCGTAACTCCATGATTAGATGCGGCGCATGTCCTCTTGTATCTTGGATCGTATCCGGTGAAATATTGATAGAGATGCGGCGCATGTCATGAGTGAGATGCGGCGCATCTGGAGCAGATTTTGTCCATTTCAGTAGACTCTTCACTTTATGCATGTTTTGCTCCATTATTAGTCCAAAATCGCCAAGTTTCACCAAATGCTTGTTTTTACCTGAGAATTACAAAAGTAAACGATTAAGTATCAATTCTCATACATAATATAGTAAAACAAGTCAAATTAATAGGATAAATGATAGTAATAAAATGTACTTATTTGAGTTCATCAATAATCTTGCCTCTAGGTTTAGGATAATAGGTATGCTTCAAGATCCCATCACTAATAGTCATAGTACCTCTACCCATATCTATTATAGCTCCGCAAGTTCTCAAAAACGTTCTTCCTAACAACAAAGGTAACTCCTTATCTTCGGGGATATTAAGTACAAGAAAATCGGCTAAGAAAGCTTGATATCCTACTTGTACTCTAACATTCTTCACTTCTCCCATTGCTTTTGCTCTTGAATTGTCAGCCATAGTAAGATTATATTGATTTGGTTGAGGATTACCAAGTCCTAATCTTTTGTACAACGGGTATGGCATCACATTCACACTTGCTCCTGTATCGGCCAATGCATACATTGCATCGGTTCCATTCACCTTAATGGGTAACACAAAATTTCCCGGATCGCTCTCTTTCTTAGGCAACCCATTTTCAACTATCCTTTCCCTTGCAAACTCATCAAAATTCTTATCCTCTAGCCTAGCTGTTGCCATCATAACCGCATCTAACTTCTTACGATAAACCATGTAATTGTTCAACACTTCTATAACCGGCTTCTCTTCCATAAGCTCCTTAAATTTCATTTCCAAGTTCTCCAAAACAGCTTCTTTTTGTTCTTGAGTCAATGGTTTAACTACTTGAGGTGATTTGGGTGATGAACTAGATGAACTACTCTCATTTTTAGGGGTGGAGGGTTGGGTAAGTTTGTTAAGTGGTGTTTTCTTGCGATTAGCCTTTCCCATTTTAACAATCTCTCCTCTTCCTTCCTTCTTCTCTACCATATCATCATCAACATCAATTCTCATCTCTCCCATAGCAAAATCAACCCTACATTTAGTTTTCACCATGAAATTTCTACCAAACATAACTTCCGGTTCATCCACATTTCCATATTCCAACACAACAAAATCTATCTTGAAAACATGACCATGAATATTAACATTCACATCTCTCACTATCTTCCTACCATAATTCTCATAATCAAGCCTAACAAAGCCAAGCTTACTAAGCATTTCTTCCGTAACGTAATTCTCACCATATTCCATATTAAGTTGAGCATCCCAAGCCTTAACTCCTTCCACACCACATGGTGTAGCATACCTCATAAATGGTACATCAAACTCTTTAGGTGGTGCTTGCGTAAACACAACCACTCTTTTCTCCTTAGGTAAACAAACACTGCTTTCGCCAACTTCTTCTTTCCCTTCTAAACCAATCTTAGCTTCATCCAAAATGCTTTCCAACTTCTCCAAAGAATCTCCTGAATCTCTCAACATCTCTTTCAAATGTCTCAAATATTCCGAAACATTGCTTAAACTCTCCATTCTACTTAAGCACTTACTATAACATAACCAAAAAACAAAAAATTTCAAACTATTAGCGTGAGGGTTAGTTATAATCGAACCATATCAAAATATCAAACCAAAACAAGCTAACAAACAACTTCAAATCATCAAAACATCAAAACAACTAAAAATAAAAAATCATAAAAACTTTTACCGAGGCAACCATCGATCGGTATCACCTTCCATCCGATCGGATGGGTTAACTGCAAAAGATGAAATCTCACCAACCGAATCGGATGCGGGCAGCCTCCGATCGGTTCGATCGAGAATTTATTATTTTTTTATTTTATTTTTTTTTATTTTTTATTTTTTTAATATTATATTTATAATAATACTAATAAGACTACACTAATGACAACCTCTTTCTAACTTGTTTTTGTGTTTTTTTTTTTTTTTTTTTTTTTTTTTTTTTTTTTTTTTAGAAACTAAAAAGAAGAATAAATTAATAACTTAGAACTAATTAATATAATCATACAATTAACTATCAAACATTAAATTATCTAATTAACTTTTAACTCTTTAACTAATGACCATAAAAACTAATTATAACCCATTCAATAAAAACTATAAAACTACCAAACATTAAAATTAACAAATTAACTACATTAACTAACATTAAACATAATAAAACTTTCTAATACCCTAAATTAATTAATCTAATTACTCTACTAATTAAACATAACATTAATGAATCATAAAAACTGTAAAATAACAAAAATTACTAAACAAAAAATGTTAACGAGACCACCAACCGATAGGATGGACATCCATCCGATTCGGTTGGTCCGAACCAAACTTTTTTTTTACTTTTTAACTTTAAAAAAAAAAAAAAAAAAAACTTAGACTACTAAGCCCAACTACCAAGAAAATCTTAACAATTCCCCGGCAGTGGCGCCAAAAACTTGATGTGCGTGTCGTTGTGTTTAAATTTTAAAATTTATAAACACGATTTATCCAATTCTTTAATCACACATACGAGCAAGTATACTCGTCCGTGGTAGTAAAGGTGGGTAAGTCGAGATCGTCCCAAGGGAATTGGGGTTTAGGTTTAGTAAATAAGTTTTAGCAAAAAAGAGTGTCAATCCAATTTGAAGCAAATTCTAAAAACAAGCAAGGTTCAATCAATCAAAAACTAATATACTTGTGTTTAGTTTCCATGACAATTGTTTAGAGTAACCAATCAAGTTGGGTGTTACTTGTAATGATGCACAACTTAAAATGAATGATTCACAATCTATGGTTTTTGTCATGAGAAATCATATCTAAGAATTCAATCTCCTAGTTAACTCCTTTCGGCCATGATTAACTATTATGGTAATTCTATTAAGTCCTTTTTGTTGTTTGAAAGCATTTCTTATCTCAAGGATTCCTACGAATCCTTTCGGCCTTTTTCGTGATGAAATCGTTTCCAAATCCATTTTAATGAGTAAAGGTGTTGCTTGTCACACACCACAATCCATACTAATTCGTGCACTAACTTTTTGGAATAAAAACATAAAGAAAACTCCTTTCGGCCTTGTGAATCTTTGAAATTGTTTTTACCAACCAATTAAGCAAGATTAGATTTTATCTCAACAAACTCATAAAACAAGATATGTTTTCATGCATCACTATGATAAGATTACTCCAAAAATTGTCACATCATCCACACACAAGTATAACTAAATTACTCCATAACAATCATAATCAAACACAAATAATTAACCAAACCTTCATTCATCATATAGTAAAAGTAAAAGTAGTTCATGATAACTCAACAAGAAATACCTATCAAGGAATTACAAGAACTAGAATTGTGGAACTATAGCAATCCACACTCCTCCAATCGCCTATTATCACAAGTAAACAACTCCACACACGGACGCAACTCTTGAAACTCAAACTCAAGATCTCCTGGACGTTTTCACAGCAACTACAAGCTTTCGGGCAATAATAATAAAGTGGTGTAGCTTTTTTAGGTTATGTCACTTCCCCCAAAAGAACTCTCTTTGTAAACTAACTAAGGGTTCCTTAAATAAGTGAGGAAACCCTTATTATCCAAGTAAAAACATCCCATATGATTTAACAGCCGAGAAATGATAAGCCTCAATGATTATGGGGCTTAAATTCACCATTTAATGCAACTTTGTAACTTCAGTGTCGGCCAACCGATCGGTATTTGGCTCCTACCGATCGGTTGGAGCTCTCGGTGTTTCCAACTTCACTCCATCCGAATCGGATGCGGGCAGCCTCTGGTCGGATGGATGATCCTGCCATGCACTTTTATTTTCTCTTTATTCTTTTCTCGTTACGTGCTTGATCCTTCGCTATACCACTGATTTCCTTCATAGAACTTGATCTTTTCTTGATATATAAAGCATATAAGTCTTGGTCTAATCAATTCTTCGAAGTATCATGTGGTTTCTTTCTCGTAGTTCTCCTTATGTGCATAATCTCTTCATTTCTTCGTGTTTTCCTCCACTTTTCCTGTAGTTGGCTATATTGACTTGCATACACACTTTTTCATCATTTAGCAACAAATACACACAAATATAACCAAATATGATGCACAAAACTAGCAATAACGCACCTAAAAACATGTTAGATTTAAGCGTTATCAGGGCGATAGACAAAAGTGTGAAAAACAATCCAAATGAGACTAGGGATGCTAAAATTTCAAAGGAAAACAAGATAAATCCTAATGCGTGTGCCTTACCTTCTACAGGAGTAGAAAGTACCTCTAGGAGCAGCATACCAAAGCCTAAGAGCAATACAAGGAATAGAGTCTCGTTTTCATCTAAGAGTGAAGCCAAGAATAAAACGGAAAAAGTAGAAGAACACCCTAGGAATTTATCGCTTTCCAAGAAGAAACATATGTCATCTGAATGTAATATTAAGACTAATGATTCTAGTGCATGTAATGACTCTGTTTGTTTAATGAACAAGAATTCTGTGTCTGAAAATGTTTGTGATGATATTGTTTCTAATTCTGTGAATGTGAATGCCATGCCTAAACAGAAAGATGTTCCTCCAGGAACTAGTGCTAAATCTAGATATGTTAAAAACATCATTAAAGCAGCTAGGTCCTCCACTAGTAGTGTTCTACCTAGGAACTATCTTAAGCTGTGCGTATGGATTCCAACGGGTAGAGAATTCAGTCTAGAAAATGGTAGAATAAAAAAGGCTAAGGAAGAACCAGTAGAAAAGGGTAGAGAATTCAGTCTAGAAAATGGTAGAATAAACCCATGGAACCAAATGATAAACGGTTTCCAAATGCACAATCATCTGTTATTGGCAGGTTATCGAAATATGTCTTTGGATCGTCGACTCGGGTTGCTCCAAGCACATGACCGGGAATCTGAAGCTGCTGATCAACTTTGTATGGAAGTTCATGGGAACTGTTCGGTTTGGAAATGATCATGTAGCAGCTATTATGGGTTATGGAGATCTGCAGTTCGGGAATTTTTTAATCACTCGGGTTTACTACGTCGAAGGGTTGGGACACAATCTGTTCTCAGTCGGGCAGTTTTGCGATGCAGATTTAGAGGTTGCATTTAGGAGAAAACTTGCTTCGTTAGGAATTTGGTTGGTGATGATCTCTTAACTGGAAATCGTGGAACCAATCTCTATGCTATCGACATAAACCAAATGGCCTCTTCATCACCAATCTGTCTTATGACAAGAGCTGACGAAACAAAGTCCTGGTTGTGGCACAGACGCTTATCCCATCTCAACTTCGACACCTTAACCAAACTTGCCAAAGACAACATCGTCACGGGTCTCCCAAAGTTCAAATACACCAAAGAACACTAATGTCCATCCTGTGAGCAAGGCAAAAGAAAATGGGCAACATATAAACCCAAAACCGTACCCAGTTCGGTGGATAAGTTACATTTGTTGCATATGGACTTATGTGGCCCAATGAGATTTGAAAGTATCAATGGGAAAATGTACATTCTTGTGATTGTTGATGATTATTCAAGATATACGTGGGTAAGGTTCTTGAGGTCAAAAGACGAAGCACCAGGCATCATCATCACTGTGGATGTATAGCCTGGACTAGGCCAGGAATGGGCCAGGCCCTGTAGACAGCGGCCCACTCTACGCCTAAACCCTAATCCATGCCCTATAAATATATGGCTGGGATCCCCTTCTTCAAGGAGAGATAAGATAAGAACAGAACAGGTTATTCTAAACCTAACTCTGGTAGGCTATATCGCATCGATACTAACTTGACCGTCGGAGGTGGATCCCGGGGCTACGGCCTCGGGTCCACTCCTAACGGGTTCTCTTTATTGAACAGGTCTACTTAGGGCTCGAGAAGACGACGAACGGCCCAGGGAGAGTCGTCGAATCCAGCCCGCGCCAGATTATGTATCAACAAGTTGGCGCCATCCGTGGGACCCGACAAGTTTTGTGCTCTCACATCACCGGAAAGCAACCATCGAGTTCAAAATCCGGTATTTTGATCTTTTTAAATTGGTAATAAGATACTACCAATGTTTTCTAAAATTTAAAAAGATATCCCAATATTTTTTGTGCATGTCTTTTAAATCGGTAAGATACGTTATCTTTTAAATATTCAGAAGATTTTATGTAAATCTTTTAACTTGGTAAACACGATTTTATCTATAGTCGCACTAAGTCCGCACGATCGGACCTACTTTATCTTTTAGCCGCGAATTAATTCGCGCACATAATGTTTTTACGGTTGGTATGCTTGTTCGCGCTTGTTTGCACGTTCGAACGCAGTCACGATAAATCTACCCGCGTTAGGCTGTGCGTTCGGACATCTTCGCAGATTAGCTAGTCAATCGCCATGAGCGCACTGGACAAAAGCAGGAACAATACAGGCACCACGATGCTAGTCAATCGCCATGAGCGCACTGGACAAAAGCCGTGGTCATGTTATGTTCATCTGCGATCATCCACAAACGTTCGAGTCTATGCGGTCACGATACATCCATCTGCGTCTGTGCGTGCGATTGCAACTATTAGTCGGTCACAGTGTGTCCATCCGGGTTATTGTTTTATATATATATATATATATATATATATATATATATATATATATATATATATATATATATATATATTATATATATATATATATATATATATATATATATATAAAAACAATTAATTATTTTTGTAGTTTGTAAAACCTCACGATAGGTGTAATTCGCACTGCTACTTCTCTTATGTGTTAATTTCACATGCTATGTGCTATATATTGCTTCACGCTAATCTTTTACTTCATTAGGTTTTATATGTTGCGATTCGCGGCATATACTTTTAATATTTGCATTAAGTGTTTTTCAGGATTTGAATAACTAAGTTTAATGCTCCTAAATGAGTAGCACCATCAAACTTGGGGGGCTACCAGGGTATATAATACCACTGTTTCCATACGCGTCACGCAGGTATATTTGGAAGCAGATCATACGAAAGAGGTATTGCAAGCCCGGTACAAAGACGGATTTGGATATTCGCACCATCTTGCCGCAGGGGAGACGTCCTCTGTCGGTTGTAAAGACGGATGTAATGTTCGCACCTCCTTGTCGCGCACAGCGCGCACCTCTGCCACAGAAGCACGTCTTCTATCGCACCATGCTGCATCGCTACTGGTACAAAAGGTACGCCCTTACCCAGGATGCGGCATACGGGATCCACCTTCACCATTGTGAGACTCTCACAATCGCAATGTCAGTTTTACCCTAACTATAGAACTACATGTTCTTCTTACGGGGTCTTTACTGTCACACTGTGGCGGGAAACCTAGCATATGCGCATCCCTCCCCGTCA
Source organism: Artemisia tridentata subsp. tridentata (assembly GCA_021014915.2). Taxonomy (NCBI): domain Eukaryota; kingdom Viridiplantae; phylum Streptophyta; class Magnoliopsida; order Asterales; family Asteraceae; genus Artemisia; species Artemisia tridentata. Next base: position 34,978,793 of record CP139505.1, read on the forward strand.
TGTAAGAACGGGTGTTACTCAGGATGGAACACGGTCACCACGGATGCGCCTACAAGGTTGCGGATTCGGATATAGTCTAATGGGCTAAACAGGACTGCGCCATGGACCCAGTGCGCACTGTCGCATTTGGGCTGCGCGGTATGGTCCGTCCCATGTGCACACCTGAGTTGCGCACACATGGGCCTACGAGGCCATGAACAAGAACTTAAGTCTAGCATAACATAGCCATGCACTATGTCACACTAGACTTAGGGGGCTTGTGGATGTATAGCCTGGACTGGGCCAGGAATGGGCCAGGCCCGGCAGACAGTGGCACACTCTACGCCTAAACCCTAATCCATGCCCTATAAATATATGGCTGGGATCCCCTTCTTCAAGGAGAGATAAGATAAGAACAGAACAGGTTATTCTAAACCTAACTCTGGTAGGCTATATCGCATCGATACTAACTTGACCGTCGGAGGTGGATCCCGGGGCTACGGCCTCGGGTCCACTCCTAACGGGTTCTCTTTGTTGAACAGGTCTACTCAGGGCTCGAGAAGACGACGAACGGCCCAGGGAGAGTCGTCGAATCCAGCCCGCGCCAGATTATGTATCAACAATCACCTTTTTGAAGCGGATTCAAGTCTTACTTCAAGCTCCAGTTAGGATAGTAAGAACTGACAATGGCACGGAATTTGTAAATCAGGAGTTAAGAACATATTTTGAAGAAACTGGAATTACTCACCAGACATCAGTTGTTAGAACTCCACAGCAAAATGGGGTAGTTGAAAGGAGAAACAGAACTCTTTTGGAAGCTGCTAGTACAATGCTGATTTATTCCAGTGCATCGTTATTCTTATGGGCTGATGTTGTTTCCACTGCTTGCTTTACTCAAAACCGATCCCTAATCCATCCAAGATTCAATAAAACCCCCTATGAATTAGTGAACAACAGAAAACCCGATATCTCTTACCTTCATGTATTTGGCGCTTTGTGCTATCCAACGAACGACAGAGAAGATCTGGGGAAGCTGAAAGCTAAGGGTGATATTGGAATCTTCATTGGTTACTCAGACAACTCGAGGGCATTCAGGGTGTATAATAGAAGAACTAAAAGAGTAATGGAGACAATGAATGTGAAATTTGATGAGATTTCTCAAATGGCTTCTGAGAGACTCGCTCTAGAACCCGCGCTTAACCCGATGGCTTCTAACCATACCGGATTAGGACCCGCACCACAATGTCAAACTTCTGGACATATTAGTTCAGGACTCGTACCCCAAGGAGCACAGTCAACTACCACTGATAAACCAAAAAATCAAGAAATGGATAATTTCTTCGAGTTTATGTATGATGAGTACTATGGTGGAGCTTCGACAAATGCATCACAACAACGTTCCGCTGCACCCGCTCACCACCAACCACCACCACAAGATGCATCCACAACAATCGAAGCCGACGCACCAACTCCCTCAACTTCATCAACATCTACTCCAACAACTCCAGTGATTGAGATTGTTTTACCAACAGTTGATGAGCAAAACCAAACAACACCAATTCAAGAAGAACATCAAAACGATGCTGTGTTAGAAGAAGAAGAAGAAACATTTGAAAATCCATTTGCAACGGAATCTGCTGAATCTTCTTCTAGATTACATGAACCATCTAACACGCATTCGTCTAATCCAAGATACCCTTCAACGTTAAAGTGGACTAAAGACCATCCAATAGAACATGTTATTGGTGAACCTTCAAGGCCAGTTCAGACGAGAAGACAACTTGCCACTGATTGTGATATGTGCATCTTCGCCTGCTCAGTCAGTTTAAAAGAGCCAAAGAACATTCGGGAAGCAATGTCAGACGATGCATGGATTGAAGCAATGCAGGAAGAACTTCTCCAATATCAACTTCATGACACTTGGGATTTAGTGCCGAGACCCATTGACAAACTCGTCATTGATCTTAAGTGGATATGGAAGAACAAAAAGGATGAAGAAATGACTGTCATTCGCAACAAAGCTCGTCTCGTGGCCAAACGATTCAGACAAGAAGAGGGAATTGATTTTGATGAGTCATTCGCGCCAGTAGCTAGACTTGAAGCGGTTAGGATTTTCTTAGCATATGCGGCTCACAAGAACATTACGGTCTATCAGATGGATATCAAGATAGCATTCTTGAATGAAACTCTGAAGGAAGAGGTGTACGTGAGTTAGCCAGATGGATTCATTGACAAAGATCATTCGGAATACATCTACAAGCTCAAGAAGGCTATCTATGGTTTGAAACAAGCCCCAAGGGCGTGGTATGACGAATTATCATCCTTCTTGCTGTTAAATCATTTCACCAAAGGAACAATTGACCCGACCTTGTTTACTAAGAAATTCAAAAATGACATTTTGATGGTTCAGATTTATGTGGATGGCATAATCTTTGGGTCCACTAATCCGAAACATTCAAAACATTTTGAAAATCTCATGAAAAGTAAATTTGAAATGTCTATGATGGGCGAATTAAAATTCTTCCTTGGACTTCAAATCCATCAATCCCATCGTGGCATTTTCATTAATCAGGCGAAATATACTATTGAGATTTTAAAGAAACATGGAATGGAAAATTGTGACTTTGTTGGTATTCCAATGGTCACTTCACCCAAAATTGGTGCTGACTTATATGGGAAACCCATTGATCCAAAGAAATATCGGAGCATGATTGGGTCTCTCATGTACTTAACTGCTAGTCGACCCGATATACATTTTGCTGTCTGTTTATTAGCACGGTTTCAGGCAAGGCCTACCGAACTTCACCTCAAAGAGGTTAAACGGATCTTTCGGTACCTTCGAAGAACCATTAACATGGGACTTTGGTATCCGAAGGATTCGGAGTTCAAACTAACAGCCTTTGCAGATGTCGATCATGCTGGTTGCCAAGTCACTGCAAAAAGTACATCCGGAGGTGCACAATTTCTAGGAGAGAAGCTAGTAGGCTGGTCATCCAGGAAACAAGACTGAACGGCGCTTTCAACCGCAGAAGCCGAGTATGTGTCTCTATATGTGTGTTGTGCCCAAGTTCTATGGATGCGGACACAACTCACAGATTATGGCTACTCTTTCGACCACATACCTATGTATTGTGACTCGAAAAGTGCCATAGCCATCTCGTGCAATCCCGTTCAGCACTCCAAGACCAAGCATATTCGAGTCCGCTATCACTTTATCAAGGAACACGTCGAAGAGGGTACTATTGAATTATTTTTCGTGAAGACTGAATACCAACTCGCCGATCTATTTACTAAAGCCCTCCCAACAGAGCGGTTTGAATACTTAGTTCGTCGAATTGGAATGCGAAGCCTAACTCCCGAAGAGTTAGAAAGTCTTCTCGAATCTTCTTGATTTATCTCAAAAAGCTTCGCATGTAAATATTTTTGAAAAACAAAATACAAAATTTGAAAAACCAACAAAAGAAAAATATAAAAATATAAAATTTCAAAAAGACATAAAAAATATAAAATATAAAAACCAAAAATATTCTTCTCACGACATGTCTCTCGTATAATCGATATTTTGTACATACCTAGAAATGTCATTCAACAATGATACGGGCATGTACAGATGCTTGAGCGAGAGTTCATTTAAATGTTTTCTAAAACATGTCGTTTCTCAAAATTCTTCACTAAGGCTTTCGTATATTTCAGTACGAAACCCGTGCTTTATCGTGAAATCTTTTATTGTAGCTCGGGTACGCCAACTCGAAAAGATTTCATATAAATGCTACATTGATGACTTCTGATTATATCTGATCAGGACTCGCATTGTTAATGGCAAAACAAAACAACGAATCCTTGAGCACATGATCAAGATTTTTCAAAAAGATTTTTTCAAAATCTTTCTCCAAATTCTGTGCTCAAGATTCTTCAAAAAATGAAAACTCCCTCTATACCCTTCAATGATTTTAAAATCAAAAGTTTAACGAATATGCTTTATTTAAGGGGGAGTATAAAAAGAAAAACAAAATGTTCCAAATCATGTAAAAATGATCCGTCTTTCTCTCCAAAACTGCTTTCATTTTAATCTCTTGATTTCAAAAATATCACTACGTGCTATTTTTGAGGGGGAGATTAGATATAAGGGGGAGAGGACGTGATTAAAATGAGATCAAAATGTTCAAAGATCGTGGATAAAATCTCAATAGAGCTCTATAAATAGACTCAAGATTTTAACCCTCGAATTTACGAAAATTAAATGTCCATAATCGAAAAGACTTGTCCGGGACGGATAATAATTTCAAGCTGGTCATCCAGTGATGTAAACGTGTCTCGCAAAGGACTTGTCTGAGTAGAATGTACCAATTCGAGAGATGATCATTGAATATGACCGGGACGGGTAATAATTTCAAGCTAGTCTAACTAGTGATGTAAACGTGTCTCGCAATGGTCATGTTCATTGAAATTCGATCAATTCAAACGTGCGAACTCTATCCCCACATGTGCAAATTTATCAAAAATGCATGAGCACATGTGAAGGGGGAGTATTTCAAAAATGTAAAAACTCTCGAAGTGTTAACTAAATGTGTTTATTCATAAACACTTTGAGAGATTTTCAAGAAAGGTTTTATGGTATGTGATCAATAACCTAGGATAGTCATGAAGATATAAGGTGATTATGGTTAGGTTATGTCCTATGATCCGCCAGAGCTGGAGGGGTCTACCCAAGGACAATTCCAATAGATTAGAATTAGAAGTCCTTAGGTAAGATTGAAAAAAGGAGTAAATGAGAAAGGGAAAGAAGGGGTTGAAGAATTAAAAAGAAAAGTTTAATGAAAGGGTGAAAAGAAATAGCCCTCCATGAAAACTTAGGGCAGAAACCGGGTCAATACATCTGCTATTGGTATTCACTAAGGTGATACTGATATTGAAGACAAGACGTCATGGACCCAGTGACGTGCTGCACCACCCCTCCTAGCCACTCAGATATCTCTTAAAAGATATTTGTTTCATTCTCACGAAGAACACTACATAATCTATCGGCATCTCACTCCGAGATGTGTTGATATTGAAAAGGTGGCACTCTGCTCCATGCCTCCGACTACTAAAACCAAAACGCATAATAGAGTCTAGAGCCATGAGATTCATCAAAAAATCTCTTAGGAACACTTCCATAAGTATACCCTTGTGTTCACCAAAAAGGACACAAGGAGTACATGAGTCTTAATGAGATCCAAGGATCTTTCCTTACATCATGATGGTTACTATGTTTCAAACGGTCTACATTAGTGGGGTGATCTCCAGCTACTCACTGAATCGTGGGTGCACTTCGGTGTGTCCGTGTAAGCCCTCTCGGGGGTATCCGGTTCAGAACGGCCTGGGTTAGGATTAGAGAAAGTCTTCACACTATGCTGAAGACGATCTCGAAATCCAAACCTGTAAGTGCTGGACGTGCTGCTGCTGAGGAACGTCACCAGGAGGAACACCAATCTACATCATTACATATATCAAACATCTTCACCTCAACATAGGGCTGAGCATCGGGCCGGATCCCGACCCGACCCGATTTGTCCCGATACCGACAGAGGGATAAAATGCATACCGATACCGACCCGACTTCTAGTCGGTTCGGTTCGGTTAAAGTTCGGGCTTATCGGTTTCGAACTCGGGTATGATCAGCCAAGCCCGACAATAACGATCTAATTCCCCATTTCAGATAACAAGCTGATAACAGCAGTTTATCCAAAAAAATTATAACTTCAGTCAAGATTACATCCATATGCCATTCGTATCAGTATAAATGTAAAATTCAATACCAGCAAAGTAGCAAGCAACCATCTAATTCCCCATTTCTCTATAAATAATTTTAAAAAGGCAAACAAACAAAGTAATTAACTTTGTTAATCCAAAAAAATTATAACTGAGTAAACACCTAATTCCTATAGAGATTATAACTGAGTAAACATCTAATTCCCATAGAGATTAAAGTCATTAAACATGTAAAGTTGTAAACAAAGTACTTACCAGTTACCTCCATTATCAGTAATCATGTAACTAAATCATTATCATCATCATTATTACATTATAACATGTTTGTAAAATACATATATCTATTTGGATTGTAACAAAAAGAGGAAACACTTTTAAGTCACAACAACAACAAAACTAAAGACACAACAACAAAAAGTTCATCATCATCGATCTACAAGAAGTTCATCATCATCAATCTATAAGAAGAGGAAACATTTTTCCGTTGGGAGATAGATTTTTTTTTTTTTTTTTTTTTGGGAAGGCTGGGAGATAGATAGATTTGAGGGAGAGAATGAGAGAGAGAATGGAGAGTTGTGTGTAGATGAGTTAGATCTGGGATAATGATGGAGGGAGATGGAGTGGAGGGTAGGTAAAATGTATATATATATAAAAGGGATTCGGGACAGTCGGTTATACTCGGGATAATGTCGGTTTTTAACCCGACCCGACCCGAAACCGACTTCCACTAATTATTAAAACCGACTCCCGACCCGAGAAGCTATTTTTCGGTTTTGGGATCATCGGTTTATGTCGGGATCGGGTCGGTTGTCGGGACTCGGGCGGTTTTGCTCACCCCTACCTTAACATACTCATACTTATGAACATCACCCTCAACAAAGCTCAAGTGTAAAAGTTCAAGACAAAAGGATCAAGTTAAAGACCAAGTTAAAGACAAAGTCAAAAGGCTAATCAAGATGTCAAGAACAAGTTCAAGTAGCAAATGAGGAAGGCATATGTATGAAGCTCAAGTTGTATGAGTATATTGAGGTCACGACTTCACAATCATATGAAGATGCTGATCAAAGGCAAGAACAACCACAAAGGCGATTCTTTGAAGATCACATAGCATGAAGGAACGAAAACAAAGACTGCTATGCAACGACACACAAGGCACAAGACAATGAAGACAAAAGACCACATCACTCCGAGCATCATTTGAATGACCATCCCTTAGGGGGAGATTGTTAGGATTTATAAAAAGTGATGGTCATTAACGTTGTAATATTTTTAATTAAGGGTGTCGTTGTGTAGTTAGTTTATTTAAACAATGGGCTTGGGCTTGGACTTAAGTTTGTAATGTAATGTAATTCATGTAAAAGCCCAACCCAAGTCCAAGCCCATCCATCACAAGAAACTATAAATAGAACCCTCCATCCTCATTTGGAGGGTTGGTGGTTCTAAGGTGTTCTCAGGTGCTTCAAGGTTTATCTCTAGTCATTTAGGTTTGTATCAAGGATGAAAAGTGTGAATAAAAGTTAATCATTTATTAATCCACTATTAATCTTTGATCTTATCTAGTATTAGTTGTATTGGTTAGGATAGATTTCCAGTATTAACACTAATATCAGAAGTTTCCGATTTCGGGGCGGAAACAGCCAGCCACTTGGCTGCCCGGTTTATTTTGGTAATTATCCCTAACATATATAAACACTTATCTATATTACATATAAAGAGAAAATACATTGGATTAAAACTTAAAAACTTTAAAAAATGAGTAATGGTTATACTAAAATACTTATAAAAGTCAACACAATCTATTACATATTTAATTACTTAATTAAAATTTAAATCACATTAACTTTCTTCATTCTCACTTACTTCACAACCATATATGAATAAAAATATTGCACTAAAAAATCAACGTTACTATATACCATTGCCGCTATGCATGAGTAATCGTCTAGTATTCATTAAATTACTTTTGTATAAAAGTGTTATTCTAAAAACATAAAAACTACTATAAATTACTTTGTATTTTCAACACAAAAGTAATAAACCAAAAGTAACAAATAATTTTTACTACTTATAATGCATGCATATACATTCTTTAAACTTAAAATGCTTAAAATTTGAGTAATATTGGTTGTCATCAATAACCGTTAAACTTAAATGCTTAAATGACAAGTTTTCCTAATTTATTTTCCGTTTCAATACAACTTTAAGTCACACGGTTATTCTATCAATACGAATCTTTAATACTTTTAAAATGTCAGTTTTAAAAATGGCAAGTTTTTAATATTAGCTAATCTTTACGTGTTTACCAATTAAAAAAAACTAAAAAAAAAATAAAAAAAATACACGGTTTCTCTATCAATATCAATTTACATGATTGCTCTTTAAAGACTGAATGAAAATTCTTAAAACTTAAAATTGAGTAATGTTAGTAGACTATTATACCCTTGTTAAAAATAGTAACATTATCTACAACTAAATTAATACTTTTAAAATGTCAGTTTTAAAAATGGCAAGTTTTTAATATTAGCTAATTTTTATGTGTTTACCAATTAAAATAAATAAATAAATAAATAAATAAATACACGATTTCTCTATCAATATCAATTTACATGATTGCTCTTTAAAACTGAATGAAAATTCTTAAAACTTAAAATTGAGTAATATTAGTAGACCATTATACCTTTGTTAAAAATAGTAACATTATCCATAATCTACAACTAAATTAATATTTTAAATATTGTTTACTATTTAAATTTTTAACATTTTTTGTTTCTAACTCATAAAAACGATTTTCAAAAACTTTATCTTCTCATCAATTCAGGAATATTATTTTAATTTATGAGTTTGTTAACTTTTCTTTATCGTTATATATAATAAAAATCATCTTTACCAATGTCAATTTAGTTGTTAGATGCTTTACGAAAAAACACAAAAACAAATTAGCACTAAACATGATTTTCAAAATCTTAATTTACTTGTCAATTCAAGAATATTATTTATTGTTTGAGTTTGTTAGCTTGTCCAATATCAATTGAGCTGTAGATGCTTTACGAAAAACACAAAAAATAAATTAGCACAAAACGACACATGCGCTTCCTAATCAATTACTATCAATGCGTATATTCTATTGCTACTTGTCTAATTTATTAATCGTTGATTATACAAGTTGTTCACATGTGTATATTTGGATACGCTAGAGTCATGGCTTCAAGCAATGGCAAAAATTTGCCTGTCACGTGAGCAAAAATTTCTATGGCATCAAAAATCCCACGGCACCACATTCTAGCCGTTATCCACGACACCAGAAAATTTGGTGCCGTCGTCCATTTTTTATTTATTTACATAAAATAAAACATACACAATATTAACTAAAATAAACTTCATTTACACAATATTAGCTACTAATGTAACTTTAAAATAAAGATGACAATGAAATCAAACTTCAAAGATATAAACTGTAAATTAATTATTTATATTAAAAACAAAAAAGCAAAAAACCCACTTTATATTCTTCTGTCTTCTTCTCCTCCATCTTATAAAGCTGCAACTTAAAGGAAAAAAAATAAAAAAATAAAATAAAAAATAAAAAGCCCACCAAACACAAACCAAACACAAACACAAACAAACCCACCAAAAAAAAATAAAATAAAAAAATAAAATAAAATAAAAATAAAAATAAAAAAAATCGATGGCTTGTCTGGCAACTATGGCGCCAGCGACAGCACCGTGCGCCGTCGGGCATGGTTGGCTGGTGGCCATGGCGCCAGTTACCAGCCGAGCGTACCCCATGCTCTAAGTGAGAAGACTTTTTAGGCGGTGTTTGTATAAAGTTATTTGACCGGCTTATAGGTTTGTCGAACTTTTGAAAAGCCTATAAGCCTGAATTTTGGAACTGTAGAAATTTATAACCAAAACCTGAAACAACACAGATTCTTTTAAGTGAACCCAGCCAACCACCCCTTTGGCTCACTTCTTTTATTAAAACTAATAAGCTAAAGAATAGCAGTTATGTTTACAATACCAAAAAATTGAAAGAATCAATACACAAACTAGGGTTTCTCTAGGTGAAATTTCTCTTAGTGCGAAGCCATGTGTTCTAGGGGTTTTCCTTCGCTGGGCTCATAGTGGTTCGGGTCCCGGGGCCTGGCCGTTTGGATGATTTAACTCGGGGGTCGGATTACAAGTGTGGTGTCATTCTAAAAAAAACATGAAACAATAAGAATGAAATGTCATTTATTACAATTTAGTGTTCTATTGCATTACTCGTATAACACTATTTTTTTTGTTATCTAACAGATACCTATTTACCCATTTGATCTATTGGATATGAACTTGGATAGATGAAGTCGAACTAAAAGGATACGGATATGGATTCTATGAAAAAGAAATTGACAAAGATTACGAAAACGTAAATGAGTACGGAGATGATCGTATCGATCCATGGCCATCATAAGCATTCTACATAGTTTACTATTAACTGATCAACGACTTGAACTTTATGGGCTATGGTGGTTAGAAAACACGACAATAACATGACAAGTTGATATATTATAGGGTAAATTGCAAATTTCGTTCCTAAAGTTTGCAATTTTCGCATGCTAGCCACTGAAAAAAGTTTGTATTTCATGTTTCAAAAGTCATTGTTTTGTTGCAACTTAGCCATTATGGCTAACGCTCGTTACTTTTGCCCGTTAGTGATAGTCAAAGGTCTACGAAATGACTAATATACCCTCGTCTTTTTCCTCACTTTGATTTCTTCTTGAATTTACAATTATTTTTAATTTTCACCAAAAATTTACAATTATTCTTTGGGTGCATTCTTCATCTATGCTATTCCTTTAGATCTTGTATCGAGTTTATCTATCCCAAATTTATTATTTTCTTCATATATACCCAAATTTTCATTTGTTAGTATAAAATCGTAAGGAAACATCTAACAAGTAAATGAACGCAGGGGCGCAGCTACATAGGGGGAGAGGGGGGGGGGGGGGGGGAAGGGGGGCGCCCGGCCCCCCGAAATTTTTTTTTGCGATGTAGAGGGTATATAGTTTTCGTGTAGAAAAATTTCGGTATATTCGGTTTCGACCCCCCATTTTAATTGTGAAATTTCGGTATATTAGATCCCGACCCCCCACTGAAGTTGGTCTAGCTTCGCCAACATACCTAATTACCCCTTGTTTGACTTAATTTAAAGCCTTGAACTCCTATCTCACAAGATGTATCTTCTTTTGTCACACGAGTGTCTTTTATGGTCATATAATGTACTCCCTATCAATATTTAAATAATCAGAATCTGTGAAACGCTCAAAGAACTCATGCTATTATTACCAGTTCAAACAAAAAAAAGACAACCAAACACTATCCCACAACATGTTTCATGAAAGCTGATTATCTGAACCATAATATTCAAAATCATATCCACTTTCAGTTAGATTCACATTTCCTTATACCGGTTTAACAGTTCTTAAAGGTCATAGAATTGATATCATGGTCTTTTTTCTAATGGTTACAGGTACACACCAGGCGAGTTCCCACTTCCTTCCGATACCTAGTCTGCAAAATTCTACATAATGGCTTCAAAAAAAGTATTAAAAAAACAGTAGCCGTACAGGTTACTTATAATCATCAAGCTGCTACAACAAATTTGTCATTTCTACACTCTTTTTTCTTCGCACTTTATGAACCGTGAACTTTATTTTAAAGATATTCACACTTAAGAGTGTGAATAATTGTTTCAAAATCCTCACACTCACTTAAAAAGGGTGAAGAATTTCAATCTCACACTTAAAAGTGTCAAAATTATTTCAAAATCAAAATTATCACACTTAAAAGTGTGAAGAATTATTTTAAAATCAAAATCATCATACTTAAAAGTGTGGAGAATTGTTATAAAACTCTCACACTTAAAAGTGTGAAAAATATTCATAAATCTTCACACATAAAAGTGTGAAAATATTTGCTACACCCAATTGATTCACACGTATACTAGCGTGAACTTTTCGATTCTTCACACTTTAAAGTGTGTAAACATGCTCTAATAAGTGTGAGTGTATTACTATTTTGTACTAGTGGAGTACGTGTTATTGAATGTATGCACGAGATTATAACATATATAAACACTTATTTATATTACATATAAAGAGAAAACACATTGGATTAAAACTTAAAAACTTAAAAAATGAGTAATGGTTATACTAAAATACTTATAAAAGGCAACACAATCTATTACATATTTAATTACTTAATTAAAATTTAAATCACATTAACTTTCTTCATTCTCACTTACTTCACAACCATATATGCATAAAAATATTGCACTAAAAAATTAACGTTACTATATACCATCGCCGCTATGCATGAGTAATCATCTAGTATTCATTAAATTACTTTTGTATAAAAGTGTTATTCTAAAAACATAAAAACTACTATAAATTACTTTGTATTTTCAACACAAAAGTAATAAACCAAAAGTAACAAATAATTTTTACTACTTATAATGCATGCATATACATTCTTTAAACTTAAAATGCTTAAAATTTGAGTAATATTGGTTGTCGTCAATATCCCTTAAACTTAAATGCTTAAATGACAAGTTTTCCTAATTTACTTTCCGTTTCAAAACAACTTTAAGTCGCACGGTTATTCTATCAATGCGAATCTCTAATACTTTTAAAATGTCAGTTTTAAAAATGGCAAGTATTTAATATTAGCTAATCTTTACGTGTTTACCAATTATTAAAAAAAAGAAAAAAAAAAGAAAAAAAAAAACATGGTTTCTCTATCAATATCAAATTACTTTATTGCTCTTTAAAGAATGAATGAAAATTCTTAAAATTTAAAATTGAGTAATGTTAGTAGACTATTATACCCTTGTTAAAAATAGTAACATTATCTACAACTAAATTAATACTTTTAAAATGTCAGTTTTAAAAATGGCAAGTTTTTAATATTAGCTAATCTTTACGTGTTTACCAGTTAAAAAATAAATAAATAAATAAATAAAATACACGGTTTCTCTATCTATATCAATTTACATGATTGCCCTTTAAAGAATGAATGAAAATTCTTAAAATTTAAAATTGAGTAATGTTAGTTGACTATTATACCCTTGTTAAAAATAGTAACATTGTCTACAACTAAATTAATACTTTTAAAATGTCAGTTTTAGAAATGGCAAGTTTTTAATATTAGCTAATCTTTACGTGTTTGCCAGTTAAAAAATAAATAAATAAGTAAATAAATACATGGTTTCTCTATCAATATCAATTTACATGATTGCTCTTTAAAGACTGAATGAAAATTCTTAAAACTTAAAATTGAGTAATGTTAGTAGACTATTATACCCTTTGTTAAAAATAGTAACATTATCTACAACTAAATTAATATTTTAAATATTGTTTACTCTTTAAATTTTTAACATTTTTTGTTTTTAACTCATAAACACGATTTTCAAAAACTTTATCTTCTCATCAATTGAGGAATATTATTTTAATTAATGAGTTTGTTAACTTTTCTTTATCTTTATATATAATAAAAATCATCTTTATCAATACCAATTGAGTTGTTAGATGCTTTACGAAAAATACAAAAACAAATTAGCACTAAACATGATTTTCAAAATCTTAATTTACTTGTCAATTCAAGAATATTATTTATTTTTTGAGTTTGTTAGCTTGTCCAATATCAATTGAGCTGTAGATGCTTTACGAAAAACACAAAAAATAAATTAGCACAAAACGACACATGTGCTTCCTAATCAATTACTATCAATGCATATATTCTATTGCTACTTGTCTAATTTATTAATCGTTGATTATACAAGTTGTTCACATGTGTGTATTTGACTAAGTGAGAAGACTTTTTAGGCGGTGTTTGTATAACGTTATTTGACCGGCTTATAGGTTTGTCGAACTTTTGAAAAGCCTATAAGCATGAATTTTGGAACCGTAGAAATTTATAATCAAATCCTGAAACAACACAGATTCTTTCAAGTGAACCCAGCCAACCACCCATTTGAAGCCGTGAGTTATAGGGGTTACCCTTCGCTGGGCTCTTATAGTGGTTCGGGTCCCGGGGCCTACCCGTTTGGATAGTTTAACTCAAGGGTCGGATTTCAAGTGTGGTGTCATTCTAAAAAAAACATGAAACAATAAGAATGAAATGTCATTTATTACAATTTAGTGTTCTATTGCATTACTCGTATAACACTATTTTTTTTGTTATCTAACTGATACCTATTTACCCATTTGATCTATTGGATATGAACTTGGATAGATGAAGTCGAACTAAAAGGATACGGATATGGATTATATGAAAAGGAAATTGACAAAGATTATGAAAACCTAAATGAGTACGGAGACGATCGTATCGATCCATGGCCATCTTAAGCATTCTACATAGTGCTCACCAAATTTTGGGTAACTGAAATAGTTTACTACGAGTATTAACTGATCAACGACTTGAACTTTATGGGCTATGGTGGTTAGAAAACACGACAATAACATGACAAGTTGATAGGGTAAATTGCAAATTTCGTTCCTAAAGTTTGCAATTTTCGCACGCTAGCCACTGAAAAAAGTTTGTATTTCATATGTTTCAAAAGTCATTGTTTTGTTCCAACTTAGCCATTATGGCTAACGCTCGTTAATTTTGCCCGTTAGTGATAGTCAAAGGTCTACGAAATGACTAATATACCCTCGTCTTTTTCCTCACTTTGATTTCTTCTTGAATTTACAATTATTCTTTGGGTGCATTCTTCATCTATGCTATTCCTTTAGATCTTGTATCGAGTTTATCTATCCCAAATTTATTATTTTCTTCATATATACCCAAATTTTCATTTGTTAGTATAAAATCGTAAGGAAACATCTAACAAGTAAATGAACGTACCTAATTACCCCTTGTTTGACTTAATTTAAAGCCTTGAACTCCTATCTCACAAGATGTATCTTCTTTTGTCACACGAGTGTCTTTTATGGTCATATAATGTACTCCCTATCAATATTTAAATAATCAGAATCTGTGAAACGCTCAAAGAACTCATGCTATTATTACCAGTTCAAAAAAAAAATAAATAAATAAAAATAAAAAAAATCCCACAACATGTTTCATGAGAGCCGATTATCTGAACCATAATATTCAAAATCACATGTTCCCTTTCAAAATGGAGATTCAAATGCTTGAGACCTGCGCCACTTGTTGATACAAAAGTTGGGCGTTCCTTGATTCCGTACCAATCAGATCTTAATGCTTGAGACTTGCGCACTAAGAAAACAAAAGACACCGTTAGGCTTATCGTGGGATTGTCTCCCACGATTATCCTCCGGTGTGAGAGTAAGTAATCAGTTTTTGGGGTTTAGTTGAAGAGTTAGGGTTTGTCAATCGTACCTTTAATGAGAGTCGAGTGACTCTTTATATACACACGAAACCCTAGTTGGTTTCGTGTTCCTAACTCCTCAGCGTATCCCGCATAGGTCGGTAATTTGATACATATCCCATAAATAAGAGATATCTTATCAAAACCATAAATAACTTTGGGTTTGGGCCATCGTGAGCCCAAACCGTTATTGCGATAGCCCATTCGTGATGGGCTTTAGTATGGGTCGGGTTCGTGACCCGGATGCGGACTATACGTCATCACATGTTCTCTTTCAAAATGGAGATTCAAATGCAATAGTTGAAAGTTGAAACATATCCACTTTCAGTTAGATTCACATTTCCTTATACCGGTTTAACAGTTCTTAATTCAGGTCATAGAATTGATATCATGGTCTTTTTTCTAATGGTTACAGGTACACACCAGGCGAGTTCCCACTTCCTTCCGATACCTAGTCTGCAAAATTCTACATAATGGCTTCAAAAAAAGTATTAAAAAAACAGTAGACGTACAGGTTACTTATAATCATCAAGCTGCTACAACAAATTTGTCATTTCTACACTCTTTTTTCTTCGCACTTTATGAACCGTGAACTTTATTTTAAAGATATTCACAATTAAGAGTGTGAATAATTGTTTCAAAATCCTCACACTCACTTAAAAAGGGTGAAGAATTTCAATCTCACACTTAAAAGTGTCAAAATTATTTCAAAATCAAAATTATTACACTTAAAAGTGTGAACAATTATTTTAAAATCAAAATCATCATACTTAAAAGTGTGGAGAATTGTTATAAAACTCTGACACTTAAAAGTGTGAAAAATATTCATAAATCTTCACACATAAAAGTGTGAAAATATTTGCTACACCCAATTGATTCACACGTATACTAGCGTGAACTTTTTGATTCTTCACACTTTTAAATGTGTAAACATGCTCTAATAAGTGTGAGTGTATTACTATTTTGTACTAGTGGAGTACGTGTTATTGAATGTATGCACGAGATTATAACATACATAAACACTTATCTATATTACATATAAAGAGAAAACACATTGGATTAAAACTTAAAAACTTAAAAAATGAGTAATGGTTATACTAAAAGGGAAAATGATGCCTGCTTCTGGAGGCAGACAACTGCCTACTTTCCTTTGAAAAAAAGGGTGGGGGCAGAGGGAAAATATGTAACAGTGGCTTACCGGAGGGGCTAAATTGTACATTTTTAAAACTTTTTACAAAGGAGAAGCAGACAACTTGCCTGCCTCCGGAAGCAGGTATGTTATCCCCATACTAAAATACTTATAAAAGGCAACACAATCTATTACATATTTAATTACTTAATTAAAATTTAAATCACATTAACTTTCTTAATTCTCACTTACTTCAAAACCATATATGCATAAAAATATTGCACTAAAAAATTAACGTTACTATATACCATCGTTGTTATGCATGAGTAATAGTCTAGTATTCATTAAATTACTTTTGTATAAAAGTGTTATTCTATATACATAAAAACTACAATAAATTACTTTGTATTGTCAACACAAAAGTGATAAACCAAAAGTAACAAATAATTTTAACTACTTATAATGCATGAATATACGTTCTTTAAACTTAAAATACTTAAAATTTGAGTAATATTTGTTGTCGTCAATATCCTTTAAAATTAAATGCTTAAATGACAAGTTTTTCTAATTTACTTTGCGTTTCAAAACAACTTTAAGTCACACTGTTATTCTATCAATACGAATCTTTAATACTTTTAAAATGTCAGTTTTAAAAATGGCAAGTTTTTAATATTAGCTAATCTTTACGTGTTTACCAAATTAAAAAATAATAAGCGTTTTATTAACAACAACCCTATGGGTTGTGATTAAGGTTACTGTAATTAAAAATTCAACAATTAATTAACATCAAATATTCCATGTTGAACAACATTTTCTATAATTATAGTAAGTACATATGTACAAATATGGAAATAATGAGTTTATTAAATGTTATTTTACACAATTGATTAATCTTAACCACAACCCTATGGGTTGTTGTTAACAAAACCCAAATAATAATAATAAAAAATTAAAAAAAATAAATAAAAAAATACACGGTTTGTCTATCAATATCAATTTACATGATTGCTCTTTAAAGACTGAATGAAAATTTTTAAAACTTAAAATTGAGTAATGTTAGTAGACTATTATACCCTTGTTAAAATAGTAACATTATCTACAACTAAATTACTCTAATACTTTTAAAATGTCAATTTTAAAATTAGCAAGTTTTGAATATTAGATAATTTTACGTGTTTACCAATTAAAATAAATAAATAAATAAATACACGGTTTCTCTATCAATATCAATTTACATGATTGCTCTTTAAAGACTGAATGAAAATTCTAAAAACTTTAAATTCAGTAATGTTAGTAGACTATTATACCCTTGTTAAAAATAGTAACATTATCTACAACTAAATTAATATTTTAAATATTGTTTAATCTTTAAATTTTGAAACATTTTTGTTTCTAACTCATAAACACGATTTTTAAAAACTTTATCTTCTCATCAATTCAGGAATATTATTTTAATTTATGAGTTTGTTAACTTTTCTTTATCTTTATATATAATAAAAATCATCTTTATCAATGTCAATTTAGTTGTTAGATGCTTTACGAAAAACACAAATACAAATTAGCACTAAGATTTAAGATCATTTGAGGACCAAACTTTTTTTACATACCAAGGGACTAATCTCCACCCTCCATCTTTATTTGATCTAATGGATGAGATTAATCCCAACAATTTAAAAAACCCACTTTCATCCTTTTTTTTCAAATATTAATATCTTTCAAACCGTTAATCGTTAAGCGAAAAAAAATATGCCGTTACGACGAGCATTTAATTATCTTTCTATAGATAGGCAATTTGATATATTTTCGACAATTTTTTTTTTTCATTTTTTTACGTTTTTTTTCGTGGCCGAAAAAATCATATATGATATTACATATCATATATGATATTACATATCATATATGATATATATGATATATCATATATGATATATATGATATATCATATATGATATTACATATCATATATGATATTATATGTAATATCATATATGATATATCATATATATCATATATGATATGTAATATCATATATGATATATCATATATGATTTTTTCGGCTACGAAAAAAAACGTGAAAAAAATGATTTTTTTTTTTTTGTCGAAAGTATATCAAAATGCCCGTCTATAGAAAGATAATTAAATGCTTGTCGCGATGGTGTAATTATTTTCGCTTAACGATTAATGGTTTAAGAGATATTTAAATTATAAAAAATGGGTGAAATATTAAATGCTTTTAATCTCAACCATTGATTTCTTTTTAGATGGATGGTGGGGATGAGTCCCTTGGTATGTGAGGAATGTTTGGTTTCTAAAATAACTCGACTCTTAGCACTAAACATGATTTTCAGAATCTTAATTTACTTGTCAATTCAAGAATATTATTTATTTTTTGAGTTTGTTAGCTTGTCCGATATCAATTGAGCTGTAGATGCTTTACGAAAAACACAAAAAATAAATTAGCACAAAACGACACATGTGCTTCCTAATCAATTACTATCAATGCATATATTCTATTGCTACTTGTCTAATTTATTAATTGTTCATTATACAAGTTGTTCACATGTGTGTATTTGACTAAGTGAGAAGACTTTTTAGGCGGTGTTTGTATAACGTTATTTGACCGGCTTATAGGTTTGTCGAACTTTTGAAAAGCCTATAAGCCTGAGTTTTGGAACCGTAGAAATTTATAATCAAATCCTGAAACAACAAAGATTCTTTCAAGTGAACTTAACCAACCACCCATTTGGTTCACTTCTTTTATTAAAACTAACTAGCAGGGTACCCGCGCGTTGCGGCGGCGGGTACCCTGAAATAAAATTTTCTGGTGAATCATGTATTTTAGTTTATTATGTTTTTTTTTACAATACATTTATGGATATCAAGAATTTCGTTTAGCTCGTGCCCGTTGGCTCGTGTTCGTTCGTGCTCGAGCCCTTTTGGCCCATGCCCGTTCGGGCTCGAGCCCATTTGGCCCGTGCCCGTTCGGGCTCGAGCCCATTTGGCCCGCTGCCCGTTCGGGCTTGGATATTTGTATCATGTGCTTTATTATTTGTATTAGTGACATTTAATGCAAGAATTGTGTTTAAGTTGGTTGTACAATATGCTTGATAATTTGTATTTCTTATGTAAGGGGTGTTTTAATTATTTAATAACTGCATTAATTGTATTTATTGACCCGTTAATTAATTGTATTTAATGTACATAATGATTTATTTATTGTATTTATTGTTAGTATTTCTATTTTAATTAGTTGTACTTTGAGCTTAAGAACTTGTAAATGTTAGAAAATGTGTTTTAATTACTTGTACTTTTAGCTTTATAACTTGTATTGCTTAATTTTAAGTATTTCTATTAATAGTAGGCCTTTATGCATTATAAGATAGTTAGATAAGCTAAAGAATAGCAGTAATGTTTACAATACAGAAAACTAGAAAGAATCAATACACAAACTAGGGTTTCTCTAGGTGAAATTCATCTTAGTACGAAGCCGTGAGTTCTAGAAGTTTCCCTTCGCTGGGCTCTCATAGTGGTTCGGGTCCCAGGGCCTACCCGTTTGGATGGTTTAACTTGGGGGTCGGATTTCAAGTGTGGCGCCATTCTAAAAAAAACATGAAACAATAAGAATGAAATATCATTTATTACAATTTAGTGTTCTATTGCATTACTCGTATAACACTATTTTTTTGTTATCTAACTGATACCTATTTACCCATTTGATCCTATTTACCCATATTATCTATTGGATATGAACTTGGATAGATGAAGTCGAACTAAAAGGATACGGATATGGATTATATGAAAAAGAAATTGACAAAGATTATGAAAACGTAAATGAGTACGGAAACGATCGTATCGATCCATGGCCATCTTAAGCATTCTTGTAGAGAAAGATAGAATCAACCTCAAACGTGATTGAGGGTTAAGGGATATATTTATAACAATAAAATACAAGTATCTCTCCTATAATCATGGAGAGTCAATAGCAAGATACAAGAAATACAGGAAATAGAATAATTACAATTAATACAAATATTCACAAATTATTTCCTCTAATACCCCCCTTCAATCTGAATGGTGGCGGTCCAAGACGAAGCATTTTGCGGAAAACATCAAATTGAGCGCGCGGAAGACTCTTGGTAAAGATATCAGCCACCTGAAGATTGGTCGGAACAAACTTAGTATAGAGTTTGCCAGAATTAACAATCTCACGAATGAAATGATAGTCCAAGTCAATATGTTTAGCACGTTTGTGAGAGACAGGGTTCTGTGTCATGAACAAGGCACTCTTATTGTCACATAATAACGTTGGACGATCAGGTGGTAGGGCATGCAGTTCACGTAACAGATGAGTAATCCAGACAAGTTCGGCAGCAGTGTTGGCCATAGCCCTGTATTCAGATTCACAGCTGGATCTGGAAACAGTAGGTTGCTTCTTGGCACTCCAAGAAATAAGATTTCCACCAAGAAAAATCGAGTAGCCATACATTGATCGACGCGTATCAATACATCGTGCCCAATCAGCATCAGAGTAGCCAATGATATTAGGAGGATGCGAGCGACTGTAGGTGAGACCAAAGGAAAGTGTGCCTTTGACATACCGTAGGAGGCGTTTTACTGCCTGAAAGTGGTCAACAGTAGGACTATGAAGAAACTGAGAAAGTTGATTTACTGCATAAGATAGATCTGGTATGGTAATTGTTAAATACTGTAGGGCACCAACCAAAGAACGATAACGCGTAGGATCGAAATAAGACACTCCCGCAGCGGAAAAAGACTAATGTGGAGCTAGAGGAGTACTTACTGGTTTAGAGTCATATAATTGAGCCCGAATAAGGATGTCTTTGGCATACTTAGCCTGTGTAAGTGTTAGCATTTAATTTATGCTATTTAGGAAGTGATGGTCATTTGTCAAGATAGAACATTAAGTGTCATGTATAATATGTAATATCTAGTTTAATATGTGGGCTAGTAGCATTAGTGTTGTTAGTTTAAATATATGTGTAGTGCATATATTAGCCCACTTTGTAGTCCAAGTTAAAAGCCCATCCAAAAGCCCATTTGGATTGGCTGTGAACATCAAAACCACACACACTCTCTCATTTGTTAGTGTGTCTCATAGTTAGAAAGAGAGTGTGTGTGTGTTTTCCCTTTAGTCTTTGTATCTTTTCTTCTCAAAGTTAATATACATTCGACTAGTAATTTCTCTCATACGATCCACCACTCTTCTTGTTCTTAATATATGTTTGTGAGTCATCCTCTTGTTCTTGTCGTGGCTGTTGTGTGATAAAGGGAAGCTCGGTTCATCATTCCAAGTGAAAGTCGAGACCTACAAGTGGTATACAAGAGCCTAGCTTTAAGGTAGGAGTATCTTTATTTTTGTGCTTGATCCTATAGATTAAAACACCCATTGTTATTTTTTCTTTCACTAGAAAAATAACACTTTGTGTTTTTATTCCATTCGATCCACACAAAAATCAAGAAAGTTGCGTTTGTTTTAAGGTTATTCGACTTGGTTTCTGTGATATTTTCCAGTTTTTCACTCGTTATACATCTTGTGGAAGTTTGGATGATTATTGTTGTGAGTCATTGAAATTTGTTGAATTCGAAGATAAAGTACAAGTATGAAGCTGGCTTACAAATAGGTATGTGTATAGTCTATTGTTTTATTTTCAATTGGAATTGAAGGTGTAACGTTTAGATGAAATCAGCATTTAGTGCTGGTTTAGTCGAAATTCATAATTGGAAGTTTCATGGCTTATATGACTTGAAATTCTATCGAATTCAATTTCGTATAAATTTCGAATTCACATTGGAAGGTGCTAGGCTTTATCGCAAATCAACACTTCAGAATTCTATTGCACATATGATAGTCTAGCATTACGCAATCTATTGAGTTTTATCGACACGAATAGGGCATTTGCAAAGCACATTGCGATATCGGACAAAGCTGAGTTTTCAGTATTGATAGTTTCAGTCCCTCTCGTTTCAGCAGACTTTTTGGAAGTTTCAGATTTGATAGAATTGGCCCTCGTACTTGTGTAAAACGATTTCAAAGTTAAATAACTTTTAAGGATTTGATTCGAACGTAATTTCGTCAACTCGAAAGTGAACTCGGTATTTTAAATCTTGTATAAGAGTGTAAAATACTTCGACAAACGGATATCTACTCTCTTGTATAAGAGTGTTAGATTTTATATAAATTGCCAATTTATATAAATTGGATATATTTCTATCTAAATTGACATTTTGCCATAATTTATATAAATTGTGGTCAAATTGAAATTTCTATAGAAATTGTCATTTTATCTAAATTGTAATTTACATAACTTTGTCGAAATTTGTAACCTTTTGACTTTGTCTTAATTATACTCTAATCAAATTTTGTAACTTTATTTAAATTTGTTTCGTTCATTTAAACCTACAACTTCAACGATCATCAACAACAAACCAAAGCTTCACAACAACAACAACCAAGTTCAACCTTCAACAACAACATCTCCTATTTTGTTGCAAAGATCCTCAATCCACTTTATCATACAAAATTTCAAAGATGACTACACAACAAGACATTCATGCCGCAGGTTCAGAAAACCGACCTCCAATGTTATAAAAAGGTGGTTATCTTCCATGGACGAGTCGTATGAGAAGATACATGAAAACCAAGCCTAACGGTCAAGGTAGACTCTTGATTAAATCCATAGATGAAGGTCCATTCAAGCCTCGTAGGATTCAAGTAACAGCTGAAGATCGAACTTCAGAACCTCCCGTCGCAACAACTTACAAAATCCAAGAAGAAAAGGATTATACGCCAGCTGACTGGAAGCAAATTGAAGCTGATGACATGGCAATGCACTTAATCCAACTCGGTTTACCACAAGAAATATTCTGTGTTGTAGATAGTTGTGAAACTGCTTATGAAATGTGGGATCGAGTTAGACGACTTTGTTATGGTACAGACATCGGTAAACAAGACATGGAAAACAAGCTTCTGACTGAATGGGAGAAGTTCACATCCACACCAGCTGAACAGATTGAATCTTACTACACACGGTTTTGTACTCTAATGAATGAGTTGATCAGACACAATTTGGCGCCTAAACAAATTGTTCAAAACATCAAGTTCATCAACAACCTTCCAGAAGAATGGGGACGATATGTTACTATTGTCAACCAAACACAAAACCTTCACAAGGTGAACTATGATCAGCTCTATGACTTCCTAAAACAAAACCAAGCTGAGGCAAATGAAGTCAGAAAAGAGAAACAAGCAAAACAACAAGATCCTCTTGCACTCATAGTCCAATCATCTACACCTGCAACAGTTAATACACAACCCTTATCATCTTTATCCCAACAATTCATGCAACAACAATACAATCCTCAAACACCGTTCTACCCACAACAACATGTAATCCCACAACAACAATACCCGCAACACCCAGATCAACATGATCAGGATGAGTCAACTGATGCTTTGACTCAAGCTTTTGCCTACCTATCAAAAGCATTCCAAGGACGCTACTCCACACCCACCAACAACAATCAACGAATCTCATCGAACACTTGAAACAAGCTAATTGCACAGCCGAGTTTCAACATGCGACAGCAAGGACATATGGTTGAGGGATATGGGAATCAGCAGGGATATGCTCCAAGATATCTGATGGTGTTAGACCCGTATCCCGGTTACGAGTAGGCCCCACCCTAGATGGAATATTCTAAGGACTTATGTAATTGGTTGGTCAACAAAGTTATGTGAAAGTCAAACCCGATAGTCAAACTAATAGTCAAAGTATGACTAATGTAGTAATATAAAATATGATGCTTAGGCTAAAGGGACCTAGGTTGTCAAGTGTTCAATATGTTATAAGTTGGTTGTGGCTAAAATAGGATAAAAGGGACTTGAGGGACTAATTATATCAAAAGGCCAAAGATGCAATCTAGCTAGATATATCCAGGGAGTTCTAGACTCCTCC
This sequence comes from Artemisia tridentata subsp. tridentata, assembly GCA_021014915.2. Classification (NCBI taxonomy): domain Eukaryota; kingdom Viridiplantae; phylum Streptophyta; class Magnoliopsida; order Asterales; family Asteraceae; genus Artemisia; species Artemisia tridentata. The sequence goes on from CP139505.1 coordinate 35,003,001, forward strand.
ACAATTATTGAGATAGAGTGAGGCCGGTTCTTAGGAGAAGAAAAGAGAAGGAAAGCTAGGTATTGATCAAAGATGAAGATGGTGATCAAGTCTTAATGCTTATGACCTTCCTTAGCTATGATCTTATGCAAGTAAGTACCTATGTTCTTGATATTAGTGGGGTTATAGATTATGAGTAAAGTGGGTTTTTATCATATGATCAAGATATGATCATATGATGATATGATTGGGAAAATGAGTGTATTTGATGGTTTTGTTAACCCTTGTTTATGTATTTGATTGTTATGTTATTAGGTTTTGGTTATTGTAGAGGATGATGATGATGATGATGATGATGATGGAAGATTGTGATGATGATGATGATGTTCTTGATGTTATGTAGCTTGGATTGAGGTAAGTAAAATGATGATGGCATGTATTATATGGATGTCTAACATGTATGTGTTATGTATGTTTGGTGGTTAGTGATAAGAGATTGGATATGTGCTTATATGCTAGGATGAATATGATCTAAGTGGTGAATTTGGTTGTGATGGTAAGTTGATGTTAGGTGTTTATGCAAGAATTAGAGAGTGGAGTAGCTAAGTAAGTGTTTGGAGATATGTGATGCTTATGTGTTTGATTGAAGTATGATGGTATGTGATTATCGTTTTACTTACTAAGCGTAAGCTTATTCTTTTAGTTGTTAATGTTTTTGTAGGGTTATGTACGGCAAAATGGAAGTACTTGGACTATAGCCTAAGGATTTGGAAGCGGATTGCGAGATAATAAGCGTTAGGAGCTAGGTAGAATACCTCTACCGAGCTCGAGTCAAGGTTGTACCCCGAGAGTCTCTTTTATGAGTTGTAATATGTGTGTCAAAGTCGTGTAATGGTTTGGTGGTCTAACGATGTGTCGGGTGTGTTTTATGTGTTTTTAGTAAAAGTTAAAGGGGTGTTTGGATTATATGTGAACGTACCCATTTTGGGATGTAAACGGGTCAATCGTCATTGGAACATGTTTATTATGTTAATGTAATGTTCTTGGTAAAGTTTGGTGTAAAACGGAAGTCGTATGGGTTGTTTGTGGTGAAATCGGGTCAAAACGGGTTATTTGCATAACCCGTCTAAATTGTAAAGTACTATTTCCGGAAGTCGTTCAGTAAATGTTTTTGTATGAAAATGAGCCCATTGATAGGCCAAATAAATCTGGAAAGTTTGGTTAAGTTTCGAGTTCGGGAGGTCGGGTTTCCGGCCGGGGATTTTGAAAATGAATTTTGGGACAGTAGGGGTATACGGCCGTATGGTATTTTTACCATACAGCGGTATGGTGATTTCCCCATGTTGGGTCATGAAAAACCCAAGAATACGTAAAACATGATTTGGACACAAATTAACTAAGTGTTAAACTTAAACCGAGAACAATTCAAGTCACTGAGAGAACAGCCTCTCAGTGAGTCATCTTCAAGATGCTTAAGACGAATTCAAGAAGAAGGATTCACTTCTCAGGAAGGCGGTACTCCCTGAGTCGGACTTAAGCCAAAGAAGAAGATGATGGTTCAGTGAGTATTGGACAAGAACTCACTGAACCCCAGTCTCTTCAACCAACAAAGTGATTGAAGGACTGAGGAACCAACGCCTGAAGAAAAGGCGGGAACAATAGGGAAAAGATCTGAGAAGATAATAGTGTTAGCCCAACACTCTTCTCTTGTCAGATCCAACCTTCCCTATTGCGGCTAAAAGTCATGGAGTGTCAGCCAACAACTCCCAAAGTCTTATTAGCCCTTTCCTATTGGTTCTTGGAAATGACAATTACTATTTGTAATTGTCAGATACGCAACCTCAACAACTTGTATTATATTTAATCACTTATACTTAGATTACTTGTGTATAAATAGATCAGATGGGAGAGAAGTAAAAGTGTGCTTTGTATATTTAAAGTCTTGAACTTTTGCAAAGGAACTTCTCTCCTACAAAGAGTATACAACTCACTGAGATAGCTCAGTGGGTATATTGTTACCACTCAAGCAAAACTTGAGTTTCGATAGGAGACACCCCATACCCTTGTCTATTCAATCCCAAGTGTTTGTTCCGCAAAAGACTTGGGTAATAGATTCTTGAATTCATTTCTAATAAGAATTTAAACGTTGAAAAATATTGTTGTTTTTATACTCACGTTTTATAACTGTTAGAATTAATCCTAAACATTGTATTAGTCATAACATGAAATAGATTAACTTTCTAGTTAACTCTAATAGTGTAAAGGGAACAACAAGTGGTATCAAAGCCTCTGGTTTATAAAATCTTTTAAACTAACCAAGAGTGCTCTAGGTTTTTAAAACCAAGATCCTACTATGGCTGATATCAATGTACCCCAGCTAGTCGACAAAAAGGGTGGCAGCTACTCAGCTGTTGCACCCAGACTTGAAGCTGGGAAATTTAGCAAATGGAAGAAGCGTATGATTTGCTATCTTACTGGTATGGAACCCTACTACATCACCTGTATCAGGGATGGCCCATTTGTCCCAAAGACTGCCACAGGGCTAAACAAGCCTGAGGCCCAATGGACCATTGATGAGAGGAGGGTGGTCAATCAAGACCAACGCCTGAAAAGCATCCTTATATCATGTCTTCCTGACGATGTAATGAAATCAGTCATCAACTATCTAACAGCCAAGAAAACTTGGGATGACTTGGTAAACAGCTTTGAGGGTCCCTCAGATACCAAGGAAAATAGGGTCATGGACCTTAAACTTGAGTATAATACTTTCAGGGAAAAAGACTCTGAAAGTCTCTCACAGACCTACACCAGATACAAGACTTTGATAAATGAATTATCAAATGATGGTGTTGTACTGACCAAACATGAGACAAATGTTGGCTTTGTCAACAGTCTCCCTGAGAAGTGGCTCAACTTCTCACAAGGCCTGAGGAATGCTAACCACATTCATACCCTTGAGCTCCCTGAAATTTATGGGAAGTTTTTCTATGAAGACAACTTGATCTCAAGGAGATACCCTGACTCAAAAGCTTTTGAGTCCAAAAAGGCCTTAACCTCCACACCCATATCAACTGCTTTCTATTCTAATGGTGTTGTACAGGATATTCAAGAGGATTCTAAAAAAGAGATTGATGAAAGGACTGATGAGGAATACCTGAATGACCTGAACTTGGAATTCCAAGAAAGGGCACTCCTTGCTAGTTCAAAACGTTTCATCAAAAGAAATCAGTCCAACTTTACAAAATCAAAAGCAAATGAGACCACATAATGCTTTGAATGTGGTAAAAAGGGTCATTTTGCTAGGGACTGTTATTCTAAAACTATCTCAGAACCCTCTTACAAATTTTCAGGAACTAGCAAGTTTCAACCTAAAATGTTTCAGTCCACCCAACAATTCCTAAACAAGGGTCAAAAGGATTTTGAAACAAAATATAGGAATATCAAAGCTAAACTTGCACTTCTTGAAACTAACCCCATATTGTCTCAGGCTGCTCAAACATCTAAACCTATTCAGACAAAGAACAAGGTTTTAATAGCTGAAGCATATGATTGGGATGATGAAGAGGTTTCCTCAGATGAGGAAATAAGAGTTAGTGCACTGATGGCACTTTCAGAAGAGGATCAGGTGGCTGTGGGAAAAGGCCATGCTAGAAATGGAGAGTGGGTCAACATCACCATGAAAAAGGTAAATACTTTACTTTCTATGGATGATGATTCTGATTGGCAGTCTTACATGAATTATATTTGTGTTGATTTAAAGTTTGTTGAAGAACAAAGGCTTAACTTGCTTTAAAAATATAACAATATTGTGTCAGAATTGAACAAATGTAGAGATGAACTGCTTGTACTTAAGCAAGCCAAACTAGAAACAATAACTCTACAAATTCAGAACACTGAGATTTTGAAACAAAACCAAGTCCTTCAAACTGAACTTAACAAAGAAAAGGCTATCATTCAAAGCTGGACCAAGAAGAACCCTAAGGTTTTTGACACTGTGGGATTAATCTCTCAGAAAACCATTGGTATTGACCCTCTTATGGTTGATCCAACTGTGTGTCAAAATGAAATAAACTTTGTTCCAGCTGGCATATCTTTTGAGCAAGAATTGCTTCCCAAGTCAAATGACTGGATTGTCAAGAACAACCCAGTCAGTAAGTTACCAAACTTTGAGACTGGAAAGATCTTGCTTCCTGAAAGTCAGGCTTTGAAAAATATGCTTGGACTCACTGAAAAACTCAGTAAGCTTGAACTCATTGAACCACTCACTGAGTCCTTGGATGAGTCTGAATCAGAATCATACCCTCCACTTCCTCCGCTAAATACCCTTCAGGGTGCTACACCTAACTTAGGTCTCCCACCTATGGTCTTCTCACCACACTCTCCAAAGGAGAGATCAGGAAGGGGAACAACCATCCTGAAGAGAGCAAACCTTGATGTCTCAGTAAATACTGATGACTCATCAACTTCAGTCCCTTCTGAAGTAACAACCCAAAGCCCTGACTCAAAATTTGATCAGTTGGCTGAAATGGTCAGGAAGCTAGGAGAGATGATTGCATCTTCTGAGAAATCCTCTCAATCCAAGAAGGAACAATAACCAACTTCCTCAAAGACCAAACCCAAACCCACAAAACCCCTGAAAAGATGTGAGCTATGCAACTATACAAATCATCTCCCTGATGATTGCTATAGAGTCCTTTATTGCATGATTTGCAAAAAGGAAGATCACAGGACTTCTGATCATAAACAATGCTCAGTCATGTCAAACTTTTCAGGACCTAAGGCTCAGTGCCTGAACTACCCTTCTGATTCTAAGCAGAAACAGAAGCAAAAGGCCAAGCCTTTTCCACCCTGCCCTTTGTGTGGATTCAATGACCACCACCCTGAGGATTGTCAATATGACAAACATTGTGAATCTAGTGGAAGTTCCACTCAGAAATCCTCAGGAAAAGAGAAGGTCATTCAGTCAAGAAGAGGAATGAAACAATCCTCTCAGACTACTGAGGCTACCCCTACAATCAAATGCAAAACATGTGGTAGCTCAGTCCACTCAACCTCTGACCATGAATCAATTAATACTTTCACAAAGACCTACAATACCAAACCCTCCATGAAATGCAGTCCTAGAAAGAACTGACCTAGTTTACTATTTGTGCAGAAGCATGCCAGGGATCCTGTTTGGCATCTAGATAGTGGATGTTCAAGGAGCATGACTGGTGTTAAGGAGTGTCTGCACAAATATGTGGATGAACCAGGACCCAAAGTGATATTTGCTGATAATTCATCATGTCTCACTGAAGGTTATGGTTCAGTAAACTGCAATGGTATTGTCTTTACTAGGATAGCATATGTAAATGGTCTTAAGTATAATCTGATCAGTGTCAGTCAACTATGTGATGCAAAATACATAGTTCAGTTTGATGATAAGCAAGGAACCATCTTCAATGCAAATAAGGAAATTGTCCTCATTGCACCAAGAAGACAAGATGTTTATGTATTAGACATGTCCAGTCTAACTCAGGATGGAACTTGTCTCTTTGCTAAAGCCACTGATACACTCAACTGGCTTTGGCATAAGAGACTTACCCACCTGAACTTTAAGAACATTAACAATCTTGTAAAACAAAACAAGGTCCTTGGCTTACCATCTCTTGTGTTTTCTAAGGATAAACCATGCTTAGCTTGTGAAAAAGGTAAACATCACAGAGCATCCTTTAAAACCAAAACCAACTTTTCCATCAGGAACTGCCTACATCTTCTCCATATGGATCTATTTGGACCTGTCAGTCCAAGGTCTATTAACCATGAGAAGTATACTCTGGTCATAGTGGATGAATACTCTAGATACACCTGGGTATTCTTCCTGATCAAAAAGAGTCAGGCAGCTGAAACAATCATGTCCTTTGTCAGGAACATTGAAAATCAAAATGACATTAAGGTCAAGCAAATTAGAACTGACAATGGGACTGAGTTCAAAAATAATGAACTTGAATGTTTCTGTGATGAGAAAGGTATTTCCCAAAACTTTTCCTCTCCATACACACCTGAACAAAATGGTGTTGCTGAAAGGAAAAACAGAACACTCATTGAAGCTGCTAGGACAATGCTATGTGGATCAGTCCTTTCCAACCATTTTTGGACTGATGCAGTCAAAACCGCCTGTTATACACAAAACAGATCCATAATTGTCAAGATACATGGGAAAACCCCATATGAGTTATTCAAAGGAAGAATCCCTGACATCAGCTACTTTCATGTCTTTGGGTGTCCTGTGTTTATTCATAATCACAAGGATCACCTAGGGAAATTTGATGCAAAAGCTGATGATGGATACTTCCTGGGATACTCACTTGTCTCAAAAGCCTTCAAAGTGTTCAACACAAGGAGACAGCAGACTGAGGAAACATTTCATGTTACCTTTGATGAGAGCACTGATGCAATCAGGTTCTCAACTGCCTCAGTAGAAGAGATAGGAATTGATAATTCTTCAAGATATCCTCCTGATGAATATCTTCCTGAAAACAATCCTTCTACTCAGTATCAAGATGATGCTAATCTCTCCTATTACATAATCCCTCACAACCTACCTAACCCAACCATCACTGAGTTTGTTGAGGCACATACACACACTGATGATATCAATCAGCCTGTTCAAAATACTCAAGATCCAAACAATCTCAGTGATCTGATAGACACTCAAGATCCAATCAATGATCATGTGTCTACTCCAGAACCAACCCCTCTACCCAATCAGGCCTCCACAAGTTCAAATCAGTATCCAGGACCTCAAGAAAGTTGGACTAGGTCTCAGGACATTGAACTTGTCAATATTATTGGAGAGCCTACTGAAGGCATGCTCACCAGGAGCATGGCTGCTAGTCTAAGAGCAGCCTCATCCAATGAATGCCTATTTGTGGACTTCATTTCCACAATTGAACCCAAAAGTGTTAAAGAAGCACTTAAACATCCAAGTTGGGTTCAGGCCATGCATGATGAACTGGAACAATTTGACAGAAACAAGGTAATGACCTTGGTCAAATGTCCTGAGAATGTCTCAGTCATTGGCATGAAATGGGTATTCAAAAACAAAACTGATGAAAATGGCATAGTCATTAAAAACAAAGCCAGACTTGTAGCCAAAGGCTATAATCAACAAGAAGGCATTGACTATGAGGAAACATTTGCACCAGTAGCAAGAATGGAAGCCATCAGGATCTTCCTTGCTTTTGCTACATACATGAACTTCAAGGTGTACCAAATGGATGTTAAAAGTGCATTCTTAAATGGTTCACTGAAATAAGAAGTTTATGTTGAGAAACCTCCTGGATTTGAAAGCCATGAGTCTCCTGATCATGTCTGTAAGCTTAACAAAGCCCTTTATGGACTAAAGCAAGCTCCCAGGGCATGGTATGAGACTCTCTCAGCCTTATTAATCCAAAAAAAATTTGTCAGAGGCATGATAGACAACACATTGTTTATCTATAAGACAAATAATGATGTCATACTAGTACAAGTGTATGTTGATGACATCATCTTTGGCTCAACAAGTTTCAAACTTTGCAAACAATTTGAAAAACTAATGGCAAAGAAGTTTGAAATGAGCATGATGGGAGAACTGACATACTTTCTTGGTCTTCAGATTAAGCAGACTGATAGAGGAACCACTATCAGTCAAGAGAAGTATGTAAAGAATCTACTGAAGAAGTATGATCTCAGTGACTGTGCCTCGGTCAAAACTCCCATGGTTCCCCCAAACAACCTTGGTCCTGATCTAACTGGTAAACCAGTAAATCAAACTCTCTTTAGAGGAATGATAGGATCACTGATGTATCTTCTTGCATCAAGGCCTGATATCCAATTCTCAGTATGTCTATGTGCCAGATATCAATCTGACCCAAGAGAATCTCATGTCACTGCTGTGAAAAGGATATTCAAGTACCTAAAGGGCACTCCTAACCTTGGATTATACTATCCAAAGTGCTCAGGACTTGATCTCAAAGGATACTCAGACTCTGACTATGCTGGATGCAACATGGACATAAAAAGTACCTCAGGCTCTTGCCAAATACTTGGTGGGAAATTAGTCTGTTGGAGTGCCAAGAAGCAACAATCAGTTGCCTTGTCCTCAGCTGAGGCTGAATATGTTGCAGCAGCTAGTTGTTGTGCAAATGTACTCTGGATGAAAAGTCAACTCAGTGACTATGGAATTCAGTACAAGATGGTACCCATCTTTTGTGATAACACAAGTGCAATTGCAATCTCAAACAACCCTGTTCTTCATCAGAGAACAAAACACATTGATATCAGATATCACTTCATCAGGGACCATGTCATGAATGGTGACATTGAATTACACTTCATTCCTACTGAATATCAGTTGGCTGATATCTTCACCAAACCTTTGGATGAACCAACTTTCACAAGACTGAAAGCTGAATTAGGAATGTTGGATATAGAGAATCAGTCCACTGATTGATTCCTACCAACTGAAGTGTAAATTCTTAAAATCTCAGGTCCCTGACTCAATGTGTTCGTCAGTGAATTAATTCACTGAATCCTCAACCTCAGGAACTAAACCCAAGTTCCTGAAATCTTTAGGGTTCATGAACTAAACCCAAGTTCATGAAACCTTTTTGCTCAGGAATTTTTTTTCATATTCCTGAATCATCAGTGACTAGTCCCAAGTCCCTGAAATACCATCACTGAATGAAAAGTCATTCAGGGCCCTGAAAAGAGACATTAAATACTAACTTAAATGCTCTAAGTATCTAGTTAGTAAATGTCCGAGGTTGGTAACTGAACTCATATTTAATTCAAGAATATTTGTTCTTTTATCCTTTCTGGCATACACTTAATGGGCCCCCACTTCCCAACTTGGCATTCAATGCCCTCTCTCACACAATACACTGTGTGATGATGGAAACTCTGCAACTTCTCCTTTTGCAGAAACTGCTCAACTGTTCACTCTGCCAATTGAGAAAAAAGAGGAAAAGTGGAGTGGTGGCATTTAATGCGGATCTCAAACATTTTATTCAAAATAACTTCCAAAAATTATATTTTGATTAAATAAGATCACTCAAATGCCAAAAATACCCCCATCTCCACTATCCTATAAATACCCATCCAAAAGAATACACACACACGTTTTTAGAAATTTATAAGCAAACTCTGCCCTTTTTATTTCTCAAACAAATTGTGTGTGTGTTCTTAGCATTAAGAAATATCCGACCATTTTCCGACCTAAACCCGATCATAAAATGGCTTCCTCTAATGCTATTACCACCGCCCCAAATGTAAGCTTCACAATGGAGGGCGTGGACCTGACCAAAAACAATGTGGTTGGAAATTTCCATTACCCGCAGCAATATGCGGGTTACAAGGATGTAGTTAAGTATTTACAAAACTGCTTCCTTGCCACAGCTTTTACTACCACCCCAGAAGTCATCTATAATGACTATCTCAGGGAGTTTTGGTGTACCGCAACGGCTACTAGCCCTAAGGACACCAAAGAGTCTATCATCACTTTCACTGTGATGAATGGGACTAGGACTCTCTCCCTGAACTACAAGACCTTCATCATGGCCACTGGTCTTAACTTTGTTGAGAACTTTGAGGATAACCCTACTGATCAGGAAATAAAAGCTGAAATGCTTTTCCTAGGGCCTCATGATGTTAGGCGTCCTGCCGAGTCTCCTGAAGCCTTGTTGGCAAAGGCTCCAATAGTGAAGACATGGTTTCACCCTGTCTGGAGACTTATGATGACATTCATCATTCAGGTACTCGGAGGAAACAAATCCTCCACTAAGCAGTTGAACTCATCACAACAATTGATGATGTTCAGTCTCTTGGAGGGTAGAAAAATAGATATCGGAGGAATAATCTTCCGAGACCTCGTGTTAAAGCTCTCAGGGAAACATAGGCAAAGACACATGTCTTATCCTAGGTTCATTTCCTGTGTGCTTCAGGACCTTCTTGGTTCTGACTACTTAAGGTCTGACGATGAAGGTACAAAACCTGACATCTTACATAAGACCAACTTTAGTAGTGACATTACTGAGGTATAACCGGTCGCCCTGACCACCTACATGTTAACGGTGATTCAGGGTGAAAATGTATGCTCACCAGTTCCTTCACCAACCAAGAAGGTGAAGAAGAAGAAAGGGAAAGGGGGACAATCCAGTAAGGTGGTTAGACCTAAACCACTCGTCACTGAGACTATTGCCTCAGGCACCAAGAAAGTTGTTGTGACCTTGACCTCTCAGACTCCCATACAAGAGACCACATTGGCCACAAAACAAACGCCACTGGAGGGTGCTGAGCAATCATCCTCAGTATCCTCGGGCAAACCCTTTCCTAATGTCCCTACTGACAAAAACAAGTCAGAAGGGTCAGGAGCATCCACCCACTCACATCCTAATGAAGGCACTGATAAATCACAATCAGAGCCTGAGGGAGTTCAGGGTTCTATATCCTCAGTGGAGCAGTACTACTCCACTGAGATGGGGACCCATACCCACTCACATCCTGCTAACGTCCCTGAGCAATCACACTCAGGGTCTCAGGGAGTTCAGGACCCTAAATCCCCAAAAGGACAGACCAATCCTGATGGGAAGGGGGTCCATACATCTTCACAAGGAGTGCCTTATGATTCCACTGAAAAACACCCATTAGTGGATGAAGGCGCTCAGGGGAACAAAGACTCGGAGGGATTTAAACCACCCGCCGATACGGAACCCAAACCCACCTCAGGCATTTTTGTTCTCTCAGGAACTGATCCTAAAAGTCAGGCTGGGCAAACCCCCCAGTTATTATGACTAGTCAGGCTGGTCAAACCCCACCAGTTATTATGACAAAAGAATCAGGACCTGGCAACAACGAAGGTGAGCCCTCTTCTGAGGGGGAGCCGGATTTACTGAAGGCTCCTTCTCTGGCTGACTATAAAAATTTGTTGGCTGATGAGTCAGAGGAGGAGATTGATTTTGGTGATGATGAGATCCATGATGCTGAGGAGGAAATGGAAACACAAGTAAGCCCTCCTCAGCCCTCTGAGAAACAACATTCCTCTCCTCATCCTGAGGATCAACCACCCAGTTCTCAATCAACCTCATCATCATCATCAGGTGCTTCAACCACTCCTAAGTGGTTGCAAAAGTATGACAATGCTCATCCGGCTTCTGAAAGATTAATGGCAAAAGTTCTTCGCAAAGCCAACGAAGGTCTTTACAACTCTCTTGCGGATGAGCTATGGGATAAGCACACTGAAGTGGCATCCTCCTATGGTGACTTCAGGGCTTCAGTGGAAGAATCTCAGGCAAAGATTATTCAGGCCGCCACCCTCACTGATAAACAACTTGGCGACCTGAACAAATCTGTAGATGACATAGCCACTGTACAGCATCAGGAACTGTCCAACATCCTCAAGGCTATAGAATCAGTACAAGAACATCTTACAGATGATCCCACTTTTGTCACCAGATTGGATGCATACTTGGCCTCTCAGGCTAACACCTCCACCAGCATTACTGAGCTTCTAAAGCTCCTTCAGGGGGTAGACCTTCAAGGTTTAAGGACACAGTAAGAGTCCATTTATCAGGCTGTAAATGCATCCAAGGAGCACCTGATCAGAATCTCCTCAGCCTTTGAGTAGCTCTCAACAACACATAATGAGCTGGTCAACCACTACACCACCCAAGTAACTGAAATCACCACCCACCAGAAGGAAATGGCTACCGAATTAAGTGTCGTGAAGAATGAGACTTCGGAAACAAAGTCTATGGTCTCCAACATCTTATCCATTCTTTAGGTCTCTCATACTCCTCCACCTCTTCAGTCAGCAGGTGTCTCCACTGAAGCTCCGCCATCTGCTGAGGGGGAGAAAATTGATGATCCTCCAATCCCTGACCCCAATTCTACTTTGGTAATTGTCCCTGAGACATCCACCAGTCAACCTCCTCCCATTGACAAAGGGAAGAAAATTATGGTGACTGAAACAAACCCTCCTCCTGAATCACTCTTAGTCAAGGCTTCATCTGAAAGACGTGCAGATCCTGATGCACCATTCTATGTTGATTTAGAGGATGGGAGAAGGGTCTATGGGACTCCTGATCAACTTGCTAAAATTTTACACCAAGAAGAGCTCAGGAAGGAAAGAGAGAAAGAGTTGGTACTCAACAGGTCTGAAATTTCTAAGGTTGCCAAAGAAGTAATCAAGGAGTCTGAGAAGAAGGACATCAAAGGGGATGAGTTTCTCAAGCTTCAGGCTGAAATCCTTAAGGAACATAACAAACAAGCCAAACTTAAGGAAGAAAAGAGGCAGAGGATTTATGAGAGGTATGTATGGCACATGACCAAAACCAAAGATGAAGGCAAAATCACTGATATCACTATTCACCCCACCAGACCTCTGAGCTTAACAATCCATAGAGGTCCAAGGAAGTCTGAACATCTACCTGCAATCAAGTTTTCAGACTATGGGTTAAGAGAATGGGATATGATGATGCCCATCCTAAGGAAGAAAACTGCAAGCAAGAATGCCCCAATCATCATCAAGTCACTGAGTGCTAAGTATGAGGAACTTGCAAGAGTGGCAAAGAGTCTGGGCATTAACCATGATGAGGCACTTGCTTCTCAGGGACTAACTATCCCTGAATTTACTCAAAAGGTTGGGAGGAAAAGAAAAGCTGTGGATATTGAACCTGAACAATACATAGCTGCACTTCATTGCAATAGGACTACTCCTCAGGGAGTCAAGTTCCGTCCCAACCTGGTCATCAAGGAACCTGAGTATGGTATCTTCTTTGTGGATGAATTTGGTCAGGAAGCCTTTCAAAGAGTCTCTGACATCGACAAAGTGGAAACGACAACACTCCTTGCTTACAAACTAATGGCGCTTAATATCAGGAGACCTAAAAATGAGGAGTTTGTAAGGTTGATGGATCAAATGATGAAGGATCGACCTGATAAAGAGGTGTTGATGTCAAAGAAGGCGAAACTTGAACTCATGGGTCTTGTTGAGGAACCATGAGTATTTTGTACTTAGAATAATAGGACTTGTAATGATATGAATAAATTGATGAATGTTTTGCTATATCAATATCCTTATTTATTTTCTAGTACATTCAGTATGAGCAGAAGACTTTAGCTCACTCATACTGATCAAAACACTTAGGAATAATTTATATCCAAATAGGGGGAGATTGTTGGGTCATGAAAAACCCAAGAATACGTAAAACATGATTTGGACACAAATTAACTAAGTGTTAAACTTAAACCGAGAACAATTCAAGTCACTGAGAGAACAACCTCTTAGTGAATCATCTTCAAGATGCTTAAGACGAATTCAAGAAGAAGGATTCACTTCTCAGGAAGGCGGTACTCCCTGAGTCGGACTTAAGCCAAAGAAGAAGATGATGGTTCAGTGAGTGTTGGACAAGAACTCACTGAACCCCAGTCTCCTCAACCAACAAAGTGATTGAAGGACTGAGGAACCAACGCCTGAAGAAAAGGCGGGAACAATAGGGAAAAGATCTGAGAAGATAATAGTGTCAGCCCAACACTTTTCTCTTGTCAGATCCAACCTTCCCTATTGCGGCTAAAAGTCATGGAGTGTCAGCCAACAACTCCCAAAGTCTTATTAGCCCTTTCCTATTGGTTCTTGGAAATGACAATTACTATTTGTAATTGTCAGACACGCAACCTCAACAACTTGTATTATATTTAATCACTTATACTTAGATTACTTGTGTATAAATAGATCAGATGGGAGAGAAGTAAAAGTGTGCTTTGTATATTTAAAGTCTTGAACTTTTGCAAAGGAACTTCTCTCCTACAAAGAGTCTACAACTCACTGAGATAGCTTAGTGGGTATATTGTTACCACTCAAGCAAAACTTGAGTTTCGATAGGAGACACCCCATACCCTTGTCTATTCAATCCCAAGTGTTTGTTCCACAAAACACTTGGGTATAGATTCTTGGAATTACTTCTAATAAGAATTTAAACGTTGAAAAATATTGTTGTTTTTATACTCACGTTTTATAAATGTTAGAATTAATCCTAAACATTGTATTAGTCATAACACGAAATAGATTAACTTTCTAGTTAACTCTAATAGTGTAAAGGGAACAACACCCCATAAGGCTCAGGTGGCCATACGGCCGTATGGGATTTTCCCATACAGCCGTATGGTACCCTTTCCAGATTTTGTCGGTTTTAGTCGATTTTCGAAAAATCATATCTTTTAATCCGTAAGTCAAAAAGGGTCGTGCCACCTATCGATTCGAAGGTAATTGAATGTACTTTCATTTAAAAATAGCCTCAAGGGCTGAATGTTTATGGATTTTTTTTCAGATGTCGAAAGAGTGACAGTATGTCCGTAAAAGTCTAGCGTTTTTGCGTAAAAAGTTTTAAATTTTGGTCTAAGTGGGCACGGGGCGTTACAACTTGGTATCAGAACTTCGGTTTAGGTGAATTAGGTTTCCACTATAGGTTTCCTAGACTTAAACCACTCGTAGACGCGTTAAGTTTAAGTTTAAGAAAGGCGGGCAGATATTATGTAGTTCTATAGGATGTGAATATTGAATTTTGAAATGAATTATGTGATTGCTATAGGGGTATAATGATGGGGACTTATGGATGTGTTCTATGTGATATATGTTGTGGGAGACTTGATGTGGGGGTGATAGGATTACCGTGCACCTCGGGTTGTATCGGTAATTATTATATGATTATGTGATTGTATGTTATGGTAGTTTAGCGAAGGCGAATGGAAGTAATAAGTTGTGTGGTGGTTTATAGGAAATGTAACTAAAAAAAATGAAAGTGTGTGACTTGTGTGATAGTGATGACCAAAGCATAGCCTTACGAGTAATTATATTTAATGTGATGATCACTAATGAGGTATTAGAGACGGGTTAGTGGAAAGTCAAGATATTAGGAGCATAAGTATGAACGTGTGGAGATGTTGAATGTGTGTTATAGCATAGTGTGGTGAAGAAATGATATAAATATATACATAATAAGTCTGTGATGAACTTAGTAAAGTTACAAAATAAGAAAAGGCATAGGGGTTGAGTAAATGATGAAATAGAGCGAAATTTCTTAAGTACTAATAGCTATAATGAGATGGGCATGTATGAGGTTAAGGTATTGCCATGAAATAATTATATTACGGCTAAGGCGATTAGCTGTAATTATTAACAAAGAATGAATGCGTTATAGTTGATGACCTATGTAAGGTCTACATGTGAAGGAAGCGAGTAGACTAATAGAAGAGGATAAATACAGGACAAGAGATAAGGAGGACAAGAATAGGATTAAAAATGTAAGAAAGAATGAGAGGAGTGTGTATGAGATAAAGGTGTTGTCTTGAAATTATCATATTACGGCTAAGGCGATTAGCTGTAATCACCATAATGAATGTATGAGTTACGGTTGGTAAAATGTGAGAAGTCTAGATGTAAATGAGTCGAGTGGACTAAAATGTAAAGTAAGAATGTGAAAATGATTAATGTAGGCTAAGAATGCAAGAGGTAAAGTAAAGATGTGAAAATAACTAAAGCGGATTAAGAATGTAGGATGGTAAAACACATAGAAGTGTGTAAATATAATAAGCAGGCTCATATGCTCTATGCGCTTGCATTTCACTAAAATAAATGAATGTAATTATGTGTGTGCGGTGCTTATGACTTGGATCCCTTGTTAATGTGATAAAGTGTGAATGTTAATGATCCTTCGGGATGAATGTTAAAGGTGGTATCCTTCGGGATGACCAAGTAAATGAATGTTAAGGAATCCTTCGGGATGAATGTTAAGAATCCCTCGGGATGAAAATGTGTTGCCTTCATCGGCAAATGGGGTTGCCTACATCCTTGGCAATAAAAGTATCCCCATAATGAATATGATAATGATATGGATCCAAGTCTAAAAAGGAAGTATGAAGTATAAACATGATGAAATAATAAAAGTTAAATTGGGAAATAGGAGTAGTAGTGTTATGTCAGGAGTACATAACCATGAGTTTATATTTCTTGATTTACATCGATTGGGACGCCTCTCCATGTAAATGAGGAATTATAAACGAGTGGGCTATGTGTTGCCGACACGACACGAGTAGGGTTAGAGAAGTAGAAAGCAGAAGTTTAGAATTAGTTAGAAATTATAAGGGCTAAGATAGGAGGATTAGAAGTAGGTCGTGGCTTTTAGTTGAGACTTAGGAGAAACTTTGAGGAGATGGAGAAATTGTAATGGTGATATAATGTGCCTTGCGGCGTGGTACAAAATATGATGAATGAAAGTAATGGAATGTGAACGTATTAGTCGAGTGTGATTATGTAAGGTCAAATAGTACGAGTTTCTTAAGTATCAAGTAGTCAAAGAATGAGGGTAGAGGATAAAGCGAGTGAGATAACGATGTGATGGTAATAGGGCGGATTGGAATGATGATTGGCAATAATAAGTAAGTCTTGTATTATGTAAAATCTAAGCAAGAGTTATGTGGTATAGAAGTAAGCGGAGGTAATGTGGATTAGGGCATGTGATATGTTATAGTATTCATAGAGTTGCAAGATCACTTAGATCGTTGCACTAGATAAACTAGGAGTTAAGGTGCTAGGAATGAGATGAGTTATGTGACTAAGTGTAGGATAGTAAAGAATGACAGATTTCGGGGACGAAATCTAAATACGGGGGGGGGGGGGAGAATTGTTAGACCCGTATCCCGGTTACGAGTAGGCCCCAGCCTAGATGGAATATGCTAAGGACTTATGTAATTGGTTGGTCAACAAAGTTATGTGAAAGTCAAACCCGATAGTCAAACTAATAGTCAAAGTATGACTAATGTAGTAATATAAAATATGATGCTTAAACTAAATGGACCTAGGTTGTCAAGTGTTCAATATGTTATAAGTTGGTTGTGGCTAAAATAGGATAAAAGGGACTTAAGGGACTAATTATGTCAAAAGGCCAAAGATGCAATCTAGCTAGATATATCCAGGGAGTTCTAGACTCCTCCACAATTATTGAGATAGAGTGAGGCCGGTTCTTAGGAGAAGAAAAGAGAGGGAAAGCTAGGTATTGATCAAAGATGAAGATGGTGATCAAGTCTTAATGCTTATGGCCTTCCTTAGCTATGATCTTATGCAAGTAAGTACCTATGTTCTTGATATTAGTGGGGTTATAGATTATGAGTAAAGTGGGTTTTTATCATATGATCAAGATATGATCATATGATGATATGATTGGGAAAATGAGTGTATTTGATGGTTTTGTTAACCCTTGTTTATGTATTTGATTATTATGTTATTAGGTTTTGGTTATTGTAGAGGATGATGATGATGATGGAAGATTGTGATGATGATGATGATGATGTTCTTGATGTTATGTAGCTTGGATTGAGGTAAGTAAAATGATGATGGCATGTATTATATGGATGTCTAACATGTATGTGTTATGTATGTTTTGTGGTTAGTGATAAGAGATTGGATATGTGCTTATATGCTAGGATGAATATGATCTAAGTGGTGAATTTGGTTGTGATGGTAAGTTGATGTTAGGTGTTTATGCAAGAATTAGAGAGTGGAGTAGCTAAGTAAGTGTTTGGAGATATGTGATGCTTATGTGTTTGATTGAAGTATGATGGTATGTGATTATCGTTTTACTTACTAAGCGTAAGCTTATTCTTTTAGTTGTTAATGTTTTTGTAGGTTTATGTACGGCGAAATGGAAGTACTTGGACTATAGCCTAAGGATTTGGAAGCGGATTGCGAGATAATGAGCGTTAGGAGCTAGTTAGAATACCGAGCTCGAGTCAATGTTGTACCCCTGAGAGTCTCTTTTATGAGTCTTATAATGTGTGTCAAAGTCGTGTAATGGTTTGGTGGTCTAACGATGTGTCGGGTGTGTTTTATGTGTTTTTAGTAAAAGTTAAAGGGGTGTTTGGATTATATGTGAACGTACCATTTTGGATGTAAACGGGTCAAACGTAATTGGAACATGTTTATTATGTTAATTTAATGCTTTTGGTAAAGTTTGGTGTAAAACGGAAGTCGTATGGGTTGTTTATGGTGAAATCGGGTCAAAACGGGTTATTTGCATAACCCGTCTAAATTGTAAAGTACTATTTCTGGAAGTCGTTCAGTAAATGTTTTTGTATGAAAATGAGCCCTTTGATATGCCAAATAAATCTGGAAAGTTTGGTTGAGTTTCGAGTTCGGGAGGTCGGGTTTCCGGCCGGGGATTTTGAAAATGAATTTTGGGACAGTAGGGGTATACGGCCGTATGGTATTTTTACCATACAGCCGTATGGTGATTTCCCCATAAGGTTCAGGTGGCCATACGGCCGTATGGGATTTTCCCATACAGCCGTATGGCACCCTTTCCAGATTTTCTCGGTTTTATTCGATTTTCGAAAAATCGTATCTTTTAATCCGTAAGTCAAAACGGGTCGTGCCACCTATCGATTTGAAGGTAATTGAATGTACTTTCACTTAAAAATAGCCTCAAGGGCTGAATGTTTATGGATTTTTGTCAGATGTCAAAAGAGTGACAGTATGTCTGTAAAAGTCTAGCGTTTTTGCGTAAAAAGTTTTAAATTTTGGTCTAAGTGGGCACGGGGCATTACAGATGGGTAATCAGAATGCAGGGCAGTATGTTGGTAATCAGATGGGTCAGTATGCAGGGAATCAGATGGGTACAGCTGTTGGTAATCAAAGGGGTCAGAATGCTGGGAATCAGTTTGGGAATGTTGCTCAGGGAGCTGGGAATAGAAATCAGGGTAATGTGATGAAGTGCTTCAACTGTCAGGGTATGTTCATATGGCTAGGAACTGTCCAGACAAGCCGAACAAGAGGGATCCAGCATATTTACAGAAAGCATTAATGTTGGCAAACAAGGAAACGGCTGGGCTTCAGTTGAGTGCAGAAGAGAATGACTTCATGGCTATGATGGACAATTCAGAAGATCAAGAGGACATCGATGCAAACTGCATTTTTATGGCTAATCTCCAGGAGACAAAGTACGACACAGATTCGGAAGCACCTCCTGCTTTTAACACAAATGCGGTTTCTGAGGTACAACCATATGCTACATGTCACAATAATGAAATGTTTGATATTTCACCTCAAAATGAACAGCATCCTGAGACTCCTAATCTCATTTTCGATACATATATGGACGAACCAAGTTGTAGTAATACTAATTTGGTAACTCCAGATATGGATCCTAATGAAGAATTCGAGTCACAGCATACTGATAATGATGAGGAAACACGTGCTATGTTTGAATCATTATTTCAAAATTGTAGTATGGAAATTGAAAAGGTCAAAAAGATCAATCGCGATGTTAAGGCCGCGAATGAAAAATTGACCACTGAGCTTGAGAGTTATAAGGTGAATGCACAAGCTTTTGATTTTCATAACGATCGAGAGTCTAAACTTGAAAATAGGTTAAGAGATTCTGTTTTAAGAGAACAACATTTGCAAATCAAATTTGACACTCTTGATGTTAATTTGAACAATAAAATAAAATCTTTAAACATAGAAATTTCTGAACTAAACAACCAACTTTCAAAACAAAAATCAACCTATTCTTATCTTGAAAAAGAAAAGAAGGAGTTGAACGAAAGGTTTTCAAAACGTGAAAAGGATCTTCTTAAAGAGATTACTGACAAAAAGGAAACCACTGCAAAGTTGCAAGATTTACTTGTAAAAACGGGACATTCTGCACAAACAATTAATTTGTTAATAAACGATAAAAACCCGATTTTACATACGCTAAAGAAAACGGCTATCGGTTGTGAAAACCCTTATTATCTCTAGAAAGCTCAGAGTGTACAGAATGTGTTATATAATGGTAGTGTGCTAAATGATAATCATGATCCGATTGAGATTTATGATTCGGATGAAACGATTGAGCGTACTAAAAAGAGACGTGTCAAAATGAGACAAATGAACCTGGAAATTAAACCAATTGATTATAACAAACTTAATGCAGATTCATGCATTCATTTGGTTCAACAAGAGTCACCATTGTTTTTTAAACAACCTGTGGTTGTCACAAAACGAATATTTGCTTCAAAACATCTGTCTAACATTCAACAAATGGCATCTAAAAACACTTATGATACAAGTGCAACTAGACTATATTTGGTGGATCATAAACAGAGAATTGAAACACTTCAAAGTATTGTGGCTTCCAAAACAAACAGTCAAAAATTTGAATGGTTTTCAGGTGTTCAGGATGAAATTAAAGAGATTTTTGAAACGGAAATTAATCCACATATTGCTGCAATCTATGCGGTTGTTCAAAATGTGGAAAATAATCTTTTAAAAGAGTCCGCAGAATTCGTTAAGGATCACAAATCCTTAGTGAAGGAAGCAAATGAATACTTGGAACGAATAACGGTTTTGGAACAACAAAATGACATGATCTCTGAAGAAGCTCTATCGACCGACATTATGTCTATTATTTACCAAACATATTCTGTGGAAGATGATGAAAGACTTCGAGATGAGACTTCCGAAATTGTTGTAAAATATGAAAAGGCACTTGCCAAGATTGAAAAACAAAATGTTACATATTTTAAACAACTTGATACGAAAAAAGAAGAATGCAAGTATGACAAATTGTCGTATGAGCGCTCTTATAAAAACATGCAAGGTCAAATTGATTTTTTGAAGTCTCAGCTTGCAAGTCAAAAAGGGCAGGGTGAGGAAACTACGGGTATTGCACCATCAACCCCCTTGCCTAATGAGAAACAAAAAGAGAAAGCTGTTGTCAGAACATCGAATGTAATAGCGCCTGGCCTTTATAGGATTAGTCCCACTACTGCGTCTGCCTCTACATCTAAAACATATAGGGCGATAGACAAAAGTAAGAAAGATAATCCAAAAGAGATTAGGACTGCTACAACAACATCTCAGGACAACAACATAAATTCTAATGAGTGTGCCTTACCTTCTACAGGATTAGAAAGCAACTCTAGGAGCAGAAGACATTCTAGGAGCAATAACAAGAAACCTAGTGTCCCGCCTGTTTCTGAGAGTGCATGCAAGAAAGTAGAAGAACACCATAGGAATTTACCGCTTTCCAAGAAGAAACATGTATCATCTAGTTGTAATGTTAAGACTCCTGTTTCTAATGCATGTAATGATTCTGATTATTTAATGCAAAAGAAAACTTTGTCTGTAAATGCTTGTGATGATAATGTTTCTAATGATGTGAAAAAGAATGATATGCCTGAACAGAAAAAGGTTCCTTTAGTAACTAAGGCTAAGTCTAGATATATTCGAAGACTTATTGCAAAAGTTAGGAAAACCACTAGCAGCCTATTGCCTAAGGATCACTCTAAGTTTTGTGCATGGAAACCAACGGGTAGAATGTTCACACTTAAGAATGGCACATTAGAAATAGTTCCCAATGCATCAACGGAAACCATCTCTAATATACTTCACCTATTTCAACTAACCCACTGGAACCAAATGTTAAACGGTTTCCATATACAAAATCATCTGTTCTTTGCAGGTCATTGAAATTTGTCTTTGGATCGTCGACTCGGGTTGCTCCAAGCACATGACCGGGAATCTGAAGCTGCTGATCAATTTTGTGTGGCAGTTCATGGGGACTGTACGGTTTGGGAATGATCATGTTGCAGCTATTCTGGGTTATGGAGATCTTCGTTTTGGAAATTACTTGATCACTCGGGTTTACTATGTCGAAGGGTTGGGACACAATCTGTTCTCAGTAGGGCAGTTTTGTGATGCAGATTTAGAGGTTGCTTTTAGGAGAAACACCTGCTTTGTTAGAAATTTGGTTGGAAATGATCTCTTAATTGGGAATCGTGGCACCAATCTCTATGCAATTGACAAAAACCAAATGGCCTCTTCATCTCCGATTTGTCTCATGACCAGGGTAGGTGAAACAAAATCCTGGTTGTGGCATAGACGTTTGTCCCATTTGAACTTTGACACGATCAACAAGCTTTCCAAATACAACATCGTCAATGGTCTCCCAAAGTTTAAATACACCAAAGAACACCTATGTCCATCCTGTGAGCAAGGAAAGAGCAAAAGGGCAACATTCAAAACTAAACCCGTACCTAGTTCGGTTGATAGGTTGCATTTGTTGCATATGGACTTATGTGGCCCGATGTGAGTTCAAAGCATAAATGGGAAGAAGTATATTCTTGTAATTGTTGACGACTATTCAAGATATACATGGGTAAAGTTTTTGAGATCAAAAGATGAAGCACCAAGCACCATCATCACCTTTCTGAAGCTTATTCAAGTTCTACTTCAAGCTCCAGTTATGATAGTAAGAACGGACAATGGCACGGAATTTGTTAATCAGGAGTTAAGATCATTTTTTGAAGAAACTGGTATTACAAACCAGACATCAGCAGTTAGAACTCCACAGCAGAATGGGGTAGTTGAAAGAAGAAATAGAACTCTTGTGGAAGCTGCTCGCACAATGCTGATTTATTCCTGTGCTCCGTTATTCTTATGGGCTGATGCGGTTTCTACTGCTTGTTTTACTCAAAATCGATCCCTAATCCATCCAAGATTCAATAAAACCCCATATGAAATTATCAACAAACGAAAACCCAATATCTCTTACCTTCATGTATTTGGTGCTTTATGTTATCCAACAAATGACAGAGAAGATTTGGGGAAGTTGAAAGCTAAGGGTGATATTGGAATCTTCATTGGTTATTCTGAAAACTCGAGGGCATTCAGGGTGTATAACAGGAGAACGAAAAAGATAATAGAGATGATGAATGTGAAGTTTGATGAAATTTCACAAATGGCTTCTGAGAGACTCACTCTAGAACCCGTGCTTAACCCGATGACTTACGGACATATCAGTTCGGGACTCGCACCTCAAGGAGCTCAATCAATTCATGACGAACAACCCACAACTCAAGAACTGGATAATTTCTTCGAGTTTATGTACGATGAATACTATGGTGGCACTTCAAAAAATGCATCTAACCAACATTCCGCTGCACCCACTTAACATCAACAACCACCACCACCACCACCAAATCCAGATGCATCCACAACATTCGAAGCTGGCGCACCACCTCCCTTACCATCAACATCATCTACATTTACTCCGGCAACTCCATTCATTGAAATTGGTCTACCCAGAATTGATGAACAAGAACAAAATAATGATGTGTTAGACGATGAACCATTTGAAAACCCGTTTGGGAAAGATTATGCTAAATCAACCTCGAGGTTACATGAACCGTCTAACATACATTCGTTCAGTCCAAGGTACCCTTCAACACTACAGTGCACAAAAGACCATCCGATTAAACAGGTTATTGGTGAACCCTCAAGACTAATTCAGACGAGAAAACAACTTCACACCGATTGCGACATGTGCATCTATGTCTGCTCAGTCAGTCTCATAGAACCTAAGAACATTCGGGAAGCAATGGCAGATAATGCCTGGATTGAAGCGATGCAGGAAGAACTTCTTCAATTTCAAATCCATGACACCTTTGATTTAGTTCCAAGACCAATTGACAAACTCGTCATTGATCTTAAGTGGTTATGGAAAAACAAAAAGGATGAAGAAATGACTGTAATTCGTAACAAAGCTCGTCTGGTGGCAAAGGGATACAGACAAGGA
The DNA here is from genome assembly GCA_021014915.2 of Artemisia tridentata subsp. tridentata. Classification (NCBI taxonomy): domain Eukaryota; kingdom Viridiplantae; phylum Streptophyta; class Magnoliopsida; order Asterales; family Asteraceae; genus Artemisia; species Artemisia tridentata. Next base: position 35,026,610 of record CP139505.1, read on the forward strand.
AGAAGGGATAGATTTTGAAGAGTCATTCGCACCAGTTGCAAGGCTTGAAGCAGTCAGGATTTTCTTAGCTTATGCCGCTCACAAGAACATCACGGTTTATCAGATGGACATCAAGACAGCCTTCTTGAATGTAACTCTGAAAGAAGAAGTGTACGTGAGTCAGCCAGACGGATTCGTTGACAAGGATCATCCAGAATACGTCTACAAGCTAAAGAAAGCAATCTATGGTTTGAAACAAGCCCCACGAGCGTGGTATGACGAGTTATCATCTTTCCTACTTCATAATAATTTCACCAAAGGAACAATTGATCCGACCTTGTTTACAAGAAAATACAAAAATGACATTTTGATTGTTCAGATTTATGTGGATGACATAATTTTTGGGTCCACTAATCCGCAACATTCAAAACATTTTGAAAATCTCATGAAAAGCAAATTCCAAATGTCCATGATGGGTGAATTAAAATTCTTTTTAGGCTTACAAATTCATCAATCCCCACGTGGTATTTTTCTTAATCAGGCTAAATATACAATTGAGATTTTGAAAAAACATGGAATGGATAATTGTGACTCTGTTGGAACTCCAATGGTCACTTCACCCAAGATAGGCGCTGACCTATATGGGAAACCCATGGATCCGAAGAAATATCGGAGCATGATTGGTTCTCTCATGTACCTAACTGCTAGCCGACCAGATATTCATTTTGCTGTTTGCTTACTTGCACGGTTTCAGGCAAGGCCTACCGAACTTCACCTCCAAGAGGTTAAACGGATCTTTCGATACCTTCGAAGAACCATTAACATGGGTCTTTGCTATCCGAAGGATTCGGAATTTACGCTAATAGCATTTTCACATGCAGACCATGCCGGTTGTCAAGTTACAGCCAAAAGTACATCAAGCGGAGCACAATTTCTGGGAGAAAAACTAGTAGGCTGGTCCTCAAGGAAACAAGACTGCACTGCTTTATCAACAGCAGAAGCCGAGTATGTGTCTCTATCTGCGTGTTCTGCCCAAGTTCTATGGATGAGGACACAACTCACAGATTATGGTTTCTCTTTCAACCGCATACCTTTGTATTGCGATTCAAAAAGTGCCATAGCCATCTCGTGCAACCCAGTGCAACAGTCGAAGACCAAGCATATTAGAGTCCGCTATCACTTCATAAAGGAACACGTTGAAGAGGGTACGATTGAATTGTTTTTCGTGAAGACTGAATATCAACTCGCCGATCTTTTTACTAAGGCCCTCCCAAAAGAGCGGTTTGAAAACTTAGTTCGTCGAATTGGAATGCGAAGCCTAACTCCCGAAGAGTTAGAAAGTCTTCTCGAATCTTCTTGATTTATATCAACAAGCTTCGCATGTAAATATTTTTGTAAATATATACTTGTTAACATTAATACTGTAAATATAGAAAATTTCAAAAAGACATAAAAAATATAAAACTCAAAAACCAAAAATATTCTTCTCACGACATATCTCTCGTATAATCGATATTCTGTACGTATCTAGAAATGTCATTCAACAATGATACGGGCATGTACAGATGCTTGAGCGAGAGTTCTTTTTTATGTTTTTCTAAAACATGTTGTTTCTCAAATTATTCTTCATTACGGCTTTCGTATATTTCAGTACGAAACCCGCGCTATATTGAATGACTTCTGATTATTTCCGATCAGGACTCGCAATGTTAATGGCGAAAAGCAAAAACCTTGAGCACTTAATCAAAATGATTTCAAGAAGATTGTTTCAAAGTCTTTAAATGAATTTTGTGCTCAAGATAACTCCCTCTAACACCCTTAACTGCTTTTAAACTCAAATGTTTAATAATATGCTTTGGTTAAGGGGGAGTATAAAAAGAAAATGTTCCATTTTCATGCTAAAATCAGTCCGTTTCTCCACAAAAAAATTTCATTTTAATCAACTATTTTCAAAAATACCACTTCATGCTATTTTTGAGGGGGAGATTAAGTGTTTATTAAAGATAAGGGGAGAGGACGTGATTAAAATGTGATCTAAAAGTTTTTGCGGTTTGAATCTCAAGACTCAGTGATAACACTCGAATTGACGAAACTAAATGTCAGTTATCGAAAAGACATGTCCAGGACGGGTAATAATTTCAAGCTGGTTTACCAGTAATGTAAACGTGTCTCGCAAAAGACTTGTCTGAGTAGAATGTACCAATTCGAGAGATGATCTTTGAATATGAACGGGACGGGTAATAATTTCAAGCTAGTCTAACTAGTGATGCAAGCGTGTCACGCGAAGGTCATGTTCATTGAAAATCGATCATTTCAAATGTGCAAACTCTACCCAACATGTGCAATTTATTTCAAAAAATGCATGAGCACATGTGAAGGGGGAGTGTTTCAAAAATACAAAACTCTCAATGTGAACAAAATGTGTTTTCTCATAAACACGTTGAGAGATTTTCACAAGGTTTAATGGCATGTGACAAATAATCTAGGATAATCATGGAGTAATAAGGTGATTATGGTTAGGTTATGTACAATGATCCGCCAGAACCGGAGGGATCTACCCAAGGACAATTCCAATAGTTTAGAATTAGAAGTCCTTAGGTATGATTGAAAAAGGAGCAAAATGAGAAAGGAGAAAGAAGGGGTTGAAGAATGAAAAAGAAAAGTTTAATGAAAGGGTGAAAAGAAATAGCCCTCCATGAAAACTTAGGTCAGAAACCGGGTCAATACATCTGCTATCGGTACTCACTAAGGTGATACTGTTATTGAAGACAAGACGTCATGGACCCAGTGATGCATTGCACCACCCCTCCTATCCACTCAGATATCTCTTAAAAGATATTTGTTTCATTTCTCACGGAGAACACTACATAATCTATCGACCTCTCACTCCGAGATGTGTTGATATTGAAAAGGTGGCACTCTGCTCCATGCCTCCGACGACTAAAACCAAAACGCACATAATTGAGTCTAGATACATGAGATTCATAAAAGATCTCTTGGGAACACTTCCTATGCAATACACTTGTGTTCACTCAAAAGGATACAAGTTGTATGAGTCTTAATGAGATCTAAGGATCTTGCTTCACGACATGATGGCCGCTGGACGATTTATTACTAACTGTCTTATGCAGGTACTGACGAAAGTCCATCCACCATCATCATCTACAACGACGACGCATCCGGACAGAAGAAGTAGATCAAGACAGGAACGACCGAAAGATGATTCTTTGAAGATCACAGTGCATGAAGGAACATTGAATGAAGAATATTATACATTGACACACAAAGTTCTAGACATTGAAGGCAAAAGACCAATCACGGGAGCATCATTGAAATGACCATCCCTTAGGGGGAGATTGTTAGCATTTAATTTATGCTATTTAGGAAGTGATGGTCATTTGTTAAGATAGAACATTAAGTGTCATGTATAATACGTAATATCTAGTTTAATATGTGGGCTAGTAGCATTAGTGTTGTTAGTTTAAATATATGTGTAGTGCATATATTAGCCCACTTTGTAGTCCAAGTTAAAATCCCATCCAAAAGCCCATTTGGATTGGCTGTGAACATCAAAACCACACACACTCTCTCATTTGTTAGTGTGTCTCATAGTTAGAAAGAGAGTGTGTGTGTGTTTTCCCTTTAGTCTTTGTATCTTTTCTTCTCAAAGTTAATATACATTCGACTAGTAATTTCTCTCATACGATCCACCACTCTTCTTGTTCTTAATATATGTTTGTGAGTCATCCTCTTTTTCTTGTCGTGGTTGTTATGTGATAAAGGGAAGCTCGGTTCATCATTCCAAGTGAAAGTCGATACCTACAGTAAGAAAAAGACCAGTGGCCGTGTGAACAACTTCTAATCCCAAAAAGTAATTAAGATCCCCAAGATCCTTGATAGTAAATTCCCAATGAAGATGGGAGATGAAGGTGTAAATCACAGCCTCATTATTGCCGGTGAGAATAAGATCATCGACATAGACGAGAAGATACATGATGTGAGCATCCTTGCGAAGAATAAAAAGGGATGTATCCGCCCGACTGCATGTAAAGCCATAGGATGTAAGAAAAGTGCTCAAACGCTGAAACCAAGCGCGAGGAGCTTGCTTGAGACCATAGAGGGCCTTAGATAATTTGCAAACATAGTCGGGATAACGAGAGCTCACAAACCCAGGTGGTTGCTCCATGAAAACAGTTTAATTCAAATCACCATTTAGAAATGCATTTTTTACATCAAGTTGATGCAATTTCCACTTGTTAAGCACCGCAAGAGATAAAACAATGCGAATGGTAGATGCTTTCACCACAGGACTAAAAGTATGAGAGTAATCCAGACCCGGAATTTTCGTGATTCCTTGAGCCACTAAACGAGCTTTATACCGATCAATGGTTCCGTCGGAATGGTATTTAGTCCGAAACACCCATTTGGAACCCACAACATTCATAGAAGACGGTCGCGGAACTAGTGTCCACGTTTGATTATGGTGAAGTGCCTCAATTTCCTCGACCATTGCTGCCATCCATTTCGGATCTGTGGCTGCAGACTTGTAGCCGCGAGGCTCTGTAATGGTTGACAACGCAACATGTAGGGCATAAGAATGTAGAGCTGCAAGATCTGCTTGATGTTTGGGTTTAAAGATACCCGCCTTAGCTCGAGTCGTCATAGGATGAGAGTTGGAGGTGGAGGTGGAGGCATCGGGTGCAACGGTGGTAGTGGGTTCGGTGATATTAGCGGAGACGGGTGGGGCAGTGGGTTCGGGTATAGAAGTTGGTTGTTGGGTAGTGGATTCGGGTGTGGGAGTGGTGACAGGATCAGTTGTGTTGTTATTGGGCTGGAGTGGAGGTGGGCCTAGGGGAGCAGTGCCGGGCTGTGAAAAGGATGAGGAGGAGGTGTGGGCTGGGTTCGGTAGTGGAGTAGGAGATTGAGTGGGAGGTGGCAATGGATCGGCAAAAGGGGTGCAAAGAGGAAAGGGAATAGGTGGGTGGCCATTTGTTTTTGTATTAGGTAAAGTAGAGGGTGTTGGGTTATCTGGTGGAATTGGGGTAGGTTTGTCTTCACAGAATGTGGTAAGGATTAAATTGTGGAAATCCTTTTGAGCATGGGAATCCTTAAATGGAAATAATGACTCATTCAAACGAGCGTGGCGAGATATAAAAACTCGATTAGTGGTAGGGTCCAAACATCGAAAACCCTTGTGAGAGGTACTATAGCAAATAAAAACACATGGAAGGCTTCGAGGTTCAAGCTCGTGCTTGGCATAGTCACGTAGGTAAGGAAAAACTTGGCACCCATAGACCCGAAAATTAGAATAATTCGGTGGATGATCAAATAAGAGTTGAAAAGGAGACTTGTTTGCAAGAAGAGGAGATGGCACTCGATTGATAATGTAAGTTGCCGAAGTGAAAGCATCGACCCAAAAATGGGCGGGAGCATGAGCGTTAAACAACATGGCAAGACCGGTTTCAACTATATGACGATGTTTCCTTTCGGCACGTCCATTTTGTTGCGGCGTGTATGGACATGAAAATCTATGGAACGTCCCATTGTCTTCAAGTATTTTATGAACCGTATGATTCACAAATTCCGTTCCACTGTCACTTTGAAATTTTTTTATCTTACGTGAGCATTGAGTTTGCAAAAGTTTAATGAAGGCGGGTAAGACCGCATAAAAACCTGTTTTAGTTTTGAGTGGGTAAAACCACGTAAATCTCGTATAATCATCAATAAAGACAACATAGTATCGATAACCGTCTATAGTAGGAACGGGAGCTGGTCCCCATAAGTCACAATGAACCAAATCTAATGGGAAAGAAGCACGTTTATCATTAGAAATAAAGGACAAACGTTTTCCCTTTGCAAGCTGACATGAAGTGCAAATATCCGGTTTCGGTAATAAAGAAGTAACCTTCAAAAAACCACATTTGTTCAAAACAGAAATAACATCAAAAGAAGTATGGCCTAAATGAGCATGCCAAAGCTCATAAGAGGCTTTATTTGAAACAGCGGCAACAAAAACTTGTGGATCATTGCGAAGCACATAGAGTCCATCATCAGTGCATGTCCCCCGAGCAAGTACATGTTTTGTGTTCCGATCCTGAATATGAAAGTAATGTTGAGAAAATAAGACATCGACCGGATGATCGGCAGTTAACTTGCTTATGGATAGTAACTTTTTGGTAATATTAGGGACAACAAGTACATTACGGAGATTAATATTATCGCAAAGTTTAGATGATCCGATGTGAGTAATTGGAAGGTGCTTACCGTTTCCAAAAACGACTGTATGATTACCTTTTTAAGGAGTGGAATGATGAAGACATTCCTGGTTAGGAGCCATGTGGTCGGTAGCTCCCGTATCACCAGTCCAATCGGGAGTGTCATTTGTAACGTGGCATTGGGCATGGAACGCCTTGGCTAAAGAGGCATCGGAAGCCGAAGATTGAGTTGCAAAAGTATGCAGATCTGGGCACGCAGATGCATAGTGACCGGTTGTACGGCATAACTGCCAATGAGGGGGACGTCGATTGGTACCACGACCCCTGCCATATTACCCATGAGATGAAGTGCCACGAGAAAAACCACGACCCCGACCTTGCGTTGAAGATTCACGGTTTTGTTGAACGTGAAACGCAGCCGACGGTGTAACAGGGCTATGAAGAGATTGAGAGAACATATCATGACTCTCTGCTTGAGCAACAAGATCACGGAATGAAGGTGCGGGTTTTACGGCTCTTATTGCAACAGAGAAACTTTCATGAGAGGGACCAAGCCCACGAAGAAACCAGTGCAATTTATCTGTTTCGGCAACCGGATGACCGATCGCAGCAAGTTGTTCACATAAAAGCTTAAACTTACGTGAGAATTCCGTAACAGAAGACGTACCCTTTGTAAGCTGTTGAAGAGAGTCTCGTAGGGACTGAACGCGTTCAATGGACGCATTGCTGTACGTGTTCTCGAGAGCAATCCAGATATGTCGTGCACCTGTTAAACCGAGAACCTCGGTTGCGGCCTCCTCGGTTAGAGAAGAAAGAAGGAGGAGGGCAGCCTTCTGATCCGCGGCAGTCCATGACACGTATTATGGGTTCAGCACAGTTTTGTCGTCTGTTGTGACAGTTTCAGAGGGTGGGGAAGTGCCATCGATGTGAGCCGAAAGCTTATGGAGAGACAGCAGCAGGGTCATATGGGTACACGATATAAGGTAATTGGAAGAAGAGAGTTTAATAGGTGAAAGATGGGAATTGTTGACTGTGTCGGCTAAGGAGGCCATGGGAGGTCGCAGGAAGAAAAGAAAGATTTTAGGGTAAAAGGAGGGGAAGAATATTAGGCTGATACCATGTAGAGAAAAGATAGAATCAACCTCAAACATGATTGAGGGTTGAGGGATATATTTATAACAATAAAATACAAGTATCTCTCCTATAATCATGGAGAGTCAATAACAAGATACAAGAAATACAGGAAATAGAATAATTACAATTAATACAAATATTCACAAATTATTTCCTCTAATAATTCTACATAGTGCTCACCAAATTTTGGGTAACTGAAATAGTTTACTACGAGTATTAACTGATCAACGACTTGAACTTTATGGGCTATGGTGGTTAGAAAACACGACAATAACATGACAAGTTGATATATTATAGGGTAAATTGCAAATTTCGTTCCAAAAGTTTGCAATTTTCGAACGCTAGCCACCGAAAAAAGTTTGTATTTCATATGTTTCAAAAGTCATTGTTTTGTTGCAACTTAGCCATTATGGCTAACACTCGTTACTTTTGCCCGTTAGTGATAGTCAAAGGTCTACGAAATGACTAATATACCCTCGTCTTTTTCCTCACTTTGATTTCTTCTTGAATTTACAATTATTTTTAATTTTCACCAAGAATTTACAATTATTCTTTGGGTGCATTCTTCATCTATGCTATTCCTTTAGATCTTGTATCGAGTTTATCTATCCCAAATTTATTATTTTCTTCATATATACCCAAATTTTCATTTGTTAGTATAAAATCGTAAGGAAACATCTAACAAGTAAATGAACGTGCCTAATTACCCCTTGTTTTACTTAATTTAAAGCCTTCATCTATGCATTATATTAAGGAATATTGTAGTTTAATTTTTTCATTTATCTTTCAGTTTTATTTTGGATATGATTTGTTGTAAGCCATAGTGGGTTTTTATTTTCTTGATGCGCGTGTATGTCGTTGCGGTTTAGCAGTACTAATGCCTACTCAAGTTTTAAATTTATATTTAGCCGACTTATCAATAACACACACTTAACGAGCATTGTACCCGGTCAGTATGAATATAATGGTAAGTAGAGTGTCGATCACTAAGAGTGGAACGTATTATCTAGTTATTCTAATCAGTATTTTAATATCCTAAGTTAGCTATACAACCTAATCTAACGCAAGGGGGGTTTCAGCCTGAGAGACTGGCACGGTTTGGTTATGATTAAATATAAACTAAACTAATGAGCACGAATCAGCGATTAGCACACACGTACATAGATAGATACTTGAGACAATAAGAAGACCTGTCCTGATAATTAAGTAGCTTGTCACTTGTTTTATTGCTAGTTTTATATGAAGTGTATATAATTAACCCTTTCTCATTGGCTCTAATCTTATCGGCGAGTAAACCCTTAATGATCACTTATGTCTATCCCACTATCCTAGAAACGATAGAATAAATAGGCGAGGAAGGGGCATGGCGACCCAAACAATGCTCAGCTAGACACAGAGGTTATCAATGCACTAATAAAAGTCACCAAAGACATCAATATATAAACTTTAATTAATGGGAAAGCAATTTTAAGGGGTGCCCATGATATTCCGTAGTCACATGAAATCGGCCCATCAATCCTGATGAATTAAAGTGTACTAATACAATAAAGCAAAACTACTTAATGAATTGAATACATGCAGGACCTTCTTACAGCTCTTGTATCTTCGTTTAGGGTGTGTCTTGTGCTGCTAATACGTCTGAATTCGGCTTTAGGGTTTCTGTCTTTCTCTTCTGAGTTTAGCTAGGTGTCTCGAAATTCGTCTGGCCTTGGGGTATTTATAGTTTCTGTCTGAGGGTTAGATGCGGCGCATAGGATAAGTAGATGCGGCGCATTGACTTAACTTCGCGTGGGGTCCAAGATTAATATATTTAGGAATATTCGTACACAGCCTTAATATGCGGCGTAACTCCATTTCTCCATGCGGCGCATGTCCTTTGCTGTCTTGGATCGTAATTTGTGAAATCTTGATAGTGATGCGCCGTATGTAAGAAGTATGTTGCGGCGTATCTGGAGCAGAATGATCTTGATCTTGTACATTTTAGTAGACTCTTAACATCTTGCTTGTTTTGCTCCATAATTAGTCCAAAATCGCCAAGTTTCACATAATACTTGTTTTCACCTAAGAAATACTAAAGTAAACATTAACGTATCAATTCTCATATATAATATAATAAAGCAAGTCAAATAAATAGGATAAATGATAATGATAAAATGTACTTATTTGAGTTCATCAAATATCCCCCCACTTGAACTTTACTTTTCCCCAAGTAAACCTTAGAATATGTTAATACAAATATCGTCTCAAAAACGTTATTTATATTCTTTGATCTTTTCTTAGTTTTGTTAATGACAAATAAAAGGAATATCTTTTAGCAAATAATAAATACTAGTTTAAGTCTCTTAAAGTACACATTTTACACTTCACATAATAACCAAGAATTACAAGTTTGCTTATTTAGTAACTTGTTTCCTTAAAAGGAAACTTTAATTCTAAAATCATTCCATGACATCATTGCACACATCACATATAATATCTTTGATATATCTTGTTTAGATTTACAAGTTACATAGTTGACATTTGAGGATCTTGGATGATTTGGTAAGATATGGTAAGATACAACAAATCTTTAGCTGTCACATCCCACGGATCTAAGTCCAATGAAGGACGGATCCCTATTATGGGATCCGTGGGATCCGTCAGCTGAAGATCAGCTTGCCTATAAATAGCAAGCTGATCATTTGGCTTTCTCATCACTCATATAGCTTAACACACATATTCATTCAGTACATATCTTACTAACATCATTCATAGTTGCATTTCACTTTGATCTTTCATTTTGTAGAAGAGAGATCAAGCTTTCAAGAATCTACAGAACCGTAATCCTTTAGTTGCATTACTGTGTGATATTGTAGTTTGTTTCACACATCATATCTATCATTTGTAATCAGTGAGTGTGGTTAGTGCTTTAGTCCTTAAAGCACAAAGAGTGTAGGGAGCGGTTGTACCCTTGTAAAGAACTCGACATCTAGCTTAGTGTCGGTAAAGTAAATAGGCGACGTCAGGTTGGTTCTACCTTGTGAAAGAACCCGGTGTTTAGCTTAGTACCGGAAAAGGAAATAAGCGACGTGTAAAGGTTTTCTCCGCCTAGAAAAAGGAGTTTGTTTCTTAGTGAAAGATAAACTCTCGAGTAGGAAGCTCGGGGAGTGGAGTAGGGTAAGGAAGAGAGTCCTTGTAGCCGAACCACTATAAACAACAGTGTTGTGTGGTTTGATCTTTCCTCTCTTTATCTTTTGTTTACATTGTGTGATTATTTATTTGTGATTGTTTCCTTTGAATTAACATATAGTAACAAAGCAAATAAAACTTGAAAAACGGTTAAAACTATTCAACCCCCCTTCTAGTTTTCCACAGAATAAATCTCATGAAAATGTATCCTAAAATATATTAGGATTTATTTTTATATTTAAGCATGTATTCGTTTTGTCATAATTGCACAACAAAACACTTAACGAATTAGAAATAAAATAAAATATTTTGATAAAAGCAAATCTAATCGTTTAACTGTCCAGTCATGACGAATATTCTATCATAAGCTTGACAAGTATACGCATCTCCCCCACTAAAGCTAAGGAATAACAAGTCTAAAGCGGTAAAAAAAGGGTTTGTTGGTTAAGGGTTAATCATTCTTCTTGATATCTATCGATCTCACATTCCAGAAAAGGCGACAAAATCACAAATACATGATCGAATCCACGACCACGATACTTGCAATTGCTCAAATCCTAAACTCGAATAGGCTAAAGATACGACCAAGTAATCTTTACCAATAATATTATATCAAAAAGGGCGACAAAATCATAAATACATAGCCGAATCCACGACTACGATACTTAAGATTGCTCAAATCCCTAATCTCAATAAATCAAAGGTTTGGATGAAGAATGATATAGGGTATGGATAATATTTGGGATACAAATTGGTGTAAAATGAAAAATAAACAAAACAGATAAATTAAAATCCTAAGTGTGGTAAATTACTTTCCCAACCATCCCATGAATAAGACTCATATCATTGAATAACTCACGCTTTAACACTTGAAACACACGCTTTAGGTAGACACGAATTATGCTCAACAATATCTCAATCAAAGAATAACCTTAGTTGGTGTTCCCATAACGGCCAACTCCCATTCAATCCATAAATATAATATACAACAAATAGTGGTGATATCGCCCACTTAATACAAAACTTTACATAAGTTGGTTAAAACAAACTTCAAACTTTTCTTTCTTTTTTTTTTTTTTTTTTTTTTTTTTTTTTTTTTTTTTTTTTTGTTATCATAAGTGTAAAATTCCACAACTTTTCTATCACTATTTTTCCGGATAATTTTTCCATACTTTTCATACTTTCTGAAATAACTGTAATAGCGAAAGTAGTAAACACACGAAAAATAAACTCAAAGTTATACAATATTTACTTTCATACCAATTGCATTGTGCAATTTCCCGACCTAACCAAAGATAATGAATTACGCACGCGAACACAGGTAATGTAAGGAAACACACTTTGCCTAAAGCAATTAACCAACCACGGATTCTAATCTACAGGGTAGGCTAAGGTGTAAGGGTGTAACGAAACATTATAAAAAAGGTGTAAGAAACGAAAGGAATGGCTCTGAGTGTTTTTCTAGGGGTATCTTACTCTAAAAGTGAGAGTAACAAAGGGTTTATATGGGGGTTAACTAACCAATGTAGTTAGTTAGTATCACATAACATATAAAGGCTATTTGGGTGTTATCCTAGAAATTTACCAAGTTATACAAGTCATTCCAATTATATAGATAATACTTATTATGGTGGTCTCGAATAGTATACAAGCCAAGTTCTAAAGTTTACAAGTCACCTGCACACTCATAGATTTGTGAATTTTGAAAAGTATACAATTTTTGGAAATAATGTTATGTGTGCAGCTATGTAATTTAGACTTTAAACAAAAACATGCTAAAAAAAATTTAAATTTTGATATATTAAGCGCATTTTAAGCATATTTTGAAAAAGTTTAGGAAAAGTAAGTGTTCTAATTCTCCAATCCCCCCACTTAAGTTAAACAACGTCCTCGTTGTTTGTATCAAAGATTAAAAACTGGAAAATAAAAGAATTAGAACAGAAAAACTCCCCTAAGATTTGCTCGGTATGATCCTCCTTTATTCGTATAAGAGCAGAAATCAACTTTCTTGTGGATGATAACGTTTAAGCTTCAAAGATGATGTATCCACAGAAATACAGGAATCTATAATACCATTTAGACTTTAACACACCTGAGTTAAGAAGGTTCAAACTTGCATAATACATTAGTAGTTAGTAAAAATAAATCTAAAAAAAATTAAATTGAAAATCATCAGGTCAGTCGATACGCCGTATCTTATCGAAGAAGATACGCCGTATCGAGCCTGGAATAAGTACGAATCAGAGTAAAAGATGCGTCGCATCCTTAACCAGGGATGCGCCGCATTAAAATACTGACAGAAAGTTTAAAAGTCAAAAATAAAAATGCAGAAAATTAAATAAGATATGACCAGTGCAGGCGACGCGTCGCATCTTATGATGGAGATGCGCCGTATCTTCTGCAGGTCTGACAGAATCAATACAAAATCAGAAAATAAAATAAAAGATAAGCATGGGTTGCCTCCCACGAAGCGCTTGTTTTTGTTCGAGTCACGAGACTGACTCCACCCTTATTTACTGTGTAATAGGGTGTTGTTCCCCCCACTTGGGATCAAGTGCGGGTGATAGTAGCAATAAACACGAAAAGTGTGTAAATTTGCTATTAAAGATGGAAGAAATACATAAAGATCATACCTTGGCAATGTATGTAAATCTTCCCTATTCTTACCCGGTTTGGTTGATAAATTGGATGACTTGACCACTTCATCTGAAAGAGTAGTATGTTGAGAAAAAATGAGTCTCCTTTCTTCTTGGTTAGTCTTTTTGGTAGTAAGGCGTCCCTTGACTTCCGCAGAAGATGAGAAAGGGTCTTTAGCAAGTAAAAGTTCGGGTTCCTCTATATACTTCATAGGGTCGAAATCATCATCTTCATCAATCATAGCAATGTTTAAGAGCTCATCACCAAATTCTTCCTCGAGCTCCACCAAAAACGGGTTGATCACATGTGCTTCATGTGCTTCAATAGGTAGTGTAATGAATTTGACCTCATCATTCTTTTGTTTTGCAACCTGTTTAGGAAAACTAGCAAGATTATTAGTAACGGGATTAATAATATTAAATAAATTTGTACTACTTTGTGTTGTAAGTGACTCCAATTCATCTTGTGAATCTCCATCTTTAACTAGTGGTCTTGCAATTTCAGCATCGTCCCGAATTTCATCCTTAAATAAGTAATCCCAGATTTCTTCAAAATCCCTCGTTGGGTCAAAATCTGGTTGAGGTATGTCATCATAAACTATGGCGTCAAATGGTTCGAAATCAAAATTAGAATACTTTTCATCTTCATCCGTTGGATTGTCTAATGGTGGTAATACGATTGCAGAATATTCTTCAACGTAGGGTTCCGTATACACATCATCTTGTGCAATCTCCGGAGAAAAAGTACTATCAATAACAATTGCCGGAATTGGTTTCACGGTATATGACTCCTCCTCATCATCATTTGACATACACCAAGTGTGTTGAAACGGAAATTTGTTTCTTTCTTTCCTTGACTTAACCATATCCAGCAACAAGTATTCTTCCATTGTAATATCCGGATCGTCCATCTTCCTGAAATAAAACTTACTCGTGCAAAAGAAGAGTGAAACAATCAAAGTAAAATAAAAGTTGCTGATATCTGTAGACGATGCGCCGTATCCAAAAAGTTGGATACGCCGTATCTTATAATCGTTAAAATTTAATCAGACTTTTATTCAGAAAACAGATACGCCGCTTATAAATTTAGAATGCGCCGTATCCAGTTTTATTTATCAAAAATCGATTATATTTATTAAAATTAAATGCGTCGTATTAACAAAAGTTAATGCGCCGTATTTTCGTTACGTTTCAAAATACAATATTTTTGATTAAGAAGATGCGCCGTATCAATAAAAATCGATGTGTCTGATTGCGTGGTTTTGTAACCTTACAACAGGTTTTACCTCTCGAGGGATCTCAAGAGGCTTACAACCCCACCAGGCAGTGTACCTGACCGATGTAGTATAGTGTAGTGGTAAGTACGGGGGATTGATCGTTCTCCACAGGGAATAGTGTTCGTTAGGTATGAAAGGCTACTCTAATTAGGTCTAAGGGTTGAGGAAGATTCTTTTTTATGTTTTTATAATTTTATGAAAGCAAATAAAATCTCGGTTTTGAAGGAGTGGGCGGAATTAGTTGCTAGTCAACTAACCCAAATTACTACGAATGCAAATAAAATAAAATAACAAAAATGAAATGTGGTGAGAAACTTATGTGTAGAGAAATGTGTTTACTTAGATTTCCTTACTCCCTAACTATCTTTTACCGGTTAATTAGTGTGTATTAGTCGCGTGGATGACGGGTGTATTCCTTAATACCATTCGTGGGGTGGCGTACTTACTTCCCCAACTCTACAAGCTCCTACTTCACTCCTATGTCGAGCCGGCTAGGAAGCTCCTAACATGGGATCACTAGAATTCGCTTGTGCATTAAATACAACCATAAAAACCTTTAGTACGCATTTGGTTCATGTTTCTTAAGACGTTCAAGCAAGTTACCGAATAGGAAGTTAGCCAGTTTTCTTAAGCCTAACATAGATAAACAATCATCCAATACAACTAACAACACACTAACAACCAATAATCAATAGCTAAGTTTCATTAGATCTAAGCAAACACAAGATAAAATTAGCCTAACATGTTAAACAAAAGACAAGAATAAGATAGAATCAAACAACACATAGACATATTGAATGATTAATTGATAACTTATCTTTCAATGAAACATGGAAGATCTCAGGGCAAAAAGCCCTGAAAAAGTAGCTAAAATCGTCTTAGGGTTTTATCCCAAAATTCCACACACTAAGCTCTCCTTAATGACAAAAGATTAGAAAACTATATATAGATTTTTGGATCTGACGGCGTCACCTTATGGAGTGTGACGCCGTCACCTCGCCGCTTTTAGGGTTCCCGGATGACCTTCTTGACGCCGTCCCTCTTTAGCTCTTCCAAAATCCATTCTGGCTTATCAAGGCTTGACGCCGTCAGCTCGTGAACGTGACGCCGTCCCCTTATGATTTAAGCCGTGACGCCCTCGATCAAGTTAAAGCGTGACGCCGTCAGAATTCACATGCTATTTTCACTGGCTTATCATGAGTAAATTTCACGTCCAACTTTTCTTGCCAAAGCATGACGCCGTCCAGAGTAAATTGTGACGCCGTCAAGAGTAACTTTTAGCCGATTTTTGAGACTTTGTCGTTTTCTTCACTTTAATGCTCCAAAAACGTCCAAAATGCCTCCTTTTCCAGATTTCTCCTCAAAAGTACCTAAAATGACAAAAGGAACGATTTAGGGCAATATTTGATCAAATAAATACGATTTAGGGCTTAAATGACCCCTTAAAAGCGGTACACTTTTCGCCTCATCAAATACCCTTACACTTGAGATTTGCTTGTCCTCAAGCAAATGCGCTTTTATTCTAATCAAAATACAAGTTAGGGGTCATTTAATGCAAACATAAAAGTAATTACAACAAATATTCGTTCCACTTCAATCATAATAAGCACGGAGATTACATACTAGCACCTCACAAGTAGTGTTTAGATACTCACATCTCTCAAGTGTCATCAAAATAAATTTCATAAATGAAAACGGAAAATATCTCTCACTACCTGTCATAGCAAATAGATTACCATAGGCTTGGGAAAGGATCGAAAACCTCCTCCACTAGGCGTAAGCACCTAAGATAAACTATCAAAGAGGGCTTTTAAATGGGTTATAACGTTAGGTGTAGGGAAAAGGAAAACACGGTTTTGTTGGATAAAGGATATTTTACTGGTGGCTAGTTAAAGATCTTGATCAATTACATGTACTATACAATGTTGCTAAGCCAAGACTAGACTCGATCTTAAGCTAGAAACAAAATAACAAAATAACAAAAATATAAAACAAACATAAAATAAAACGGGATGGTAGTCCGTATGTTTTTTTCTATTTTTCTTTTTCTCATTTTTTTGTGTTTTTCTTGATTTTTTTTTTTTTTTTTTTTTTTTTTTTTTTTTTTTTTTTTTTTTTTTTTGCATACACTTTTACCCTACCATCCAAAATAATACATCATAGGGGCATTGCATTCCCCTTACACTTGAATTTTTACATAACTTTACAAATACTAATCTAATGACTCGAATTAAGATAATCGAAAAACTTGGAGTACTTTTAAAATATTTAGCATATATGGGGGTAATAAATGATGTTCTTCCCCATTACTCCATTACACTAGTACTTTACCCATGAGTCCCAATCGTCCCAAAACAATATGTACAAGGATATGACTCGACTTAGCAACCATGTAATCAACTAGATAATTAACTTGGGTTTAAACAAATGTTGTAACAATAATGCACTAAAAATGAGTGCATACAAGGTAGGCTAAGGCGATTTGGGTGTACATTTTAGTGGGGTGTAAACAAATTCTTCCTTTAAGTAAAATGCTTAAAGGTCGAAACGAAAAGATAGGCTCTGAGGGGTGTACTAGGGGTATCGTGTACTAAAAATGAGTACAACGCAAAGGGTGCGGGAGAATTACTTAACCAATGTAGCCAAAGTAATTATAACAAAAACACAGGTGTAAAACAATGGGTTAATCCTAATGCCTCTTATCATGTAGTAAATCTAACTACACGAATGTAGTCTCACTTGTGGCCTCGGAATGGTCCTAACGCAAGTTCTAGAATCTAAGTGCTACCGGTACACACATCATAGCATAAATGCTTTTCCTACCAATTCTAGGGGCGAACCTCACATATTTGGGGTGGAAAATTTTTTAGTGGTACGGTTTTTGTGCTAGTTATATAACTCCTATCCGTGAGACGCTCATTAGAACTAAAGTTTCACTCCTATATGTTGTAAAAAAAATTTAAATTTGGCACTAAAATTACCTTAACAAGTATTTCTCTCAGTTTTATTACACATCTACCATCAAACAAACAAAAATCAAGCGCAATTGTATTCTCTAAAATCGTACTTTTACCCTCCCCTTACACTTAAGATGAACATTGTCCCCAATGTTCAAATAATAAGATGTAAAAGCAAAAAGTAAAAGAATGAAATCAAATACTCCCCTGATTCGCTCGGTGGATAATGAAATTACACGGTTAAATCTTCCTCCAAAGAGAATGTTGAAGCTCCATAACTAATGCATCGCCATAAGCTTGATTCAATAAACATCTCCTTGTCCAAAATAACCTGTTAAACCTGAGAAAACAAACACGAAAACCTGCATAACATCGGCGGGATAAATCTATATATAAGGATATAATGCTTGTGGAATGATAATTTTGCAGATTCCTGAAGATTATAAGTTGGAGATTTTAATAAAAACTTTTTATGAAAACAAAACTTTCAAAAATTTCTGGAAATTAAATCTGACGCCGTCAGGTTATAAACCTTGACGCCGTCAGAAATGACCTGACAAAAATTTTCATTTTAAGTTTCCGGAAAATTTCTGGAAAAACCTTTACCTTACTTCCTGGAAATCCTGCAAAACATCATTATGACTCGATACAAGCATTTGACTCAAACAAATAAGAATATGTATGTTAATTTATTATTATTACGATTCATGTTCATTTGTGTTCTAATAAACCGATTTAGATTTCCCTTACACTTATCTTTTGCAAAATACCTTTATATGTAGTTAAGACGAAGTTAAAAACAAAATAAAGCATTTTCACAATTTTAGTTTTGAACATGAATCAATAATAATAAAAATTAAGCACACATACGGAAACAAATAAAAACAAACAAACAAACAAATAAACACACAAAGCAAATAAATAAAATAAAGCTTGGGTTGCCTCCCAAGAAGCGCTTGTTTTTGTTCGAGTCATGAGCCTGACTCTACCCTTATTTAATGGATAAAGGAGAGGTTTTCCCTACACTTAGGATTAAGTGCGGGTGATAGTAGCGATACACACCAGCTCGGTAGGAGTATGCCACGTGAGGAAAGAGTGGTGGATGAATTATATGCTCAAAGGGGTGTGCTCCTTTCATCATAACCTTACCTAGTTCACTTTGGTCAATGGGTGAGTTAAAGTGTTCTCCTAAAAAGGGATCATTTTCTAACAACTTCGAGAGACTCCTAGTTGGGAATCCATCTTGACCCAATAGACCCGGTTTAAACCCATAATGTTTCTTATGATCAATCATGAATGGGTGATGTAGACATGTAAGGTCATTTTTCACTCCTATATTGTCTTCCTCACTACAAGGCTTAATGTCTACTACCTTAATCTTAACATTACCCGGACTACATGGTTTGATGGGTGGATCGGGACCTAATTCAATTCCTAAGCTCACATCTAAGGATGGAAGATTAGGTAACGGTTTTGGTTTTGGCTCCGGTTCATCAAAACTAGGAACTTCCATAGAACTAAAAGAAAGGTTATGACTACAAGTATTCAAACCTATTTCTTCTAGTTGTGTTTGGTCCAAGGGCTCTACCTCTATTGGGGTTCCTATAGTCTCCTCAACTTCTTTCGGGTAAGTCACGGGCGGTGTGTGCGCCTCAAATGATGGTAGGACTTGTGGGGTACTTGGTAGGCTTATGTTACTTACCTCATCATTCCTTGTGTCAAGATCACCTATATCCTCATCATGGGTTTTGGTAGAATTTAAACCTAACATTTTCCCTAATATCTCAAGTGCTTCTCTAGGCATCTCAACTTCTATATCCGAATCATAAGGATCATCCTCAATATTCTGACTGCTATATTCAAATTGCCCACAAGATTCATCATGTGTTTCTTGAGATTCATCGTCATCGATCATAAAACCTAGGTCTTTTTGATCAATGTGATCATGCTCGGCTAAATCCTCCGTCATATCAAGGTCACCTATGTGTTTGTTTTGTAATATGGCATTACATGACATCCACTTAGGTATCTCAACACTAACATATTCATCCCCAAACAAACTTGTTTCATGATCCTCGAAATTTGTGGTCAATTGACTTGTACTAACGTTTGTTGGGTTGTCTACTATATAATAATATTGGGCACACTCTTCAATAGCTTCCCATGCTTTCTCAGCACTTAATTTCCTAATATCCCTGCCGGCAATATGGTAAATGTCCCTTTGGGCATGTCGGTCGACATGATTGTAAAAGATTTGAGTTAGGGACCAAAAATCGAAGTTATGATGAGGGACTTTTTGGAGTAAATATTTAAAACGAGTCCATGCATCATAGAGAGGTTCATCTTTATGTTGTTTAAATATCAAGATGTCATATGGAGTGGGTGAATTACGTGGTTGGTAGTATGGTGGATTCGCGTTCTCCATAATGGTGAACGGAAGAGTCAATGGAAATTACGAACAAACACACAAAGAAATAAGATAGACTAAAGAAAACCTAGAAAAAAAAAAAAAAAAATCTCACTAGAAAGGAATCTAGTGAGTAGACCTAATAGAAATAAAAAATTCAACCTAAACAATAACTATTCCCCGGCAGCGGCGCCAAAAACTTGATTGCGTGGTTTTGTAACCTTACAACAGGTTTTACCTCTCGAGGGATCTCAAGAGGCTTACAACCCCACCAGGCAGTGTACCTGACCGATGTAGTATAGTGTAGTGGTAAGTACGGGGGATTGATCGTTCTCCACAGGGAATAGTGTTCGTTAGGTATGAAAGGCTACTCTAATTAGGTCTAAGGGTTGAGGAAGATTCTTTTTTATGTTTTTATAATTTTATGAAAGCAAATAAAATCTCGGTTTTGAAGGAGTGGGCGGAATTAGTTGCTAGTCAACTAACCCAAATTACTACGAATGCAAATAAAATAAAATAACAAAAATGAAATGTGGTGAGAAACTTATGTGTAGAGAAATGTGTTTACTTAGATTTCCTTACTCCCTAACTATCTTTTACCGGTTAATTAGTGTGTATTAGTCGCGTGGATGA
Organism: Artemisia tridentata subsp. tridentata; assembly: GCA_021014915.2. Classification (NCBI taxonomy): domain Eukaryota; kingdom Viridiplantae; phylum Streptophyta; class Magnoliopsida; order Asterales; family Asteraceae; genus Artemisia; species Artemisia tridentata. The sequence continues at coordinate 35,047,016 of CP139505.1, forward strand.
CGGGTGTATTCCTTAATACCATTCGTGGGGTGGCGTACTTACTTCCCCAACTCTACAAGCTCCTACTTCACTCCTATGTCGAGCCGGCTAGGAAGCTCCTAACATGGGATCACTAGAATTCGCTTGTGCATTAAATACAACCATAAAAACCTTTAGTACGCATTTGGTTCATGTTTCTTAAGACGTTCAAGCAAGTTACCGAATAGGAAGTTAGCCAGTTTTCTTAAGCCTAACATAGATAAACAATCATCCAATACAACTAACAACACACTAACAACCAATAATCAATAGCTAAGTTTCATTAGATCTAAGCAAACACAAGATAAAATTAGCCTAACATGTTAAACAAAAGACAAGAATAAGATAGAATCAAACAACACATAGACATATTGAATGATTAATTGATAACTTATCTTTCAATGAAACATGGAAGATCTCAGGGCAAAAAGCCCTGAAAAAGTAGCTAAAATCGTCTTAGGGTTTTATCCCAAAATTCCACACACTAAGCTCTCCTTAATGACAAAAGATTAGAAAACTATATATAGATTTTTGGATCTGACGGCGTCACCTTATGGAGTGTGACGCCGTCACCTCGCCGCTTTAGGGTTCCCGGATGACCTTCTTGACGCCGTCCCTCTTTAGCTCTTCCAAAATCCATTCTGGCTTATCAAGGCTTGACGCCGTCAGCTCGTGAACGTGACGCCGTCCCCTTATGATTTAAGCCGTGACGCCCTCGATCAAGTTAAAGCGTGACGCCGTCAGAATTCACATGCTATTTTCACTGGCTTATCATGAGTAAATTTCACGTCCAACTTTTCTTGCCAAAGCATGACGCCGTCCAGAGTAAATTGTGACGCCGTCAAGAGTAACTTTTAGCCGATTTTTGAGACTTTGTCGTTTTCTTCACTTTAATGCTCCAAAAACGTCCAAAATGCCTCCTTTTCCAGATTTCTCCTCAAAAGTACCTAAAATGACAAAAGGAACGATTTAGGGCAATATTTGATCAAATAAATACGATTTAGGGCTTAAATGACCCCTTAAAAGCGGTACACTTTTCGCCTCATCAGTGTCGTATCTGTTTAATAATTCGAAAACTGTTTTTAATTTAAATCTAAAATACGCCGTATCTGTGAAACCAGATGCGTCGTATGGCGTTAGGGTTTAGAAAAAAAAATTTATTAAAAACACAATATGCCGTATCTTGGGGAAAGATGCGTCGTACTCGAATTTATTAAACGCGTTGTATTTTGTAAAAATTAAACGCAATACTCCGTATCTGTAAAAACAGATGCGCCGTATCGTTTGTATCAGCTCAGTACAACGATAGCAGAATGCAGAAAAATAGAAAAAGAAAAACCAAAATAAAATCAAACAAAAAGAAACAAAAATTAAAGAAAATAAAAACACACAAAAACAGAAAATATGGAAATAATACAATGAATGCAATTTGTCTAATATATAACAGGGTTAGCGGTTAGAATCTAAGAATTAAAAAGAAAAAACTAATTAAAATACTAATCAAATTAACAGATAATAACAATTCACTCCCCGGCAGCGGCGCCAAAAACTTGATGCGGTATTTTTTGCTCTAATTCTTTTATATCCCCGGCAGCGGCGCCAAAAACTTGATGCGCGTGTATGTCGTTGCGGTTTAGCAGTATTAATGCCTACTCAAGTTTTAAATTTATATTTAGCCGACTTATCAATAACACACACACTTAACGAGTAGTGTACCCGGTCAGTATGAATATAATGGTAAGTAGAGTGTCGTTCACTAAGAGTGGAACGTATTATCTAGTTATTCTAATCAGTATTTTAATATCCTAAGTTAGCTATACAACCTAATCTAATGCAAGGGGGTTTCAGCCTGAGAGACTGGCACGGTTTGGTTATGATTAAATATAAACTAAACTAATGAGCACGAATCAGCGATTAGCACACACATACACAGATAGATACTTGAGACAATAAGAAGACCTGTCCTGATAATTAAGTAGCTTGTCACTTGTTTTATTGCTAGTTTTATATGAAGTGTATATAATTAACCCTTTCTCGTTGGCTCTAATCTTATCGGCGAGTAAACCCTTAATGATCACTTATGTCTATCCCACTATCCTAGAAACGATAGAATAAATAGGCGAGGAAGGGGCATGGCGACCCAAGCAATGCTCAGCTAGACACAGAGGTTATCAATGCACTAATAAAAGTCACCAAAGACATCAACTTATAAACTTTAATTAATGGGAAAACAATTTTAAGGGGTGCCCATGATATTCCGTAGTCAGATGAAATCGGCCCATCAATCCTGATGAATTAAAGTGTACTAATACAATAAAGCAAAACTACTTAATGAATTAAATACATGCAGGACCTTCTTACAGCTCTTGTATCTTCGTTTAGGGTGTGTCTTGTGCTGCTAATACGTCTGAATTCGGCTTTAGGGTTTCTGTCTCTCTCTTCTGAGTTTAGCTAGGTGTCTCGAAATTCGTTTGGCCTTGGGGTATTTATAGTTTCTTTCTGAGGGTTAGATGCGGCGCATAGGATAAGTAGATGCGGCGCATTGACTTAACTTCGCGTGGGGTCCAAGATTAATATATTCAGGAATATTCGTACACCGCCTTAAGATGCGGCGTAACTCCATTTCTCCATGCGGCGCATGTCCTTTGCTGTCTTGGATCGTAACTTGTGAAATCTTGATAGTGATGCGCCGTATGTAAGAAGTATGTTGCGGCGTATCTGGAGCAGAATGATCTTGATCTTGTACATTTCAGTAGACTCTTAACATCTTGCTTGTTTTGCTCCATAATTAGTCCAAAATCGCCAAGTTTCACATAATACTTGTTTTCACCTGAGAATTACAAAAGTAAACATTAACGTATCAATTCTCATATATAATATAATAAAACAAGTCAAATAAATAGGATAAATGATAATGATAAAATGTACTTATTTGAGTTCATCAGTTTTTTATTTTCTTGACTACGAAAATTGGATGCTTTTGTTTGTATTGTTTTTGTTGTGGTAACATATTGCTCACTTTCTTAAAAAAAGAAATAAATAAATAAAATAAAAATAAAAATAAAAACCTGTAAGCATCTTTCATTACAATGTGTTGGGTCATGAAAAACCTAAGAATACGTAAAACATGATTTGGAAACAAATTAACTAAGTGTTAAACTTAAACCAAGAACAATTCAAGTCACTGAGAGAACAGCCTCTCAGTGAGTCATCTTCAAGATGCTTAAGGCGAATTCAAGAAGAAGGATTCACTACTCAGGAAGGCGGTACTCCTTGAGTAGGACTTAAGCCAAAGAAGAAGATGATGGTTCAGTGAGTGTTGGACAAGAACTCACTGAACCCCAGTCTCCTCAACAACAAAGTGATTGAAGACTGAGGAACCAACGCCTGAAGAAAAGGCGGGAACAATAGGGAAAAGATCTGAGAAGATAAAAACTGTCAGACCAAACACTCTTCTCTTGTCAGATCCAACCTTCCCTATTGCGGCTAAAAGTCATGGAGTGTCAGCCAACAACTCCCAAAGTCTTATTAGCCCTTTCCTATTGGTTCTTGGAAATGACAATTACTATTTGTAATTGTCAGACACGCAACCTCAACAACTTGTATTATATTTAATCACTTATACTTAGATTACTTGTGTATAAATAGATCAGATGGGAGAGAAGTTAAAGTGTGCTTTGTATATTGAAAGTTTAGAACTTTTACAAAGTAACTTCTCTCCTACAAAGAGTATACAACTCACTGAGATAGCTCAGTGGGTATATTGTTACCACTCAAGCAAAACTTGAGTTTCGATAGGAGACACCCCATACCCTTGTCTATTCAATCCCAAGTGTTTGTTCCGCAAAACACTTGGGTAATAGATTCTTGGATTCATTTCTAATAAGAATTTAAACGTTGAAAAATATTGTGTTTTTATATTCACGTTTTATAACTGTTAGAATTAATCTTAAACATTGTATTAGTCATAACACGAAATAGATTAACTTTCTAGTTAACTCTAATAGTGTAAAGGGAACAACAAGTGGTATCAGAGCCTCTGGTTTATAAAATCTTTTAAACTAACCAAGAGTGCTCTAGGTTTTTAAAACCAAGATCCTACTATGGCTGATATCAATGTACCCCAGCTAGTCGACAAAAAGGGTGGCAGCTACTCCGCTGTTGCACCCAGACTTGAAGCTGGGAAATTTAGCAAATGGAAGAAGCGTATGATTTGCTATCTTACTGGTATGGAACCCTACTACATCACCTGTATCAGGGATGGCCCATTTGTCCCTAAGACTGCCACAGGGCTAAACAAGCCTGGTTTCTTTTGATGAGGGTGGTCAATCAAGACCAACGCCTGAAAAGCATCCTTATATCATGTCTTCCTGACGATATAATGGAATCAGTCATCAACTGTCTAACAGCCAAGCAAACTTGGGATGACTTGGTAAACAGCTTTGAGGGTCCCTCAGATACCAAGGAAAATAGGGTCATGGACCTTAAACTTGAGTATAATACTTTCAGGGCAAAAGACTCTGAAAGTCTCTCACAGACCTACACCAGATACAAGACTTTGATAAATGAATTATCAAATGATGGTGTTGTACTGTCTAAACATGAGACAAATGTTGGCTTTGTCAACAGTCTCCCTGAGAAGTGGCTCAACTTCTCACAAGGCCTGAGGAATGCTAACCACATTCAGACCCTTGAGCTCCCTGAAATTTATGGGAAGTTTGTCTATGAAGACAACTTGATCTCAAAGAGATACCCTGACTCAAAAGCTCTTGAGTCCAAAAAGGCCTTAACCTCCACACCCATATCAACTGCTTTCTATTCTAATGGTGTTGTGCAGGATATTCAAGAGGATTCTGAATAAGAAATTGATGAAAGGACTGGTGAGGAGTACCTGAACGACTTAAACTTGGAATTTCAAGAAAGGGCACTCCTTGCCAGTTCAAGACGTTTCATCAAAAGAAATCAGTCCAACTTTTCAAAACCAAAAGCAAATGAGACCACTGAATGCTTTAAATGTGGTAAAAAGGGTCATTTTGCTAGGGACTGTTATTCTAAAACTATCTCAGAACCCTCTTACAAGTTCTCAGGAAACAGTTCCTCAGGAACTAGCAAGTTTCAACCTAAAATGTTTCAGTCCACCCAACAATTTCAAAACAAGGGACAAAAGGATTTTGAAACAAAATATAGGAAAATCAAAGCTAAACTTGCACTTCTTGAAACTAACCCCATATTGTCTCAGGATGCTCAAACATCTAAACCTATTCAGAAAAAGAACAAGGTATTAGTTGCAGAAGCATATGACTGGGATGAAGAAGAGGCTTCCTCAGATGAGGAAATAAGAGTTAGTGCACTGATGGCACTTTCTGAAGAGGATCAGGTGGCTGTGGGTAAAAGCCATGCTAGAAATGGAGAGTGGGTCAACATCACCATGAAGAAGGTAAATACTTTACTTTCTATGGATGATGATTCTGATTGGCAGTCTTACATGAGTTATATTTGTGTTGATCTAAAGTTTGTTGAGGAACAAAGGCTTAACCTGTTTTCAAAATATAACAATATTTTGTCAGAATTGAATAAATGTAGAGATGAACTTCTTGCATTAAAACAAGCCAAACTAGAATCCATTACTCTACAAATTCAGAACACTGAAATTTTGAAACAAAACCAAGCCCTTCAAACAGAACTTAAGAAAGAAAAAGCTGTCATTGAAAGCTGGACCAAAAAGAACCCTAAGGTCTTTGATTCTGTGGGCTTAATTCCTCAGATAACTATAGGAATTGACCACCTCACTGAAACCACCAGTGAGAGTCCCAGTGAAATGACCTTTGTTTCAGCTGGCATATCCTTTGAGCAAGAGATGGAACACAAGTCAAATGACTGGATTGTCAAGGACAACCCAGTCAGCAAGTTGCCAAACTTTGAGACTGGAAACATCTTGATCCCTGAAATTCAGGCTCTGAAAGGTATGCTTGGACTCTTTGACCAACTCAGTATTTCAGATCCAATCAGTGTGCCTGAATCAGAATCAACTCCTCCACTCCCTCCACTAAATACCCTTCAGGGTGCTGCACCAAGCTCAGACCTCCCACCATTGGTCTACTCCCCACACTCTCCAAAAGAGAGATCAGGAATAGGTAGAATCCTCCTGAGAAGACCACCCCTTGAAGTCTCAGTAAATATTGATGACTCATCAACTTCAGTCCCTTCTGAAGTTGCAACCCAAAGTCCTGATCCAAGAATTGATCAGTTGACTGAAATGGTCAGGAAGCTGGAAGAGAAGATTGCATCTTCTGAGAAACCTTCTCAATCCAAGAAGGAACAAAAACCAACTTCCTCAAAGACCAAACCCAAACCCACAAAACCCCTGAAAAGATGTGAACTATGCAACTATACAAATCATCTCACTGATGACTGCTATAGAGTCCTTTACTGCATGATTTGCAAAAAGGAAGATCACAGGACCTCTGATCATAAAAAATGCTCAGTCATGTCAAACTTTTTAGGACTTAAGGCTCAGTGCCTGAACTATCCTTCTGATTCTAAGCAGAAACAGAAGCAAAAGGCCAAGCCTTTTCCACCTTGCCCATTGTGTGGATTCAATGACCATCATCCTAAGGATTGTCAAAATGACAAACACTGTGAATCTAGTGGAAGTACCACTCAGAAATCCTCAGGAAAAGAGAGGGTCATTCAGTCTAAAAGAAGAGGAATGAAACAATCCTCTCAGACTACTGAGGCTACCCCTGCAACTAAATGCAAAACATGTGGTAGCTCAGTCCACTCAACCTCTGACCATGAATCAATTAATACTTTCATAAAGACCTACAATACAAAACCCTCCATAAAATGGAGTCCTAGAAAGAACTGACCCAGTTTACTATTTGTGTAGAGGCATGCCAGGGATCCTGTTTGGCATCTAGATTATGGATGTTCAAGGAGCATGACTGGTGTTAAGGAATGCCTGCACAAATATGTGGAAGAATCAGGTCCCAAAGTGATATTTGCTGACAATTCATCATGTCTCACTGAAGGCTATGGTTCAGTAAACTGCAATGGTATTGTCTTTACTAGGATAGCATATGTAAATGGTCTTAAGTATAATCTGATCAGTGTCAGTCAACTATGTGATGCAAAATACATAGTTCAGTTTGATGATAAGCAAGGAACCATCTTCAATGCAAATAAGGAAATTGTCCTCATTGCACCAAGAAGACAAGATGTTTATGTATTAGACATGTCCAGTCTGACTCAGGATGGAACTTGTCTCTTTGCTAAGGCCACTGATACACTCAACTGGCTTTGGCATAAGAGACTTACCCACCTGAACTTTAAAAACATAAACAATCTTGTGAAACAAAACAAGGTCCTTGGCTTACCATCACTTGTGTTTTCAAAAGATAAACCATGCTCAGCTTGTGAAAAAGGTAAACATCACAGAGCATCCTTTAAAACCAAAACCAACTTTTCCATCAGGAACTGCCTACATCTTCTCCATATGGATCTATTTGTACCTATAAGTCCAAGGTCTACTAACCATGAGAAGTATACTCTGGTCATAGTGGATGAATACTCTAGATACACCTGGGTATTCTTCCTGATCAAAAAGAGTCAGGCAGCTGAAACAATCATGTCCTTTGTCAGGAACATTGAAAATCAAAATGACATCAAGGTCAAACAGATTAGAACTGACAATGGGACTGAGTTCAAAAATTATGAACTTGAATGTTTCTGTGATGAGAAAGGTATTTCCCAAAACTTTTCCTCTCCATACACACCTGAACAAAATGGTGTTGCTGAAAGGAAAAATAGAACACTCATTGAAGCTGCTAGGACAATGCTATGTGGATCAGTCCTTTCCAACCATTTTTGGACTGATGCAGTCAAAACTGCCTGTTATACACAAAACAGATTCATAATTGTCAAGAGACATGGGAAAACCCCATATGATCTATTCAAAGGAAGAATCCCTGACATCAGCTACTTTCATGTCTTTGGGTGTCCTGTGTTTATTCATAATCACAAGGATCACTTAGGGAAATTTGATGCAAAAGCTGATGATGGATACTTCCTGGGATACTCACTTGTCTCAAAAGCCTTCAGAGTGTTCAACACAAGGAGACAGCAGACTGAGGAAACATTTCATGTTACCTTTGATGAGAGCACCGATGCAATCAGGTTCTCAACTGCCTCAGTAGAAGAGATAGGAATTGATAATTCTTCAAGATATCCTCCTGATGAATATCTATCTGAAAAAAATCCTTCTACTCAGTATCAAGATGATGCTAATCTCTCCTATTACATAATCCCTCACAACCTACCTAACCCAACCATCACTGAGTTTGTTGAGGCACATGCACACACTGATGATATCAATCAGTCTGTTCAAAATACTCAAGAACCAAACATTCTCAGTGAGCTAGTAGACACTCAAGATCCAATCAATGATCATGTGTCTACTCCAGAACCAACCCCTCTACCCAATCAGGCCTCCGCAAGTTCAAATCAGTATCCAGGACCTCAAGAAAGTTGGACTAGGTCTCAGGACATTGAACTTGTCAATATTATTGGAGAGCCTACTGAAGGTATGCTCACCAGGAGCATGGCTGCTAGTCTAAGAGTAGCCTCATCCAATGAATGCCTATTTGTGGACTTCATTTCCACAATTGAACCTAAAAGTGTTAAAGAAGCACTTACACATCCAAGTTGGGTTCAGGCCATGCATGATGAACTGGGACAATTTGACAGAAACAAGGTAATGACCTTGGTCAAATGTCCTGAGAATGTCTCAGTCATTGGCATGAAATGGGTATTCAAAAACAAAACTGATGAAAATGGCATAGTCATTAAAAACAAAGCCAGACTTGTAGCCAAAGGCTATAATCAACAAGAAGGCATTGACTATGAGGAAACATTTGCACCAGTAGCAAGGATGGAAGCTATCAGGATCTTCCTTGCTTTTGCTACATACATGAACTTCAAGGTGTACCAAATGGATGTTAAAAGTGCATTCTTAAATGGTTCACTGAAAGAAGAATTTTATGTTCAGCAACCTCCTGGATTTGAAAGCCATGAGTCTCCTGATCATGTCTGTAAGCTTAACAAAGCCCTTTATGGACTGAAGCAGGCTCCCAGGGCATGGTATGAGACTCTCTCAGCCTTCTTAATCCAAAACAAATTTGTCAGAGGCAAGATAGACAACACATTGTTTATCTATAAGACAAATAATGATGTCATACTAGTACAAGTGTATGTTGATGACATCATCTTTGGCTCAACAAGTTTCAAACTTTGCAAATGATGCGTGGTCTTGCAACCTTACAACAGGTTTTACCTCTCGAGGGATCTCAAGAGGCTTACAACCCCACCAGGCAGTGTACCTGACCGATGTAGTATAGTGTAGTGGTAAGTACGGGGGATTGATCGTTCTCCACAGGGAATAGTATTCGTTAGGTATGAAAAACTACTCTAATAGGTCTAAGGGTGAGGGAAGATTCTTTTTTTGTATTTTTATATTTTTTTATGAAAGCAAGTAAAATCTCGGTTTTTGAAAGAGTGGGCGGAATTAGTTGCTAGTCAACTAACCCAAATAACTACAAATGCAAGTAAAATAAAATAACGAAAATGAAAAGGTTGATGAAACTTATGTGGAGAGAAATGTGTTTACTTAGATTTCCTTACTCCCTAACTATCTTTTACCGGTTGATTAGTGTGTATTAATTGCGTGGATGACGGGTGTATTCCTTAATACCAATCGTGGGGTGGCGTACGTACTTCCCCAACTCTATGAACTCCTACTTCACTCCTATGTCGAGCCGGCTAGGAAGCTCCTAACATGGGATCACTAGAATTCGCTCATGCATTAAATACAACCATAAAAACCTTAGTACGCATTGGTTCATGTTTCTTAAGACGTTCAAGCAAGTTACCGAATAGGAAGTTAGCCAGTTTTCTTAAGCCTAACATCGATGAACAATCATCCAATACAATTAATAACACACTAATAACCAATAATCAATAGTTAGGTTTCATTAGATCTAAGCAAACACAAGATAAATCTAGCCTAGCATGTTAATCAAAAGACAAGAACAAGATGTAATCAAACAACACATAGACATATTGAATGATTAAATAATCACTTATCTTCAATTAAACATGGGAGATCCAAGGGTATGAAAACCCTTAAAAATGGCAGAAATTCATCTTAGGGTTTCTCCTCCAAAGTTACACACAATAAGTTCCACCCTAATGACAAAAAAATTGCAAAACTATATATAGAGTTTAAGGGCTGACGGCGTCACGTTATAGATCCTGACGCCGTCACCTCGCCGCTTTTAGGGTTCCCAGATGGCCTTCCTGACGCCGTCCCTCTTTAGACCTCCAAAATCCGCTCTGGCTTATCAAAGCTTGACGCCGTCAGAAATGAGCTTGACGCCGTCCTTCTTTAGCTTAAGCCGTGACGACCTTGATCACATTAAAGGGTGACGCCGTCAGATTTTTCATGCAAAATTCTCTGGCTTATCATGAGTAATTTTCATATCCACTTCTTTTGCCAAGCCTGACGCCGTCTGGACCAATTCCTGACGCCGTCAAAGGTACTTTCCAGCATAATTTTGAGACTTTGTCATTTTCTTCACTTTTATGCTCCAAAAACGTCCAAAATGCTTCCTTTTCCAGATTTCTTCTCCAAAGTACCTAAAATGACAAAAGGAACGATTTAGGGCAATATTTGATTAAATAAATACGATTTAGGGCTTAAATGACCCCCTAAAAGCGGTACACTTTTCGCTTCATCAAATACCCTTACACTTGAGATTTGCTTGTCCTCAAGCAAATGCGCTTTTATTCTAATCAAAATACAAGTTAGGGGTCATTTAACACTAATATAAAAGTAATTACAACAAATAGTCGTTCCACTTTAATCATAATAAGCACGGAGATTACACACTAGCACCTCACAAGTAGTGTTTAGATACTCACATCTCTCAAGTGTCATCAAAATAAATCTCATAAATGAAAACGGATAATATCTCTCACTACCTGTCATAGCAAATAGATTACCATAGGCTTGGGAAAGGATCGAAAACCTCCTCCACTAGGCGTAAGCACCAAAGATAAACTATCAAAGAGGGCTTTTACATGGGTTATAAAATTAGGTGTAGGGATATGATAAACACGGTTTTGTTGGATAAGGGATATTTTACTGGTGGCGAGTTAAAGATCTTGATTAATTACATGTACTATACAATGTTGCTAAGCCAAGACTCGACTCAATCTTAAGTTAAAAACAAAATATCAAAAACATAAAATAAACATAAAATGAAACGGGATGGTAGTCCGTATGTTTTTTCTACTTTTCTTTTTCTCATTTTTTTGTATTTTTCTTGATTTTTTTTTTTTTTTTTTTTTTTTTTTTTTGCATACACTCTTGCCCTACCATCCAAAATAATACATCAAAGGGGCATTGCATTCCCCTTACACTTGAACTTTTACATAACTTTACAAATAACTATTCTAATGACTCGAATTAAGATAATCGAAACACTTGGAGTACTTTTAAAATATTTAGCACATATGGGGGTAATAATGATGTTTTTTCCCATTACTCCATTACACTAGTACTTTACCCATGAGTCCCAATCGTCCCAAAACAATATGTAAAAAGATATGACTCGACTTCGCAACCATGTAATCAACTAGATAATTAACTTGGGGTTTAAACAAATGTTGTCACAATAATGCACTAAAAATGAGTGCATACAAGGTAGGCTAAGGCGATTTAGGTGTACATTTTAATGGGGTGTAACAAATTCTTCCTTTAAGTAAAATGCTTAAAGGTCGAAACGAAAAGATAGGCTTTGAGGGGTGTACTAGGGGTATCGTGTACTAAAAATAAGTACAACGCAAAGGGTGTGGGAGAATTACTTGACCAATGTAGCCAATGTAATTATAACAAAAACACAGGTGTAAAACAATGGGTTAATCCTAATGCCTCTTATCATGTAGTAAATCTAACTACACGAATGTAGTCTCACTTGTGGCCTCGGAATGGTCCTAACGCAAGTTCTAGAATCTAAGTGCTACCGGTACACACATCATAGCATAAATGCTTTTCCTACCAATTCTAGGGGCGAACCTCACATATTTGGGGGTGGAAAAAATTTTAGTGGTACGGTTTTGTGCTAGTCATATAACTCCTATCCATGAGACGCTCATTAAGATCAAAGTTTCACTCCTAAATGTTGTAAAAAATTTTAAATTTGGCACTAAAATTGCCCTAACAGGTATTTATCTCAGTTTTATTACACATCTACTATTAAACAAATAAAAATCAAGCGTAATTATATTCTCTAAAGTATCGTACTTTTACCCCCCCTTACACTTAAGATGAACATTGTCCCCAATGTTCAAATAACAAGATGTAAAAGCATAAAGTAAAAGAATGAAATCAAATACTCCCCTGATTCGCTCGGTGGATAATGAAGTAACATGGTTAAATCTTCTTCCAAGAGAATGTAAAAGCTCCAAGACTAATGCATCGCCAAAAGCTTGATTCCACATACATCTCCTTGTCCAAAATAACCTGTCAAACCTGAGAAAACAAACACAAAAACCTGCATAACATCGGCGGGATAAACTCTATATATAAGGATATAATGCTTGTGGAATGATAGTTTTGCAGATTCCTGGAGATTATAAGTTAGAGATTTAATAGAAACTTTTTATGAAAACAAAACTTTTAAAAATTTTCAGAAAATTAAACCTGACGCCGTCAGGTTGTAAAGCCTGACGCCGTCATAAATGATCTGACAGAATTCTCATGTTAAGTTTCCGGAAAAATTTTGGAAAAACCTATACCTTACTTCCTGGAATTCCTGCAAAACATCATTATGACTCGATACAAGCATTTGACTCAAACAATTACTAATATGTATGTCAATTTAATATTATTATGATTCATGTTCATTTTTTCTAATAAACCGATTTGGATTTCCCTTACACTTATCTTTTGCAAAATACCTTTATATGTAGTTAAGACGAAGTTAAAAACAAGATAAAGCATTTTCACAAATTAGTATCGAACATGAATCAATAATAATAAAAATTAAACATACATACGGAAGCAAATAAAATCAAACAAACAAATAAATAAACACACAAAGCAAATAAAGCTTGGGTTGCCTCCCAAGAAGCGCTTGTTTTTGTTCGAGTCACGAGCCTGACTCTACCCTTATTTAAGGGATAAATGAGAGGTTTTTCCTACACTTAGGATTAAGTGCGGGTGATAGTAGCGATACACACCATCTTGGTGGAAGTATGCCGCGTGAGGAAAGAGTGGTGGATGAATTATATACTCAAAGGGGTGTGCTCCTTTCATCATAACCTTACCTAGTTCACTTGGGTCAATGGGTGAATTAAAGTTTTCTCCTAAAAAGGGATCATCTTCTATCAACTTCGAGAGATTCCTAGTTGGGAATCCATCTTGACCTAATAAACCCGGTTTAAACCCATAATGTTTCTTGTGATCAATCATGAATGGGTGATGTAAGTATGTAAGGTCATGGTTCACTCCTATGTTAGCTTCCTCTCTACAAGGCCTAGAGTCTACTACCTTAATCTTAACATTACCCGGACTACATGGTTTGATGGGTGGATCGGGACCTAATTCAATTCCTAAGTTCACATCTAAGGATGGAAGATTAGGTAACGGTTTTGGTTGAGGCTCCGGTTCATCAAAACTAGGAACTTCCATAGAACTAAAAGAAAGGTTATGACTACAAGTATTCAAACCTATTTCTTCTAGTTGTGTTTGGTCCAAGGGCTCTACCTCTATTGGGGTTCCTATAGTCTCTTCTACTTCTTCCGGGTAAGTCACGGGCGGTGTGTGTGCCTCAAATGATGGTAGGACTTGTGGGGTACTTGGTGGGCTTATGTTACTTACCTCATCATTCCTTGTGTCAAGATCACCTATATCCTCATCATGTGTTTCTTGAGATTCATCGTCATCGATCATAAAACCTAGGTCTTTTTGATCAATGTGATCATGCTCGGCTAGATCCTCCATCACATCAAGATCACCTAAGTGTTCACCCTGTATTATGGTAGTGCCTAACCATGACATGCAGCTAGGTGGCTCAACTCTAACCGTCTCAGAATCTTGGTTTGACTCTAAGTCCATGTTCTTAGAAACTAGGTCTTTTTGCTCATACAAATCCACTAATTCGTTCCACTTATGGGTCATGGTTAGGAAGCTTTCCTCAAAATTCATCCAAAGGGTCTGACTAAAAGGAATTGATCCAGATAATGCTCGTCTAATAGAAATCTCACATGCATAGAATTCATTAAACCCATCTAACCTTACCCCTAACTCCTTTTGGAAATCACAAAGATCACACAAAAATTCATAGGAATGATAGGAAACAAATCTATTGGTGAAATATAATTGTTCCTCTATTGTCAACGATCTAAATGGAATTTCATCCGCCATGGTGACAAATAAAAATGGTTTTACAAATAAAGGGCACAAAGAAAAAGATAGACTAAAGAAATCTAATAAAAAGAAAATAAAAATCTCACTAGAAAGGAATCTAGTGAGTAGACCTAATAAAATAAAAATTCAACCTAAACAATAACTATTCCCCGGCAACGGCGCCAAAAACTTGATGCGTGGTTTTGCAACCTTACAACAGGTTTTACCTCTCGAGGGATCTCAAGAGGCTTACAACCCCACCAGGCAGTGTACCTGACCGATGTAGTATAGTGTAGTGGTAAGTACGGGGGATTGATCGTTCTCCACAGGGAATAGTGTTCGTTAGGTATGAAAAACTACTCTAATAGGTCTAAGGGTGAGGGAAGATTCTTTTTTTGTATTTTTATATTTATTTATGAAAGCAAGTAAAATCTCGGTTTTTGAAAGAGTGGGCGGAATTAGTTGCTAGTCAACTAACCCAAATAACTACAAATGCAAGTAAAATAAAATAACGAAAATGAAAAGGTTGATGAAACTTATGTGGAGAGAAATGTGTTTACTTAGATTTCCTTACTCCCTAACTATCTTTTACCGGTTGATTAGTGTGTATTAATCGCGTGGATGACGGGTGTATTCCTTAATACCAATCGTGGGGTGGCGTACGTACTTCCCCAACTCTATAAGCTCCTACTTCACTCCTATGTCGAGCCGGCTAGGAAGCTCCTAACATGGGATCACTAGAATTCGCTCATGCATTAAATACAACCATAAAAACCTTAGTACGCATTGGTTCATGTTTCTTAAGACGTTCAAGCAAGTTACCGAATAGGAAGTTAGCCAGTTTTCTTAAGCCTAACATCGATGAACAATCATCCAATACAATTAATAACACACTAATAACCAATAATCAATAGCTAGGTTTCATTAGATCTAAGCAAACACAAGATAAATCTAGCCTAGCATGTTAATCAAAAGACAAGAACAAGATATAATCAAACAACACATAGACATATTGAATGATTAAATAATCACTTATCTTCAATTAAACATGGGAGATCCAAGGGTATGAAAACCCTTAAAAATGGCAGAAATTCGTCTTAGGGTTTCTCCTCCAAAGTTACACACAATAAGTTCCACCCTAATGACAAAAAAATTGCAAAACTATATATAGAGTTTAAGGGCTGACGGCGTCACGTTATAGATCCTGACGCCGTCACCTCGCCGCTTTTAGGGTTCCCGGATGGCCGTCCTGACGCCGTCCCTCTTTAGACCTCCAAAATCCGCTCTGGCTTATCAAAGCTTGACGCCGTCAGAAATGAGTTGACGCCGTCCCTCTTTAGCTTAAGCCGTGACGACCTTGATCACATTAAAGGGTGACGCCGTCAGATTTTTCATGCAAAATTCTCTGGCTTATCATGAGTAATTTTCATATCCACTTCTTTTGCCAAGCCATGACGCCGTCTGGACCAATTCCTGACGCCGTCAAAGGTACTTTCCAGCATAATTTTGAGACTTTGTCATTTTCTTCACTTTTATGCTCCAAAAACGTCCAAAATGCTTCCTTTTCCAGATTTCTTCTCCAAAGTACCTAAAATGACAAAAGGAACGATTTAGGGCAATATTTGATCAAATAAATACGATTTAGGGCTTAAATGACCCCCTAAAAGCGGTACACTTTTCGCTTCATCAGCAAACAATTTGAAAAACTAATGGCAAAGAAGTTTTAAATGAGCATGATGGGAGAACTGACATACTTCCTTGGTCTACAGATCAAGCAGACTGATAGAGGAACCACTATCAGTCAAGAGAAGTATGTAAAGAATCTACTGAAGAAGTATGATCTCAGTGACTGTGCCTCAATCAAAACCCCCATGGTCCCCCCAAACAACCTTGGTCCTGATCTAACTGGTAAACCAGTAAATCAAACTCTCTTTAGAGGAATGATAGGATCACTGATGTATCTACTTGCATCAAGGCCTGATATCCAATTCTCAGTATGTCTATGTGCCAGATATTAATCTGACCCAAGAGAATCACACATCACTGCTGTGAAAAATATATTCAGGTACCTGAAAGGCACTCCAAACCTTGGATTATACTATCCAAAGTGCTCAGGACTTGATCTTAAAGGATACTCAGACTCTGACTATGCTGGATGCAACATGGACAGAAAAAGCACCTCAGGCCCTTGCCAAATACTTGGTGGGAAACTAGTCTGTTGGAGTGCTAAGAAGCAACAATCAGTTACCTTGTCCTCAGCTGAGGCTGAATATGTTGCAGCTGCTAGTTGTTGTGCAAATGTACTCTGGATGAAAAGTCAACTCAGTGACTATGGAATTCAGTATAAGATGGTACCCATCTTTTGTGATAACACAAATGCAATTGCAATCTCAAACAACCCTGTTCTTCATCAGAGAACAAAACACATTGATATCAGATATCATTTCATCATGGACCATGTCATGAATGGTGACATTAAATTACACTTCATCCCTACTGAATATCAGTTAGCTGATATCTTCACCAAACCTTTGGATGAACCAACTTTCACAAGGTTGAAAGCTGAATTAGGAATGTTGGATATAGAAAATCAGTCCACTGATTGAAATCCTTCCAACTGAAGTGTAAATTTTTAAAACCTCAGGTCTCTGACTCTATGTGTACATCAGTGAAAAACATCTCACTGAATCCTCTACCTCAGGAACTAAACCCAAGTTCCTGAAATCTTGAGGGTTCAGGAACTAAACCCAAGTTCTTGAATCCTTGTTGCTCAGGAATCATTCCATATTCCTGAATCATCAGTGACTAATCCCAAGTCCCTGAAAAACCAATCACTGAATGAAGTGTCATTCAGGGCCCTGAAAAGAGACATTAAATACTGACTTAAATGCTAAATATCTAGTTAGTAAATGTCCGAGGTTGGTAACTGAACTCATATTTAATTCAAGAATATTTGTTCTTTTTGCCTTTCTGGCTTCCACCTCTGGGCCACCACATTCCCACTTGGCATTAAATGCCTCTCCAATCACATTACATATATGTGATGACTCATCTCTGCAAATTACACTTTTGCAGAACTGCTCAACTGTTCACTTCGACTGTTGCGCCAAACCAGGAAAGTGGAGTGTTGGCATTAAATGCGGATCCCAAAACATATTATTCAAAACAATTTCCAATAATTCTTTTTGAATAAACTAAGATCGCTCAAATGTCTTAAATACCCCCATCTCCACTTCCCTTTAAATACCCATCAAAAAGAATTCACACACACGTTTTTTGAAAATTATAAGCAAACTCTGCCCTTTTTCTCTCTCAAAACAAATTGTGTGTATGTTCTTAGCATTTAGAAACATCCGACCATTTTTTCGACCAAAACCAGATCATAAAATGGCTTCCTCTAATGCTAAACCATTGCCCCCAATGTGAACTTCACAATGGAGGGCGTGGACCTGACCAAAAACAATGTGGTTGGAAATTTCCACTATCCCCAGCAATATGGGGGTTACAAGGATGTAGTTAAGTATTTACAAAACTGCTTCCTTGCCACAGCTTTTTCAACTACCCCAGAAGTCATTTATAATGACTATCTCAAGGAGTTTTGGTGTACCGCAACGGCTACAAGCCCTAAGGACACCAAAGAGTCGATCATCACTTTCACTGTGATGAATGGGACTAGGACTCTCTCCTTCAACTACAAGACCTTCATCTTGGCCACAGGTCTTAACTTTGTTGAGAACTTTGAGGCAAACCCTACTGATCAGGAAATAAAAGCTGAAATGCTTTTCCTAGGGCCTCATGATGTTAGGCGTCCTACCGAGTCCCCTGAAGCCTTGCTGGCAAAGGCTCCAATAGTGAAGACATGGTTTCACCCTGTCTAGAGACTTATGATGACATTCGTCATTCAGGTACTCGAAGGAAACAAATCCTCCACTGAGCAGTTGAACTCATCACAACAATTGATGATGTTCAGTCTCTTGGAGGGTAGAAAAATTGATATCGGAGGAATAATCTTCCGTGACCTCGTGTCAAAGCTCTCAGGGAAACATAGGAAAAGACACATGTCTTATCCTAGGTTCATTTCCTGTGTGCTTCAGGATCTTCTTGGTTCTGACTACTTAAGGTCTGACGATGAAGGTACAAAACCTGACGTCTTACATAAGACCAACTTTAGTAGTGACATTACTGAGGTACAACCAGTCGCCCTGACCACCTACATGTTAATGGTGATTCAGGGTGAAAATGTATGCTCACCAGTTCCTTCACCAACCAAGAAGGTGAAAAAGACCAAAGGGAAAGGGGGACAATCCAGTAAGGTGGTTAGACCTAAACCACTCGTCACTGAGACTGTTGCCTCAGGCACCAAGAAAGTTGTTGTGACCTTGACCTCTCAGACTCCCATCAAAGAGACCACATTGGCCACAAAACAACCGCCAACGGAGGGTGCTGGGCAATCATCCTCAGTATCCTCGGGCACACCCTTTCCGAATGTCCCTACTGACAAAAACAAGTCAGGTGGGTCAGGAGCATCAACCCACTCACATCCCAATGAAGGTACTGATAAATCACAATCAGAGCCTGAGGGAGTTCAGGGTTCTATATCCTCGGTGGAGCAGTACTACTCCACTGAGAAGGGGACCCATACCCATTTACATCCCGTTAACGTCTCTAAGCAATCACACTTAGAGTCTCAGGGAGTTCAGGCCTCTAAATCCCCAAAAGGACAGCACAATCCTGATGGGAAGGGAGGCCATCAGCAATCACCAATAGTACCTAGTGACTCTACTGGAACACACCCGTTAGTAGATGAAGGTGCTAAGGGCGACAAAGACTCAGGAGGAAACAAACCACCCACTGATACGGAACCCATCACCCCCTCAGGCGGTCCAAGTTACTTGGGAACTGATCCTAACAGTCAGGCTGGGCAAACCCCCCAGTTATTATGGCTAGTCAGGCTGGTAAAACCCCACCAGTTATTATGGCTAAAGGATCAGGACTTGGCCACAACAAAAGTGAGCCCTCTTTTGAGGGGGAGCTGGATTCCCTGAAGGCTCCTTCTCTGGCTGACTATGAAAATTTGTTGGCTGATGAGTCAGAGGAGGAGACGGATTTCGATTTTGGTGAGGATGAACCACTTCCTGATGTTGAGGAGGAAATAGAAGGTCAAATTAACTCTCCTCCGCAGTCTGAGCAACAACTATCTTCTCCTCATCCTGAGGATCAACAACTCAGTTCACCATCATCTTCATCATCATCTTCATTAGGTACCTCAGCCACCCCTGAGTGGTTAACCAAGTATGATAATGTTCATCCGCCTTCTGAAAGAAGTATTGCCAAATTCCTTCGCCAAGCCAACGAAGGTCTTTACAATGCTCTTACTGGTGAACTAACGGATCGACATACTAAAGCGGCAGCCTCCTATGCTGACTTCAGGGCCTCTGTGGAAGAATCTTATGACAAGATTCTTCAGGCTTCCAGGCTCGCTGACAAACAACTTGGAGAACTAACCAAAACCTTTGATGAGACAGACACTGGTCAGCATCAGGACCTTGTAAACCTCCTCAAGGCCGTTGAATCAGTACAAGATCAACTTACTGATGATCCCACACTGATTAAATCAATAAAAGAACATATGGCCACTCAGACGACTGCCTCCACCAACCTGACTGAGCTTCTTAAGCTCTTTCAGGGGGTAGATCTCAAAGGTCTCAGGGAAAAGCAGGATTCCATTCTTCAGGCTGCTATGGAATCCAAGGGTGATGAGTGTGTAAATACTCATCATTTTTGTCATATCTGAACTGCCAAAACATCCAAAAACACTCAAAAATGCATCAAAATACTGAAAATATCCCAGGAGTGTGTTTTATAAGTTTCAAATGCAAAATGTTTGAAAACAATTGAAAAACAAACAAAGTTTGCAAAATTGGCAGTTTCAGTCCCTCAACTTTCAAAACTTGTCAAAATTAGTCCCTAGGCATTTATTTTGTAAGAAATATCATCAAAGGTCCTTGGGGATTCATAAGTTGTCAAAGATTAGTCCTTTAAGGTTCAAGTTTTCAAAATTACAACTTTGGTCCCCCAAGTTTGAAAAATGTCAAAAATAGTCCCTGGGTTTTCAAAATTGGAAAATTATCAAATTTAATCCTTGTACTATTGAAACTTGGCAATATTGATCCTTTTGATAACCTTTGGAAAGTTGTCATTTTCAGTCCCTCAAAAATCCAAAATTACAAAATGGTCCTTGTGCTTATTTCTTAAAAACCAAACCGGACCCCTAAATTAAAATAAACCTAACCCTTTTATTACTAAACCCAATCCAAAACACAACCAACCCAGCCCAATAATTAAATCCCAAGCCCAAACCATTTAACCCGACCCAACACTTGCCTGGTATTTAATACCAGGTTTGACTCTGGTCAAAACCTTCTTCTTCCTCACATCCCCACCAAACCATCACAGCTCCAATACCACCACTCTACCAATCACCACTGGCTACCAACCCACCACCTCACCACTTACTACTCACTCTCACCCCTTCCACCTCACCTCCTAGCCCACAACCTCAATTAATGCTTCCCCACCACTTTTTTCCCTAAACCATGCTTCCCATGTTTTTCTTTAACCAAAAGTACCAACTTAGCTACAATCCATTTCCTTTGTGTCTCCTCAACATATACAAGCTTCCAAAATTCTTTAATTGCAAAAATTCAGGCAGCAAGATACATATCCCACTTTTGGCGCCAAAATGCCCAATGGACGATTATGATGAAATTGATGAAATCAAAGGTCAAGATGTGGTGGGAATTACTCAGAGATGTCGACAAAGGGATTGAAGTATATAAAGAAAGAATGGGAAGCAATGTAAAAGAGTATCTAGTGTAATTTTAGTTTTATGTAATTCGTATAAGTTAATTTCTAAATTCTAGTGTATTGTTTAGCTTTTAAGCATTGTATCAAGCTCTTTCAGTGTAATCTTAACCTTTTCTAATAATCAAATTCAAGTTTTAGTATCTGTCTCAGTTTATGCAATTTCATTTTTATTTCAAAAATTCTCATTAGCTTAATTGATGTTTCTGTTTAATGATTTGGACTCCTAGGCTCACATAAGCTCCTATATAGCTTATAAAAGCTATTAGTAATCCTTAAAATCAGTTTAGTAATAAAAAATCAAAAATACAAAAAAGGTCAACAAAAGTCAAAATTTAGAAATTCAGACATAATGATCAAGAGAGCTGGAGCAGGGTAAATCTTGGATGGCCTTGGGGTTCAGAAGCTAATTGGAAGGGTATTTCAGTTGGTCCTTGGTCCTTGTTCTTGGTTTCAAGCTGGATTGCAGTTGTAAGCCATTTTAGTCAATTTTTGCATTTCACTGTATTAGTAGCTTAAACCTTAAATACTTGTGTTCTTATGTGCTTGTGTTATAGTTAAGTAGAATCATAGATTAAAACATGTTGCTTGTTCTTTAAAATCCATAGTTGCTAAAAATTCCATATTTCATAGTCATATATAGCATTTTAGTGATTTCTGTGTTTCATGCTTGAATTGTTGTTGTTTTATGCTTATTTGATCTTATGGAATGATAACATAATCTCTGAAATCAGTTGCATGGTCTAAATAAGTAAGTTGCTTTGAAAATCTTGCTTAACTGTTTTGATCAGGGCTGTTTGGATTTGCTGAATTAGTGGGTTTATAGTACATGTTTGTTGTTGTTTGTTGTTGATATATGTTATATTAGTTCTACTTAGTTCATTTCTAGCCTAAAAACCTGTCCTTGTTTGATTAATAGTCAAAATCACTTGAAATCTCTCATTAATTCATCACTGTTAGGATTTAGAAAGTGAAATCAATCACAGTTGTTCAAAACTTGTTATAGTAGCTTAATCTCATCTTATTTTATCTTAATACATCATAATCAGTTAGTATAATAAGATCAAAGTTCACCAAAGTCAACCCTTGTGTTTTTCTGCAAAAGTCAAAAATTCAGGTTTGGGTTCTGAATCCCATCTGATCTAGGGTCAAATTGGACTTCAATTGGTGTGTTTCTGATGGGGCTTTTTAGTTTTTAAGATAGCTCATAGTTCAGGCTAGCTTTTGCCCCCATTAGGTTGCTTTTCTATAGCTTATTTAACTGCTTATTCTGCTATGCAAATTGTCCCATTTCCTGAGTTTCTGTGCAATTTTTGCTACTGCTCAATTGTTGAATTAGCTTAATTTGTGGGATTATCTGTGTGTTTTAAGTTGTTTTAAGCTTATATAAGTTTGTTAAACTTGTTCTGAGCATTTGGTGCATTTTTGTGCTTATTAGCTTATTTTTAGCTTATTAGCTCAACTGCTTATCTGTCCATCTGCTTATCCAAGCTTATTTAACTTCGGATTTTATTTTTCCTAGCTTCTAAATAATATTTTAGACTTATCATAAATTTTTCAGATTTTTCCTAGGTTATTTAATATTTTTAATCTTTTTAATTAGTTTAAAATAGTAATTAAATCATAATAAATAGAATTTTAATCAGAAAAATATAAATCCAATTTTCATAATTTTCTTTTGTCATTTTTAATCTAGGAAAAATATAATTATATTTTTAAACCTTAAGAAAAACAAAAATAGAAAAATAGTGATAGCTTCTATTTAATAGAATTTATCTTTTTAAATTTTAATTAAGTAAGTTTCATTTTTATAATTTTATTAGCTTCCTGTACTTATTTAATAATTATATAAAAAGTTTCAGAATTTTCTTTGCTTATTTAGTATTTATTAGAATTTAAATTAGTTAAAAAGTAATTAAAATAATAAATAATTAATAATAAATAGAGAAAAAGCCTAAAAAATATATTTTCAGTTTTAAAATAAGTTTTATAATACTTTAGATTTATCTAAGTCATAATTTCATTTTTCTAGGTTTATTTCTTATTTTCTTATTTTTTAGATAATTATTTAATAGTTAAAAATAGTTTTTAATTAATAATAATTAATTAATAAGTCATATAAATAATTTTATTTTTCCAATAATTTTCTTTTATTATTAGGATTGTAAAAATATAATTTTCATATCCGTAGGCCTTTTATTTATCAAATCTTACTTTTTATTTTGTACGTTTACTTTTATTTAAAGTTAAACGTACGTTTTTAGATCTTAGATATTTTAAGTAATTTGGTTCCCTGTATTTATTTCTGTAGCTTGTTTAAAGCTATTCTCTTTTATTTCCTTAGTCTAAATAATTCAAAAACCCTTTCCCATTCAATAGCACTTGATCACAATCCGTCTATAAACACAATTTCACGCTTCGCTGGGATATAACGACCCGGGAAAACACTATATACCTTGGTTAGTTTTCTTCAATTGGTTTGACTTTATTTGACCACATCCGTGGTTGATTTAAGTTGACTGTTTTTGGAGCAATCAAATTTTGGCGCCGCTGCCGGGGAGGTGTGTTGCGTGTTTTAAACGTTTTGCAGTATCGTGTTTTTGAAACCCAATCTGTGTATATCTTCTCTCTCTTGTATATTCATCATATATAAAGCAAAACGCTTGTGAAGTTAATTCATTTAACGGATCAAGTACCAAAAATATCGTATTTCAATTCCCCATAAACCATATAAAAAACAAAAATATTTTTCTTTTCTTTTCTATATATAATATCATATAAAAAATAAAAACACCAAAAATATTTTCCGTTTTCTTTGTTAAATAATAAACAATAAATAAAAATTACCATCGAGAACCAAGACAGAGTACTACCTAACTGGGGGTACGGCCATAATAAGTTCCCAAACCAAAGATTTAAAACTTGCCTTTGTATCACTTGCGAATATCGGCTCACCTTTGATTGATAAACAAACTATAACGGAGGTTTAAGGATAGTCTGACATTAAATTGTCGGACTGAAAGAAGCGGGTTTTTAAGGAGCATTTAATTGCCCACCTTTGCTTCTCCGCCACTCTGTGCGTTTATCTTTTAGAGAGCTACCGTACGCCTGTTGATTATTGGTTTAAGTTCACTTGTGTTTTTTCTCGATCTTGATTTTAATTGAAAAAATTTTTGTTTTCATCTTCACTTTTCAATAAACAAATAAAATCCAAAAAGAATCTTCTTACCCTTTTCTGAGTTTCCTCCACTATAAAGGATTCTTAGACTCGTCTTAGTGCATGCGCACTCGTTCTTCTAGGTCATCAAGCCCTCTCCGTGAGCTTGGAAACATACCTCGAAGACGTCGTAGACGTTCTGCCCCATCAGTCGTATCTGAGGAACGTACTGATCCTGTCGTCATGGCAGATTTGCCGATGAATGAGCTTCTCCAGGCACCCATCGAGGGTTATGGAGATGCCATTGTTGTTCCAGCTATTGTAGCTGAAAGTTTTGAGCTCAAAACCGGGTTACTGAATCTTGTAACCTCAAGCCAATTCTACGGTTTTGAGAGGGATGATCCTCATGCTCACATTCGATGTTTTAACAAGATTACATCTACCATCAAATACAAGAACATCCCTTCTAACTCAATCAAACTTCTTCTATTCCCATTTTCTCTCGAGGGACAAGCCCGGATATGGCTTGAAAAACAACCCCCTCGTTCAATTGAGACATGGGAGGACTTAGTTACAAAGTTTGTAAACGAATTCTTTCCACCGTCTAGAACGACAAGTCTTAAAAATGAAATCATCAAATTCACACAAAGATTTGATGAATCGTTTAGTGACGCGTGGGATTGTTTCAAAGAATTGCTTCGTAAATGTCCTCATCATGGTTTCACCGAGTTGATGCAAATCGACACTTTCTATAATGGTGTGAGCCAATCTGACCAAGATTCTCTCAATGCCTCCTCTGGAGGTAACTTTTTGAGCAAAACCATCAAAGAAGCTTTAGCGATTATTGAAAATAAGTCTAAGGTCCGTACTGCACAAACAAAGCCATATCATTCTCAGGCTAGTGCTGGTCCTTCTACTTCATCTCCCGTGAGTACTTCTAGCACCGATGCTAAGATTGACAAACTCACGGACGCTATTCAATCTTTGGTTCTCTCAAACCAAAAGAAAGTCACTTTCACACAAAATCCTTCACATGCTGAAGTAAAGAAAGTGGAATTCTGTGTTACTTGTGGTGGCCCTCACGCATACTACGACTGTACTGCCACCGATGGTAGTCCTTTTGAAGTTAATACTATAGCCGGTAATTCAAATCAAGGAGGTAATCAATACCGTCCTCAAATGGAACCAAGTTACCGAGCTAGCACCTACCAAGGACCACCCGGGTTTAATCAAAACCAGAATTTGCAAAACCGGAACCAAAATCAACCTCGAATGAACCAAGGTTATCAAAACCAAGGGAATTTCAATTCTGGACAAAATCAAGGTTTCCAACACCAAGGAAACTTTAACCGAAACAATTCCAACCAGGGAAATCATTTTCAGGGGAATGGTAATCCAAATCAAGGGAATTTTCAACATCAAGGTTATAATCAAAATAACCGAATGCAAAATTTCCCTAATCAACATCAAGCCATTCCAGGCCCACAACCATCATCTGACGAGTTATTGAGGCAATTTATGAAAGCTCAAGAGGACACAAACAGGTTGTTGGTCAGCCAGATCTCTGAGATTAAAAAATCTTTAAATGATCAACCTTCGGGCTCAGGAAACTTCCGAGCAACACGATCGCTAACCCAAAGGGCGATGTTAAGGCGATCACAACCCGAAGTGGTGTTTCATATGAGGGACCCACTATTTCCACTACCACTTCTTCTTCTTCCCCCAAGGTAGTGGAAAGTGAGCCTGAGGTGACTAAGGACCAGGTACTTCCTACTAATAACGGAGGTACCAACAACGTCCAACCTCAAGTTGTCCCGAAACCCAAAACTAAACCTCATGTTGTCTTTGAACATCCTGAAACCCCGATTGAAAACCCTAAATCCAAACCTTCTATTCCTTACCCATCACGTTTAAATGAGCAAAAGCTCCGCGAAAAAGCTAGTCAACAAATAGATAAATTCTTCCAAATTTTTCAAGAATTACACTTTGACATAAGCTTTGCGGATGCTATCATTCTGATGCCCAAGTTTGCATCCACAATCAAACACTTGTTAAGCAACAAGGAAAAACTGTTTGAAATGGCAAAGACTCCATTAAATGAGAACTGCTCAGCAGTTATCTTGAAAAAGCTTCCCGAGAAGCTTGGAGATCCTGGAAGGTTTCTACTACCTTGTGTCTTTCCAGGAATGGTTGAATGCTATGCCTTGGCCGATCTTGGTGCAAGCATCAACCTGATGCCTAAATCAGTATGGAAGAAACTTTCTCTTCCTGAACTTACTCCTACCTGTATGACTCTTGAGCTTGCAGATCGTTCAATATCTCGTCCACTTGGCATTGCTGAGGACGTATTTGTGAAAGTAGGAAAGTTCCATTTTCCAGCTGACTTTGTGGTTGTGGATTTCGATGCTGATCCTAGGGTTCCTCTCATTCTTGGAAGAGGATTCCTAAGAATGGGCCGTGCTCTCATAGATGTATTTGAGCATGAAATCACATTACGTGTGGGTAATGAAGCTGTTACCTTTAACCTCGATCAAACTTTGAGGTACTCCTCAAATTATGATTCTGAATCGGTTAACCGAATCGATGTTATTGATATTGTTTCAGAGGAGTATTCTCAAGAGTTTCTTGGTTATTCTCATAATTCTGTGAGTGGGAATCCCACCACATCTTCTCTACCTGTCATTTCCGACTCTTCCCCTTCTCTCACTCCGTTTGAGGGAAGTGATTTCAATTTGGAAGAGATCGAGGATTTTCTCAAGTGTGATTCATTCCTAGAGGGGATTGATAACGCTGAGATTGATCTGGAGGGAGATATTCTTCTTCTTGAGAAATTGTTGAATCAGGACAATTCTCCTCCATTCCCTCCCGTTGAACTTCATAATGAGGAAATCAGATCAGTTGAGAAAACCGATGAATTTCCTGAGGTCGAACTCAAAGACTTACCGCCTCATCTTGAGTACGCATTTTTGGAGGGTGATGATAAATTACCCGTCATTATTGCTAAAGATTTAAGTGATGAGGAAAAGACTGCTCTAATAAAGGTCTTAAAGTCACACAAGCATGCCATTGCTTGGAAACTCTCAGACATAAAGGGTATCGACCCTGAATTTTGTACTCACAAGATTTTAATGGAGGATGACTTTAAACCAGCAGTCCAACATCAAAGAAGGGTGAATCCTAAAATCCACGATATTATCAAACAAGAGGTCCTCAAACTTCTTGATGCAGGATTGATTTATCCCATCTCTGATAGTCCTTGGGTTAGTCCCATTCACTGTGTTCCAAAAAAAGGTGGCATAACTGTTGTCACAAATGATGAAAATGAGTTGATTCCAACTCGATTGGTTACAGGGTGGCGTGTTTGCATTGACTATCGTAAGTTAAATGATGCCACCCGTAAAGACCATTTTCCTCTACCTTTTATGGATCAGATGCTTGAGACATTAGCAGGAAACGAGTACTATTGTTTCCTTGATGGTTTCTCGGGTTACTTTCAAATTCCCATTGATCCACAAGATCAAGAAAAGACTACCTTCACATGCCCTTATGGAACCTTTGCTTATAAACGTATGCCTTTCGGCTTATGTAATGCTCCAGGCACGTTCCAGAGGTGTATGATGGCCATATTTACTGATATGATCGGGAAAACAATGGAGGTCTTTATGGATGACTTCTCGGTCATTGGGGATTCGTTCCAAGCATGTCTCTCCAATTTAGAAAACATGTTGAAACGGTGTAAAGACACCAATCTTTGTCTAAATTGGGAGAAGAGTCATTTTATGGTCAAAGAGGGCATTGTCCTCGGCCATAAGATATCAAAGAACGGGATTGAGGTTGACAGAGCTAAAGTTGATGTCATTGGTAAATTACCTCATCCCACTACCGTCAAAGGTATTAGGAGTTTTCTGGGTCATGCCGGTTTCTATCGTAGATTCATACAAGATTTTTCTAAAATCGCCCGGCCTATGACTCATCTCCTTGAAAAGGATGCTCCTTTTATCTTCTCACCCGAGTGCATCAAAGCTTTTGAAATATTAAAGAAAAAGCTTACTGAAGCACCCATTTTAGTTGCCCCCGACTGGGATTTTCCCTTTGAGCTCATGTGCGATGCAAGTGATTTTGCTATCGGTGCAGTCCTGGGGCAACGAAAAGCCAAACACTTTCAGCCTATTCACTACGCAAGTAAAACAATGACTGAAGCTCAAACTCATTACACCACTACAGAAAAAGAATTATTGGCTGTGGTGTATGCCTTTGAGAAGTTTCGGCCATATTTGATCTTGACAAAATGTGTAGTGTATACGGATCACTCGGCTCTCAAATATCTCTTTGCAAAACAAGATGCAAAGCCGAGACTGCTCCGTTGGGTTCTCCTCCTGCAAGAATTTGATATCATTATACGTGATAAAAAAGGAGCTGAGAACCTAGTTGCTGATCATTTATCCCGATTAGAGAACCCACACCAAGATGTTTTCGAGAAAAAGGAAATAAATGAAACATTTCCTCTTGAGACACTCAATGCGGTTGCTTTTCGTGGAGATTCTACTACCCCATGGTTTGTAGACTTTGCGAATTACCATGCGGGTAACTTCATAGTGAAAGGGATGTCGACCCAACAGAAGAATAAATTCTTCAAGGATGTTAAACATTACTTCTGGGACGACCCCTACTTGTTCAAAATCTGTGCGGATCAAGTCATCCGACGGTGTGTTTACGGACAGGAAGCTATTGACATTCTCAAAGCTTGCCATGCTGGACCCACTGGGGGCCATCATAGTTCAAACTACACCGCCAAAAAGGTGTTTGATTCCGGGTTTTATTGGCCCACAATCTATAAGGATGCCCAAGAACTCATAAAAACTTGTGAAGCTTGTCAGCGTTACGGAAATATTTCACAACGAAATGAAATGCCACAAAATGCAATTCAAGTCTGTGAAATCTTTGATGTCTGGGGCATTGACTTTATGGGGCCATTTCCATCATCTCGAGGGAATAAATACATTCTCGTGGCTGTTGACTATTTGTCAAAATGGGTTGAAGCAAAAGCTTTACCCACCAATGATGCCCGAGTTGTTGTAAAATTCCTGAAAGCTCTTTTTGCCCGTTTTGGAACTCCACGTGCTATAATCAGTGATCGTGGTACGCATTTTTGCAATGACAAATTTGACAAAGTCATGCAAAAGTATGGTGTAACTCACCGTCTTTCTACTGCGTATCACCCACAAACAAGTGGGCAAGTTGAAGTTTCAAATCGGGGTATTAAAAGAATCTTGGAAAGGACTGTAGGAGAAAATCGTGCATCCTGGTCGGATAAATTGGATGATGCACTATGGGCCTTTCGTACAGCTTACAAAACACCCATCGGGTGTACACCTTACAAGCTTGTGTACGGAAAGGCATGTCATCTTCCGATCGAATTAGAGCACAAAGCCTACTGGGCCTTGAAACATGCTAACTTTGACCTTCAAACTGCGGGTGATCACCGTAAAGTTCAAATGAATGAATTAAATGAACTGCGTGATCAGGCCTACGAGAACTCTTTGATCTACAAAGAAAAGACAAAGAAGATTCATGAATCTAAAATCAAGAACCGCGTTTTCAACGTTGGTGATCGAGTCCTTCTTTTCAATTCAAGATTGAAGATTTTCTCGGGAAAACTCAAATCCCGTTGGTCTGGTCCATTCACTATTACAAAGGTTTATCCATATGGTACCGTTGAGTTATCTCAAAATGACGGTCCAAATTTTAAAGTGAATGGTCATCGGTTTAAAGCACTACTTTGGAGAGGACATACCATTCATGGTTGTCCCGGATCTTCAAACTTTCCCCATGAACCAATAAATGCGGGGATCGAGTCAAGCTAGTGACTCGGTGATCAAAAACATTAGCCCACAACATGGGTTTTCACCCATGTCTCTGACTTCTTTCTCTTTTCTAACACCCAAGTGTGGGGGAGTACCCACAAGTTTTTATATATGTATAGTTCAAAAAAAAAATAAAAAAAATGTGTGTGTATATAAAATAATGGCTATTAGTATTTCCCTTCCACGTTCTAAGTGTTGGTTTAACAGCCGGTACTTTGAATATTGAGGGCAATATTCAGTTCTAAGTATGGGGGGAAATTCTAGCGAATTTTATCAAATATATCATCTAGCACCCCCATTTTTAGCCAAAAATTTTAAAATTTTTTCTCACTTAGAACTCAATAAATGGTTATCAGTCCGCCATGTCTAACCCACATAAGGATTGGCTAATCCAGGAGCAAACGGCTCTTGGTAAAGATATATCAAATCCGTTTATGGCTTGCAATTTGCCAAAAATTGTATGGTTTTCGACTCACCATATCTTTATAAGTGAAGAGTTGGCTAGCCCGCAAGGTTATGGCTTGTGGTAAAGGCATTGGAATACCATAATTGGTAATCAGCTCACCAAAGATAATATTGATAATTTATCTAAGAGTTGGCTAGTCCAGAAGCAAACGGCTTCTGGTAAAGACAAATCAAACCCGTTGACAGCTGATGGTTTGCTCAAAATCATTTGGTTATCAGTGTACCAAAGTTCTTACTTGAACTGAAACATTTGGCTACTCCAGAAGTAATGGCTTTTGGTAAAGAGATAAAATCCATTAAATTTTCAAAAATATTGCTAGGGACTAGCAATAGTTTAGTGTGGGGGATTGATGAGTGTGTAAATACTCATCATTTTTGTCATATCTGAACTGCCAAAACATCCAAAAACACTCAAAAATGCATCAAAATACTGAAAATATCCCAGGAGTGTGTTTTATAAGTTTCAAATGCAAAATGTTTGAAAACAATTGAAAAACAAACAAAGTTTGCAAAATTGGCAGTTTCAGTCCCTCAACTTTCAAAACTTGTCAAAATTAGTCCCTAGGCATTTATTTTGTAAGAAATATCATCAAAGGTCCTTGGGGATTCATAAGTTGTCAAGATTAGTCCTTTAAAGTTCAAGTTTTCAAAATTACAACTTTGGTCCCCCAAGTTTGAAAAATGTCAAAAATAGTCCCTGGGTTTTCAAAATTGGAAAATTATCAAATTTAATCCTTGTACTATTGAAACTTGGCAATATTGATCCTTTTGATAACCTTTGGAAAGTTGTCATTTTTAGTCCCTCAAAAATCCAAAATTACAAAATGGTCCTTGTGCTTATTTCTTAAAAACCAAATCGGACCCCTAAATTAAAATAAACCTAACCCTTTTATTACTAAACCCAATCCAAAACACAACCAACCCAGCCCAATAATTAAATCCCAAGCCCAAACCATTTAACCCGACCCAACACTTGCCTGGTATTTAATACCAGGTTTGACTCTGGTCAAAACTTTCTTCTTCCTCACATCCCCGCCAAACCATCACTGCTCCAATACCACCCTCCACCTGGCTACCAACCCACCACCTCACCACCTACTACTCACTCTCACCCCTTCCACCTCACCTCCTAGCCCACAACCTCAATTAATGCTTTGATGAAGCGAAAAGTGTACCGCTTTTAAGGGGTCATTTAAGCCCTAAATCGTATTTATTTGATCAAATATTGCCCTAAATCGTTCCTTTTGTCAATTTAGGTACTTGTGAGGAGAAATCTGGAAAAGGAGGAATTTTGGACGTTTTTGGAGCATAAAAGTGAAGAAAACGACAAAGTCTCAAAAATCGGCTAAAAGTTACCTTTGACGGCGTCAGGATTTACCCTGGATGACGTCATGGCTTGGCAAAAGTGGTGGATGTGAAATTTACTCATGATAAGCCAGTGAAAATTGCATGTGAATTCTGACGGCGTCACGCTTTAACCTGATCAAGGGCGTCACGGCTTAATTCAAAGAGGGACGGCGTCACGTTCAAGGTCTGACGGCGTCAAGCCTTGATAAGCCAGAACGGATTTTAGAGAGCTAAAGAGGGACGGCGTCAAGAAGGTCATCCGGGAACCCTAAAAGCGGCGAGGTGACGGCGTCACACTCCATAACGTGACGCCGTCAGATGTAAAAGTCTATATATAGTTTTCTAATTTTTTGTCATTAGTGTAGAACTTAGTGTGGAATTTTTGGGAGAAAACCCTAAGACGATTTTAGCATCTTTTTCAAGGCTTTTTGCCTTGAGATCTTCCATGTTACATTGAAGATAAGTTATCAATTAATCATTCAATATGTCTATGTGTTGTTTGATTCTATCTTGTTCTTGTCTTTTGATTAATATGTTAGGCTAGATTTATCTTGTGTTTGCCTAGATCTAATGAAACCTAGCTATTGATTATTGGTTATTAGTGTGTTATTAGTTGTATTGGATGATTGTTTATCTATGTTAGGCTTAAGAAAACTGGCTAACTTCCTATTCGGTAACTTGCTTGAACGTCTTAAGAAACATGAACCAAATGCTTACTAAAGGTTTTTATGGTTGTATTTAATGCAAAAGCGAATTCTAGTGATCCCATGTTAGGAGCTTCCTAGCCGGCTCGACATAGGAGTGAAGTAGGAGCTTGTAGAGTTGGGGAAGTACGTACGCCACCCCACGATTGGTATTAAGGAATACACCCGTCATCCACGCAACTAATACACACTAATCAACCGGTAAAAGATAGTTAGGGAGTAAGGAAATCTAAGTGAACACATTTCTCTACACATAAGTTTCCACCAACTTTTCATTTTCTGTTATTTTATTTTATTTGCATTCGTAGTAATTTGGGTTAGTTGACTAGCAACTAATTCCGCCCACTCTTTCAAACCCGAGATTTTACTTGCTTTCATAAAAATTATAAAAACATAAAAAGAATCTTCCTCAACCCTTAGACCTAATTAGAGTAGTCTTTCATACCTAACGAACACTATTCCCTGTGGAGAACGATCAATCCCCCATACTTACCACTACACTATACTACATCGGTCAGGTACACTGCCTGGTGGGGTTGTAAGCCTCTTGAGATCCCTCGAGAGGTAAAACCTGTTGTAAGGTTGCAAAACCACGCATCAAGTTTTTGGCGCCGCTGCCGGGGAATAGTTATTGTTTAGGTTGAATTTTTATTTTATTAGGTCTACTCACTAGATTCCTTTCTAGTGAGATTTTTATTTTTCTTTTTATTAGATTTCTTTAGTCTATCTTTTTCTTTGTGCCCTTTGTTTGTAAAACCATTTTCATTTGTCACCATGGCGGATGAAATTTCATTTAGATCATTAACAATAGAGGAACAATTACTTTACACGGATAGATTCGCTTCCTGTTGTTCCAATGAATTTTTAAGTGATCTTAGATATATACAAGAGGAGATGGGTATAAAGTTTGATAGGTTTGATGAATTATGTGCATGTGTGGCTTCTATTAAACAATCATTGTTAGGATCAACTCCTTTTAATAAGACCCTTTGGAAAAATTTTGAGGAAAGCCTCCTAACCGTGAACCATAAGTTTAATGAATTAATGGGTTCGTATACATCACAACTTGAGGAAACAATTGAGGAGGATTTAGCCGAACATGAGCATATTGAGCAAAAAGACCTAGGTTTTATGATCAATGACTTTGAATCTCAAGGAACACATGATGAATCCTTTAGGCAAATTGAACATAGTAATCATGTTATCGGGGAAGATTCTTATGAATCGGACTTAGAACTTGAAATGGCTAGAGAAGGATTTAAGATACTTAGGAACATGTTTGGGTTAGATTCTACTAAAACACATGATGTGGATATAATTGATATAGAGACAAGGAAGGATGAGGTAAATAACACAAACCTACAAAGTACCCCACAAGTCCTACCATCATTCGAGGCATACACACCGCCCGTGACTTACCCGGAAGAAGTAGAAGGGACTATAGGAACCCCAATTGAAGTAGAACCTTTGGAAGAAACAAAACTAGAAGAAATAGGTTTGAATACTTGTAGTCATAACCTTTCTTTTAGTTCTATGGAAGTTCCTAGTTTTGATGAACCGGAGCCTAAACCAAAACCGTTACCTAATCTTCCATCCTTAGATGTGAACTTAGGAATTGAATTAGGTCCCGA
Source organism: Artemisia tridentata subsp. tridentata (assembly GCA_021014915.2). Taxonomy (NCBI): domain Eukaryota; kingdom Viridiplantae; phylum Streptophyta; class Magnoliopsida; order Asterales; family Asteraceae; genus Artemisia; species Artemisia tridentata. Next base: position 35,081,533 of record CP139505.1, read on the forward strand.
TCCACCCATCAAACCATGTAGTCCGGGTAATGTTAAGATTAAGGTAGTAGACTCTAGGCCTTGTAGAGAGGAAGCTAACATAGGAGTGAACCATGACCTTACATACTTACATCACCCATTTATGATTGATCACAAGAAACATTATGGGTTTAAACCGGGTTTATTAGGTCAAAGTAGATTCTTAACTTAGAGTCTCTCGAAGTTGATAGAAGATGATCCCTTTCTAGGAGAAAATCTTAATCCGCCCACTAACCCAATTGAATTAAGTAAGGTTATGATGATAGGATCCCGCACCTTTGAGCATATAATTCACCCGTCACTCTTTCCTCACGTGGCATATTTCCACCCTAAGGGTGTGTATCGCTACTTTCACCCACACTTAATCCTAAGTGTAGGGAAAACCTCCCCTATTTCCGTTAAATAAGGGTAGAGTCAGGCTCGTGACTCGAACAAAAACAAGCGCTTCTTGGGAGGCAACCCAAGCTTTATTTGCTTTGTGTGTTTATTTATTTGTTTGTTTGATTTTATTTGCTTCCGTATGTATGTTTAATTTTTATTATTATTGATTCATGTTCAAAACTAAATTGTGAAAATGCTTTATCTTGTTTTTAACTTCGTCTTAACTACATATAAAGGTATTTTGCAAAAGATAAGTGTAAGGGAAATCTAAATCGGTTTATTAGAACACAAATGAACATGAATCGTAATAATATTAAATTAACATACATATTAGTAATTGTTTGAGTCAAATGCTTGTATCGAGTCATAATGATGTTTTGCAGGATTCCAGGAAGTAAGGTATAGGTTTTTCCAGAAATTTTCCGGAAACTTTACATGAGAATTCTGTCAGATCATTTCTGACGGCGTCAGGCCTTACAACCTGACGACGTCAGGTTTTAATTTTCTGAAATTTTTGAAAGTTTTGTTTTTCTACCGGAATCATAAAAAGTTTTCATTAAATCTCTAACTTATAAACTCCAGGAATCTGCAAAATAATCATTCCACAAGCATTATATCCTTATATATAGATTTATCCCGCCGTTGTTATGCAGGTTTTCGTGTTTGTTTTCTCAGGTTTAACAGGTTATTTTGGACAAGGAGATGTTTGTTGGATCAGGCTTTTGGCGATGCATTAGTCATGGAGCTTCAACATTACCTTGGAAGAAGATCTAACCGTGTAACTTCATTATCCACCGAGCGAATCAGGGGAGTATTTGATTTCATTATTTTACTTTTTGCTTTTACATCTTGTTATTTGAACATTGGGGACAATGTTCATCTTAAGTGTAAGGGGAGGGTAAAAGTACGATTAAAGAGAATGCTCTTACGCTTGATTTTTGTTTATTTAATAGTAGATGTGTAATAAAACTGAGATAAATACTTGTTAGGGTAATTTTAGTGCCAAATTTAAAATTTTTTACAACATATAGGAGTGAAACTTTGATCTTAATAAGCATCTCACGGATAGGAGTTATATGACTAGCACAAAAACCGTACCACTAAAAAATTTTCCACCCCCAAATATGTGAGGTTCGCCCCTAGAATTGGTAGGAAAAGCATTTATGCTATGATGTGTGTACCGGTAGCACTTAGATTCTAGAACTTGCGTTAGGACCATTCCAAGGCCACAAGTGAGACTACATTCGTGTAGTTAGATTTACTACATGATAAGAGGCATTAGGATTAACCCATTGTTTTACACCTGTGTTTTTGTTATAATTACTTTGGCTACATTGGTCAAGTAATTCTCCCACACCCTTTGCGTTGTACTCATTTTTAGTACACGATACCCCTAGTACACCCCTCAGAGCCTATCTTTTCGTTTCGACCTTTAAGCATTTTACTTAAAGGAAGAATTTGTTACACCCCACTAAAATGTACACCCAAATCGCCTTAGCCTACCTTGTATGCACTCATTTTCAGTGCATTATTGTTACAACATTTGTTTAAACCCAAGTTAATTATCTAGTTGATTACATGGTTGCTAAGTCAAGTCATATCCTTGTACATATTGTTTTGAGACGATTGGGACTCATGGGTAAAGTACTAGTGTAATGGAGTAATGGGGAAGAACAACATTATTACCCCCATATGTGCTAAATATTTTAAAAGTACTCCAAGTTTTTCAATTATCTTAATTCGAGTCATTAGATTAGTATTTGTAAAGTTATGTAAAAGTTCAAGTGTAAGGGGATGCAATGCCCCTATGATGTATTATTTTGGATGGTAGGGCAAGAGTGTATGCAAAAAAAAAAAAAAAAAAAAAAAAAAAAAAAAAAAAAAAAAAAAAAAATCGAAAAAATCAAGAAAAATACAAAAAAAATGAGAAAATGAAAAATAGAAAAAACATACGGACTACCATCCCGTTTCATTTTATGTTTATTTTATGTTTTTGTTATTTTGTTATTTCGTTTCTAGCTTAAGATCGAGTCTAGTCTTGGTTTAGCAACATTGTATAGTACATGTAATTAATCAAGATCTTTAACTCGCCACCAGTAAAATATCCTTTATCCGACAAAACCGTGTTTTCCTTTTCCCTACACCTAACGTTATAACCCATTTAAAAGCCCTCTTTGATAGTTTATCTTAGGTGCTTACGCCTAGTGGAGGAGGTTTTCGATCCTTTCCCAAGCCTATGGTAATCTATTTGCTATGACAGGTAGTGAGAGATATTATCCGTTTTCATTTATGAGATTTATTTTGATGACACTTGAGAGATGTGAGTATCTAAACACTACTTGTGAGGTGCTAGTTTATAATCTCCGTGCTTATTATGATTAAAGTGGAACGATTATTTGTTGTAATTACTTTTATGTTTGCATTAAATGACCCCTAACTTGTATTTTGATTAGAATAAAAGCGCATTTGCTTGAGGACAAGCAAATCTCAAGTGTAAGGGTATTTGATGAAGCGAAAAGTGTACCGCTTTTAAGGGGTCATTTAAGCCCTAAATCGTATTTATTTGATCAAATATTGCCCTAAATCGTTCCTTTTGTCAATTTAGGTACTTGTGAGGAGAAATCTGGAAAAGGAGGCATTTTGGACGTTTTTGGAGCATAAAAGTGAAGAAAACGACAAAGTCTCAAAAATTGGCTAAAAGTTACCTTTGACGGCGTCAGGATTTACCCTGGACGACGTCATGACTTGGCAAAAGTGGTGGATGTGAAATTTACTCATGATAAGCCAGTGAAAATTGCATGTGAATTCTGACGGCGTCACGCTTTAACCTGATCAAGGGCGTCACGGCTTAATTCAAAGAGGGACGGCGTCACGTTCAAGGTCTGACGGCGTCAAGCCTTGATAAGCCAGAACGGATTTTAGAGAGCTAAAGAGGGACGGCGTCAAGAAGGTCATCCGGGAACCCTAAAAGCGGCGAGGTGACGGTGTCACACTCCATAACGTGACGCCGTCAGATGTAAAAGTCTATATATAGTTTTCTAATTTTTTGTCATTAGTGTGGAACTTAGTGTGGAATTTTTGGGAGAAAACCCTAAGACGATTTTAGCATCTTTTTCAAGGCTTTTTGCCTTGAGATCTTCCATGTTACATTGAAGATAAGTTATCAATTAATCATTCAATATGTCTATGTGTTGTTTGATTCTATCTTGTTCTTGTCTTTTGATTAATATGTTAGGCTAGATTTATCTTGTGTTTGCTTAGATCTAATGAAACCTAGCTATTGATTATTGGTTATTAGTGTGTTATTAGTTGTATTGGATGATTGTTTATCTATGTTAGGCTTAAGAAAACTGGCTAACTTCCTATTCGGTAACTTGCTTGAACGTCTTAAGAAACATGAACCAAATGCTTACTAAAGGTTTTTATGGTTGTATTTAATGCAAAAGCGAATTCTAGTGATCCCATGTTAGGAGCTTCCTAGCCGGCTCGACATAGGAGTGAAGTAGGAGCTTGTAGAGTTGGGGAAGTACGTACGCCACCCCACGATTGGTATTAAGGAATACACCCGTCATCCACGCAACTAATACACACTAATCAACCGGTAAAAGATAGTTAGGGAGTAAGGAAATCTAAGTGAACACATTTCTCTACACATAAGTTTCCACCAACTTTTCATTTTCTGTTATTTTATTTTATTTGCATTCGTAGTAATTTGGGTTAGTTGACTAGCAACTAATTCCGCCCACTCTTTCAAACCCGAGATTTTACTTGCGTTTCATAAAAATTATAAAAACATAAAAAGAATCTTCCTCAACCCTTAGACCTAATTAGAGTAGTCTTTCATACCTAACGAACACTATTCCCTGTGGAGAACGATCAATCCCCCGTACTTACCACTACACTATACTACATCGGTCAGGTACACTGCCTGGTGGGGTTGTAAGCCTCTTGAGATCCCTCGAGAGGTAAAACCTGTTGTAAGGTTGCAAAACCACGCATCATGCTTCCCCACCACTTTTTTCCCTAAACCATGCTTCCCCTGTTTTTCTTTAATCAAAAGTACCAACTAGGCTATAATTCCTTTCCTTTATGTCTTCTCAACATATACAAGCTTCCAAAATTCTTTAATTGCAAAAATTCAGGCAGCAAGATACATATCCCACTTTTGGCGCCAAAATGCCAAATGGACGATTATGATGAAATTGATGAAATCAAAGGTCAAGATGTGGTGGGAATTACTCAGAGATGTCGACAAAGGGATTGAAGTATATAAAGAAAGAATGGGAAGCAATGTAAAAGAGTATCTAGTGTAATTTTAGTTTTATGTAATTCGTATAATTAATTTCTAAATTCTAGTGTATTGTTTAGCTTTTAAGCATTGTATCAAGCTCTTTCAGTGTAATCTTAACCTTTTCTAATAATCAAATTCAAGTTTTAGTATCTGTCTCAGTTTATGCAATTTCATTTTTATTTCAAAAATTCTCATTAGCTTAATTGATGTTTCTGTTTAATGATTTGGACTCCTAGGCTCACATAAGCTCCTATATAGCTTATAAAAGCTATTAGTAATCCTTAAAATCAGTTTAGTAATAAAAAATCAAAAATACAAAAAAGGTCAACAAAAATCAAAATTTAGAAATTCAGACATAATGATCAAGAGAGCTGGAGCAGGGTAAATCTTGGATGGCCTTGGGGTTCAGAAGCTAATTGGAAGGGTATTTCAGTTGGTCCTTGGTCCTTGTTCTTGGTTTCAAGCTGGATTGCAGTTGTAAGCCATTTTAGTCAATTTTTGCATTTCACTGTATTAGTAGCTTAAACCTTAAATACTTGTGTTCTTATGTGCTTGTGTTGTAGTTAAGTAGAATCATAGATTAAAACATGTTGCTTGTTCTTTAAAATCCATAGTTGCTAAAAATTCCATATTTCACAATCATATATAGCATTTTAGTGATTTCTGTGTTTCATGCTTGAATTGTTGTTGTTTTATGCTTATTTGATCTTATGGAATGATAACATAATCTCTGAAATCAGTTGCATGGTCTAAATAAGTAAGTTGCTTTGAAAATCTTGCTTAACTGTTTTGATCAGGGCTGTTTGGATTTGCTGAATTAGTGGGTTTATAGTACATGTTTGTTGTTGTTTGTTGTTGATATATGTTATATTAGTTCTACTTAGTTCATTTCTAGCCTAAAAACCTGTCCTTGTTTGATTAATAGTCAAAATCACTTGAAATCTCTCATTAATTCATCACTGTTAGGTTTAGAAAGTGAAATCAATCACAGTTGTTCAAAACTTGTTATAGTAGCTTAATCTCATCTTATTTTATCTTAATACATCATAATCAGTTAGTATAATAAGATCAAAGTTCACCAAAGTCAACCCTTGTGTTTTTCTGCAAAAGTCAAAAATTCAGGTTTGGGTTCTGAATCCCATCTGATCTAGGGTCAAATTGGACTTCAATTGGTGTGTTTCTGATGGGGCTTTTTAGTTTTTAAGATAGCTCATAGTTCAGGCTAGCTTTTGCCCCCATTAGGTTGCTTTTCTATAGCTTATTTAACTGCTTATTCTGCTCTGCAAATTGTCCCATTTCCTGAGTTTCTGTGCAATTTTTGCTACTGCTCAATTGTTGAATTAGCTTAATTTGTGGGATTATCTGTGTGTTTTAAGTTGTTTTAAGCTTATATAAGTTTGTTAAACTTGTTCTGAGCATTTGGTGCATTTTTGTGCTTATTAGCTTATTGTTAGCTTATTAGCTCAACTGCTTATCTGTCCATCTGCTTATCCAGGCTTATTTAACTTCTGATTTTATTTTTCCTAGCTTCTAAATAATATTTTAGACTTATCATAAATTTTTCAGATTTTTCCTAAGTTATTTGATATTTTTAATCTTTTTAATTAGTTTAAAATAGTAATTAAATCATAATAAATAGAATAATAATCAGAAAAATATAAATCTAATTTTCATAATTTTATTTTGTCATTTTTAATCTAGGAAAAATATAATTATATTTTTAGACCTTAAGAAAAACAAAAATAGAAAAATAGTGATAGCTTCTATTTAATAGAATTTATCTTTTTAAATTTTAATTAAGCAATTTTCATTTTTATAATTTTATTAGCTTCCTGTACTTATTTAATAATTATATAAAAAGTTTCAGAATTTTCTTTGCTTATTTAGTATTTATTAGAATTTAAAATAGTTAAAAAGTAATTAAAATAATAAATAATTAATAATAAATAGAGAAAAAGCCTAAAAAATATATTTTCAGTTTTATAATATTTTAGATTTATCTAAGTCATAATTTCATTTTTCTAGGTTTATTTCTTATTTTCTTACTTTTTAGGTAATTATTTAATAGTTAAAAATAGTTTTTAATTAATAATAATTAATTAATAAGTCATATAAATAATTTTCTTTTTCCAATAATTTTCTTTTATTATTAGGATTGTAAAAATATAATTTTCATATCTGTAGGCCTTTTATTTATCAAATCTCACTTTTTATTTTGTACGTTTACGTTTATTTAAATTTAAACGTACGTTTTTAGATCTTAGATATTTTAAGTAATTTGGTTCCCTGTATTTATTTCTGTAGCTTGTTTAAAGCTATTCTCTTTTATTTCCTTAGTCTAAATAATTCAAAAACCCTTTCCCATTCAATAGCACTTGATCACAATCCGTCTATAAACACAATTTCACACTTCGCTGGGATATAACGACCCGGAAAAACACTATATACCTTGGTTAGTTGTCTTCAATTGGTTTGATTTTATTTGACCACATCCGTGGTTGATTTAAGTTGACTATTTTTGGAGCAATCAAAGGGGCACCTCAACAAGCTTTCCTCAGCCATTGATCAGCTCTCACAAACACATAATGAGCTGATCAACCACTACACCAACCGTGTCACTGAACTCTCCACCTCCCAACATGTCATGGCTACCGAACTCAGTGCCGTGAAGAATGATGCTTCTGAAACAAAGTCTATGGTCTCTGAAATCCTATCACTTCTTCAGGCCTCTCATGTGCCACCACCTCCTCAGGCAGCAGGTCTTTCCACTGAAGTTCCTACACCTGCTGAGGGGGAGAAAAATGATGAAATCCCTGATCCATCCTCTGCCTTGGTAACTGTTCCGAACCCTGATGCATCCACCAGTCAACCTCCTCTCACTGACAAAGGGAAGGATATTATGACTGAAAAACCTCTTCTCCTGAACCACACTTAGTCAAGGCTTCAAACATAAGACAGCCAGATCCTGATACACCATCCTATGTTGACTTAGAAGATGAGAGAAGAGTCTATGGGACTCAGGAGGAACTTGCTGAGATCTTAGATCAGGAAGATCGCAGGAAAGCCCATGACCTCACCACATCTACCATCTATGAGGTTGCCAAGGAAGAAATAAAGGATTCTGAGAAAGAGATTCGGGGAGATGAATTCATCAGGCTTCAAGCCCAACTTCTTCAGAAGCACAACATGGAAGCCAAACTGAAGCAAGAAAAAAGGCAAAGGGCATATGAGAGGTATGTATGGCACATGACCAAAACCAAAGGTGAAGGCAAAATCACTGACATCAACATTCACCCCACCAGACCTTTGAGCTTAACAATCCATAGAGGTCCAAGAAAGTCTGAACATCTTCCAACAATCAAATTTTCAGACTATGGGTTAAGAGAATGGGATATGATGATGCCCATCCTAAGGAAGAAAACCACAAGCAAGAATGCCCCGATCATCATCAAGTCACTGAGTGCTAAGTATGAGGAACTCGCAAATGTGGCAAAGAGTCTGGGCATTAACCATGATGAGGCACTTGCGTCTCAGGGACTAACTATCCCTGAATTTACTCAGAAGGTTGGAAAGAAAAGGAAAGCTGTAGCTATGAAGCCTGAACAATACATAGCTGCACTTCACTGCAACAGAGTTCCTCCTCAGGGAGTCAAGTTCCGTCCTAACCTAGTCATCAAAGAACCTGAGTATGGTATCTTCTTCATGGATGAATTTGGTCAGGAAGCCTTTCAGAGAGTTTCTGACATTGACAAAGTGGAAACGACAACACTCCTAGCCTACAAACTGATGGCACTTAATATCAGGGGCTCTAATAATGAGGAGTTTGTCAGGCTGATGGATCAGTTGATGAAGGAACGACCTGACAAAGAAGTGTTAGTGTTGAAGAAGGCAAAGCTTGAACTGATGGGTCTCTGTCAGGAACCTTAAGTATTTTGTACTTAGAATAATAGGACTTGTAATGATATGAATAAATTGATGAATGTTTTGCTATATCAATATCCTTATTTATTTTCTAGTACATTCAGTATGAGCAGAAGACTTTAGCTCACTCATACTAATCAAAACACTTAGGAATAATTTATATCCAAATAGGGGGAGATTGTTGGGTCATGAAAAACCCAAGAATACGTAAAACATGATTTGAACACAAATTAACTAAGTGTTAAACTTAAACCGAGAACAATTCAAGTCACTGAGAGAACAGCCTCTCAGTGAGTCATCTTCAAGATGCTTAAGGTGAATTCAAGAAGAAGGATTCACTACTCAGGAAGGCGGTACTCCCTGAGTAGGACTTAAGCCAAAGAAGAAGATGATGGTTCAGTGAGTGTTGGACAAGAACTCACTGAACCCCAGTCTCCTCAACAACAAAGTGATTGAAGACTGAGGAACCAACGCCTGAAGAAAAGGCGGGAACAATAGGGAAAAGATCTGAGAAGATAAAAGTGTCAGACCAAACACTCTTCTCTTGTCAGATCCAACCTTCCCTATTGCGGCTAAAAGTCATGGAGTGTCAGCCAACAACTCCCAAAGTCTTATTAGCCCTTTCCTATTGGTTCTTGGAAATGACAATTACTATTCGTAATTGTCAGACACGCAACCTCAACAACTTGTATTATATTTAATCACTTATACTTAGATTACTTGTGTATAAATAGAACAGATGGGAGAGAAGTTAAAGTGTGCTTTGTATATTGAAAGTTTAGAACTTTTACAAAGTAACTTCTCTCCTACAAAGAGTATACAACTCACTGAGATAGCTCAGTGGGTATATTCTTACCACTCAAGCAAAATTTGAGTTTCGATATGAGACACCCCATACCCTTGTCTATTCAATCCCAAGTGTTTGTTCCGCAAAACACTTGGGTAATAGATTCTTGGATTCATTTCTAATAAGAATTTAAACGTTGAAAAATATTGTGTTTTTATATTCACGTTTTATAACTGTTAGAATTAATCTTAAACATTGTATTAGTCATAACACGAAATAGATTAACTTTCTAGTTAACTCTAATAGTGTAAAGGGAACAACACAATGTCCAGATGTTGATACTCAGGGTGTGTTTGGTTCAAATAGGGGAATAGGAAAGGGAAAAGCAAATGATATACTAAGGAATATAATGAAGCATTCCATTACATTGTTGTTGCTTGGTTCAAATAGGAGAATAGGAGTGGAGTAGGGCAAGGAAGAGAGTCCTTGTAGCCGAACCACTATAAACAACAGTGTTGTGTGGTTTGATCTTTCCTCTCTTTATCTTTTGTTTACATTGTGTGATTATTTATTTGTGATTGTTTCCTTTGAATTAACATATAGTAACAAAGCAAATAAAACTTGAAAAACGGATAAAACTATTCAACCCCCCTTCTAGTTTTTCACAGAATAAATCTCATGAAAATGTATCCTAAAATATATTAGGATTTATTTTTATATTTAAGCATGTATTCGTTTTGTCATAATTGCACAACCAAACACTTAACGAATTAGAAATAAAATAAAATATTTTGATAAAAGCAAATCTAATCGTTTAACTGTCCAGTCATGACGAATATTCTATCATAAGCTTGGCAAGTATACGCATCTCCCCCACTAAAGCTAAGGAATAACAAGTCTAAAGCGGTAAAAAAAGGGTTTGTTGGTTAAGGGTTAATCATTATTCTTGATCTCTATCGATCTCACATTCCAGAAATGGCGACAAAATCACAAATACATGATCGAATCCACGACCACGATACTTGCAATTGCTCAAATCCTAAACTCGAATAGGCTAAAGATAGGACCAAGAAATCTTTACCAATAATATTATTTCAAAAAGGGCGACAAAATCATAAATACATAGCCGAATCCACGACTACGATACTTAAGATTGCTCAAATCCCCAATCTCAATAAATCAAAGGTTTGGATGAAGAATGATATAGGGTATGGATAATATTTGGGATACAAATTGGTGTAAAATGAAAAATAAACAAAACAGATAAATTAAAATCCTAAGTGTGGTAAATTACTTTCCCAACCATCCCATGAATAAGACTCATATCATTGAATAACTCACGCTTTAACACTTGAAACACACGCTTTAGGTAGACACGAATTATACTCAACAAGATCTCAATCAAAGAATAACCTTAGTTGGCGTTCCCATAACGGCCAACTCCCATTCAATCCATAAATATAATATACAACAAATAGTGGTGATATCGCCCACTTAATACAAAACTTTACATAAGTTGGTTAAAACAAACTTCCAACTTTTCCGTTTTCTTTTTTTTTCTTTTTTTTTTTGTTAAACATCATAAGTGTAAAATTTCACAACTTTTCTATCACTATTTTTCCGGATAATTTTTCCATACTCTTCATACTTTCAGAAATAACTGTAATAGTGAAAGTAGTAAACACACGAAAAATAAACTCAAAGTTATACAATATTTACTTTCATACCAATTGCATTGTGCAATTTCCCGACCTAACCAAAGATAATGAATTACGCACGCGAACACAGGTAATGTAAGGAAACACACTTTGCCTAAAGCAATTAACCAACCACGGATTTTAATCTACAGGGTAGCCTAAGGTGTAAGGGTGTAACGAAACATTATAAAAAAGGTGTAAGAAACGAAAGGAATAGCTCTGAGTGTTTTTCTAGGGGTATCTTACTCTAAAAGTGAGAGTAACAAAGGGTTTATATGGGGTTTAACTAACCAATGTAGTTAGTTAGTATCACATAACATATAAAGGCTATTTGGGTGTAATCCTAGAAATTTACCAAGTTAGACAAGTCATTCCAATTATATAGATAATACTTATTATGGTGGTCTCGAATAGTATACAAGCCAAGTTCTAAAGTTTACAAGTCACCGGCACACTCATAGATTTGTGAATTTTGAAAAGTTCACAATTTTTGGAAATAATGTTATGTGTGCAGCTATGTAATTTAGACTTTAAACAAAAACATGCTAAAAAAAATTTAAATTTTGATATATTAAGCGCATTTTAAGCATATTTTTGAAAAAGTTTAGGACAAGTAAGTGTTCTAATTCTCCAATCCCCCCTACTTAAGTTAAACAACGTCCTCGTTGTTTGTATCAAAGATTAAAAACTGGAAAATAAAAGAATTAGAACAGAAAAACTCCCCTGAGATTTGCTCGGTATGATCCTCCTTTATTCGTATAAGAGCAGAAATCAACTTTCTTATGGATGATAACGTTTAAGCTTCATAGATGATGTATCCACAGAAATGCAGGAATCTATAATACCATTTAGACTTTAACACACCTGAGTTAAGAAGGTTCAAACTTGCATAATACATTAGTAGTTAGTAAAAATAAATCTAAAAAAAATTAAATTGAAAATCATCAGGTCAGTCGATACGCCGTATCTTATGGAAGAAGATACGCCGTATCGAGCCTGGAATAAGTACGAATCAGAGTAAAAGATGCGTCGCATCCTTAACCAGGGATGCGCCGCATTAAAATACTGACAGAAAGTTTAAAAGTCAAAAATAAAAATGAAGAAAATTAAATAAGATATGACCAGTGCAGGCGATGCGTCGCATCTTATGATGGAGATGCGCCGTATCTTCTGCAGGTCTGACAGAATCAATACAAAATCAGAAAATAAAATAAAAGATAAGCATGGGTTGCCTCCCACGAAGCGCTTGTTTTTGTTCGAGTCACGAGCCTGACTCCACCCTTATTTACTGTGTAATAGGGTGTTGTTCCCCCCACTTGGGATCAAGTGCGGGTGATAGTAGCAATAAACACGAAAAGAGTGTAAATTTGCTATTAAAGATGGAAGAAATACATAAAGATCATACCTTGGCAATATATGTAAATCTTCCCTATTCTTACCCGGTTTGGTTGATAAATTGGATGACTTGACCACTTCATCTAAAAGAGTAGTATGTTGAGAAAAAATGAGTCTCCTTTCTTCTTGGTTAGTCTCTTTGGTAGTAAGGCGTCCCTTGACTTCCGCAGAAGATGAGAAAGGGTCTTTAGCAAGTAAAAGTTTGGGTTCCTCTATATACTTCATAGGGTCGAAATCATCATCTTCATCAATCATAGCAATGTTTAAGAGCTCATCACCAAATTCTTCCTCAAGCTCCACCAAAAACGGGTTGATCACAGGTGCTTCATGTGCTTCAATAGGTAGTGTAATGAATTTGACCTCATCATTCTTTTGTTTTGCAACCTGTTTAGGAAAACTAGCAAGATTATTAGTAACGGGATTAATAATATTAAATAAATTTGTACTACTTTGTGTTGTAAGTGACTCCAATTCATCTTGTGAATCTCCATCTTTAACTAGTGGTCTTGCAATTTCAGCATTGTCTCGAATTTCATCCTTAAATAAGTAATCCCAGATTTCTTCAAAATCCCTCGTTGGGTCAAAATCTGGTTGAGGTATGTCATCATAAACTATGGCGTCAAATGGTTCGAAATCAAAATTAGAATACTTTTCATCTTCATCCGTTGGATTGTCTAATGGTGGTAATACGATTGCAGAATATTCTTCAACGTAGGGTTCCGTATACACATCATCTTGCACAATCTCCGGAGAAAAAGTACTATCAATAACAATTGCCGGAATTGGTTTCACGGTATATGACTCCTCCTCATCATCATTTGACATACACCAAGTGTGTTGAAATGGCAATTTGTTTCTTTCTTTCTTTGACTTAACCATATCCAGCAACAAGTATTCTTCCATTGTAATATCCGGATCGTCCATCTTCCTGAAATAAAACTTACTCGTGCAAAAGAAGAGTGAAACAATCAAAGTAAAATAAAAGTTGCTGATATCAGTAGACGATGCGCCGTATCCAAAAAGTTGGATACGCCGTATCTTATAATCGTTAAAATTTAATCAGACTTTTATTCAGAAAACAGATACGCCGCTTATAAATTTAGAATGCGTCGTATCCAGTTTTATTTATCAAAAATCGATTATATTTATTAAAATTAAATGCGTCGTATTAACAAAAGTTAATGCGCCGTATTTTCGTTACGTTTCAAAATACAAGATTTTTGATTAAGAAGATGCGCCGTATCAATAAAAATCGATGTGTCGTATCTGTTTAATAATTCGAAAACTGTTTTTAATTTAAATCGAAAATACGCCGTATCTGTGAAACCAGATGCGTCGTATGGCGTTAGGGTTTAGAAAATTTTTTTTATTAAATACACAATACGCCGTATCTTGGGGAAAGATGCGTCGTACTCGAATTTATTAAACGCGTTGTATTTTGTAAAAATTAAACGCAATACGCCATATCTGTAAAAACAGATGCGCCGTATCGTTTGTATCAGCTCAGTACAACGATAGCAGAATGCAGAAAAATAGAAAAAGAAAAACAAAAATAAAATCAAACAAAAAGAAACAAAAATTAAAGAAAATAAAAACACACAAAAACAGAAAATATGCAAATAATACAATGAATGCAATTTATTTAATATATAACAGGGTTAGCGGTTAGAATCTAAAAATTAAAAAGAAAAACCTAATTAAAATACTAATCAAATTAACAGATAATAACAATTCACTCCCCGGCAGCGGCGCCAAAAACTTGATGCGTTGTTTTTTGTTCTAATTCTTTTATATCCCCGGCAGCGGCGCCAAAAACTTGATGCGCGTGTATGTCGTTGCGGTTTAGCAGTATTAATGCCTACTCAAGTTTTAAATTTATATTTAGCCGACTTATCAATAACACACACACTTAACGAGCAGTGTACCCGGTCAGTATGAATATAATGGTAAGTAGAGTGTCGATCACTAAGAGTGGAACGTATTATCTAGTTATTCTAATCAGTATTTTAATATCCTAAGTTAGCTATACAACCTAATCTAACGCAAGGGGGGTTTCAGCCTGAGAGACTGGCACGGTTTGGTTATGATTAAATATAAACTAAACTAATGAGCACGAATCAGCGATTAGCACACACATACACAGATAGATACTTGAGACAATAAGAAGACCTGTCCTGATAATTAAGTAGCTTGTCACTTGTTTTATTGCTAGTTTTATATGAAGTGTATATAATTAACCCTTTCTCGTTGGCTCTAATCTTATCGGCGAGTAAACCCTTAATGATCACTTATGTCTATCCCACTATCCTAGAAACGATAGAATAAATAGGCGAGGAAGGGGTATGGCGACCCAAGCAATGCTCAGCTAGACACAGAGGTTATCAATGCACTAATAAAAGTCACCAAAGACATCAACATATAAACTTTAATTAATGGGAAAGCAATTTTAAGGGGTGCCCATGATATTCCGTAGTCACATGAAATCGGCCCATCAATCCTGATGAATTAAAGTGTACTAATACAATAAAGCAAAACTACTTAATGAATTGAATACACGCAGGACCTTCTTACAGCTCTTGTATCTTCGTTTAGGGTGTGTCTTGTGCTGCTAATACGTCTGAATTCGGCTTTAGGGTTTCTGTCTTTCTCTTCTGAGTTAAGCTAGGTGTCTTGAAATTTGTTTGGCCTTGGGGTATTTATAGTTTCTGTCTGAGGGTTAGATGCGGCGCATAGGATAAGTAGATGTGGCGCATTGACTTAACTTCGCGTGGGGTCCAAGATTAATATATTCAGGAATATTTGTACACCGCCTTAAGATGCGGCGTAACTCCATTTCTCCATGCGGCGCATGTCCTTTGCTGTCTTGGATCGTAACTTGTGAAATCTTGATAGTGATGCGCCGTATGTAAGAAGTATGTTGCGGCGTATCTGGAGCAGAATGATCTTGATCTTGTACATTTCAGTAGACTCTTAACATCTTGCTTGTTTTGCTCCATAATTAGTCCAAAATCGCCAAGTTTCACATAATACTTGTTTTCACCTGAGAATTACTAAAGTAAACATTAACGTATCAATTCTCATATATAATATAATAAAACAAGTCAAATAAATAGGATAAATGATAATGATAAAATGTACTTATTTGAGTTCATCAGTTTTTTATTTTCTTGACTACGAAAATTGGATGCTTTTGTTTGTATTGTTTTTGTTGTGGTAACATATTGCTCACTTTCTTAAAAAAAGAAATAAATAAATAAAATAAAAATAAAAATAAAAACCTGTAAGCATCTTTCATTACAATGTGTTGGGTCATGAAAAACCCAAGAATACGTAAAACATGATTTGGATACAAATTAACTAAGTGTTAAACTTAAACCGAGAACAATTCAAGTCACTGAGAGAACAGCCTCTCAGTGAGTCATCTTCAAGATGCTTAAGGCGAATTCAAGAAGAAGGATTCACTACTCAGGAAGGCGGTACTCCCTGAGTAGGACTTAAGCCAAAGAAGAAGATGATGGTTCAGTGAGTGTTGGACAAGAACTCACTGAACCCCAGTCTCCTCAACAACAAAGTGATTGAAGACTGAGGAACCAACGCCTGAAGAAAAGGCGGGAACAACAGGGAAAAGATCTGAGAAGATAAAAGTGTCAGACCAAACACTCTTCTCTTGTCATATCCAACCTTCCCTATTGCGGCTAAAAGTCATGGAGTGTCAGCCAACAACTCCCAAAGTATTATTAGCCCTTTCCTATTGGTTCTTGGAAATGACAATTACTATTTGTAATTGTCAGACACGCAACCTCAACAACTTGTATTATATTTAATCACTTATACTTAGATTACTTGTGTATAAATAGATCAGATGGGAGAGACGTTAAAGTGTGCTTTGTATATTGAAAGTTTAGAACTTTTACAAAGTAACTTCTCTCCTACAAAGAGTATATAACTCACTGAGATAGCTCAGTGGGTATATTGTTACCACTCAAGCAAAACTTGAGTTTCGATAGGAGACACCCCATACCCTTGTCTATTCAATCCCAAGTGTTTGTTCCGCAAAACACTTGGGTAATAGATTCTTGAATTCATTTCTAATAAGAATTTAAACGTTGAAAAATATTGTGTTTTTATATTCACGTTTTATAACTGTTAGAATTAATCTTAAACATTGTATTAGTCATAACACGAAATAGATTAACTTTCTAGTTAACTCTAATCGTGTAAAGGGACCAACAAGTGGTATCAGAGCCTCTGGTTTATAAAATCTTTTAAACTAACCAAGAGTGCTCTAGGTTTTTAAAACCAAGATCCTACTATGGCTGATATCAATGTACCCCAGCTAGTCGACAAAAAGGGTGGCAGCTACTCCGCTGTTGCACCCAGACTTGAAGCTGGGAAATTTAGCAAATGGAAGAAGCGTATGATTTGCTATCTTACTGGTATGGAACCCTACTACATCACCTGTATCAGGGATGGCCCATTTGTCCCTAAGACTGCCACAGGGCTAAACAAGCCTGATTTCTTTTGATGAGGGTGGTCAATCAAGACCAACGCCTGAAAAGCATCCTTATATCATGTCTTCCTGACGATATAATGGAATCAGTCATCAACTGTCTAACAGCCAAGCAAACTTGGGATGACTTGGTAAACAGCTTTGAGGGTCCCTCAGATACCAAGGAAAATAGGGTCATGGACCTTAAACTTGAGTATAATACTTTCAGGGCAAAAGACTCTGAAAGTCTCTCACAGACCTACACCAGATACAAAACTTTGATAAATGAATTATCAAATGATGGTGTTGTACTGTCTAAGCATGAGACAAATGTTGGCTTTGTCAACAGTCTCCCTGAGAAGTGGCTCAACTTCTCACAAGGCCTGAGGAATGCTAACCACATTCAGACCCTTGAGCTCCCTGAAATTTATGGGAAGTTTGTCTATGAAGACAACTTGATCTCAAAGAGATACCCTGACTCAAAAGCTCTTGAGTCCAAAAAGGCCTTAACCTCCACACCCATATCAACTGTTTTCTATTCTAATGGTGTTGTGCAGGATATTCAAGAGGATTCTGAAGAAGAAATTGATGAAAGGACTGGTGAGGAGTACCTGAACGACTTGAACTTGGAATTCCAAGAAAGGGCACTCCTTGCCAGTTCATGACGTTTCATCAAAAGAAATCAGTCTAACTTTTCAAAACCAAAAGCAAATGAGACCACTGAATGCTTTAAATGTGGTAAAAAGGGTCATTTTGCTAGGGAATGTTATTCTAAAACTATCTCAGAGCCCTCTTACAAGTTCTCAGGAAATAGTTCCTCAGGAACTAGCAAGTTTCAACCTAAAATGTTTCAGTCCACCCAACAATTTCAAAACAAGGGACAAAAGGATTTTGAAACAAAATATAGGAAAATCAAAGCTAAACTTGCACTTCTTGAAACTAACCCCATATTGTCTCAGGATGCTCAAACATCTAAACCTATTCAGAAAAAGAACAAGGTATTAGTTGCAGAAGCATATGACTGGGATGAAGAAGAGGCTTCCTCAGATGAGGAAATAAGAGTTAGTGCACTGATGGCACTTTCTGAAGAGGATCAGGTGGCTGTGGGTAAAAGCCATGCTAGAAATGGAGAGTGGGTCAACATCACCATGAAGAAGGTAAATACTTTACTTTCTATGGATGATGATTCTGATTGGCAGTCTTACATGAGTTATATTTGTGTTGATCTAAAGTTTGTTGAGGAACAAAGGCTTAACCTGTTTTTAAAATATAACAATATTGTGTCAGAATTGAATAAATGTAGAGATGAACTGCTTGCATTAAAACAAGCCAAACTAGAATCCATTACTCTACAAATTCAGAACACTGAAATTTTGAAACAAAACCAAGCCCTTCAAACAGAACTTAAGAAAGAAAAAGCTGTCATTGAAAGCTGGACCAAAAAGAACCCTAAGGTCTTTGATTCTGTGGGCTTAATTCCTCAGATAACTATAGGAATTGACCACCTCACTGAAACCTCCAGTGAGAGTCCCAGTGAAATGACCTTTGTTCCAGCTGGCATATCCTTTGAGCAAGAGATGGAACCCAAGTCAAATGACTGGATTGTCAAGGACAACCTAGTCAGTAAGTTGCCAAACTTTTAAACTGGAAACATCTTGCTCCCTGAAAGTCAGGCTCTGAAAGGTATGCTTGGACTCTTTGACCAACTCAGTATTTCAGATCCAATCAGTGAGCCTGAATCAGAATCAACTCCTCCACTCCCTCCACTAAATACCCTTCAGGGTGCTGCACCAAGCTCAGACCTCCCACCATTGGTCTACTCCCCACACTCTCCAAAAGAGAGATCAGGAATAGGTAGAATCCTCCTGAGAAGACCACCCCTTGAAGTCTCAGTAAATACTGATGACTCATCAACTTCAGTCCCTTCTGAAGTTGCAACCCAAAGTCCTGATCCAAGAATTGATCAGTTGACTGAAATGGTCAGGAAGCTGGAAGAGAAGATTGCATCTTCTGAGAAACCTTCTCAATCCAAGAAGGAGCAAAAACCAAATTCCTCAAAGACCAAACCTAAACCCACAAAACCCCTGAAAAGATGTGAACTATGCAACTATACAAATCATCTCACTGATGACTGATATAGAGTCCTTTACTGCATGATTTGCAAAAAGGAAGATCACAGGACCTCTTATCATAAAAAATGCTCAGTCATGTCAAACTTTTCAGCACTTAAGGCTCAGTGCCTGAACTATCCTTCTGATTCTAAGCAGAAACAGAAGCAAAAGGCCAAGCCTTTTCCACCTTGCCCATTGTGTGGATTCAATGACCATCATCCTGAGGATTGTCAAAATGACAAACACTGTGAATCTAGTGGAAGTACCACTCAAAAATCCTCAGGAAAAGAGAGGGTCATTCAGTCTAAAAGAAGAGGAATGAAACAATCCTCTCAGACTACTGAGGCTACCCCTGCAACTAAATGCAAAACATGTGGTAGCTCAGTCCACTCAACCTCTGACCATGAATCAATTAATACTTTCATAAAGACCTACAATACCAAACCCTCCATAAAATGGAGTCCTAGAAAGAACTGACCCAGTTTACTATTTGTGTAGAGGCATGCCAGAGATCCTATTTGGCATCTAGATTATGGATGTTCAAGGAGCATGACTGGTGTTAAGGAATGCCTGCACAAATATGTGGAAGAATCAGGTCCCAAAGTGATATTTGCTGACAATTCATCATGTCTCACTGAAGGCTATGGTTCAGTAAACTGCAATGGTATTGTCTTTACTAGGATAGCATATGTAAATGGTCTTAAGTATAATCTGATCAGTGTCAGTCAACTATGTGATGCAAAATACATAGTTCAGTTTGATGATAAGCAAGGAACCATCTTCAATGCAAATAAGGAAATTGTCCTCATTGCACCAAGAAGACAAGATGTTTATGTATTAGACATGTCCAGTCTGACTCAGGATGGAACTTGTCTCTTTGCTAAGGCCACTGATACACTCAACTGGCTTTGGCATAAGAGACTTACCCACCTGAACTTTAAAAACATAAACAATCTTGTGAAACAAAACAAGGTCCTTGGCTTACCATCACTTGTGTTTTCAAAAGATAAACCATGCTCAGCTTGTGAAAAAGGTAAACATCACAGAGCATCCTTTAAAACCAAAACCAACTTTTCCATCAGGAACTGCCTACATCTTCTCCATATGGATCTATTTGGACCTATAAGTCCAAGGTCTACTAACCATGAGAAGTATACTCTGGTCATAGTGGATGAATACTCTAGATACACCTGGGTATTCTTCCTGATCAAAAAGAGTCAGGCAGCTGAAACAATCATGTCCTTTTTCAGGAACATTGAAAATCAAAATGACATCAAGGTCAAACAGATTAGAACTGACAATGGGACTGAGTTCAAAAATTATGAACTTGAATGTTTCTGTGATGAGAAAGGTATTTCCCAAAACTTTTCCTCTCCATACACACCTGAACAAAATGGTGTTGCTGAAAGGAAAAATAGAACACTCATTGAAGCTGCTAGGACAATGCTATGTGGATCAGTCCTTTCCAACCATTTTTGGACTGATGCAGTCAAAACTGCCTGTTATACACAAAACAGATCCATAATTGTCAAGAGACATGGGAAAACCCCATATGAGCTATTCAAAGGAAGAATCCCTGACATCAGCTACTTTCATGTCTTTGGGTGTCCTGTGTTTATTCATAATCACAAGGATCACTTAGGGAAATTTGATGCAAAAGCTGATGATGGATACTTCCTGGGATACTCACTTGTCTCAAAAGCCTTCAGAGTGTTCAACACAAGGAGACAGCAGACTGAGGAAACATTTCATGTTACCTTTGATGAGAGCACTGATGCAATCAGGTTCTCAACTGCCTCAGTAGAAGAGATAGGAATTGATAATTCTTCAAGATATCCTCCTGATGAATATCTATCTGAAAAAAATCCTTCTACTCAGTATCAAGATGATGCTAATCTCTCCTATTACATAATCCCTCACAACCTACCTAACCCAACCATCACTGAGTTTGTTGAGGCACATGCACACACTGATGATATCAATCAGTCTGTTCAAAATACTCAAGAACCAAACATTCTCAGTGAGCTAGTAGACACTCAAGATCCAATCAATGATCATGTGTCTACTCCAGAACCAACCCCTCTACCCAATCAGGCCTCCGCAAGTTCAAATCAGTATCCAGGACCTCAAGAAAGTTGTACTAGGTCTCAGGCCATTGAACTTGTCAATATTACTGGAGAGCCTACTGAAGGCATGCTCACCAGGAGCATGGCTGGTAGTCTAAGAGCAGCCTCATCCAATGAATGCCTATTTGTGGACTTCATTTCCACAATTGAACCTAAAAGTGTTAAAGAAGCACTTACACATCCAAGTTGGGTTCAGGCCATGCATGATGAACTGGGACAATTTGACAGAAACAAGGTAATGACCTTGGTCAAATGTCCTGAGAATGTCTCAGTCATTGGCATGAAATGAGTATTCAAAAACAAAACTGATGAAAATGGCATAGTCATTAAAAACAAAGCCAGACTTGTAGCCAAAGGCTATAATCAACAAGAAGGCATTGACTATGAGGAAACATTTGCACCAGTAGCAAGGATGGAAGCTATCAGGATCTTCCTTGCTTTTTGCTACCTACATGAACTTCAAGGTGTACCAAATGGATGTTAAAAGTGCATTCTTAAATGGTTCACTGAAAGAAGAAGTTTATGTTCAGCAACCTCCAGGATTTGAAAGCCATGAGTCTCCTGATCATGTCTGTAAGCTTAACAAAGCCCTTTATGGACTGAAGCAGGCTCCCAGGGCATGGTATGAGACTCTCTCAGCCTTCTTAATCTAAAACAAATTTGTCAGAGGCAAGATAGACAACACATTGTTTATCTATAAGACAAATAAAGATGTCATACTAGTACAAGTGTATGTTGATGACATCATCTTTGGCTCAACAAGTTTCAAACTTTGCAAACAATTTGAAAAACTAATGGCAAAGAAGTTTGAAATGAGCATGATGGGAGAACTGACATACTTCCTTGGTCTACAGATCAAGCAGACTGATAGAGGAACCACTATCAGTTAAGAGAAGTATGTAAAGAATCTACTGAAGAAGTATGATCTCAGTGACTGTGCCTCAGTCAAAACTCCCATGGTCCCCCCAAACAACCTTGGTCCTGATCTAACTGGTAAACCAGTAAATCAAACTCTCTTTAGAGGAATGATAGGATCACTGATGTATCTACTTGCATCAAGGCCTGATATCCAATTCTCAGTATGTTGGGTTTATGGATTTGATGATACAAAACATAAAGAATGAAACAAGAAAGAATTAAACATGAAGGACTTACTTGCAAAAGAAGATTTATATTTTAGTCCTTCGTAGTATTCTTGTAACCCTAATTCTATGTTATATAAACAGAATACAGGGAATAGGTTTTTGGTAAGTCTTCCACAATGTAGATTATCAAAGGTGTGTGTGTGTGTTCTAGGACGTAAGATGTAAACGCCTAGAACTAGTTTGTTTCACTTCAAGATCAATTCATTGATCCTTGTTATAGATTAGATAACACGTTATTAATATAATTGAAGTGATGTTTTGGTGAAAACTTTGTGTCAATAACTTTGATGTTTGTTTAATTCCGCTGCGTATCATGTTATTATCATTGTTATTGTTTAACCCTAGATGCTCAAAACGATCCAAGGAGTCTAACAAACTCCACAATTGGTATCAGAGCTTGGGGAGCTCGTTACCTAGGGATTCACAAAGTTTTTATTGGTGTCAACAGAAGCAGATCTGAAGAAGGGTATATTAATTAATGTTTTTTGTCTTTTGGTTACCTCGTACTGTTAAGGAGTCGTCGTACTGAATTGTTAATTGATATTGGACGAAGAGTTTATTGGTGGGTCGCTACTGATCTTTAATTAATACCCATTTATTATATGATACTGATTGGTCAAAGTTGTATGACAAACGTATGTGGGATCGGTATTTATCAATCGGTGGAAAGTCAATTGGTGAACATGGTTCGACTATTATATTAAGAATATCAAGTGGGGCTGGTGTAATTAATCTGTATATCAATCGGTATAATAAGCGAAAGATTTGTCGTCTTTTGTTTGTGGGATATATCGATTCATCATTGGTCAGTTAAAGTACACGATTTGGAGCAGATTTGGGATAAAGTAGCATTAATGAGATTGTTGATATCACGTGGGATCATTGGTACGCTTATATAACTCTGCTGCTAGTGGTAATTACACTCTGCTGCTAGTTATAATACTCTGCTGTTAGCTTTGATCACTCTGCTGTTCGACATATATCACTCTGCTGTTACGCATATTGACTCTGCTGCTGGACTTACTCTCTGCTGTTACGTTATTGCTGGGTTTACATGATTGATACTTGCATTATTTACGAGCAGTGAGGGGAAGTAAGTATGGTTATTGGTTTACACACATACAGGGGAAGTTCACACACATGAAGGAGTTTGTTTATTTGTTCTTAAAAGATTTAAAAGGCTCGTATTTGGTTTAATGGATTAATTGATTACGAAGACGATTGATCATGACTTAATTGATATTGTAGTTGAGTTTCACAGTGCGCGTTCTTATCATATCTCAAAGTGGGTGTTACACTTTGGAGATAACTTGTTTGTTTTATACGGTGGTGACAACAACTTGATGAATCTAGCAGTGTGTGATTTTCCTTATGATGCTCTATGCACACATTCGCTATCACTTGAAGGAGTTACATTGTAGTGCTCAGTGTCTCATTAAAGATGAGGATTTTGTCAAGGGATCGCGATCTACTTATATGGTGTTAGTATAAGTTTGGAGTCACGTGGATAGTGCAAGATATAAGACGCAAGTTTGGGAAATTCAACTTCTTCATCAAATTTGTTATTCTCAGTTTTCTTCATCAGTGATCATTACAAGGAGCTTACAGATTTGAAGAATCATTTGATGTTCATGCACTACTCGAGGGGAAGTGTTTGATTTTTACTATTGTTGATCATTGTTACTACTGCTAGTTGGAGTTTCTATTGTTTTGGATTCATTATTCGTATTTGAGCTTCATGGAGGGCAATTTGAAACATTGGACGACTTGGATTGGAAGTTTGTGATATTGATTAGTGGTGGTCAAGATTATATTTTCATACGTACCCTATTTGTTGATAACAAAAAGGGGAAGAGATGTGGTGGTGGCATGGCATGGCTTAAGGGGAAGACAAGATTGTTTCATTCATGGTGAGATTTAATTATCTCAACTTCTGCTACTTCGTCTAGGGAAGTTCGTACAAGATCGAGTTTGTTTTGTCATCATCAAATAGGGGAAGATTGTTGGGTTTATGGATTTGATGATACAAAACATAAAGAATGAAACAAGAAAGAATTAAACATGAAGGACTTACTTGCAAAAGAAGATTTATATTTTAGTCCTTCGTAGTATTCTTGTAACCCTAATTCTGTGTTATATAAACAGAATACAGGGAATAGGTTTTTAGTAAGTCTTCCACAATGTAGATTATCAAAGGTGTGTGTGTGTGTTCTAGGGCGTAAGATGTAAACGCCTAGAACTAGTTTGTTTCACTTCAAGATCAATTCATTGATCCTTGTTATAGATTAGATAACACGTTATTAATATAATTGAAGTGATGTTTTGGTGAAAACTTTGTGTCAATAACTTTGATGTTTGTTTAATTCCGCTGCGTATCATGTTATTATCATTGTTATTGTTTAACCCTAGATGCTCAAAACGATCCAAGGAGTCTAACAAACTCCACAAAGGCCTGATATCCAATTCTCAGTATGTCTATGTGCCAGATATCAATCTGACCCAAGAGAATCACAAATCACTGCTGTGAAAAATATATTCAGGTACCTGAAAGGCACTCCAAACCTTGGATTATACTATCCAAAGTGCTCAGGACTTGATCTTAAAGGATACTCAGACTCTGACTATGCTGGATGCAACATGGACAGAAAAGGCACCTCAGGCTCTTGCCAAATACTTGGTGGGAAACTAGTCTGTTGGAGTGCTAAGAAGCAACAATCAGTTACCTTGTCCTCAGCTGAGGCTGAATATGTTGCAGCTGCTAGTTGTTGTGCAAATGTACTCTGGATGAAAAGTCAACTCAGTGACTATGGAATTCAGTATAAGATGGTACCCATCTTTTGTGATAACACAAATGCAATTGCAATCTCAAACAACCCTGTTCTTCATCAGAGAACAAAACACATTGATATCAGATATCATTTCATCATGGACCATGTCATGAATGGTGACATTAAATTACACTTCATCCCTACTGAATATCAGTTAGCTGATATCTTCACCAAACCTTTGGATGAACCAACTTTCACAAGGTTGAAAGCTGAATTAGGAATGTTGGATATAGAAAATCAGTCCACTGATTGAAATCCTTCCAACTGAAGTGTAAATTCTTAAAACCTCAGGTCCCTGACTCAATGTGTACATCAGTGAAAAACATCTCACTGAATCCTCTACCTCAGGAACTAAACCCAAGTTCCTGAAATCTTGAGGGTTCAGGAACTAAACCCAAGTTCCTGAATCCTTGTTGCTCAGGAATCATTCCATATTCCTGAATCATCAGTGACTAATCCCAAGTCCCTGAAAAACCAATCACTGAATGAAGTGTCATTCAGGGCCCTGAAAAGAGACATTAAATACTGACTTAAATGCTAAATATCTAGTTAGTAAATGTCCGAGGTTGGTAACTGAACTCATATTTAATTCAAGAATATTTGTTCTTTTTGCCTTTCTGGCTTCCACCTCTGGGCCACCACATTCCCACTTGGCATTAAATGCCTCTCCAATCACATTACATATATGTGATGACTCATCTCTGCAAATTACACTTTTGCAGAACTGCTCAACTGTTCACTTCGACTGTTGCGCCAAACCAGGAAAGTGGAGTGTTGGCATTAAATGCGGATCCCAAAACATATTATTCAAAACAATTTCCAATAATTCTTTTTGAATAAACTAAGATTGCTCAAATGTCTTAAATACCCCCATCTCCACTTCCCTTTAAATACCCATCCAAAAGAATTCACACACACGTTTTTTGAAAATTATAAGCAAACTCTGCCCTTTTTCTCTCTCAAAACAAATTGTGTGTGTGTTCTTAGCATTTAGAAACATCCGACCATTTTTTCGACCAAAACCAGATCATAAAATGGCTTCCTCTAATGCTATAACCATCGCCCCCAATGTGAACTTCACAATGGAGGGCGTGGACCTGACCAAAAACAATGTGGTTGGAAATTTCCACTATCCCCAGCAATATGGGGGTTACAAGGATGTAGTTAAGTATTTACAAAACTGCTTCCTTGCCACAGCTTTTTCAACTACCCCAGAAGTCATTTATAATGACTATCTCAGGGAGTTTTGGTGTACCGCAACGGCTACAAGCCCTAAGGACACCAAAGAGTCGATCATCACTTTCACTGTGATGAATGGGACTAGGACTCTCTCCTTCAACTACAAGACCTTCATCTTGGCCACTGGTCTTAACTTTGTTGAGAACTTTGAGGCAAACCCTACTGATCAGGAAATAAAAGCTGAAATGCTTTTCCTAGGGCCTCATGATGTTAGGCGTCCTACCGAGTCCCCTGAAGCCTTGCTGGCAAAGGCTCCAATAGTGAAGACATGGTTTCACCCTGTCTGGAGACTTATGATGACATTCGTCATTCAGGTACTCGGAGGAAACAAATCCTCCACTGAGCAGTTGAATTCATCACAACAATTGATGATGTTCAGTCTCTTGGAGGGTAGAAAAATTGATGTCGGAGGAATAATCTTTCGTGACCTCGTGTCAAAGCTCTCAGGGAAACATAGGCAAAGACACATGTCTTATCCTAGGTTCATTTCCTGTGTGCTTCAGGATCTTCTTGGTTCTGACTACTTAAGGT
Source organism: Artemisia tridentata subsp. tridentata (assembly GCA_021014915.2). Lineage (NCBI taxonomy): Eukaryota > Viridiplantae > Streptophyta > Magnoliopsida > Asterales > Asteraceae > Artemisia > Artemisia tridentata. The sequence continues at coordinate 35,108,492 of CP139505.1, forward strand.
CTGACGATGAAGGTACAAAACCTGAAGTCTTACATAAGACCAACTTTAGTAGTGACATTACTGAGGTACAACCAGTCGCCCTGACCACCTACATGTTAATGGTGATTCAGGGTGAAAATGTATGCTCACCAGTTCCTTCACCAACCAAGAAGGTGAAAAAGACCAAAGGGAAAGGGGAACAATCCAGTAAGGTGGTTAGACCTAAACCACTCGTCACTGAGACTGTTGCCTCAGGCACCAAGAAAGTTGTTGTGACCTTGACCTCTCAGACTCCCATCAAAGAGACCACATTGGCCACAAAACAACCGCTAATGGAGGGTGCTGGGCAATCATCCTCAGTATCCTCGGGCACACCCTTTTCGAATGTCCCTACTGACAAAAACAAGTCAGGTGGGTCAGGAGCATCAACCCACTTACATCCCAATGAAGGCACTGATAAATCAAAATCAGAGCCTAAGGGAGTTCAGGGTTCTATATCCTCGGTGGAGCAGTACTACTCCACTGAGAAGGGGACCCATACCCATTCACATCCCGTTAACGTCTCTAAGCAATCACACTTAGAGTCTCAGGGAGTTCGGGCCTCTAAATCCCCAAAAGGACAGCACAATCCTGATGGGAAGGGAGGCCATCAGCAATCACCAATAGTACCTAGTGACTCTACTGGAACACACCCGTCAATAGATGAAGGTGCTCAGGGGGACAAAGACTCAGGAGGAAACAAACCACCCACTGATACAGAACCCCATCACCCCCTCAGGCGGTCCAAGTCACTTGGGAACTGACCCTAACAGTCAGGCTGGGCAAACCCCCCAGTTATTATGGCTAGTCAGGCTGGTAAAACCCCACCAGTTATTATGGCTAAAGGATCAGGACTTGGCCACAACAAAAGTGAGCCCTCTTTTGAGGGGGAGCTGGATTCCCTGAAGGCTCCTTCTCTGGCTGACTATGAAAATTTGTTGGCTGATGAGTCAGAGGAGGAGACGGATTTCGATTTTGGTGAGGATGAACCACTTCCTGATGTTGAGGAGGAAATAGAAGGTCAAATTAACTCTCCTCCGCAGTCTGAGCAACAACTCTCTTCTCCTCATCCTGAGGATTAACAACCCAGTTCACCATCATCTTCATCATCATCTTCATTAGGTACCTCAGCCACCCCTGAGTGGTTAACCAAGTATGATAATGTTCATCCGCCTTCTGAAAGAAGTATGGCCAAATTCCTTCGCCAAGCCAACGAAGGTCTTTACAATGCTCTTACTGATGAACTAACGGATCAGCATACTGAAGCGGCAGCCTCCTATGCTGACTTCAGGGCCTCTGTGGAAGAATCTCATGACAAGATTCTTCAGGCTTCCAGGCTCGCTGACAAACAACTTGGAGAACTAACCAAAACCTTTGATGAGACAGCCACTGGTCAGCATCAGGACCTTGCAAACCTCCTCAAGGCCATTGAATCAGTACAAGATCAACTTACTGATGATCCCACACTGATTAAATCAATGAAAGAACATATGGCCACTCAGACGACTGCCTCCACCAACCTGACTGAGCTTCTTAAGCTCTTTCAGGGGGTAGATCTCAAAGGTCTCAGGGAAAAGCAGGATTCCATTCTTCAGGCTGCTATGGAATCCAAGGGGCACCTCAACAAGCTTTCCTCAGCCATTGATCAGCTCTCACAAACACATAATGAGCTGATCAACCACTACACCAACCGTGTCACTGAACTCTCCACCTCCCAACATGTCATGGCTACCGAACTCAGTGCCGTGAAGAATGATGCTTCTGAGACAAAGTCTATGGTCTCTGAAATCCTATCACTTCTTCAGGCCTCTCATGTGCCACCACCTCCTCAGTCAGCAGGTCTTTCCACTGAAGTTCCTACACCTGCTGAGGGGGAGAAAAATGATGAAATCCCTGATCCATCCTCTGCCTTGGTAACTGTTCCGAACCCTGATGCATCCACCAGTCAACCTCCTCTCACTGACAAAGGGAAGGATATTATGACTGAAACCTCTTCTCCTGAACCACACTTAGTCAAGGCTTCAAACATAAGACAGCCAGATCCTGATACACCGTCCTATGTTGACTTAGAAGATGGGAGAAGAGTCTATGGGACTCAGGAGGAACTTGCTGAGATCTTAGATCAGGAAGATCGCAGGAAAGCCCATGACCTCACCACATCTACCATCTATGAGGTTGCCAAGGAAGAAATAAAGGATTCTGAGAAAGAGATTCAGGGAGATGAATTCATCAGGCTTCAAGCCCAACTTCTTCAGAAGCACAACATGGAAGCCAAACTGAAGCAAGAAAAGAGGCAAAGGGCATATGAGAGGTATGTATGGCACATGACCAAAACCAAAGGTGAAGGCAAAATCACTGACATCAACATTCACCCCACCAGACCTCTGAGCTTAACAATCCATAGAGGTCCAAGAAAGTCTGAACATCTTCCAACAATCAAATTTTCAGACTATGGGTTAAGAGAATGGGATATGATGATGCCCATCCTAAGGAAGAAAACCACAAGCAAGAATGCCCCGATCATCATCAAGTCACTGAGTGCTAAGTATGAGGAACTCGCAAAAGTGGCAAAGAGTCTGGGCATTAACCATGATGAGGCACTTGCGTCTCAGGGACTAACTATCCCTGAATTTACTCAGAAGGTTGGAAAGAAAAGGAAAGCTGTAGCTATGAAGCATGAACAATACATAGCTGCACTTCACTGCAACAGAGTTCCTCCTCAGGGAGTCAAGTTCCGTCCTAACCTAGTCATCAAAGAACCTGAGTATGGTATCTTCTTCATGGATGAATTTGGTCAGGAAGCCTTTCAGAGAGTTTCTGACATTGACAAAGTGGAAACGACAACACTCCTAGCCTACAAACTGATGGCACTTAATATCAGGGGCTCTAATAATGAGGAGTTTGTCAGGCTGATGGATCAGTTGATGAAGGAACGACCTGACAAAGAAGTGTTAGTGTCGAAGAAGGCAAAGCTTGAACTGATGGGTCTCCGTCAGGAACCTTAAGTATTTTGTACTTAGAATAATAGGACTTGTAATGATATGAATAAATTGATGAATGTTTTGCTATATCAATATCCTTATTTATTTTCTAGTACATTCAGTATGAGCAGAAGACTTTAGCTCACTCATACTGATCAAAACACTTAGGAATAATTTATATCCAAATAGGGGGAGATTGTTGGGTCATGAAAAACCCAAGAATACGTAAAACATGATTTGAACACAAATTAACTAAGTGTTAAACTTAAACCGAGAACAATTCAAGTCACTGAGAGAACAGCCTCTCAGTGAGTCATCTTCAAGATGCTTAAAGCGAATTCAAGAAGAAGGATTCACTACTCAGGAAGGCGGTACTCCCTGAGTAGGACTTAAGCCAAAGAAGAAGATGATGGTTCAGTGAGTGTTGGACAAGAACTCACTGAACCCCAGTCTCCTCAACAACAAAGTGATTGAAGACTGAGGAACCAACGCCTGAAGAAAAGGCGGGAACAATAGGGAAAAGATCTGAGAAGATAAAAGTGTCAGACCAAACACTCTTCTCTTGTCATATCCAACCTTCCCTATTGCGGCTAAAAGTCATGGAGTGTCAGCCAACAACTCCCAAAGTCTTATTAGCCCTTTCCTATTGGTTATTGGAAATGACAATTACTATTTGTAATTGTCAGACACGCAACCTCAACAACTTGTATTATATTTAATCACTTATACTTAGATTACTTGTGTATAAATAGAACAGATGGGAGAGAAGTTAAAGTGTGCTTTGTGTATTGAAAGTTTAGAACTTTTACAAAGTAACTTCTCTCCTACAAAGAATATACAACTCACTGAGATAGCTCAGTGGGTATATTGTTACCACTCAAGCAAAATTTGAGTTTCGATATGAGACACCACATACCCTTATCTATTCAATCCCAAGTGTTTGTTCCGCAAAACACTTCGGTAATAGATTCTTGATTCATTTCTAATAAGAATTTAAACGTTGAAAAATATTTTGTTTTTATATTCACGTTTTATAACTGTTAGAATTAATCTTAAACATTGTATTAGTCATAACACGAAATAGATTAACTTTCTAGTTAACTCTAATAGTGTAAAGGGAACAACACAATGTCCAGATGTTGATACTCAGGGTGTGTTTGGTTCAAATAGGGGAATAGGAAAGGGAAAAGCAAATGATATACTAAGGAATATAATGAAGCATTCCATTACATTGTTGTTGCTTGGTTCAAATAGGAGAATAGGAGAGTGGGACTTGGATGTGAGTGAAATAAGGTAATGAATTTTCAATACCCCCAATTTGTTGGGTAATGGGTTGTTACTCACTTTTAAGCAATGATTGATTGGATTATATGCGACCAACCATCATTTTTCATTGCCTTTGTTATTTCTTACCTTTAAAACATCCCACCAAGCACCCCCTCAGTAATATTAGTGATGTTTCATTTAAAAAGCAATACATACGCTGATACGCAAAGTTACCAAATTTCTTTTTACCGTTTGTGCAGCCAGAGATGAAAGTTGCATAAGTCGATAGTTTTTTAATATTTGTATAATAATAATGCAAAAACTTACACAGCACCACATATACAAAACATACAGTAAACACATTTATATGATCATCACCAACCTACTTCACTCCTCTCTGTATATTTGTTCTTCTAGATCTCGTGAAAATTATTCTTTCGAATCATTTTTCAACCCAAACGCCCTTTCTAGAAATGACTATTCATGAATACATAAACATCGGGATGTTTTCATAGATGACTTTCCTCACCATTAAGTCAAAAAGTCCATTGTCTTCACAATAATGCAAAAAAATAAACCTTCATCATTAAAGATAACAAGGACCCCACACACTTATTCACATCTTCTATATATACAAACACAAACCCAACAGATTTATGTATATCACCCAAACACTCCTTGGCTTCTTTTTGTAACAACCCACACACCCTTTTCTGTTCAGACAAGCAAACAGATACATACATGATGTCTTCAGTCAATCATGATGACTTTGCTCACTTAAAAATCCCCCTAAAAGATGTACTATCTGCCACCAACAACTTCGGTGAGTTGATTGATATCGATTACTTTGCTCACAGAAATTTCTGGGGAGAAGCTAATTTTGGAAATCATTACAAGGGACAGCTCTTGTGGTCCGGTGAGTTGATTGATATCGATGCTCAGAGGTGGAGTAAAGAATGGGATGAAAAAGAAGAACAGTTTTGGATGGAGATTTCAATGCTTTCCAGTCTCAAGCACAAAAATCTGATCTCATTAGTTGGGTTTTGTGATGAGAATGATGAGAAGATCATCATTACCAGCTATGAGACCAGGTTTCTCAGAAACTATCTAAGTGATGACGAGTTGTTGACATGGGAGCAAAGATTGAAGATTTCTGTGGGTCTTGCACATGCATTGAGTTACATTCATTATGACGAGTCGCGTGATTTTAGCGTAATACACCGCAACATCGACAGTGGATCGATTTATTTAAATGATGACTGGGAACCCAAGTTAGGTGATTTTATACGTTCCATGAAGATCAAAGCATCTGAAAGGCACAATTCTTTCAATACTGATAAAGTGTGGAGTACGGATGGGTATACAGACCCAACATATATAGAGACAAAAAGGGCGAACCACAAGTCGGATATGTATTCCTTTGGGATAGTCATGTTTGAACTACTGTGTGGTAGGAAAGCAGTAATCAATGACGACCATGATAATAAGTACTTGGCTTCGGTGGCTGTTACCCATTATAGGGAGAAGAAACTCGATAAAATAATTGATTGGGAGCTATGGAATCAAATGGACTCCCAATCATTTAACATTTTCGCGGAAACAGCGTATGACTGCTTGAACGAAGAACGATCGCAGCGCCCAAATATTGACGAGATTGTCACGAGACTTGAGAGAGCGTTGGAACTTCAAAAGGTAAGACGGTTTTTCCTCTTCCATCTTTCTATAATAATAATATGCATAACTGGTAGCCCTTTGATATCATGTCTTCAATTGCTAAACCTCAAGGTGACCAAAGAGACCATGTTTGCTCAGTTCCTATATCCCTTTTTCACTTACATGCATATAGTAAGGTTAATAAGTTTATATTTTATCAACAGTACTTAGTCACTGATCAATAAATAAATGATAGCGAGAATTTTATATAAATCCAAGTTTTGTAATCATTATTGACGCATTAAGTATGTGATAAAAACGGTTTTTAGATATTTTTGTGGGTTATTAACGTAATTAAAATTCACATTATTCGATTCGCCACCGGTATCAAGCTTTTAATTTATTTAAATTAACAATGACTTATATAAAAACAACGGCTTAGCAACTAGCTTAAAGCACAAAAAACGCAGGTGTTGTGATTTGAACTTCAGTGAGAAGCTTTAAGCGACCTTGATGAAGACAAATTTGCCACTGGCCATTAGCACATATTCATGGTTTTTACACTTTAAGGACAAAACGATAAACGTAAGACCTTTTAGTACTTGCTTGCCAGGATATTTTAAAATAATAATAATAATAATAATAATAATAATAATAATAAATACATGATTTGTACAGAATTTGAATTTAACACTAAAAGTTGTTGGCCTTAAAATTTCTTATTTTTCATCTATTGCACACGAAGGCTAAACGCAGGTGTTGACCGTGTTGTGATTTGAACTTGGGTGAAAAGCTTTAAGCAACCTTGATGAAAACAAATTTGCCACTCGGCCAGTAGCACATATTGATTGTTTTTACTTTTTACACTTACGGACAAAACGATAAACGTAAGACCTTTTATTAGTGCTTGCTTGCCTATATCTTTTAAAAAATACATGTTTTGTACAGAATTTGAATTTAAGATTATAAGTTGTTGGCCATAAAATTTCTTATTTTTTTATTTATTGCTCACGAAGGTAAACTAAAGAATCTGATATGTCAATAGATTGTTCTATTTTTTCGATTGCTACATCAAATGGTTTTCTATTATTAATTCTTTTATACCAATATACCTGTACATACTTGATGTATTGACCAAAGTGTACTTAAATCATATGCGCAAGGACAATCAACATTTTCTTTAAAGGTAGGAGCGAATTCAAAATATAGTTGTCTTTTGACAAAATTTAGTGAAGGTGTATGATGTGTGACTATTTTCACTTCAAAATTTCCTTTTAATAAAAATGATGAATAAAAGTTGCACGTTTGAGATGTCATTTGTTTTGGAAAAAATAATATATTTACCACGGCAAATTTTTATAAACATATAATTGGGAGTTTTGAATGAGATATAGTTGATTTCCCACTAAAAAGTTAACCAAATTAGCCTACATATAATTCTACAATACGAATGGGCTTGCAGGTAGACCAATAGAAACAACAAGAAACTAATGAAAAATAACCACAAAGTAAAACAATCAGGATCCCAAGTAGCACCTTGATATGCCAAAAACGTCTTTATGCAATCTTCAGATACAAAATGCAATGTAACAACAACAACAATACGAACAACCAATCCCACCGGAGCAAGGCATAGGAAGACAAAATACAATGTAGCACAAACTAAATAATTAAGAAACTCTAAAGCCATTATGAACAATAAGATAGTATAATTTATACAAGTGTCGCATAGTGAAAATAATCAACCTATTACATTTTAGCTTGAATTTGACTTTTGGGGCCATTCAACCCCTAAATATTAATTTTGCAATTAATTGATTATAGAAGGAAATACTGTTCATCTGAAACTATCAACGAAAAGGAGAAACTCAAATACAAATCAATTTGATATTACAATTTAGTTGCAGATAATAAATGTAAATAAAATAACTCACTAAAACTTAAGAAACAATCGTCGCAGGTTAATTTTATTGTCGATCAGTAGTTGTTAAGGATATCGAATTCTGTCCATATTTAAAATATTAATAATCATAGCATAAGTTGTAGATCTAGTTAGGATTTTAGAAAAGAGGACAGTTGGCGGAAGTTGCCTATATGTTTACATAGGAAGGAAATTATTAGATAGTAACCAAGTCTTCATCACTAATACCTTGTACTGCAAAATACTTTCCAACATACTCATGTGTCTTAGTGCTCTCCAGTTTCATTCACAAGTTGGACAATCAACTTGATATTCAACCCTTGCATACATCTTAAACTTCAGAATACTATCAACATCTCTACTATTTTTTCTGTATACTAGTATCAACCTTGAGCTGATGCAACGTGTTTCCGAAACTTTTACCACAGGAAAGTTCTTAACTTTCAAAGCCAACAGTTTGGCTTTTAAACTATCCAATAATGTCTCTCCATTCCGTTAAACATTTTCAAAAATCCTCCAATTCCTTTTTTGCCAAATAAAGTATCCTGCAACAACTACGAAAACATTTTCAAAAATACTTTAAGCTTAGTACTCTTTTGTGCCAGCAGTCTTTATCATTAATACCTTGTACTCCAATATACTTTCCAACATATTCATGTGTCTCACTCCTCTTCAATTTCATATACACTCATCTTGATATTAAACTTGTCAACCCATGAATATACACTCAATTTCAGATTACCAAAATACCAGCATCTTACTGCAAGTTTTTCTTTCCACAGCAGGAGAATTCTTCCCTGTCAAAATCAGCAACTTGTCTTTTAAAGTTTCCATTACAACATTTAATAATGTCTCTCCATTCCTTTCAGTATCCTGAAAAATCCTCCAATTCCACAATTGTCAAATAAAGTATCCTGCAACAGCTACGAAAACATGTCACTGGAAGCAACTTCAAACATCAAATGACTAAATATCAACACTAAACAAAAGTATTTGCAACGTTAAACAATTTACAGTTACACAAAGCACATGCCATAGTTTTTTTTCTTATGAATACCACTTTATGAACTTATACACAAGACAATAACATGTCTTTGAATGCCATGAGGGAACCAAACAATACAATTCCAATCCATATTATCCAATCAAAACTGCATCGGGTAGACAAAGTATCGCCCATGTAGTCCATACTTACACCATCTGATTATGGACCAAATGCTTTAAAAGCACCTTAGGAGCAAATATTGACTACATTAACCAAGACTATATCTCAACATGAAGTCACTAATCAAAGCAATTCAACTTAATAAGACCATTCACTTCCTAAACATGTAAAGAATGTGTAGGAAAACTGAACTTAACCAATTAGATTAATAAAGAAAATGTTTTACAATCTCAAACTGTTCTCAAACAGCCAATACAAACGCTTGATCTCAATCAAGTATATCAAATGAAAGTACAAAGAAGTGAAATGATATTTTGTGGTGGTATCAATAGTGAGGGGAGAGCAGATATATATAGAACACCAGCAGAGGTCGTTTTCCATGGTAGAGACAAGAAAACGACTTCTACACACACACGAACAAAACACTCTAACGGGTGTGAGTCTGAGTGACTCAGCCCTAGTGTATATCTTCCAGCATTAGCACAAAGCACCCTTCATCTTTTTCTTCTTAGCTTTCAGCCACAAAACATTCCACCAGGCTTAAACTGAAAATACAAACAAGGCAACATTAGTCCCTTAACTTTATTCCAGGCCAAAGTTATATTTTAACATCCCCCCTTAATTTTGGCCTGGAAGATATCAAGTAAACCCAGTTTAGAAACCATTTTGAAATGTTGAGTTTTATCAAGTCCTTTTGTAAAAATGTCTGTTGTTTGATCAGCAGTGTGAATTTTAGCAGTTTCAATAACACTAGTTAAGATCTTTTCTCTAACAAAATGGAGGTCAATCTCCAAATGTTTTGTCCTCTCATGGAAGACTGGATTAGCAGCAATTTTAATTGCTGCTTGACTGTCACAAAAAACCTTTACCGGCATAAAATGTTCCCAGTTAAGATCCTTAAGAATTTTAAGGATCCAAACAATCTCAGAAGTTACAGAAGCTAAAGCTCTGTACTCAGCTTCTGCAGAAGACTTTGAGAGGCTGTTCTGCTTTTTGCTTTTCCAAGATATCATAGAACCATCGAGACTAACACAGAATCCAGTGACAGATTTTCTAGTAACTACACACTTGGCCCAATCTGCATCTACAAAAGCATTCATAAAGTTCTCAGAGTTCTTAACTATATGCACACCCATACCTGGAGAACCTTTCAAATACCTCAGCACCTTTAAGGCAATTTTCAAATGAGACCTTAAAAGGGAATGCATAAATTGGCTCAGGCAGTGTACAGCATAAGATATATCGGGCCTAGTGTGAGTCAAGTAAATCAGTTTTCCAATAAGCTTTTGATACTCAGTGATATCATCAAGTAATGGATCTGTATCAGTAGGTTCAGAGGTGATATACACGCTCTGCTCTAGAGGAATAGCAGAGGGTTTACAAGCCAGAAGACCAAACTCAGATAATAAATCAAGGCAGTATTTTCTTTGAGATAAACAAACTCCATTCTTAGTTTCAATAACTTCAATGCCCAGAAAATATTTGAGCTTGCCTAAATCTTTTATCTGAAATTTGGTTTTAAGATACATTTTGACATCATCAATAGCATCAAGATTGTTACCAGTTATGATTATATCATCAACATAAACAAGTAAGGCAATAAACACACCAGAATCATTTTTAGTAAACAGTGAATAATCACTTTTACTTTGCACAAATCCATTTTCAAGTAAAGTGCTGGAAAGTTTGGCATTCCACTGTCTAGGAGCCTGTTTTAAACCATATAAAGACTTTTTAAGCTTGCACACTCTATTATCATTTTCATCAAAGTATCCTGGAGGAAGTTTCATGTAAACAGTTTCCTCAAGGTCACCATATAAAAAGGCATTGTTAACATCTAATTGAAAAATGGGCCAGGATTGTTGAACAGCCAAGTTAACAACACATCTAATAGTAACAATTTTGACCACAGGAGAAAAAGTCTCATCAAAGTCAACACCTTCCTTTTGATTAAAACCTTGGACAACAAGTCTAGCTTTAAATCGATCAATGTCACCACTAGACTTGTATTTAATCTTAAACACCCATTTAGAACCAATGGCTTTTCTGTCACTAGGTAATTCAACAATCTCAAAAGTATCATTTTCATATAAAGCTTTCATTTCACTATTCATTGCTTCTCTCCAGTGCTGAGATTTGCTGGCTTCCCAATAATTTTTAGGTTCTGAAAGTTTGTTTAACTTAGTTATAAAACAAAAGTTTTCAGAGCTGAGGTTGGCATAGCTAACAAATATTTCAAGACCATACTTAACTTTTGAATCAACCACAAACTCATTATATTTGTTTGGAAAAACAGAGGATCTTTCAGATCTTCTAATGGGTTGAGTTTGTAAGTTTATTTGATGGTCTGTGATTGGACTATCATGAGATGTACCCTCAGACAATGCATTTTCATTCTCAAGTGTAGCAGACATCTCATTTTCAGGGGCAAAACCATTAGAACCCTGAGGATGCCCCAATTCATCCTCAATTGGGTCAATTGTTGGACTGCCATCAAGAAAAGAGTTCTTGCCTTCACTAGGAGTGTTTGCATACTTGTTTCCATCATTAGATGGTTTATTGTTTATGTTTTTCTCATCATAGGGTATGTCAAGATCCTCATACACAACTTTGTCAAAAAAGTTTGTATGATCCAGATCTTGACAAGTCTCAATCACAGAGTTTTTCTTAAAGGGAAACACATTCTCAAAGAATTCAACATCTCTTGAGTACAAGAATTGTTTCCTTTCAAGACTAAACAGTTTATAACCTTTTTTAAAAGAAGCATAGCCAACCAACACACATTTTTCAGATCTGCTACTGAACTTATCATCATTATTAAGCACAGTAGAAAAACACAAACATCCAAAAGCTCTTGGGTGATTTAAAGAACATTTATTGTTGAAAACCATGTTGTAAGGAGAATTCCCATTTAGCACTGAAGAGGGCAACCTGTTAATGAGGTAACAAGCTGTAAGAACACATTCGGACCACAAATTTAAGGGAATTCCCCCCTGAAACAGAAGGGATCTGGCAACATTAAGCAGATGCCTATGTTTTCGTTCCACAATCCCATTCTGCTGGGGGGTATAAGCACAAGAGGTTTGATGTATTTGTGGAAAACTAGAAGGGGGGTTGAATAGTTTTTACCGTTTTTCAAGTTTTATTTGCTTTGTTACTATATGTTAATTTCAAAGGAAACAATCACAAATAAATAATCACACAATGTAAACAAAAGATAAGGAGAGGAAAGATCAAACCACACGACACTGTTGTTTATAGTGGTTCGGCTACAAGGACTCTCTTCCTTGCCCTACTCCACTCCCCGAGTTTCCTACTCGAGAGTTTATCTTTCACTAAGAAACAAACACCTTTTCTAGGCGGAGAAAACCTTTACACGTCGCTTACTTCCTTTTCCGGTACTAAGCTAAACACCGGGCTCTTTCACAAGGTAGAACCAACCTGACGTCGCCTATTTACTTTACCGACACTAAGCTAGATGTCGAGTTCTTTACACGGGTACAACTACTCCCTACACTCTTTGTGCTTTAAGGACTAAAGCACTAACCACACTAACTGATTACAAATGATAGATATGATGTGTGAAACAAACTACAATATCACACAGTAATGCAACTAAAGGATTACGGTTCTGTAGATCCTTGAATGCTTGATCTCTTTTCTACAAAATGAAAGATCAAAGTGAAATGCAACTATGAATGATGTTAGTAAGATATGTACTGAATGAATATGTGTGTTAAAGCTATATGAGTGATGAAAGAGCCAAATGATCAGCTTCCTATTTATAGGCAAGCTGATCTTCAGCTCACGGATCCCACGGATCCCTCACAAGGGATCCGTCCTTCATTGGATTTGGATCCGTAGGATGTGACAGCTAAGGTTTAGTTGTATCTTACCATATCTTAGTTGTATCTTACCATATCTTACCAAATCATCCAAGATCCTCAAATGTCAACTATGTATCTTGCAAATCTAAACAAGATATATCAAAGATATTGTATGTGATGTATGCAATGATGTCATGGAGTGATTTTAGAATTAAAGTTTCCTTTTAAGGAAACAAGTTACTAAATAAGCAAACTTGTAATTCTTGGTTATTATGTGAAGTGTAAAATGTGTACTTAAGAGACTTAAGCTAGTATTTATTATTTGCTAAAAGATATTCCTTTTATTTGTCATTAACAAAACTAACAAAAGATCAAAGAATATAAATAACGTTTTTGAGACGCTATTTGTATTAACAGTATTATCCCATGAGTGACACAAAACTCATTGAACCTATTATTCACAAATTCAGTACCATTATCACTTCTAAAAAATTTAACGGTTTTCTGGAATTGATTTTTGATCAGATTAAAGAAGGTATGGACACAATCAAACACTTCAGTTTTAGTTTTAAGCAAGTATACCCAAACAGCCCTGGTATAATCATCAACAATAGTCAAAAAATACTTATATCCTTCTCTACTGGTGACCCGATAGGGTCCCCAAACATCAAGATGGACAAGATCAGCAAGCTTAGAGGTTTTATGTTCACTCAAAGGAAAGGGTTCTCTGGTTTGTTTAGCCTTTTGACAAACTTCACAAAATTCCACATTATCATTACTATCAAATTTAAGATATTTGTTTAAAACTCTTAGGACTTGGTCAGAAGGGTGACCAAGCCTGCAATGCCACAAGTGTTTAGACAAACCAGAGAAAGGACAAGGTTGGTTTCTAGACGGCAAATTACCTTCAGTTTTATCAAAAAAATATAATCCATCAGACTGTCTACCAGTCCCCAGAAGTTTCACATCCCTCGAACCCTGAGATAACACATAGCATTTAGATTCATCAAAGGCCACTACAAATTTGCTGTCTCTAGCAATCTTATGAACAGACATGAGACTCACACAATATTCTGGAACAACAAGCACATCATATAGAGTTAAGTTGTTGGTTAGGACCATATTTCCAACTTTTGTAATTAAAGCCTCTGTTCCATTAGGATGAGAGACTTTAATTCCAAGTTTGGAAATATCGACAACATTAACCAAAAACTTATCAGTGTATGTTAAGTGTTGATTTGCCCCAGAATCAACTATAATGCCAGCTGCAATAAGTGCAGCCCTGGCCTTACTATTGTTGCAAAAAAATCTTTGAAAATTTTGGTTAAAAAACTTGTTGTTGTTAAAAACTATACCTGCCATGTTGGCATGAACACCTTTGCCTTTTCCATCATCATTGACAGAGGTGTCTTTGATAAGAGATAAGAGTTTAGAAATTTGTTCATCCGAAAGGTTTGAAAGAGAGCTAGAACCAACAGAATTGTTGTTCTTTATAAATCTTTTGTTAAAGTTTTGAGCACCTTGGTTAGAATTAGTTCCAGTATAACCATTTCGTTTTCCAAAATTAGGAGGGTACCCAATCAACCTAAAACATCTATCCTCAGTGTGCCCATTAAACCCACAATTCTCACAGACAAGAGTAGAACCTCCAGCAGTCCTATTAATCCCATTATTAGCAGTTCGTTGAGTAGAACCTCCAACACATTACTCAACCACTATTTCCTTGTTTGGATTTTCCACTATCTCCTTGCATTAAACCCACAATTCTCACAGACAAGAGTAGAACCTCACTGCTAATTTATAGACAGAGCTTTGGTTGAGTAATGTGTTGTGGATTTGCAGTTAATACAAGGAGATAGTGGAAAATCTGATGATTTGATATTTCCACGGATTTGACGGATCCTAAAAAGGGTTCCTTCTTTGAATCAGTTTGGTAACTCACACCTAAAATTCAAAAATTTAAATTTTGGTGGTAAATTTTGGTCCTAAGTTTCTAAGAATTCCTAAATGATTCTAAGATGAATTATGATCAGAGAATGAATCCTAAATGATACTAAACACTTAAGATTTAAGAAACGGGATAAGTCGAAAAAGTTTTAGAATTTTACTGGGAAACCTGCGGATCCAATTTGAATCAAAGGCGGAACCTTGTTCAGGGATCCGCCCAATCCGCAGGTTGGCGGATGGCGGATCCAACGATAAGCCTTGGCGGAGCCCAGGTTTGGGATCCGCCGGATCTGTATGCCTAAAACTAAAGAAACTAAACAGAACATATGTCATATTTCGCGTTTTTCGACGAAAACCCGAAAATTCACCTAGACCTTACTTAACATCTAATATGTATAGCAAAACAACTAAATATGATATCACTAACACACGATTGAACATAGTTTAATCCGTTCTTAGAAACTTACCGTTTTAGGTGTTATGCCAAACATAGGCTATAACCCGGAAAATTGATTACCATGATGGTTATCTACCTGCAATCGTTAGTTATTACACATACACAACAAGTATTATCAGATAAATTCGAGACATATAGAAGTTTAACATCACAATATCCAACATTGTTCAAAACCAAACACTCCATCAACTAAGCTTCTTCTTCAACTTCTTCATCCCCTTGTGCAATTTCATCATCCAACGACCAAGATTCTTCACCATTCCTTTGATGTTCCGATACTCAGCGGATTCATTTTGAATTGGAGGAAGATGGCTCAAGTATTCGGGTGGAGGAATCCTAGAATTTGGCAATCCATCATCTTCACTCATTGAAGATGATGAGGATGATGTTGGTACACGAGGACGTTTGCCCTTATCAACACTAACCCTAAAGTCGCTCAAAGGAACGAAGGTATGTTCAATTTCATTGTAATCCGGAACAAAGCCTAAATGGTTTGGACGAGCGGGTGCAAAGGCTCTATAGAGTCGGGTTAAGAGCATACCATAAGGCATTGCAATCTTGCTTTGAACCGGAATGTCACACATTCTTTTGGCAACATAATAAGCAAGATTGAAGGGTTGATGAGTAGAGATGTTGTACATCATATGACACAAAAAGCATTGATGTGATCACGGTTTCCTATGGTGCACATCACATTAGCCCTTAAGACATCTTCCATTTTCTTGAATTCGGGTTTGAGTTCATTAAGCTCCATTGCAAATGGATCTCTAGCAACTTCACAACCACGATACATTCTTGTGGGGTTGTTCTTAGGAATGAAGAGATGTTCCCTAATCACTTCTTTTGATTCGAGAGGAGTGACATATGGTGCCGTCCTATCGAGATTGGATTCTAAGATTGTTAAGGACCATTTGTCCGAGTAAATACATGTCCCTTGGTTTGGAATTCCTAAGACCTCACCAAATTGATCAAGAGGGATGTTGACAAGATTTCCATTTAGAGTAAAATGAAGACTTAAGTAACCTTGGTCACTCGAACTAAGACCTACACTAGCATAGAACTCAAGTATGAACCTAGGAATAATTGGTTCATCTATATCTAAAAGAGAATCAAATCGAATTGCGGCTAATTGTTCCCTAAGTTGAGTTCCTTCATAGAACGATGAATCTACGACTCTACCCTCATGGACATACTTTTTCTCTAAGGCTTTGAAAATTTCGATTTGGGCATTGGTTAGACCTTTGGTTTTGTGGACATTGGGTAAGTAGTTAACGGTTCTTTTGTGATCGTAGTTGGTTGCGGGAGGCATGATTTTCCTAAATACAAAAGTTACATAGTTTTAGTTAAGATGATCAAAGGAAGTGTAAAATTCCTAGTGTGTGCCTACATGGGGACAATGTGGAGGTGCGGTTATCTCGACTCCTTTTGATGCAAGAAAAATTAGTTTATGCAAGTTTTGTTTACAAACGAGAGATAACCCAAACGCTCCTATTTCAATGTAGCTACGGTTGAATGTACCCGAAAATACATATTAATTATGTATTCCCTTTAGCATTCAAGAGACATTATGCAAGTGAAGTCTAAAAGATAACGTTTTTGCATTTGTATGAACAATGTAAGAAAAAAAATCATTTTACCTAGTCGTTAGAAGATTTTAGTGAAAAATTTTCATGGGGTTTTTGTTAAATTAAGACAATGTGCTATGAGATGCAATTCCTAACTAAGAAAAACATGTTTTTAAGTATAATGCAATAAATATGCTTCATGATTTTTCAAGAATTATGCATATACCCCAAGTTTTGGTTTTTGTGCATGAAATGGAAATCCTAGACGCAGATCAGGAGTATAAATATGATAAGAATACTTACAGTGATGTTAGAAGCACAAATTTGTGGAAGAAAATGGTCTAAATTGTGATGGAGATTAAGTGTGTGTCGAGTATAGTAAGGTGATATGTTTTGGAGTGAGGAATGAATAGTAGTTTTTCTTGTTTATTTAATAATAAACTGAACTCAGCATGCGACGGATCCGGCGAATCCAAAACAAAGGATCCGTCCTTGTTGTCGATTGGATCCGCGGATCAGAACACATGTTTTGGTTTAGTGTCGTGTGTGGCTAAACTAATGTTTGTACTTATGTTTCACCTAATCACTAGGTTCCATTAATCCTAATCCAAGTCTAAGATAGTTGAAAGATTCTCGTTTAAGTGGTTTTGTGAGAATATCGGCAATGTTGTCCTCTGAGGAAACTTTCTCAATTGAGATGATTCCCTTCTGTACATTGTCGCGAAGGAAGTGATGGCGTATTTCAATATGTTTGGTTCTAGCGTGTTGGACTGGATTTTTGCTTAGATCGATAGCACCTTTGTTGTCGCAAAGAATGGGAATGTTGTTGAGTTCAATTCCATAGTCGACGAGAGCTTGTTTCATCCACAGTGCTTTTTGACACGCCTTTCCTGCAGACACATACTCTGCCTCTGTTGTTGAGATTGCGAGGGCAGTTTGTTTCTTAGCGAACCATGATGTTAGACAATATCCTACAAAAGTACAAATACCGCTAGTACTTTTCCTATCAACATAATCACCTGCGTGATCTGAGTCAGTATACACTATGGTTTCTACACCCGTTCCTTTGGGATACCATAATCCTAAGTGTGTAGTACCTTTGATGTACCTAAATATTCTTTTAACGGCTTCAAGATGGGACGTTTTTGGATCTTCTTGAAAACGTGCATATAGACAAACACTAAACATAATGTCAGGCCTACTAGCCCTAAGATAGAGTAAACTACCAATCATTCCTCTATATTTAGTGCTATCTACAGATTCATTTTCTTCATCCTTAGTAAGTTTGGTTTCGGAGGACATGGGTGTTCTCATGGGTTTTGAGTCTTCAAGACCAAACTTCTTAAGCATATCTTTGATATACTTTGATTGGTTGAAGAATATCCCATCTTCTAATTGTTTAATTTGGAGACCTAAGAAAAAGTTTAGTTCCCCCATCATACTCATTTCAAACTCGTCATGCATGATTTTTGAGAAATCGTCGCATAACTCTTGACAAGTTGAACCGAATATAATGTCATCCACATATATTTGGACTATGATAATATGTGATCCCTTTTTCTTGGTGAAGAGAGTATTATCTACTAGGCCCATGGTATATTTATGGTCAACTAACAAAGTCTTAAGTCGATCATACCAAGCCTTTGGTGCTTGCTTAAGTCCGTATAAAGCTTTCTTAAGTTTGAAAACATAATTTGGTTTTTCAAAGTCGGCAAAGCCGGGAGGTTGTGCAACATATACTTCTTCATTTATAAGACCATTTAAGAAAGCACTTTTGACATCCATTTGAAATAACTTAAAATCATGTGCACATGCATATGCAAGTAATATTCTAATAGACTCAAGTCTAGCTACGGGTGCAAAGGTTTCATCGTAATCTATACCTTCTTGTTGATTGTAACCTTGAGCTACTAGCCTAGCTTTATTTCTAGATATAATACCTTTTTCATCCATTTTATTTCTAAAGACCCATTTGGTGCCTATTATGGTTTGGTTTTTAGGTGGAGGGACCAATGTCCAAACATCATTTCTAATAAATTGATTAAGTTCTTCTTGCATAGCAATTACCCAAGATTCATCTTTTATTGCCTCGTCTATATTTTTAGGTTCAATAGTTGAAATAAAACAAAAATAATTACTTTCATTTTGAGCTTTGGATCTTAATGTTCTTTCATTAAGTTTTCCTATGACGTTTTCTAATGGATGACTTTTAGTTTCTTTAATATTGACTATTTCTCCTTTTACGGGTTCATTGTCATTTTCAATGTTTTCTATATCATTAACCATTTGACTTTCAACTAAGTCATCATCTACCAAAGGTGATGTCTTAGAGGGAGGTGGACTTTCGTTGAATGTTACGTTCAACGATTCCTCGACTCTTGATGTTTCCTTGTTTAATACAATGTATGCTTTACTGTTTTGTGAGTACCCAAGAAATACACCTTCATACGACTTTGGGTCGAACTTAGTGTGATAATCCTTTGTGTTTAAAATGAAGCACTTGCTTCCAAAAACTCTAAAATATCCTAATGTAGGCTTTTTTCCTCTATAAATTTCATAAGGAGTTTTATTTAAAAATTGTCTAATTAAAACTCTATTTAGGATATATGTAGAAGTATCTACAGCGTGACACCAAAACTTTTGTGGTATGTTTTGTTCATTTAACATAGTTCTACTCATTTCTTGAATTGTTCTATTTTTACGTTCTACTATACCATTAGATTGAGGTGTACGAGGAGCCGAGAAATTATGAGTTATTCCATTATTATCACAAAAATTTCCAAATTGAATTTCATTGTCAAATTCTCGACCATGGTCAGTTCTAATAGATACTATATTACTTCCTATTTGATTTTGAATTTTCTTGCTTAGAATTTCAAATTTGTCGAATGCCTCATTTTTAGTTTTCAAAAACTTTGTCCATGTATATCTAGATTAATCATCTACTATGACTAAAGTGTAAAAATTTCCTCCATAACTTTGTATAGCCGACGGGCCAAACAAATCCATATGTAATAATTCTAGGCATCTAGATGTAGATACCATGTTTTTATCCTTATGGCTATTATGTACTTGTTTCCCAATTTTGCAAGCATCACAAAAGTGTTGGTTATATTTCAACTTGGGTAGGTTCCTAACGAGTTCTTTGGATGACAAAGATTGAATAAGCCTCATATTAGCATGACCTAAGCGTCGATGCCATAGAGTTGAGTTTTCGTCCAAGAAGGTAAGACATAACTTATCTTTAGGTGTTTTATCTAATTTCATAACATAGACATTATTCTTTAAAACACCTTTTCCTACGGTTATGCCATCTTTAAGTATTTTACTTCCATTTTCACTGAAAAGGACGTTATACTTTTTGCGGCACAATTGACTTATACTAAGTAAATTAAATCCTAAATTATCTACATGAGCAACATCATCAATAGATAGAGAGTCATGAGAGATTGTACCTTTTCCGATGATTTTACTTTTAAGCTTGCTACCGAATGTGACATTACCTCCGTCATACACTTGATAGGTTGAGAAAAGATTTTTGTTTCCCGTCATGTGTCTTGAGCACCCACTATCTTTGATCCACTCATCAGGTTCAAGATCAACTTTCAAGCATACCTAAGTTCATAAAAGACTCAAGCATTTGGTCCCCAATATCTCATGGGTCCGTTTGGGTTAAACATGACATTATCATGGTTTATGTATGTAAATGGTGGACAATTGTTCCATGACATATAACTAGGACCATGAAAGTTTCTAGGTATGTTTTGGTTCCAATTATTTTGATAAGTATGTTGTGGATTAACTATACTCTTTGGAAAGGGGTGTTTGGGAAAACTCATTTGAGGTCTCTGTTGATCCGTTTTAACTCTATATTCATTTCTAGCTTGTCCTCTTCCTAAAGATACTGCTGGTTTATGTTTATTATTGGTTATACTACTGTTAGGTTTCTTAGTAACTTTAACAAACTCGGAACGGTCGACTTTGTGAACCTTCTGTTCAACTTCTGTACTCGCGGATCCTTTGGATACACTTGGCGGATCCAAATTTTTGGATCCGTCGGATCCGTGAGTGTCCAACTTGGTTGAATCAGTTTTATTCACAGTCTGTTCCTTATAATCACTTAAGGTTCCTAGTTTCATAAAGCCTAGTCCTGTTTTATCATGAGGTAGCTTTTGCATTTTCATTATTTCATCTGCACAACTTATGTTTTTATCAAACCTTTTAAACTTTGAATTTTGTTTGATCAAATCTTCCTGTGTGGTTCTTAAGGTTTCTAATTCAAGTTTTAGTTCTTGACAAGACACACACGTTTCTTTACTATCTTTACCTTTTTCAATTCGTATTGCTTTTTCTTTAAGCCAAAATACTTCATTTTCTAAAAGTGTTGTCTTTGTTTTCAAAAACTTGTTTTTGTTTATGATTTTTAAAGTAACGTCACACAGTTTTTTATATTCTACTTCTAAGGTTTCGTCATCTATAGAGGAGTATGAGTCAGAATGTACCTCTTCTGTGTCATTAGCCATAAGTGCCATTTCGTTGTTCTTAGGCTCATCATCATCATCTCCTTCACTATCGCTCCAAGCTCCACTAACGAAGGCTTTTTGAGACTTGGTCTTTGGAGGCTTTGGACATTCTCCTATTAAATGACTGGAGTCACCACACCTATAGCATTTCCTATCAACCTTACCTTTCTTATCGTCACGATCTTTCCGAGAGGATTTCTTTTCATCACGAGGTGGTTTTACAAACTTTCCTCGTCTCCTGAAGAATTTCTTGAAATCCCTCATGGCCATGGCATACTCTTCATCATCACTGTTTGAACAAGACTCATCATCATCACTTGACTCGACTTTGGCTTTCAAGGCAATAGACTTAATCTTCTCCTTTTTGCCTTTGACAATTTCCGAGTCTTTTTCCATAATCATTTCATGAACTTTTAGGTTTCCTATGAGCTCATCCAGTGTCATGCTTGAGAGATCTTTAGATTCTTCAATAGCTTTCACCTTTGCTCTCCATTTCGGATGGAGTGCTCTTAGAAATTTCCTGACAAAATTCTTACTAGAAAAAGATTCATCAAGTGCTTTAAGTGATGTAATAATAATATTGAACTTAGCAAACGCACTATCAATGGTCTCATCTTCAGAGATAACAAATTGTTCGTATTGTTGGACAAGAAGATCAATTTTGTTATCTTTTACTTGTGAGTTCCCTTGATGTGTGATAATAAGAGATTGCCAAATATCCTTAGCCGTTTTACACATAAAAACTCTTTCATATTCTTTCTTAGGTAAGGCATTATAAAGCATCATTTTGGCTTCATTATTTTTGGCAATTAGTTTCTTTTGCTCATCACTGTGACGAGTAAGAGAAGCTCCTTCATCCCGACCACCTGAAATATTATTACTAATAGGTTTGTAATCACCATCAACTATAATATACCATAGATCTACGTCCTTTGACTTTACATAAGTCTCAAAACGATTTTTTCAATAAATAAAACAATTTGGTTCAAATAGAGGTGGTCTCTGCATAGATTGCCCTTCTTTAAAGTTTTCAAAATCCATGGATCGTTTTAAGATTTAAAATACAATATATTTTAAAGATCTTAAGTAACGTAACTCTTGATGCCAATTGTGGAAAACTAGAAGGGGGGTTGAATAGTTTTTACCGTTTTTCAAGTTTTATTTGCTTTGTTACTATATGTTAATTTCAAAGGAAACAATCACAAATAAATAATCACACAATGTAAACAAAAGATAAGGAGAGGAAAGATCAAACCACACGATACTGTTGTTTATAGTGGTTCGGCTACAAGGACTCTCTTCCTTGCCCTACTCCACTCCCCGAGTTTCCTACTCGAGAGTTTATCTTTCACTAAGAAACAAACTCCTTTTCTAGGCGGAGAAAACCTTTACACGTCGCTTACTTCCTTTTCCGGTACTAAGCTAAACACCGGGTTCTTTCACAAGGTAGAACCAACCTGACGTCGCCTATTTACTTTACCGACACTAAGCTAGATGTCGAGTTCTTTACACGGGTACAACTACTCCCTACACTCTTTGTGCTTTAAGGACTAAAGCACTAACCACACTAACTGATTACAAATGATAGATATGATGTGTGAAACAAACTACAATATCACACAGTAATGCAACTAAAGGATTACGGTTCTGTAGATCCTTGAATGCTTGATCTCTTTTCTACAAAATGAAAGATCAAAGTGAAATGCAACTATGAATGATGTTAGTAAGATATGTACTGAATGAATATGTGTGTTAAAGCTATATGAGTGATGAGAGAGCCAAATGATCAGCTTCCTATTTATAGGCAAGCTGATCTTCAGCTCACGGATCCCACGGATCCCTCACAAGGGATCCGTCCTTCATTGGATTTGGATCCGTAGGATGTGACAGCTAAGGTTTAGTTGTATCTTACCATATCTTAGTTGTATCTTACCATATCTTACCAAATCATCCAAGATCCTCAAATGTCAACTATGTATCTTGCAAATCTAAACAAGATATATCAAAGATATTGTATGTGATGTATGCAATGATGTCATGGAGTGATTTTAGAATTAAAGTTTCCTTTTAAGGAAACAAGTTACTAAATAAGCAAACTTGTAATTCTTGGTTATTATGTGAAGTGTAAAATGTGTACTTAAGAGACTTAAGCTAGTATTTATTATTTGCTAAAAGATATTCCTTTTATTTGTCATTAACAAAACTAACAAAAGATCAAAGAATATAAATAACGTTTTTGAGACGCTATTTGTATTAACAGTATTATCCCATGAGTGACACAAAACTCATTGAACCTATTATTCACAAATTCAGTACCATTATCACTTCTAAAAAATTTAACGGTTTTCTGGAATTGATTTTTGATCAGATTAAAGAAGGTATGGACACAATCAAACACTTCAGTTTTAGTTTTAAGCAAGTATACCCAAACAGCCCTGGTATAATCATCAACAATAGTCAAAAAATACTTATATCCTTCTCTACTGGTGACCCGATAGGGTCCCCAAACATCAAGATGGACAAGATCAGCAAGCTTAGAGGTTTTATGTTCACTCAAAGGAAAGGGTTCTCTGGTTTGTTTAGCCTTTTGACAAACTTCACAAAATTCCACATTATCATTACTATCAAATTTAAGATATTTGTTTAAAACTCTTAGGACTTGGTCAGAAGGGTGACCAAGCCTGCAATGCCACAAGTGTTTAGACAAACCAGAGAAAGGACAAGGTTGGTTTCTAGACGGAAAATTACCTTCAGTTTTATCAAAAAAATATAATCCATCAGACTGTCTACCAGTCCCCAGAAGTTTCACATCCCTCGAACCCTGAGATAACACATAGCATTTAGATTCATCAAAGGCCACTACAAATTTGCTGTCTCTAGCAATCTTATGAACAGACATGAGACTCACACAATATTCTGGAACAACAAGCACATCATATAGAGTTAAGTTGTTGGTTAGGACCATATTTCCAACTTTTGTAATTAAAGCCTCTGTTCCATTAGGATGAGAGACTTTAATTCCAAGTTTGGAAATATCGACAACATTAACCAAAAACTTATCAGTGTATGTTAAGTGTTGATTTGCCCCAGAATCAACTATAATGCCAGCTGCAAAAAGTGCAGCCATGGCCTTACTATTGTTGCAAAAAAATCTTTGAAAATTTTGGTTAAAAAACTTGTTGTTGTTAAAAACTATACCTGCCATGTTGGCATGAACACCTTTGCCTTTTCCATCATCATTGACAGAGGTGTCTTTGATAAGAGATAAGAGTTTAGAAATTTGTTCATCCGAAAGGTTTGAAAGAGAGCTAGAACCAACAGAATTGTTGTTCTTTATAAATCTTTTGTTAAAGTTTTGAGCACCTTGGTTAGAATTAGTTCCAGTATAACCATT
The DNA here is from genome assembly GCA_021014915.2 of Artemisia tridentata subsp. tridentata. Lineage (NCBI taxonomy): Eukaryota > Viridiplantae > Streptophyta > Magnoliopsida > Asterales > Asteraceae > Artemisia > Artemisia tridentata. The sequence goes on from CP139505.1 coordinate 35,133,209, forward strand.
TCGTTTTCCAAAATTAGGAGGGTACCCAATCAACCTAAAATATCTATCCTCAGTGTGCCCATTAAACCCACAATTCTCACAGACAAGAGTAGAACCTCCAGCAGTCCTATTAATCCCATTATTGGTAGCCCTAGAGACATTATTGGGTCTAAAAGAATTCCCAGAGGTTTGGGGCCTCTGAGAATTTCCACGATTAGGCACATTAGAATGAAACACAGAAGACTGAGATCTTTGAGAGACCCCAGTTCCAGAAGAACCAGAGACCACAGCTCTATGAGATTCCTCACTAGAGATAATGGCAAAGGCCCCTTTAACATCAGGCAAGGGGTCTCTAGACAAAATGTTGCTTCTAATTTGCATATAAGAATCATCAAGCCCCATTAAGAATTGCATTAACTTCATTAATTGATTATGTTTCTTAAAATCATCAGCAGCATGACAAGTACATCTAGGCAGTTTAACAAGAGCATCAAATTGTTTCCACAAGGTACTTAGCTTGTTAAAATATTCAGCAATGGATGTGCCATTTTGAGACAATGAATTGATTTTATGATGCAAATTGAAAGTGACAGATCCATCAACTCTATCAAAAGTTTCTTTTAGTTCAGTCCAAACATCAGAAGCTCTTTTAGAAAAAATTTGCCCAAGAAACAATTCCTCAGATATAGAATTTAAGATCCAACCCAAAACAATAGCATTAACTCTGTCCCATTGTCTGCCTAACACATCATCAGTATTAGACCTCCTACAAGAACCATCTATAAAACCAGTTTTATTTTTACCTTCAAGAGCTCAAAGTATAGCACAAGACCACACATTATAGTTTTCAATCCCTTTTAATTTTATAGATATAACAGTTAATGTAGCAGAGTCATTAGGATGCAAGTGTAGAGGGTGACTGATATCAAGTTTGTTAATAAGGGTAACAGGTAAAGCATCGTCTTCCTCTGCATCAGAACCCTGAGCAGAGGCAGGTGGACTACTATTATGCAAAGACATAGAGAAACAAGCAGGCACACAGCAACAATAAGAGCAGATAAATAAGAAAGGTAGAAAGAAGTTCCCAGGCTTCCGTACCACTCAAGGTGGCAGGTCAAGGGCTTTATCTACTAGCAAAAAACACAATAAGAACAATATAATCAACACCAATCAATCAACTTCAACAATCTCTCACATCCTACTCCCCATCAATCTAAACAAGATAAAATAAATTGCAGGAAAATTAAAGGTGCGAGAGGTGTTACAGTGAACGCAAAGCAGGAGCGGAATCAAACCTACTACACCCTAGATTCACTTAGTCTAGGGATATAGCAGATATACACAGCGAACCCAGATCCACCAATCAAGATCCACCAAACCCTAATTTTTAAATTAGGGCAAATTACCAGAACCACTTGCAATCGAAGTAAATATCACCAAATCAATCGATTAAGGTACTTAATCGACCTCAGGAACCTTTAAATCGTAAAAACCCCAAATTACCCAAACCCTAATTTTCTCAAAAAAGTTTTTCAGAGCAACCTGGCTTTGATACCATGTAGGAAAACTGAACTTAACCAATTAGATTAATAAAGAAAATGTTTTACAATCTCAAACTGTTCTCAAACAGCCAATACAAACGCTTGATCTCAATCAAGTATATCAAATGAAAGTACAAAGAAGTGAAATGATATTTTGTGGTGGTATCAATAGTGAGGGGAGAGCAGATATATATAGAACACCAGTAGAGGTCGTTTTCCATGGTAGAGACAAGAAAACGGCTTCTACACACACACGAACAAAACACTCTAACGGGTGTGAGTCTGAGTGACTCAGCCCTAGTGTATATCTTCCAGCATTAGCACAAAGCACCCTTCATCTTTTTCTTCTTAGCTTTCAGCCACAAAACATTCCACCAGGCTTAAACTGAAAATACAAACAAGGCAACATTAGTCCCTTAACTTTATTCCAGGCCAAAGTTATATTTTAACAGAATGTTATATTAATTACTATCCACAAACGTAATAACTACTATAAACTACAAGATATTATGCAGAATTAGACCTAACATATCTTAGACATGGTTCACGAATTTTATCAAACACTTTGTAGGCATTATTATAATCCCTTTTTCTCACTCACATTTTTACTTGACTATTTTTTACAGATAAGGAATGAATTTGCTCACCTCAGAGTCCCCCTTGAAAATATCCTATCTGCCACCAACAATTTCGCTGAAGAAAATGTCATCGGACATGCTGGGTTTGATAAGACATACAAGGGACAGCTCTTGTGGTCCGGTGAGTTGATTGATATCTGTGCTCGGAGGTTTAAGAAAGAAAGGAAGGATGGAGAACAACAGTTTTGGATGGAGATTTCAATGCTTTCTAGTCTCAAGCATAAAAATCTGGTTTCTCTTGTTGGGTTTTGTGATGAGAATGATGAGAAGATCATCATTACCAAGCTTGAGATCAGAGGAAGTCTCTGCCAATATCTAAGTGACCCGATGTTGTTGACATGGGTGCGAAGATTGGAGATATCTGTCGGTATTGCCCATGCATTGAGCTACATTCATTTTGACGAGCCACGCGATTTCAGCGTAATACACCGGCTCATTAGCAGTGGCGGAGTTCTAATAAATGATGACTGGGAACCCAAGTTAGGTGATTTTGAATGTTCCATGAAGATTAAAGCATCTAAAAGGCACCATTCATTTCATACTAATACTGCTATTCATGTGAAAGGGTATGGAGATCCAACATATATTGAGACTAAAAGTGTGAACCACAAGTCGGATATGTACTCGTTTGGGATAGTATTGTTTGAACTACTGTGTGGTAGGGAATCAATAAGTGGTAGAGAATCAATAAGTGAGGATCCAGATAATAAATATTTAGCTCCAATGGCCATTTTCCATTATGAAAAGAAAATATTAGATGAAATAATTGATCCGGTCCTTTGGAAACAAATGGATCCGCAATCATTCAACGTTTTCGCGAAGACAGCATATGACTGCTTGAATGAAGAAAGATTTCACTGCCCGGATATAAGTGAGGTTATCACAAGACTGGAGGAAGCCTTGAAACTTCAATTGGCACATCAAAATGTTGTAAGACGTTGTTTTTTTTTTTTTTTTTTTTTTTTTTTTTTTTTTTTTTAAAATAATTTGTATTTATTGATAATATTGACACAAGTAAAATTATTTACTTATTACTTTAAATATGATATTAAAGGAACACTCAATAGTTGCGGCGAAAGTTGAAGATGCATCATCCAATCATGAAAAGGTAATTGTTTAAGTCACTCAAACTTTAGAAAAGTGAACTCCATATCTACACGTGTCATTTTTGGAGCACTTGGTAATGTTTTCTTGTTTGGTACATATAGGGATCATTGACCACCATATCTACACGTGTCGTGTCCCATGTCAGCAAAAAGACAAAGTCTTTCCTCAAAGATCTTTCTCACTTAAAACTCAGCTATCAAGATATAGCATCAGCAACCAACAATTTTGCTGATGAGAATATTATCGAAAAGTTTAAGCTTGGAGAAATTTACAAAGGCCGTCTCTTACATTCTGAACAATTCATCGATATTACTGTTAAGTGTTTCTATTTGCTGTTGAGCAAAAGGTTTTGGACGGAAGTTTCGATGCTTTCTAGTCTCAAACATAAGAATCTTGTGTCTCTTATTGGGTTTGATGAGGACAAGGGCAGTAAGATTATCATATATAAGATGCAGGCCAACCGAAGTCTCAAAACATATCTAAGTGACCAGAACCTCACATGGATGCAAAGGTTAAAGATATGTGTTGGTATTGCAAAGGCATTGAGTTACATCCATTATGATCCTGGACGAGATTTTAGTGTCATACATTGCAACATCAGGAGCTCGAATATTTTACTAGATGACAAATGGGAACCCAAGTTATCTGGTTTCGAACTTTCGTTGAAAAATACAGTAGCTCGGAGGCACCGTCTTCTTCTTACTCGTGATATTGTTAAGAATGTATACATGGATCCAAAATATGAAAAGACTGGTGGGGTAACCCACAAGTCAGACGTGTATTCATTCGGTGTTGTGTTATTCGAAATCTTGTGCGGACGGAGTGCCGTTCTTCCGAATGAAGAGTTGGGAGAGGGATTATTAAGTAAATTGGGCAAATCTAATTTGGATGTTATGATCGATCCGCATTTACGGAAACAGATGGACCCAAAATCATTAGAGATATTCTCAAAAACAGCATATTGCTGCCTAAAAGAGGAAAGAGCAGATCGCCCATATATAGATCAGGTTGTCAAAGGACTTGAGAAAGCGTTGGAAGTTCAACGAAAACATGAAAATCCAGTAAGAACATCAACTTTGTTTGTTATCTTTATGTAACAATAATTGTTATATTTTAATTTGCAACGTAACTCATATTCTATTCTCTTGCATATATTATTATAGGATCTTTCGAGGAATGTAGTTGACGGTACATCATCCAATCACTTGAAGGTAATTAAACTCTTTGAACTTTTTATTTATATGCAGATAGGAATTACTTTATACGTTTTCTTTTTAGGTACCAAACAAGTATATGGCTTTAACCGTATGTGATTTTATTTTACATTATAATCTTTTTAATGTGTGAAATCTATCAAAAGTAACGTTAAAATTCTAAATCTCGTTTAGTATCATTAAAATAAGTATGGTTAGAATTTTAATGCTTGTTTTAAACCATGTTGCCGAACAAGTTTTTTTTTTTTTTTTTTTTTTTTTTTTTTTTATCAAACACACATGAATTGTTTCGAACCAAAGCGTTCTTCAAAGTTCGTCTTCGCATTTTCGAGATGATCAGCCTCATTTTCACCACTTCTACGCTGCAAATGTTTATAAACAACGTTGAATTTTTGACAATCACCATTAATCCTCGTCCATTTACCCGTGATCATATTTTTGGAACGAGGGTCACCGGCAGTCTGAACGTTGAACATCTCCATAATTTGGTTCCAAAAGTAATCTTCGGAACGGTCATTTCCCATTTCTTTGTCTTGGGAAATTTCTATCCAAATTTCCGCAAGTAACTTTTCTTCGGCCCAGGTCCATTTCCTATTCACACGCGTACCTACTGCTTCCACGTCATCGTCATCGTCCGCATCCAAATCCACGGCTTTTTTTTTATTTTTTTGCCATCGTTTTTTTCCTCGGGATTTGGCCGGTTCACGTGCTTGTTGTACTTTGAATTGTGAACCTGATGGTTGTGATTCAAATTGTGGTTGTGGTTGAGATTGAGGAAACGTTGAAGGTTGTGACGGGTTAAAAAAACTGTGGTGCCGGAAATCGTTGGGGGTGATTTGCGAATCCTTGTTGAAACGCATATTGTTGATTAAGGTAAATTGCCTCCGGGGTCAATTGCGTACCATATGGCGACGACGAGTTAGAATTTTGCGACGAGGGGGTAGACGGGTTTGACGAACCCCCGTATTGTTGTGGGTTTGACGTGAGGAGGTTCGTGAAATTGCCGCCTTCATTCGGGTTTTGAGACTTTTTTTTTTTTTAGAGTTGAGATATAGAGAGTAATGTTATTTTTTGGTTGATTTGTATGTGAGAAAAATATATGTAGTGGTTTGGTATTTAAACGGTAATATATCCGTTTTTTCTTCGTCCTTTTCCCAATCAAACGTTCCAACTGTCAGAATTTTGCCTCGCCGTGCAGACGACGAGGCTTGGAGTGGCGAGAAAAAACGGGCTGGGGCGGTGTGTTGGCGAGGCACAACGAAGTGCCACCGTGGCACGGCGAGGCACGGCGAACATTGCACCTTGTGCTCTTATCATTAATACCTTGTACTCCAATATACTTTCCAACATATTCATGTGTCTCACTCCTCTTCAATTTCATATACACTCATCTTGATATTAAACTTGTCAACCCATGAATATACACTCAATTTCAGATTACCAAAATACCAGCATCTTACTGCTAGTTTTTCTTTCCACAGCAGGAGAGTTCTTCCCTTTCAAAATCAGCAACTTGTCTTTTAAAGTTTCCATTACAACATTTAATAATGTCTCTCCATTCCTTTCAGTATCCTGAAAAATCCTCCAATTCCACTATTGTCAAATAAAGTATCCTGCAACAGCTACGAAAACATGTCACTGGAAGCAACTTCAAACATCAAATGACTAAATATCAACACTAAACAAAAGTATTTGCAACGTTAAACAATTTACTGTTACACAAAGCACATGCCATAGTTTTTTTTTTTCCTTATGAATACCACTTTATGAACTTATCCACAAGACAAAAACATGTATTTGAATGCAATGAGGGAACCAAACAATACAATTCCAATCCATATTATCCCATCAAAACTGCATCGGGTAGACAAAGTATCGCCCATGTAGTCCATACTTACACCATCTGATTATGGACCAAATGCTTTAAAAGAACCTTAGGAGCAAATATTGACTACATTAACCAAGACTATATCTCAACATGAAGTCACTAATCAAAACAATTCAGCATAATAAGACCATTCACTTCCTAAACATGTAAAGAATGTCATATTAATTACTATCCACAAACGTAATAACTAGTACTATAAACTACAAGATATTATGCAGAATTAGACCTAACATATCTTAGACATGGTTCAGGAATTTTATCAAACACTTTGTAGGCATTATTATACTCCCTTTTTCTAACTCACATTTTAACTTGACTACATTAACCAAGACTATATCTCAACATGAAGTCAGATATCTACTCCTTTGGGATAATATTGTTTGAACTATTGTGTGGTAGGGAATCAATAATTGACGACCAAGATAATAAGTATTTGGGCCCAATGGCCATTTTCCATTATAAAAAGAAAATACTAGATGAAATAATTGATCCGGTCCTATTGAAACAAATGGATCCGCAATCATTCAACGTTTTCACAAAAACAACATATGACTGCCTGAATGAAGAACTGTAAGAAGGGAATTCTCTCTTACTGATAGAGAGATTTGAAATATTATTATATAATGATGATGATACAACAATACAAGGAAAGAACTAAATACAATTAATTTACATAACAATCACAATAAATACTAGAGATATTCTAGGAATAATATTAGCTGGAGATATCATCTTTTATCCCCTTGCAAGCGAAACGGCGGTGGATGAACGCGAAGCTGATCACGAAAAAACTCAAATTGTGGCCGTGGTAAGCTCTTTGTGAAGATATCCGCAAGTTGAAGCTTGGTAGGAACAAACTGAGTATGTAATTTCCCAGACATGACCAATTCCCTAACAAAATGATAATCCAAGTCGATGTGTTTGGCGCGTTTGTAAGACAGTGGATTTTGACTCATAAATAACGCACTTTTGTTATCACAAAGAAGAGTCGGCCGAGTAGCGGGAAGAGCATGAAGTTCCTTTAATAGATGTGTAATCCAAACAATTTCTGCTGCATTTGCCATAGAGCGATAATGAGACTCACAAGAACTTGAAACTGTTGGTTGCTTCTTTGCACTCCACAAAACTAAATTACCTCCTAGAAAAATTGAGTAACCATAGGTAGACCTTCTTGTTTCAATGCACCTGACCCAATCCGCATCTGAATACCCTAAGATTGACGAAGACGTGGGACAAGTAAACACAAGACCATGAGAATGTAAGAAGGGAATTCTCTCTTAGTGATAGAGAGATTTGAAATATTATTATATAATGATGATGATACAACACTACAAGGAAAGAAATAAATACAATTAATTTACATAAAAATCACAATAAATACTAGAGATATTCTAGGAATAATATTAGCTAGAGATATCATCTTTTAAGAACGATCTCAACGCCCAAATATTGATGAGATTGTCACTAGACTTGAAAAAGCTTTGAGATTTCAATTGGAACGTGATAATGCAGTAAGACTTTTTTTTTTTTAACTCTTTAATCTTTTTTTCATAACTAGCAGGGTACCCGCGCGTTGCGGCAGCGGGTACCCTCAAAAAATATTTTCTGGTGAATCATGTATTTTAGTTTATTATATTCTTTTTGACAATAAATTACGGATATCAAGAATTTCATGTGACGTATTTCAACTCCTTAACTAAGGAATTTATTTTGTCTTTTTGGGTATTTTCTAAGGACATTTGTATAACATGAGCCCGTTTGTCCCATGCCCGTTTAGCCCGTACCCGCTTGGCCCGTGCCCGTTTGGCCCGTGCCCGTTCGGGCTCGAGCCCTTTGGCCCGTGCCCGTTCGGGCTCGAGCCCATTCGCCCCGTTGCCCGTTTGGGCTTGAATATTTGTATAATATGCTTTATTATTTGTATTAGTAACATTTAATGCATGAATTGTGTTTAAGTTGGTTGTATAATATGCTTAACAATTTGTATTTCTAATGTAAGGGGTGTTTTAATAACCGCATTAATTTTATTTATTGACCAGTTAATTAATTGACTACATTAAATATCTTGACCATATTAATAGTGCTTTGTATTGTATTTAATGTTAGTAAGTGTGTTTTAATTAGTTGTACTTTTAGGTTAAGAACTTGTAATGCTGAATTTTAAGTATTTCTATTTAAAGATTGTATTTAATGTTAGAAAATGTGTTTTAATTAGTTGTACTTTTAGCTTAAAAACTTGTAATGCTGAATTTTAAGTGTTTGTATTTAAAGAAGGCATTAATGCTTTATAAAGGAGTAAGATTTTTGTAAAATATAAAATATAGGGTATAAAGTATATGGGTATTTATTAAATTGGGTTAATGGCATCTAATAGCAACGTATTTTTCCATTTCTTCAAATATCAGATACGAACACAAAAAAATACCATTATACCCATCCAACTCTTTGCACCGTGTAACAACCGCGAATTTCCAGGTCCTTGCGCAACCTTAAGCTCGATATGATCTATTTATTTAGTTTATGTGTTCACTATTATGTGTGTTTGCGAGCTAGACCACACACGCGAGTCGGCACAAATAAACCTAATAACACGTAAAATATTGATTTTAGCGAGATAACACGAACATGGACGTATTTATAATCAATTTGATTGGAAAAATTATTTTAAAATCAGTGGAACACATTAAAATCATTCGGGAAAATGTCTCGGTACTCAAATCTATCCCGGTTACGTGTTATAGGAAGTTTGGCCAAATGCCACTTCCCACCCCGCGCCCAAGTTACACAATCAGTCCCTAAGGGACATTATGTATTTATTCTTAGTCCTTTGACTATAAAAGCCTAAGTTATACCCTCATTTAGGGTTATTTCCTTCTTTTTCACTCACCAGCCGCACCCTATCTCTCTCTCTCTCTTCACCCTCTTTTCTCCGGCCAAAAAATCCGGCGACCTCCATAAGACCACACCACCGCTCCTTTTATTACATCACCACCACCAAACCTCAACTCTTGCAACCCTTACCCCGTTTCTAAACAACACGCGCTCAAAACTTTCATTCCAACATCACCACGCGCCATCACATAATTTTTCCGACCAAGATTCGTTGATATCCGAGTGTATTAAAGGTGGGTAACACCGAGTCACCCGTGGTTGTGGCTCGGTGTGCAACAACTCGACTGTGTCGAGTTATATTTATAGTTTTTGGTTCGATTTGAGGGTTAAAACAAATGGGTTTTACATTTTTATTAACTAAAAATCAGTAATAAACGTTTGGTATCTTTTATTGTTGTGCGGTTGTGTTCTTCTTTTGTTGTTACCGTATCATCATGATACTACCATGTGTTTTGCTGTTAAAAATGTGAATGCATTCAAATCGGTAATATGCATCTTATCAGATTTATGATTTTTTTAAAAATGTTAATACTCTTTAATTTTGTTAAAAAAAAGTGTTTTATTTAGTTGTACAATATGAATATCCATTGAAAGCTTGATTAGATTGTAGATTGTGGTTAAATGGTTGTATATTTTGGTGAAGGGGTAAATTAAATTGTGTATTAATTGACCACTTTAATAGCATTAATGTGGTGTTTATTGTACAATATGCTTATTTTCTTGTAAATCTCAAAATTATGTGCATTAAAGTGTTGTAAATCATGTTTTATTTCTTGTAAGTCTGAATTTTAAGACTAAGATGAGAGAGATTCATCCCTACATTATATGTAGTATAGAATAGTTATCCTATACTTATTAATCTACTTATTACTGTTTCAAATTGCTTACGGTTTAGACATAAGTGCCAATTTTTTTTTTTCTAAAGTATGGTTTTGATACGCGAACTTTAAAATGTCTCACTAAATGTTACAAATTTATTTTTAAATAGTGAGTTGTCACGTATAACTAATGGCACATGTCAAATTTTAGCATAAACCCAATAACTTATTACCTTTTTTTTTTTTTTTTTTCAATTAATAATGCAAATTTTGTACGTATGTAACTCTTGTAGTAGCTGGTAAGTCGATATAATTTTTAAAACGTCAAGTATGGAGTTTGGAATAAACAAGTTTTATTTTAGCATGTAAGAGAAAATACATTTCTCTTTTAGTATTTTTTACTATCTGCTCATTATACACGAAAAAATAAGGGGAAATTACATAGACTATAGTTTTTACATGTCTCACCTAAGAAATATACCACATGAATAGATTCTAAAAAGGGGAAACTACAGACTATAAAGGTAAGTTTAGCGAAAAGGAAACACGCTTGTTTTTCCACCAAATGTTTTGTATAAAACAAAGAAAAAAAATAGAGATTGCGTTCATATAGAATATTTTACTTCAAATTATCTAGAAAACATAAAATTTGAATTTTCTACTTTAACAAGGGAAACTATAAAACATATTGCTTTTGTTTTCCTTGTAATCCCTCTTGTTTTCTCGAGAAAAGAAAACAATACCGGGCAAATTCTTTGAAAAAGCATCATACTCGTCTATTTTGTCTCTTTTAAGTATTATGACCATTTTACCCTTTCAAGTTACATAAATGGTCCCTGTGGGTTTGCGAAAATTGCATCAACCGTCCTTACGATAAATTACATAAATGGTCCCTGTCTCTGCGCTAAATTGCGTCCAACGTCCCTGTTTTTTTTCCAATTTTTTTCTGAAATGTTTTTTCGAAATTATTATTTTTTAGAAATTTTTTTTCGAAAAAAATTTAAAAAAAAATTATTTCAGAAAAAAAAATAATTTCGAAAAAAAAATTATTTCAGAAAAAAAAATTCTAAAAAAATTATTTTTTTCGAAAAAAGTTTCTAAAAAAATTATTTCAGAAAAAATAAATGGAAAAAAATTCAAAAAAAAAAAACAATTTTTCTAAAAAATTATTTAAGAAAAAAAATTTCTAAAAAAAATTATTTGAGAAAAAAAATAATTTCTAAAAAACATAGGGACGTTGGACGCAATTTAGCGTAAGGACGGTGGACCATTTATGTAATTTCGAAAAATAGGGACATGGACCATTTATGTAATTTAGCGTAAGGACGGTGGATGCAATTTTCAAAAAATAAAGGGTAAAATGGTCATTAGAAAAAAAAAATTGTCTTTAGTACTCACATGTAGACTAAAATGTAAAGTTTGATAGTCAAAATGTCAAATTTTTTTGTTCGGTACACGAAACACATGTCAAGTATGATGTTTTTTCAAAGAATTTGTGAAAAATTAAATCCCCACTTTTCTTTTATATATCCAAAAATAAAAAGTTTTTTTTTTTTCTCTAACTAAACGTACCCTTACATGTCTCACCTAAGAAATATACCACATTTCGATAAAAAAAAAAAAAAAAAAAAGAAATATACCACATGAATAGATTCTAAGAAACATAGCATATGAGTAGATTTTGTATCATGTTTACAACTCTTCATGTGAAAGATTAATGATTAGATTCTATTATTCTAACATGCCACATGAGTAATTAACCTCACTAAAGTGTTTAACCCTGTGAATCTGCACATTTGATAGGGATCAGTGAGCTTCATATCGGCAGGCGTTGAATCCCATGTCACCAAAAATATAAAAAGAGTAGACGCAAAATATAAAAAGACCAGCGGCGTGACACATAAGTCAAATGTGCATTTGTTTCGTGCTGTATTATCCGCAGCCATGAGCGGAAGGAGTGCAGTTCTTCCAGATCAAGAGTTGGGAGAGGGGTCATTAAGTCAACTGAGAAAATCTGATTTTGATACAGCGTCGAGAGTACTGCAATCGATATATAAAAATCCGGTAAGCTAATGAACTTACTTATCAACTTTATGTGCTAATAATTGTTATATTTATCAACTCAATTCTTATTCTTTTGCAAATTTATTTTAGGAACTTCCAATGAACGCCGTTGACGGTACATCATCCAATTACAATCACCTGAGGGTAATTAATTTCTTTATAGTTTTAGTTTGAGGCTGGTCATCCTAATTAACAAAAAAAAGATGAGAATCTTTTGAATGGTCCATGTGGTTAAGCACGTTTCGCGTCCTTGCTACGGAGAAATTAGACAAGACATTTCTGATGTCACATTTCTGAAGCTGGCACTCTAAAATGATAACCACAGTTAATCCATAACAATGTTTTTACACATCTAAAGCACCTTTAACACCAACCTGCAACCCTCTCCCCTTCAATTGCCTTCCAGCCACCAACTACTTACTAACCACCACATGATCAACACCCAAAATCAGAAAATAAAACACCAACTGTGCCAAACATGCACCATGGACATGCACACATAATCACACTGATCAGCAATCATTTTCATGCATAAAAAAACCATAACTGATATCCAAGAATAAATTTGGAATTTTGAGTTTGTTGTGTCACTTTGTAAGCCATATCATCAATTTATTCTAATGTGTGCATTAACATCACAATAACTACAGATTGTGAATCATTTATGTCACCATTTCAGTACATTGTTACTTTTCCTGTATCTTACTAGTAATTTTTTATTGGGTGCAGCATAGCTCCAAAATGTTGCAGTGGAAGAACTTGGAACACTTGAAGATTGGACTAAATGATATAATCGAGGCTACTAACAATTTTGACGAAGCATATTACATCGGTTCAGGTGGATTCGGTAAAGTGTACAAAGCAGATCTTGAACACTTTGATAGCAGTAATTACTCATCGAAAGAAGGGGTGGATAAATGCGATTTACCCAGAAAACGAAGCACGGTAGCCATAAAGCGCATTAACAATCCAGAAGGAGAACAAGGGTTCATTGCAGAAATTGAAACTCTAACTAGTTGTAAGCATGAGAATATAATCTCTCTTCTTGGTTTTTGTTATGAAGGTAACGGTTCAATGATCCTGGTTTATGAGCATGCTTCGAAAGGAAGTCTTGAAAAATATTTGGGAAGCTGGAATAAAATGACTACTCTTACTTGGGTGCAACGTTTAAAAATATGTCTTGATATTGCACATGGCATGAATTACATTCACACCAACACGGATCACGGCAAACAAAAGATGATACACCGTGATATCAAGAGCGATAATATTATACTGCAGGGAGATAATTGGAAGGCAAAGATTGCGGATTTTGGGCTCGTAAAATTCTACCCAGCGTATCAAGAGGTCAGCACTATCTATACCACTTGGATTGCAGGTACATATGTGTATATGGATCCAGAATATCAGAAGGATGGTAAACTAAGTAAGAAATCAGACATTTACTCTTTTGGAGTGGTATTATTTGAGATCTTGACCGGGACGTTGGCCTATGATTCTGTATACACGAAGGTGAATGAGAAGGGAATTGCACCCATTGCAAGAGATCATTTTGAAAAGGGAACACTAATGGAAATTGTTGATCCCGAGATAAAGGAAGAAATCGGTGGACATGTCTTTTCTCTTAGCAAAGGACCCAATAAAGAGCCTTTGGACATATTTACAGAACTCGCGTTTCAATGTGTGGCAGAAACTCAAGCGCAACGTCCAACAATGGAAGTTGTCATCAACGAACTTAAAAAGGCGTTATACTGTCAGGTAAGTCAATGCTTTAAAGATTTAAATTTGAGTAATATACGCAGATGCCCATGTGCTATATGCCAAATTACAAATAGGAATATTATTATTTATCTTTTTCACTTTTGACACCTATATTTCAAGCCAGTAACCATGGACGGAACCAGGGGTTCTCGCGGGTCCCGGGACACCCATGAATTTTTTCGATGTAGTGTTAATTTTTGAAAAAAAAACATCTATTTTTTCTAAATGCATCTTAAATGCACTCGGTCCATCGAAATGTGTTTCTAGTGTTATTTAGTTAGTATACTTACAAAAAAAATTGTACACCCGGTCATATTTGCTCTTGGTTCCGTCCCTGCCAGTAACACAAGTAATCCCTAATTCAATGTATATTAAATTTACCGAAGAATGCTACAACCACACAATTTTCACACAATGAGTTGCATGTTAATTGTGCATTTATATAGAAGAGAAAATGTATATGAGTTATTTATTTTTTTATTTATTAATTTATTTTTTTTTATTTTTTTTTTACATATAACACCATGACAACTCATTATGTGAAACTTTTAAGTGAAAATTATGAGTGTAAGATATTAACTTTAAAGAAATTGACAAAAAGCCATTAGCAATCATCTTCCTCTATATTCAAAATCGAACCAGATCCATTACACAAATTCTTGCCCAAATTAAATAACTTATAAACCCATGGCTGTAAACTTAGTAAGTTGCCTCGTCAGGATGCGCATAATCTCAACTTTACTCGAATCCAATAAGAGGCATTCCATCATCACAGCCTTACATGGCTGCAAGCTATAGCAGACATGTATTCTGAGGTGCCTGAATCCTGCAAGAACTTAGCGGGCCCAAAATCGACAACATGAGCTTCAAAGCCAGTATCCAAAAGAATGTTGTTTGACTTGACATCACGGTGGAGGATCAACGGTGAGCAATCATAATGAAGATAACAAAGTCCCTTAGCAGCTTCAACATCAATCTTATACCTTGTTTCCCAATGCAAATGACCCTATTTCTTTCCATGAAACATTTTCCCCAAACTCCCATTTGGCATATACTCATACACCAACAAATTCGTCTCATGATTTGAACAAAATCATTATGAGTAAATTACACTGTTCGTCCTTGTGGTTTGGCCGAAATCCTTACGCTCATCCCTCAACTTTTTTTTTTTTTTTTTTTTTTTTTTTTTTTTTTTTTTGCATGCTGAATCACTTATAATGAAGTTTCGTAACACCATTCGTCCTTATCTTTAACAATTGTTAAATAATTTTGTTAAAACCCCCATGTGCCTTGCACATGGGGTAAATTCGTAATTTTACCTTATGTTTTTTCCTTATCTTCTTTGTTATAACACATAGATCCACGAATGTAGTTTTCAAAAGAGTTAGCTTTGCAATCCAAAAAGGGCTAGCAGCGCAGCTTGTTGCTCGTTTGGCTTCAACCACTATGTAAATTGTATTTTGATGAAATATAAAATAGAAGCAATAAAAAAAATTTCTGATCTTTGTTGAACTGATAAAAATCAATCCTCACACCCTAATTCACTCTCCCTCCTCCTTATCTCTCTTTCTCCCATTCAACCACCACCACAATTAGTTATCATCATCAAATCGTGTGGCTCCACCTATTCAACCACCATCGACATCCGCCACCCCCTCACAATTAAAGTGATAATGAGAGATTTAAAGTGAGAGAGTAAAAAAATGGTTTAAAATAGCTTTAAAATAAGCATGCAAAATAGAGGTAGAAAAAAAATGACAAAAATACTCCAAGTGGGCAAACTTAACGAGCAAAGATAATGGGAGTTACTAAAAGGACTAATAGTGTTACGAAACTTCATTATTAGGATTCAGTATCCAAAAAAAAAAAATTTTTTTTTAAAAAAGTAAATGGATGAGCGTAGTGTTTTCAGCCAAACCACAAGGAACAGTGTAATTTACTCAAATCATTATCTATACTACTTTATAATGTATTTGAGACATTCCTAAAATGGGAGACTTAAAATTTCAAGCAACACTCTTACTAATAATGAAAAATAAAGTTACATGTGAAAAATTAAGCGTCTTAAATTTTTTACTTGTAATAGCCATCCAATAAACACCTAATAAATGTTATTTTTAAAACACCCCTACAATGAAAAATAAATGTTATTATACATATTGTACAAACTAATAAACACACAAAGCTGCATACAATTTTTATGAAAACAAGTTGATGATATATATAATAGTTGTCAGGATCCCGATCCTGATCTTAGGATCTTAAAATTTTACGATACCGCAAAGCAAAAACGATCCAGATCCTACATAGGATCTTTGCAAACTTAAGATCTTATAGGATCACTCACGATCTTGACCATACGATCTTAAGATCTAATCCGATCCGATCTTACTTTTCTCGGGTTACAAACTTAAAAACTATAAATTTATGGGTTGTTTTTTTGTAGAATTCAAAAAACAGCATGTTAATCTTTTTAAACATTTCATAATCATAATTTATGACAATATTTCTATGAAACATTCATAATATTTTGTGTTTATAACGTATAATAATTTGTTAATTTGTATAATATTACAAAAACTATTAAGAAATAACATTAGAGTAGGATCTTAAGATCCCGATCCGATCTTACGATCACGATCTTGCAAAGACGAAAATGATCCTGGGTAGGATCCCGATCTTGAAAATCTTGGTATATATGGTTTTAAAAACCGGATCAGACCAACGGGTTCAACCGGGAATCGGAGTCACTACCGGTTCGGCTAACCAATAAAATCCGTCCGAAAACGAACCTGAAAGGACCGTCGAAACTGGTAAAAACGGATTAATCGGGCCGGATCGGGATCATTTTCTTCTTGTTTTTCTCAGGTTAATCAGCGCGTCATTATTATTTTGTTGGTGCGTGATCTTTAATCATAGGGTAACCGTCGCTGCAACGCTCGGGTACCCTGCTAGTAATATCACAATGTGTCTATCCCAAATCCTTCCTAAAGTCTGAATCTCATAATTGAATCCATGGTCATGTCACGAACCACGACTCATTACTGGCACTCTATTGACTGTTCACCACAATGGAATTCAAACCTAAACAAATAATCATAATACAGATTCATGTTCGCCACACCTCCTCCTTCATGTTCATGTTCACCTTTATCTTCTTCAAAATCAGAATTCAAACCTTGAGGGAATCGTTTTTCAAGCTCATGTACTGCCAAAAGTATACTTTGGAGAGCTTCCATTGGACAAGATCATTACAAGATGCAAAAGTCATAACTCACCACATGCATTTCTCCTTTCCGATAAGGACGTGGTGGACACGGCTTAAGAAGACAACCACTCTCACTTGAACCAAAAGAACAATGAAGCAAAGTGTCGACTATATAGCTACTGCCACGTGTAGGAGGCAACGAGCCAACTAGTGGGGCGGGGGTTTTTTTTTTTACCACATTAACCAATAACCACTACTCGGCCAAAACCCGGATCCGAAAAAAACCAGAACCAGATCCAAACCGGATCAGATAAGAGTCAAAGTCAAGGAACCGGATCCGGTTCCGAACCGGATCGGATATTTCCGGATCCGGCCTCAAAAATACCCGGACCGATAGCACCGGTTCCGGTTTGGAACCGAACCGGATCGGATCCTAGGAACCGGTCAGACCGGATCTCAAGAACCGGTCAACATAAGTTATTCCTATGCAGCTTGTCTCGATATTTTTGTATAAATTAGATGATTTAGATCAGTGGGCTACTGGGATTTAAGGCCCAACAATGGCACTTGGTTTGTATTAAAAAAGAATAAGAAGGAAGCAATGCAGTAGCAATAGGAGAATGAAATATATAGCTCACTGTCTTCACAGTGGGCATGTCAAATTTCGGGTTTCCGATTTTTTTTTTCGTTCGCGTTTTCCATACAATAAACTTAATAAACTTCGACTTTTATTAAAAAAACTCATAAACGTCACACACAAAGTACTTGAATCACAAATTTATTACATTTTGACTACTTATTCTTTTGCGGTTTCATCTCTTTCTTCATCTTCAACTTCAACAGTGGACCTTGCGGCGCTTGTAGCTTCATCGTAAGCGACTTCTTCTTCGGAGAGATGGATTACATAACCCTCTTCCACCTCGACCTCTTGTAATTGTTTCTCGTATTTCATCGATTCTTCAAGCATTGAAACGTGTTGTATACGTTCATTCTCATCCAAATAATCCTTCAAGCAAATACACATCTCCAAAGATAAAGGTGTGAGTCTTGTTATTCTTATCGACAATACCCTTCCACTAGTAGAAAAAGCCGATTCAGAAGCAACGGTAGAAGCTTGTACGCTTAGTAAATCCCGGGCCATTGCGGCTAGAACGGGAAATTGAGGTTCCCTTTGTTTCCACCAATTCAAAACATCAAAATCCTTGAACTCTTCGGGTGTGATAGTGCTTAACCAATCGGTTCCCGTATATCTCCCAAATTCGTTGCTCATTACATTCTCACTTCTAGCCCGTTTACCACTTTCTTGTCTTAAATTTGAAAATAAGTCCAAATCCGGATCCACGTTTGAAGACGAAGCCCACATGCTTGCAACCGAACTCGTTCCCACATTTGATTCACCATATTTCTCAAAATACACATCAAATAAACGTTTGAAATTACTCTTAAACGTGTCTTGGGCTTTTGTGACATAGAAAGGGTCTATTTGGGTCAAATCCAAGTCTAGTGCAATTTTATCAATAAGATATTCCACCCCGCTAAGGTTCAAACGTGGGTTAATTGCGGCGGCACAACTAATTACCGGTGGAATTTCTTGAAAATATTTTCTAAGTTTTTCTTTCATCGGTAAAACCATATTTGCAAAAAGTGGACCATCATATTCGTATGTCCCTAATTTTCTACACATCTTAAAAAGTTGGTTGAGGACCAAATGACTCGTGGGATAATAAACACCCGATAAGATAGTTGTTGCGGTTTTAAAAACTTTGAGTAATTCGGTTATCT
Source organism: Artemisia tridentata subsp. tridentata (assembly GCA_021014915.2). Lineage (NCBI taxonomy): Eukaryota > Viridiplantae > Streptophyta > Magnoliopsida > Asterales > Asteraceae > Artemisia > Artemisia tridentata. The sequence continues at coordinate 35,152,098 of CP139505.1, forward strand.
TTTGAATAAGACTCCAATTTTCAACCGAAAATGGTACCATTTCCTCATACCTAGATGTAGCGCAAAGATTATCATGAAAATGTTGCAAAGTTAATTTTTGGCGTAAACCACTAACAAACATATTATAAGTCGAATTCCATCTTGTAGGCATGTCCCAATTTGGAGTTAAAAAAATAGAATTCGAGTCATGACACAATTTTATATAATCCACATATCTTGTGCCTCCACGTTGAAAAATATCTTGTAACATTTTTCAGAAAGTTTCTCTTAAATTATACATTTGCTCGGTCGCAAGTCCGCTTTGCACAACCAAATTAATGATGTGTGCAACACATCGACTATGATAAAACATGCCATCAAGAGGTGGTCGGTAATTTAGCATTATCCTAGACACCGCATTTGTATTATTAGAAGCGTTATCAAATGATATTGAAATTTTTTTTTTTTTTTCTATTTTAAACGTTTTCATAACACATCTCAACATCAAACTTAAATTTTCACCCGTGTGCGGACATGCAAAGATTTCAAAAGCAATCGTACGTTTCATCATTTGCCAAGTAACGGGATCAACCCAATGTGCGGTAACACAAATATACGAACCGGGCAAACCATGACCCGCCGACCAAACATCGGTTGTTAAGTTTACACTAGTTTTTAAAGCATCAAAACCAAGTATTAATTCCTTTTTAACTTTTTGCCAAGATTTAATACAATCACGTTTAAGAGTTTGACGACTTACATGAGTGTATCGTGGTTGAAGCCTTTTTTGAATCAACCTCGTTAACCGAGGGTTGTCGAAGTGGTTGAACGGCAAACCCTCTTGAATCACAAAGTGTGCTAAATCTTGACGAAGCGCCCTCTCGTCATACTCAAAAATACTCCCATCTCGTCCCATAGTAGTTTGTTCCGATACCGAAGCGCCTTTTGTTGCTTCACAATGTACATTCGTGTGCTTCTTCAACGTAGAGTTCCTGTCGGCTCGGATATAAGTGTGACAAGCTTTACATTTAGCCTTGGTTGATCCATCCAAGAACTTAACCAAGTCGAAATTGCACCAAATTTCTTTGTTTCGGGTTGTTGGTGTAATCCCAACTTCAATCGGTTCATTTGTAGAACCTTGAGCGGTGGGATTACCGGTATTTGATGTTGAGTTTTGAGAAGCTCGGTTTCTAAACATCGTGAGCGTTTTTTATCAAGTTTGTGAGTGTTTTTAGTGTGTTTGATTCTTGTGATTCAACCAAAATTAACATTGGTATTTATAGGGAAGATTAGGATGTTAAAATGGTGCAAAAGGTGGGAAAAAACCCGTTAGAAAACGGGCAAAAAAACAGACCCAACGTCTACTGATGCTACTGCCTCCAAAAGTCTGGAAAAGTGTAATAATAACGTTGGATCCGGTTCGGAACCGGTTCCCAAGAACCGGATCTCGAACCGGTGTGTAAATATCCGGTTCTGAACCGGTTCGAGCAGCAAAAACATGGAATCGGATAGGAACCTCCGGATTTTCTAGGAACCGGACCGGATCATCTAAGATCCGGTGTTGACCGGATTCGAATTTAGATTTTTATCCAGTTCCGGTTCAGGAACCGGTTCGCTTGGCCAACTCTACTCCCCAACCCCAATCTGTTCCAGCTTTTCAAATCAAAGCTCAATTCAAAACATAAAACTAAAATCAAAATCTAATTAATTATAACTTAATCCCTAAATCAAAACATAGAATTCCAAACCAAATCCCTAAATAAAAATGATATTGATCAAACCCTTAAAATGAAATTCAAAATCCTAAATAAAACCAAAATTGAATCAAAATCTTGATGAGGATGTTGATGGGTATTTGGCAGATTTACATCAGTATGGTGGGGATGATGGGTAATTAAATTGGTGGATTTAGAGGAAGTAGACGAGTACCCGTGCATAGCAACGTGATTTTATAGCGGCAAATAGTTTTAGTGATAAAAAAAGTTTATGGGTTATAAAAGAAAAATAAGAAAAGTTTGAGGATTTAGGGATTAAACACAATGTTTTGAAACCCATTTCGACCCGGGTGGTTCAACCGGTTGAACTGTTCCGGAAGAAAAATGGGTCAATTTAAACCGGGTCAACCCGACGGGTTGGGTCGAGAAACAGGTCAAATTAAACCGGGTCAACCGCCGGGTTTGAAGCGTCCCGGGTCAACCCAGTTTTCGATGTGTATTAATAGTTTCTTTTGAAACATATGTTTTTAACATTTTCTTTTTTAGTTTCAACTTTTCATTTTCCACTTTTTGGTTTTTCCTTTATATATAGTATAGATGCGATGATGGGTGTGAGGGGAGATAATATATAATTAATATAGTATAAATAAATAACTAAATAAATCAAATTTATAAATTAATATTTATTTTGTGAGTGAATTTATAATACATTTATCTTAACGTTTATATGCATGTTTGTCACGTCGTTAGTTTACTTGACAATATATTAATACATATGTGACAATGATCATACAACGTGTATTTTCATTTGCATGTGTGTGTGTCTCATCTATATGTATGTAATTGTTGAAATATGGAATAAACATTATTAGACTTAGATTGAAAAAAAGTAAAGTAGAATAACCAATTTTCTATTTAAAACAAGTTTGTTGGTATAAATTGGTCATACCCAAATATAAACGGTTAAAAACCGAAAAACCGAACCGCCAAAAACCGCACTGTTTCGGTTTTAGGTTCTATAAAAACCGAATATTTCGGTTCGGTTTCGGTTTTAGCCAAAAACCGACCCAAACCGAACCGTGCACACCCCTATTTTTATGTGGGTAGCTAGGCAAAAGATGTAAGAGGATATAGCAAGATGTGCTTGGGTTGTAACATTGCTCTAGTTTATCTAGTAGGCAAATGGGTCTAGCATATTTAATAGAAAGTGCAATTATATAATAATTAACCAACGGGTCTAAGTGTTTTTTTTTTTTTTTTTTTTTTTTTTTTTTTTTGATTATATGTCTGAACGCCACTCAACTTTTAAACTTTTTACTTTTATCACATATATTTTTTAAATTAACTTATAGGCCACCCAGATATGTGTTTGTTTTCGTTTATACCAATCTCGTTCAAATTCTTACCGAAAATCTATACATTTTCAAGAATAAAGCTAATTTTAACGTATCCAAATATAATAAATTAAAATTTTTAAACGTAAAAAATTAGTTAAATTATCATAAATCACTTTTAAATATATAAAGTTGCACTTAAATAGTGGCTAAAAATGATATTTTACATTACAATAGTTATTTGTGTTGTTTTAATATGTTATATGTTGCTTTCATGCTTGTCAGGATCCCGATCCTGATCTTAGGATCTTACGATTTTACGATACTGCAAAAAAAAAGATCCGGATCTTACAAAGGATCTTTAAAAGCTTAAGATCTTATAGGATCCCGATCTTTACCATAGGATCTTAAGATCTAATACGATCCGATCTTACTTTTCTCGAACCACAAACTAAAAAAACTAAAAAATTATGAAATGTATTTTGTAGAATTAAAAAAATAATAATAATAATTAAAAAAAAAAAAAAAAAAAAAAAAAAACATGTTAATATTCTTAAAATTTTCATAATCATAATTTAAGACAACATTTCTATAAAATATTTACATAATTTGTGTTTATGATATATATTAATTTATAGATTTGTATAATATTACAAAAACTATTAACAAAATGACATTATAGTAGGATCTTAAGATCCCGATCCGATCTTACGATCTCAATCTTGCAAAGACGAAATCGATCCTAAGTAGGATCCCGATTTTGAAAACCTTGGTTGCTTTATTCTCGTTTTTCCAAAGATTTTCAAGAAAAATTTATCCGAAATTGGTATAAACGAAAACAAATGGATAAATGGGTGGCCTATAAATTAGTTTTGATAATTGAGTGGCTTAAAAATAAAAAAAGTTAATAGGTAGGTCGCCTCTCAATACATAATCCATTTATGTTTTTATTTTATTTTTTTATAACTTTTTTCATCTTTTACTAAAAAGTATTGAAAAAAAAAATTGTTGACCGGTCTAAAACCTATGTATACCCGGACCTATTTAGACACATGTTTCTAGAAGGCTCATCTAGACTCAGACCCGTATAGACCCAAACCCAACCCGACCCACTTATTTTGCCACCTTTAGGTTGTATGATGATGGATTTAGAGGAGTAAGTGTTGGTGATGTATTTAGAGGATGTTTAATATCAAACTTGGGTTGCGATGTTTATATGAATCTCAAACTGAAGATTTGCTGCCAACAGTGATGATGGCTTGTGTTTTGTGTTTTATATATTAATTAAAAAAGATCTCTTATGTGGCTTGGAAGTTGGAATAATGGGGTGGAATTTAATTTCAAAGGAAAAAACATATGAAAACCAGTTAAGGGATGAGTAAGTCACCGGGTACATGAAAATGTCAATTTTAATAGTTTGTGTTTTAATAACAACTAGACGAGTACCCGTGCATAGCAACGGGAGTTTATAGCGGAAGATAGTTGTGATATTTTGGTTGCACAAAACATTACACAAAACGCTTAACCAAAATATCATTACAACTATATGCCGCTATAAAATCTCGTTGCTATGCATGGGTACTCGTCTAGTTTTTTTACAAAGTTTATGGGGCATTTGCATATATACCCCTCCAAAGATGCAAAATTGCATATATATCCTTTGCATGCATAAAAATCATTGTCCCATGTGCATCAAAAACTTGTACCAAAGATATATATGCAATTTATGTAAAACTATATGTATTAATTTCGTTTCAATGAATTTTACAAACGTACACTCATAAACACATGTACAACTGTACAAACATACTTAGTCAACTATATCATACACACATATGGAGGGCAATTATTCATCATTTACTACATAATTAATTAATTAAGTTTCCTTAATTAGTTTTAAATTTTGAAGATTTTTGAATTTTCAAGAAATGGGATACACCGTGCATAGCAATGAGATTTTATAACGGTAGTAGTTATGGTGATATTATGGTTACACAAAACATTAATTAAAATATCACTACAACTATATGCCGCTATGAATCTCGTTGCTATGTATGGTACTCGTCTAGTACCAAACAAAAGAGTTTCATACATACAATCGGATGTATGGATACATGCGTGTACATATAGGAATGATACTTGTTAAAAGTTTCCAACAATTTAGACATACACATAAGTTTCAATGTGTCCTTTATACTTGCCATTTGAAGATTTTCAACATTCAAGAATTGGGAAAAACCCTTTACAACTCACAAATTCTTAAATTTGAAAACTCAAAACTTTAAAATAATCCTTATGAAATTTAAAGCATTCGCTTTATGTAGTTTACGTGTGGATATACCCTTTGGTGACTTTTCCATACTTTTACGGTTTTGAAGTTTCAACTTCTTCTAGTATTGGACTTTTAGGCTGTCATAGCTGCCTCGACCTTAGCAACCTCGAATAGCCAAAGTATTGTAAACCAAATAGTTGTAGGTAGCTATCGCTGTTGTACTTTGTAAAGATTATTCAAATTTAAAACCACTATTGAATGAGATTTCAAAAATCAAAACCACTAAAAAGACGTCTTGCATATATTACATTCTTTTTGTACACAGTTGCAAGAAAGACATAGTTTATATCGAATGAAAATTGCATCTATACATCAAATAATCGTACCCCAAATATTAACAACCTATACAAATTTACATAATAAATTTTATAACAAATATTAACAACCTATAATAAAATTTACATATTAAATTTTATAACAAATATCAACAACAACTTTAAAAGTAAACCATACATATTCCGGTGACACCAATTCAGTTCTGACTTTCGATTGCCATTAAGGGCATTGACCAATTCAGTTTTACAAGGGCAAAATGGGCATTGACTGAAATTTCAGTTTTCCACTTTTCACTTGACAATTTTTACATTATAAGTAGTTAAGATAACAATAACAACAACAATAAGAATAATTACGCGAAATAACAAAAAATGACAAGTTAGATGCATTTTCAAGTCATTAGTCTTAAAGAGAATACACCATTCTTTAGTAAATTAAAAATAAAATTACATTAACAATAAATAGTACGTTAAAAATAAAAATTATAGAACAAAGCGCAAATAAAAATAAAATTATATTATTTTGTGTATTGATTCAATATCGTTTCACATTCTTTTGTAACTGAAAACTTCCTTTTTTGTAACTCACGGTTTACTTGATGATTAAACAGATAATGTCTTTGTCCAGCAACGACTTTGCTCACTTATATGTTCCTCTTGAAGATATACTATCCGCTACTAACAACTTTGTTGATGAAAATCTCACCCGCGAAGATGGATTTGCAAATGAATACAGGGGACAACTCTTGTGGTCCGGTGAGTTGATTAGTATCGCTGCTCGGAGGTTAAAAAAAGAATTGGAAGGAGGAGAACAACAGTTTTGGATGGAGATTTCCATGCTTTCTAGTCTCAAGCATAAAAACCTGGTTTCATTAGTTGGATTTTGTGATGAAAATGGTGAGAAGATCATAGTTAACAAGCATCAGACCAGGGGAAGTCTCAGCAACTATTTAAGTGACCCGCTGCTGACATGGGTGCGAAGATTGGAGATATCTGTCGGTCTTGCGCATGCATTGAGCTACATTCATTATGATGAGTCACGTGAATTTAGCTTAATACATCGGGACATCAAGAGCTACTCAGTTCTATTAAATGATAATTGGGAACCCAAGTTATGTGATTTTGGACTTTCCATGAAGACCAAATCATCTGAAAGGCACCTTTCATTCAATGATACTCTCTATGGTACGAAGGGGTATACAGACCCAGCATATATAAATACTCATAGTGTGAGCCATAAGTCGGATTTGTACTCATTTGGGATAGTATTGTTTGAACTACTGTGTAGTAGGAAGTCAGTATCTGACTATGGCGATAATAAGTATTTAGCTCCGGTGGCCACTTTCCATTATAAAGAGAAAATACTTGATGATATAATTGATCTGGGGATACGGAAACAAATGGATCCGCAATCACTCAATGTTTTTGCTGAAACAGCGTATGTGTGTCTGAATGAAGAACCATCTCAACGCCCGAATATAGATGAGATTGTTACAAGACTTGAGAACGCGTTGAAACTTCAACTGGAATGTCGAAAAACGGTAAGACGGTTTTTCTTTTCCATCTTTTTATCATAACAAGTACTCTATATTTATTATTCTTGATTAATAATAATTACTTATTAGTGTATTTATGATTATGATGTTAAAGGAACACTCCATAGCTGCAGCAGAAGTTGAAGGTACATCATCCAGTCATGACAAGGTAATTATTTTCTTTTAACTCTTGCTGTAAGTCACTGAAATTTTAAATACAGACGTCACCAGGAGTTTGGAACAAACAGTTTACCAGGCAGGAGAACATATCATTTATTTTATTTTTGATAAATGTTAAAACTGTGTGCGTAAGTAAACTCACTGAAGTGTTTCATCCTGTGAATCTGCACACATGGTAATTTTTTTCTTGTTTGATACATGTAGGGATCAGTGAACTTCGTATCCACACGCGTAATATCCGGAAAAAAAACAATGTCTTCCCTCAAAGATTTTTCTCGCTTTAAACTCAGTATGGAAGATGTGAAATCCACAATCAACGGACTTGCACATGAAAATATCATCAGAAAATCTAGCCGTAATATAATTTACGAAGACCGTCTCTTGCATCCTGAACAGTTTGATATAATTGGAAAGTATCTCCTATCTGATTCAGTAAAAGATGAGAGCAAAAAGTTTCGGACAGAGATTTTGATGCTTTCTAGTCTGAAACATAAGAATCTTGTGTCTCTTATTGGGTATGTTGATGAGGAGGACGAGAAGATTATCATATACAAGAGGGAGGCCAATGGAAGTCTTTCAAAACATCTAAGTAACCAGACCCTCACATGGATGCAAAGGTTGAAGATATGTGTTGGTGTTGCGAAGGCATTGAGTTACATTCTCTATGATGCTGAACGTGATTTTAGTGTCCTACATTGCAACATCAAGAGCTCGAAAGTTTTACTGGATGACAAATGGGAACCCAAGTTATCTGGTTTTGAATATTCAATGAAAAACACTGTCGCTCGGAGGCACCGTCTTCTTCTTACTCGTGATATTGTTAAGAATGTATATCTGGACCCAAAATATAAAAAGACTGGCGGTTTGACCCACAAGTCAGATGTGTATTCATTCGGTGTTGTATTATTCGAAGTTTTGTGTGGACGGAGTGCGGTTCTTCGAGATGAAGATGAGTTGGGAGAGGGGTTTTTAAGTCAACTGACAAAATCTCAATTGGATGATATGATCGATCAGCATTTAAAAATTCAGATGGACGCAGATTCATTAACAATCTTCTCAGATATAGCATATTGCTGCATAAAAGAGGAAAGAGCAGATCGTCCATATATAGATCAGGTTGTCAAAGGACTTGAGAAAGCGTTGAAACTTCAATCAAAATATGAAAATCCGGTAAGAAAATTAACTTGCTTATCAACTTAATGCAATAATACTCTAATACAGAGTACCTGTTAGTATATTATTAACTCGTTTCCTATTCTTTTATTTTTAGGAACTTCCAAGAAATGCAATTGACAGTCACTTGAAGGTAATTCATGATTTCGTAAACTCTTTGTTTGAGGCCATTTGTTCTAATTAATAAACAAAAGAGTAAATTACATGAATGATCCATGTGAGCTTTTATTCGGTGGTTAAATTTATTGAGATGACCACCTCCGTACCCCCTTCAATCTCCTTCCAGCCACCACACGATCACCACCCAAAAATCCGTACCCCCTTCAAATTTATTAACTCGTTTCCTATTCTTTTATTTCGTAAACTCTTTGTTTGAGGCCATTTGTTCTAATTAATAAACAAAAGAGTAAATTACAGAAATCAAAACAAGTAACAACATCTGCGCCAACTACCATGGACCTGCACACTAGTCACACTCACAAAATCACAAATTATTTTTAAGCTTAGAACCTAACTGATATCTAAGCTTACGGAATCCATTGGCTGAGAATAAATAATTGGGGATTTCAAGTTTGTTGTATTACTTTTACGTTCTATTAACATTACAATTAGTACAGAATTCTGAATCTTTTCTAATTCAATCATTATATTTTATTTGTTGTCCACAATGTTGCAGTGGAAGAACTTGGAACATTTGAAGATTGCACTTAAAGATATCGAGTTGGCAACCGAGAATTTTTCCGACAAATATTACATTGGGGAAGGCGGATATGGTAGGGTATACAAGGCACAACTCGAACATTTTGATAGCAGCAATTCATCGTCGATAGATGGGGAAAATAAATGTGGATTTCCCAAGAAACAAAGCAATGTAGCCATAAAATTCATCACCAGTCAAAAAGGAGAACAAGGGTTCAATGTAGAAATTAAAACGCTGACTAGCTGTAAACATGAGAATATAATCTCTCTTCTTGGATTTTGTGATGAGGGTCCTGATCACATGATCCTTGTCTATGAGCTTGCTTCTAAAGGAAGTCTTGAAGATTATTTGGGAAGCAGCGACAAAATGGCTAATCTTAATTGGTTACAACGTCTAAATATATGTCTTGATATTGCACATGGTTTGAATTACATTCACAACAACACAGATCATGGCAAACAAAAGATGATACACCGAGACATCAAGAGCGATAATATTCTATTGGGAGATAGTTGGAAGGCAAAGATTGCGGATTTTGGGCTCTCAAAATTCCACCCAGCAGATCAAACGGCCAGCACTATCTATACCAATATGGTTGCAGGTACATATGTGTATTTGGATCCGGAATATGAGATGTATGGTAAACTAAATAAGAAATCAGACATTTACTCTTTTGGAGTGGTATTATTTGAGATCTTGACTGGGAAGTTGGCCTATGATCGTATTTTCACTGACATTGATGGGAAGGGGATTGCACCCATTGCACGACATCATTTTGAGAAGGGAACACTAATGGAAATTGTTGATCACAAAATAAAGGAAGAAACAGATGAACATGTCTTTTCTCTGAGTAAAGGACCCAATGACGAGTCTTTGGACATATTTACAAAAATCGCATTTCGATGTCTAGCAATGACTCAAGTCGAACGCCCATCAATAGATGTTGTCATCAACGAACTTAAAAAAGCGTTATACTGTCAGGCAAGTAATTTATTAAAAATTTAACTTTATAATTTCTTCATATTCTTCATCGTAGTATGTGACATTTCATACATTATACTATATGTAAATTATTTCATCCTCAAAATTTTACTCAATTTACGATGTAACCATTTAAGTTTTTCTTCACTAAACTTTTGTGACTTATTGCTTTAATCTTAAACTTTATTAACTTAGTGATTAACCATTTTATGAAATGTTGCTGAAGTGCTGATTTGCCAGTAAACCTCCTCACTCCCCCTGTCATGATGTATATCAATATATGTATTATTTTCTTTGATTTTAAAATGCTACAACCAACCTTGATTTACAATTTTAGATGGCAAGTTGTTTCAATTTGTTTTAGATTTATCAAATTGACTGACTATCCTGTCCCATGATTCACAGGAGAACCACAAGGACAGCCTCAAACTTTCACTTAAAGACATCAAACAGGCCACACAAAACTTCAGGGATGACATTGGACACGGAGATTCTGGGAATGTATATAGAGGAGTAGCTATGCACACTGACACTAATAAGCATAACATCATTGCTGCCAAGCGGTTGGATTGGAAGTCTGGTCAAGGAGAAGCTAAATTTTTGACAGAGCTGGATATTCTTTTGGAGTATAAACATGACAATGTCATTGGTCTTGTAGGCTATTGTGATGAAGAAGAAGAAAAAGTTATTGTTTACGAGTTTGCATCCAGAGGAAGTCTTGATAGGTACTTGAGCGATGTTAGTCTTACGTGGGTGATGCGGCTTAAAATATGCATCAATATTGCAAACGGGTTGGAGTTCCTCCATGGAACTGCTTCAAGTCAACAAGTGGTGATACATAGAGACATCAGCAGCAGTAACATTCTGCTATTTGATGATTGGAAAGCAAAAATTACTGATTTTGGGCTTTCCTTAGTATGTCCAATAAATCAGGATGTGGACTATGTCATCGATGATGTTAAAGGCACAATCGGATATTGTGACCCACTATATGAGACAACAGGCTTCTTAACAAAAGAATCTGATATATTTTCACTTGGTGCGGTTTTATTTGACATATTGTGCGGGAAATTATCATCTGTAAAACTGGATGATGAATATCAATTTTTACCCTTTTTGGCTAAACACCGCTATCAAGTAGGGAAGCTTGACGAGTTAGTGTTCGAGGGTATCAAAGGACAAATTGTGCCACGGTCATATATTACATTTACAAGGATTGCCCTTCAATGCTTACATCACAGGAGAGAAAGACGGCCAACTGCAGGTGAAGTGATAATACGACTTAAGGAAGCATTGGAATTCCAAGTAAGTTTTTATAATTATTTCGTATTTGGCTACAATACGTTTCATTTACGTATCGAAAGTATATTAGGTATAAATTCATGTGTATCAGGAAATAGATAAACAAAAAAGTTGTACAGTTCTACAAAGTGTTGCTAAATCATAAAATAAATTATGAAAGAAAATATGTCGGTTAAAAGACATTTCTTATTTCATCATTTAAGGAAAAAAAGTAGATGTCAATATGAAAAAGACAGGTATTTTTTGTGTTGTCTTTGTTTAATATAAGGACTTATTAGTTTCTTTAATGGTAAAAACGTAATTGTAAGAAATATGAGCTTATTGATTGTTTAATTAATGTACAGGAGGATCATGAGCTATGGGAGCCGAAATTGCCTAAAGGCTATAAAGAAATAATCCAGATGTCAAAGTGCCCTAAAGATTATTCTACCATCAAGAAAGAGGAACTTTACAACACTTTTACTAAGGGAATACTTCTTCAACAGGACAAAGTGGTAATCAGTTCATTCTCATTTTGTGTTTCCTTTTTTGTTTGTATCTTCTACTTTTTGAGGGATAGTTCAAAATCACACATACTTTTACAGTTTACAAATCATAGAAAATGTGTCTGATTTGTTTTCTGTTTTGTTGTATAACAGTTGTCATTTGATGGTGATGGAAAAAGAAATGAATTGGTATCAGCAACAACGTTTACTTACGTAAACAGTTGTCCACATAAGTGGCGATCTCTTAAAGAATCAAGGTTCCTCTCTCTTTCTCTCTACCCCTGCTAAAATTATATAGGGTTTGGGACATACATGGGTCATTCGACATTTATATGTTTCATGATACAATAAAGTTAATTTTGAGTTTAAGTTCTTGTCCCACTTCCCAAGTAAATTATTTGGCATTTATTTTTGGTCAAAAGAAATACTAAATTTAATAGTAGAAGTGTGCATTTGAGGGAATAATGACTATGTCCTGTGACTGAAATTTCTGAAATTTATAATATGCAGGTTTGAGAAAGTAGCGGAGCTGTCAGATATTTTCAACTTGAACATCGAAATTAAGACAGACACTCAATTGTTATCTCCAAAGATTGTTTATGGGGTCTATTTAGTCTTCAAACTCTGTGATTCAAGAAAATTTTCAACTAAACCGATGTATGTTAATCTAAAGTATAGGAAGGAGAGCGAAACTCGACAAGCATATTTTGCAACACAGAGAGACGAAAATTGGATGATGATTGAGTTGTACCGATTCTTGAATCAGAACGAAGATGCCGTTTTTAAGTTTCTACTAGAGAGCTTTTCATCGTATTATTGTGGAGATGGTGCGATTGATGTTGAAGGCATTGAATTTCGAGCCATTGACAAAGTAAGTTTGAAAATATCCCTTGGCTCGTTCCTCCTATCTTCTGTAAATATGGTTGTATAAAGGGGTTGGATGCATGGCAAAAAATAAGTTTTAAAAAAATCATGTTCTTTGTTGTATACCTTACATGATTTACACACAGGTGAAACATGATGATATCGAATATTTGAAGGAAGTCCAACAAGTATTGAAATCAAACTTCAATGTGGATCAGGTGCAACAATTGCCAACTGAAGAAATATCTAAAATACACAACAATCATGATGAGTTGTTCTGGTTGGGCAAATTAAACGGAAAGAAACTTCTTGTGCTTTCGGCAAAGGCAGCTTTATACAAATCTTCTAATGTAGATCTTTTTACTTCAAAACCATCAACTGAGTCCAGGTTTGCTTTTTATTTGAATTAATTTTGTTACAGTTTCCTTTAACCGCGAATCTTTTTCAAACTGTACATTCACGATGCACTCATATACTTATACAAATATTTGAACATTTCTCACAAAGAACTAGGTTTGATAATTCTAGGTCCTAATCTTCTTTATTGTATAGTAAAATAGTGAAGATTCGTGAAGGCTGACAAAAGTTTCACTTCTTTGTGTCTTGAAATCTTACTATGTTTCTATGGTATGTAATCATGTTATATATAATACATACAGATTTCAAGAGGTGATTGAGCTTTTGCCACAACAAGTATTTTATATCAACTGCACTCTTAGAAGTCAAATGTTGTCACTGGATACAGAATACGTGTGTTACCTTGTGTTCAAGATTTCAGAAGAATATCAAGGGCTGCATAATCCGGTGAGAGTACGAGATTTACTCCGTGAAGAAAACGAAGAGGCAGAACTTTTTATTTATCTTATAACCCCAAGTCAGTTAAATATTCATGATTTTAGTGGGGTTCCAAAACAAAGGGAAGATGGATGGATGGAGATTCAACTGTGGAAATTTAACTCAACCCATGAACTCAAGGAGGACTCCCTTTCTATTAACATGAGATTTACAAGTCTCGAAGGGATGTTGTCTGGCCTCATTGTATGTGGCCTCGAGTTTCGGCCAATGTAAAAGAACTTTTCCTGTACTTATTACAATGTGTTTATATTTAGTATCAGTGAAAGGCTCTTAGAGTACATACCGAGTATTTTACAAGACCGCGCTTCACTACGGGTGAATGAAGCTTCCGCTTTTCGTCTATTGAGTTTTAAGACGTAAGTAATCAAAAGATTACGTAAAAAGAATTGGTGTGTTTAGATCGAACTTACATTATAATTAGTTTCTACTTTTACTTCTACCTATTATATATGGACTTAGTTAATTTCAGATTATATATCAAAATAAAATAGTTAGTTAGAATTATTAAAAGCACTACATAACCAATCTTATAAAAAGGTGTCAAATTTCTATCATAATTTATACAAAACTAAAATACTAAAGATTAACAAAAGTTTATAAAAACGCTACTGTTTTCTCACTTAGTCACTTTTTTAAAAAATTTAAAGTTATCAGTATTGTTGTATTTGATTAAGAAGATAACTAATTAATGGGAAGGCTTGATTTTGAAATTGAGTCTTCTGATTGGCCAATATAATGTTGGTAATTAGTGTTATCAACTATTTTAGGTGATTGTGTTTTACTTGAGACCAACGGGCCTTATACAAGTTTAGCTCAAGATCGATGAGTTAGGAGGTGAAGAGTGCACACTAGTTATAGTTAGCTTGATACCGCCACGACAAAGACGCGGGGGTCAAGGGGCATCACCCCTAAACAGTTTTTTTTTCTAATCGTTGTTAACAGTTTTACCGCCAAAACCCAACAGCTGCGTCTTTTTACTAACCAACACAATGGTTGGAGATGGCAATTATGATCCAATTCACCAGACATGGATCGTTTTGGGTTAGTTTTGTTTCTTACCTTGTGACGTAAATTTTTGAAACTGTGTGACGAATGAATGTGGTAGATCGTACAGGTCATTATTGTATATTTAATTGAACCCGACCCAACCTAGTAATGACCCGTTTCTCAAAAGTAACCTGACTCGCCTTTTTTTCCACCTATAGCATCTCAAGAGAACTAGTTCTTGTCCCAAAACAACTCATTTAAAAACACTCAAAACTATTATAGTGTTTCTATCTGATACTGCAAACAAAATCAGTTGCATACTACCATTTTTGCTGCTGATTTAATGGTAGAATTATATATATGTACACCAATATGCTTTCTTTTGTTTTACATGTAAAGCTTACATGTGTGAGTGTACGTATGTGCTCGTCAATAATCATAAAATTGCTAAGACAGAGAGGTTACTTGAAATCAAAATCATAAGCTTAAGCTGAGTATACTGCAAAATTACATATCTAAAAAAGATGTAAAAGGTTTATAACACAAAAACAATGATAATAATGTCTAGTAGGGTTAGCTACCTAGGACCAACTTGGTTCAATCCAAGTATGAGGGTAGGTGTTATAACGACTTATTCTGCTAAAATGTTCTTCACTGCCCATGGGATCGAATGTGTCATACTTGCATGTTTCGAGTGAATAGAAGACTATTCTCATGTTCTTGGAATGCAGTTCTGAAAAATAAATCTTGTTCTCCATATGTTGAGATTTGGCTTCAATGCAAAGACATGTTGTACTGCAAATAAAAATCATGTTCCTTCCTAAACTATCTAACTTCTCCCATTCTTTTGTAGAATCATTCATCTTGAATACCTCAACCGACTCTCCAGACAGCCCTACAATTACTAGTAAAAGATGTTGATCGCATTTCGTAAGGAAATGTTGCGCCCTCGAAGTGCAACAACTTCTTGGGGTTTCGGCTATAACTGCCTCCCAATAGAAATCATATTCACCTAAATCCAAATCTTTGAACACATCAAGCTCTCCTTCATCAGACAAGGCATAAAGATCCCGACCATAAAATGTTGGAAAACAAAAGGTATATGAATAATGATAATGAAGGTCAATCCTACGCCAGGATGGCTCCCCGCCAACAAAGTGGATGTAAGCATAACTGTCTCCTTTTGGGAGTAAAACAACCATACAATCAGGGGAAGTAGGTGGTGCTGAGAAACAAAAGCTTCCATCAATATAACCTAAATATGGAAGCTCGCGGATATCATTTGTAAAGGGGTTATAGAAAACCAGTGTCTTCCAGGAACCGAGGTAAAACAACAACCAACCAAACCTGGAATAGCATATTCTGTCAAGATAGATCGGTAAATCTATTTTGTTCATAAAGAACATGTAACCATACATGGGATCAGTAAAAGTGAATATGCCTTGTTCTTTGTCAACCTCCATGAGCCAGGAGGTTGAAAGTGACAATTTATCGCTCCATTCTATTGTTGGTGTATGTGTCCGGACGACACGATGTCGTCCGGACTATTCGTATGTGTCCGGACATTCGTTTCTTCCGGACTCCTCTCTCATCTCTGGACGTGCCTACTGACAGGCCCTGCCGACAGTTATACTGTATAGTCCCATCAACCGACACGTCTCCAGATTTCACGGGATTGTGTGCTCCACGTGGCCTGACATCTACTCACTAGGTCAGACATAGGTCAACTCGCTTAGTCCCGAGGTAAGTAGGTACAGTAGGTGTGGGTAGTATAAATACCCACACCTCATTTATGATATGCATTGAATTCTTACACCTACTACTGTTACTCTCGTATTACTGTTCAAACTATAACTGCCCGATACTTATTCTCACGCCGGAGGTGGGCCTTGGGATAAAACCCGGGGCGAGTCTAACGTGTGTGTCTCTTGTGTGTAGGAGTTAGCAAGGTCCGAAGGAATCACCCCGAAGGACGATACACAGAAGTGGGACCTATTAGCAAGGTTTTACTTCAACAAATTGGCGCCATCCGTGGGACCCGCTATTTAATCTACCTGAGCATTGAAATGGCTGGTTCCTCTTTTCATTCCCTACGTCTCGATGACGGGGAAGACGAAACCAACAATCACAACGTACACAAACCTAACAACAACCGTGACCAGCACGAAACCGATAACCGTGACCAGCACGAAACCGATAACCATGACCGATACGAACCCAACAACAATCACAACCGGTACGAGCCCGACAACAATCGCAACCAGTTCGAAGCTGGTAATAATCAAAACCGCAACCGATATGAAACCAACAACCACCAAAACCAGCATGACAATTCGGCCGAGGACTCTCCCAGTCTCCAAGACATGATTGTTAGCCGAGTTGCGTCACTAACGGAACTAATCAAAAAGCACAATGCACAAAGCGGAAGCGCTCTTAAACCGCTTCGGCTAAATTTCGAAGAAGAAGGGAATACGAGTCAGGGAAAGGAAAAGGTAGGCGAAGAAAAGGACGATGACCTGCACAAACCTTTCAAAGAGACGTCAAGGTCACCGTTCACTCGCCGCATTGTTGAGTTCTCCGGTCCGGCCCATGTAATGCCGCTCAACATGAGATTATATGATGGATCAACAGATCCGAACGATCATCTCACCAGGTTCACTGGAGCCGCCAATCAAGGGGAATGGCCTATGCCGGTATGGTGCCACATGTTTCAGCAAACCCTGGACGGAGCAGCAGGTGGGTGGTTTGAAAGGTTGGCACCCGGAAGCATTGACAGCTGGAATGAATTAAGGGAGCAATTCTCGACGAGATTCGCCCTTCGAAAGAAATGTACGAAGGACCCCACGGAGATTACCAAAATCAGCCGACGAGCTCACGAATCCCTTCCGGATTTTCAGGAAAGATGGACTGACGAGGCGAGTTACATCAGCGGTGTACCGGAAATTATGAGAATCTCCGCCTTCATGAGTGCACATAAATGTCCATCTCTCGCCAAAAAAATTTCCGACAGAGTACCGCGCACGGTTACTGAAATGTTCACTAGAGTGGACGACTTCATAAGGTCGGAAGAAGCATACCGTAATACAGAATTACCGAAGGGCAAGGGATTCGATTCAAACAGGAAAGGAGGTCAAGGCTTCAAGAATGATAGGCCAAGAGGGGAACGTCGGAACGACTATCGCCAAAGGGAAGTCTACCACCCGTATGTCACCCCAAAAAGCAGCTACAATCGAAACAACTACCCCTTCCGGAATACCGCCGAAATGACGCTCCTAAACCAGCGGTCCCTCGTGCAGGTCTGATGTCGTTGGTAAAACACCCAAGAGAAATTTTAGCCACAGAAAATCATCTCAACCTACCCGCCCCTCCCCCGACTAGAAATAGACCGAAAAAGGAGGATCTGGATAAGTACTGCGAGTACCACAGGGAAAAGGGGCATATCACCGATGATTGTTTCCAATTAAAGAGACAACTGGCATTTGCATTAGAATCCGGCAAGTTAGATCACCTCGTGAAAGGTTTCAGACAGCAGGACGGTGGTAAAGGCATCGATCAGCAGAAAAGGAATGACACGGGAAAGGCCAAAGTAATTAACATGATAAGGAGTTTACCGGCCACACGGAACGAAGGGTGTGAAGAACACGATCAGGAATGGATGGACGTCCCAATAGTCTTCCCTCCCATTGCGACACGATGCTTGTCAACCGAGCCCCTCATCATCAAAGGTGAAGTCGAAGGGTACCTAATCCGGACAATACATGTGGATGAAGGGTCGTCTGTAAACCTCATGTACGAGCACCTTTTCGATAAACTCTGTACAAAGATAAAAGACAAGATAGAAACGACAAAAACTTCCCTAATGGGTTTCTCCGGAAAAGCAAGTAAGCCGAAGGGAAAGATCAACCTAGAAGTATGCTTTGGCAATCGGCCCAGGATCAGAAGAGTAACCATGAAGTTCTATGTGGTGAGATCTCCATCACCCTACGACATAATACTGGGAAGAGCCGGACTGGGAGAACTGAGGGCAATCTCTTCAACCATACATTCTATGATAAAGTTTCCCACGCCCGAAGGGATAGTCACCCTAACGGCGCAGCCAGAGAAAAGACAGATGAAGACCACCGGACACCATCCAGCTGTTGATACTTCAAGTACGTCGAATGACCAGAAGGAAGCAATCCAGCAGTACAAAAATTGTCAGCAAGTAACTGAGATCTGAAAGTACCGGGCCAAACCGATGCATCGCTCTGCTCGGACCCAGCAGAGTCTGGAACATAATAAATCCGTGAAGTTATCTTTTGTAAAATTGTAAACCGAAGCTTATTAGTATTTATGGCAGTTTATAGTTTCCCATGTTACGGAGAAACAATTTTCCAATCTGATTGTATGACGCATTCCACGGTTGCACCGCAAAAGTAAATTAAACGGGTTGAGGAAAACACTCCCTCCCTCGTGAGCGGATCGTGAAAAACTCTCCGTCTGTACATTAAACGGATTGAGGAAAACACTCCCTCCCTCGTGAGTGGATCGTGAAAAACTCTCCGTCTATAAATTAAACGGATTAAGGAAAACACTCCCTCCCTCGTGAGTGGATCGTGAAAAACTCTCCGTCTATAAATTAAACAGATTGAGAAAAACACTCCCTCCCTCGTGAGTGGATCGTGAAAAACTCTCCGTTTGTGAATTAAACGGATTGAGGAAAACACTCCCTCTCTTGTGAGCGGATCGTGAAAAACTCTCCGTCTATAAATTAAACGGATTGAGGAAAACACTCCCTCCCTCGTGAGCGGATCGTGAAAAACTCTCCGTCTATAAATTAAACGGATTGAGGAAAACACTCCCTCCCTCGTGAGCGGATCGTGAAAAACTCTCCGTCTGTGAATTAAACGGATTGAGGAAAACACTCCCTCTCTTGTGAGCGGATCGTGAAAAACTCTCCGTCTGTACATTAAACGGATTGAGGAAAACACTCCCTCTCTTGTGAGCGGATCGTAAAAACTCTCCGTCTGTAAATTAAACGGATCATGAAAACACTCCGTCGGCAAACTAGATGCATTATGAAAAACATCTCCCCAGAGTAATAAATAAATAAATAAATAAAACTCCGAAACAACATTAAACGGATAGAGATAAACACTTCCCCTCTCGTGTAACGAATTATGTCGTCCCCTCCGGCAGCAAAGTGTTTAATGTCATGCAAGCATTTCTTGGGTAAAAATTATACGGACGTCTGAAATACTTCGAGTCAGATGAGCCGAACGTGGAAGCACCTCGTCATCGAAGACGCACATGAACAAAACATCTATGCAGAAAATACATGCAACAATCATTCTATCAAGTCCAAGAACAAAAAAAATAATAATAATAATAAACGTCACAAACGAGTTATTGTACAGAATGTCTGGCTACAGTAATTATAGTTATTACATTCATCCGAAAGAAGAAACAAATAAGACAATCAAGAGTCTTTGTCAGTGACATTTTTCGCAAAGGAGGAACCCCCAGCTTGTACATGCTTCACACCGGAAGAGTTTCCGGTCTGTTGAGGCAGACCCCCTCCTACGGGCTTCGGCTTCGGAGCACTGACGATAGGGAAGAGATTCATAAGGTCGCCCAATGGCAGACGGTAGGAATCCACAAGCTTTTGAATATATGGGTACTGGGCATCGAACAACTTCAGATACTCCGCCTGCCAGATACTGGGAGCCTCCATGTTAAGCTTGCTAAACTTGCCCAAAAGTCTTTCATGATCATCTTTTTTACGCTCGTACTTAAGACCATCTAGAAATCCAGCGGTATATGACAAGCTGTAAACCCTTCCCATGCTTTCTTTGTATTCGGAACTACTAAACAATCGCTGACAAGCAGTCGGAAGCAGATCCTTCACAACATTTTGGCGCTCCATCTCCAATCGGCCAACGTTAGCGAGCAAGTCCCTATTCTCTTGCTCCAGTCTCCCTATGGCTTCATCCTTCTTCCCCATCTCCTGTTCCAACTCCTTAACACCCTCAGCACGAGAGTCAGCTGTTCTCCTCCAGTCATCCCTATCTCTCTCCATCTCAGCCAACTGAACAGATAGACTTTCCTCTCGTGCCGACATACCGGATCGCATATCAACCAACTTCTGCTTGAGGGCATTAAATTCATCAACCAACCGCACATACCTACCATGCTCCGCACTGCGCTCCACTATACCAGCCTTGTGCTCCCGGTCCAACTCCTTGTGTTCACCAAGCAACTGATCGAATCGGCGAAGCAACTCGGCCTGCATAGCAATGCCACCTCCGGCCTGCTCATACGCCAAATGAACTAGCTGGCTAGTGGTCAACTCTTCGAGAGCAGCTTTCTCGGCCGGAGGTGTGAGATGTGTCAGCAACTCCCGGCAGGCTCTGTAAGAGTCCAATCGGACATTATTGGGAAGAGACCAACCGGGAATAAAAACCTCCCTCTCGAGCAAACCCTCATCTGTAACAAGATTAAATTGCTCAAACGAAAACAAGGCTATAACAAGGGATATCACAAGGCAAATTTTTTACCTCCTCCGGCTGACTGGTGTTCCATAGAAGTATGCTGGGAATGTATGGAATGATCTGAATGAGCCGAATGATCTGCAAAAATAACGAGGAGACATAAGCACAAAATACAAAAAAAATGAAATCAAGAAGGATATTCCTTACCGTCAGAAGAAGACTGCTGGTTTTCCGTGTGAGTTTCCTGAATAGGTTGCCCTTCAGGATTGTTCTCAGCAGTATGCTCAGGCTCAGATACCTGAACTTCCGGATTACCATCCCCGTTTCCAGCCTCCTGCTCCGACCCTCCTCCTCCACCCCGGTTCCCTACAGTGTTGTCAGCCACCTGCGGCTCAACATGACGAATAGGGGAGACATCAAGAGTATGATCAGACGGTTCGTCTCCCTCCCTCCGTTTAATCTTCTTCTTCTTCCTGGACTTCTGAACCACCGATGGGCTCTCAGCATTCCTCTTCTTCCCCTCTGCCTCAGCTGCCTGCTTTTTCCTCTCCTTCTCTTCTCTAGCGGTTAGCACATTCAGGTCCGGCCTCTCCACTACCTTCTGTAAGGGAGTGGTCTCAGGAATTACACTCCCCGGTGCCAAAGGCTCAGTTGTTCCCTTCGGCCTCTGGCTCTCCTCTTCTAAAGGATCTCCCCTGCCAACTTCAACACCAATCTCCACCGGAAGTTCCAAATACTCCGCCATGGAAAGAACTACAAAAAAAAACACAACACAATAAGTCAAGGCCATGTCGAGAAACAAACAGACCCTATAAAACGATAATAAGAAAATTTGCGTTACCATGTCCATCGGCATCCTTTAGAACGCCCTTATATCCGGGATACTCAAAAACTCTACTAAGCCCCGTCATCCATAGTAGAGCGGCCGAAGGCTTTCTCAAGGGAATCACCTTCTTGGCAATCATTTCAGCGTCCCTTTCGGAATACGACCCCGAAAATTCGTCCGTAACTTTGGAATCCCTATGCCTCCACGGCATTGCCTGTGGAATTGCCCTCCGATCGATAAAAAAGAAATGATCTTTCCAGTGCTTTAATCCGGTCAACACCTCCTCAAAGCATTTCATGGCTCTCACCCCTGTTCGGTTCTCAAAAGAAAACCAGTGCCCCTGCTTGCACAATCTATAGAAAACCCTGAAAAGAGGGACGGATGGCTTCACGTCCAGACTATAGCAGCGAATCTCAAACATGGTCACCCTATTCAAGCCTATCGGAACCAGCTGAGAAATGTGCACCCGAAAATATCCTATCACCGCTAGTAAAAATGTTGAGAAAGGAATCCTGACACCCCCCGTCCTTAGCTGGTGAACATAAATACCTATTTTATCCTCCGGCAACATATCCATGGTCATGCCTGCCGGAGGAAGCGTGGGCTGTAAATTTAAGGGGATACCGAATTCCCCAACCACACGATCCAACTCATCCTGCGTCAATTTGGAAGTATGTACATGCATGTCGAACTTAGGAGCTATCCTACCGGACTGAGGCCCAAGCTTACTGACTAATGGGAGTTTCCCCTGTGCGCTCATCTCAACGGCCATATCTAAAAGGATGCCGACGGAACAAATACCAAAGATAATTACAAGAAAGAGTGAAACGCACCTCTCGGAATTTCTCAACGGGCGAACGGTCGTGGAAAATGTATAGCACCGAAAACAAGGAAAGAGAATGCACAGTTAAAAGTAAAAAAAAATGAAGAGATAAACCGGTATATATAGGAAAAAAACCTAGAAACAAGCGAAAAGATCACGTCAGCCTGCCACTCGTTGACGTGGCACACTGTGGAACGTTAGATATCCACGACGAAAATACGCGTGGCGCGCAGCTATTGACATTCAAACAAGTACTATTTTATTCGGCCCATGGGCTCACAACTAAACTAGCCCAACAAGGCCTGACGAGCCCTTCAACCATCGGGCTAACACTTATGTAATCCAATCACAGCATGCAAAGGAAATATCGGAAGTAACGATAAATATCTTAAAGTATTGCATCATAGACAAATTAAAAAGCGAACCTCGTGCGGATGTCTACCCGCTTAAATTTGTGGCAAAGGATTATGTATTATTTGTAACACATAAGTTTGTGCCTCTGTAGTAACTGTATAAATTAAACACAGACGAGGGCGTATATGGTCTAAAAAGACCCAACTCATCTCATGGACCACGGGAATGAAAGGCATGTCCGAGCAATACAGGACAGAAGACCATAAGACATTTGTTAAGTATTACATCATTAGTCTTTTACTAATAATGCAATACTGGGGGGACATGTTAGTGTATGTGTCCGAACGACGTATGCTGAAAGTCGTAAAGATATTATCAAAGTATTGCACCATCAGCTCAGAACCGATGCTACAATACTGGGGGGACATGTTGGTGTATGTGTCCGGACGACACGATGTCGTCCGGACTATTCTTATGTGTCCGGACGTTCGTTTCTTCCGGACTCCTCTCTCATCTCCGGACGCGCCTACTGACAGGCCCTGCCGACAGTTATACTGTATAGTCCCATCAACCGACACTTCTCCAGATTTCACGGGATTGTGTGCTCCACGTGGCCTGACATCTACTCACTAGGTCAGACATAGGTCAACTCGCTTAGTCCCGAGGTAAGTAGGTACAGTAGGTGTGGGTAGTATAAATACCCACACCTCATTTATGATATGCATTGAATTCTTACACCTACTACTGTTACTCTCGTATTACTGTTCAAACTATAACCGCCCGATACTTATTCTCACGCCGGAGGTGGGCCTTGGGATAAAACCCGGGGCGAGCCTAACGCGTGTGTCTCTTGTGTGTAGGAGTTAGCAAGGTCCGAAGGAATCACCCCGAAGGACGATACACAGAAGTGGGACCTATTCGCAAGGTTTTACTTCAACAATGACAATACTTGCATGTAGCATGAAAGTTCATGTATTCCAAACCAACACAATATTCGATGATTGTCTCCAAAATATGAAGCGGAAGATTGAGTAGGTGTGATTCGCTAAACTGGTCATCATCCGTTGATCTTCTTACCACCATTTTGCTGTCCCTGTCCTGTAGTTTTGGATAAGAATTATCACTCTCCAGCCTACACAGCAAAAGGTTCTTCTATAAGAAAATGTTTCCGTAGTTTTAATTATTGATATAATAGACAAACACAAATTAAAGCAATACCTGCATTCCCACAATGACACATGGCTTGTTGGCAGAACTTGAGGATGCATCAAAGATATGGAGATTGTTTTATCTTTCACATGACAGGAGTGTATCATTTTTCCCGTTTCACCACGGATGTGTATATAACCCGCTAACTCTGGGGAAAGTGCAGGGCTATAAAAGATTGAGTAATCATCATCAGGATCCGCGGAAATTGCAGGGCTATAAAAGACAGAGTAATCACGAGTAGGATCAACAAAAAAGCTAGCGTCTTTGAGGTCTAATATTTCTTCCCACATGGAACCAGTCATGCTCAAGTATTTGAGCTCTTCCTCTTGCATTACTTCACAAGTAATATTAGGCATGTCCCATTCTCTAAGGCATTGATATTCTTCCCACTTTATTCTAGTCATATCCAGTTTATGCAGAGACACAACAGCAAGTGTTTTCTTTGTTTTCTCGTTATACGCCATTACAATGCAAAATAGTATTGAGCCAGATCCTTTTAGAAAATAATTTTTCTTGTCGAAAGAAAATAAGTAATGACCGGTAGGACATGAACCAAATAACATTAGTTCTATCTTAACTTCTCTATCCTTAACAGCAATGTCAACGTATATGACAAAAGGAGCAATATTACCATCTGTATTCAACGCAAATACTTTACCATCGCAACAAGCTAGGCTATGTATCAAACTTCCACCACCAGTTATTCTTTTGAGATGTTTAATGTATGACAAAAAACAAAGTTAGGAACTGTGGCTCTAGTTAACAAGAGAACTGAACTTGGATCATAAGGAGCAGACGACAAACAACAATGGCTGATATCGTCACGATTTCCATAATTCAAAACCAAGGGGGGAAGATGAATGATCTCACCAGTTTCTGGATTCCAAAGAGACCACATGACTTTGTTGGAGAGAATTACCCAGCCATAGAAACACCCTCTAATGCGTCTCCCATGCAACTCATGGATTCTATAACGAGAACTAAACGTTGGGTCGTTTATGTTGCAGAAAGTCTGGCCGTCTTCGCCTGGGCTTTGAGAAATCAACCATGGATACTTTGCAGATAAGTCAGGCAATCCATCATATACGAAAACGCAGTCTTGCACCATCTAAATGTTATAACAGTATTAAGAGCTTACGTAATGAAGTAATAGTTTATAGTTGTCAACATAAAACTACATATCATGAGAACAGATTTAATGAATGAATCACTGAGTTTAACTTTAAACTCATAAAAAACAACTTTTAAAGAATTGTACAAGTAAACATATTTCACAAACAATGTAATATGTGTAATACTTATACAACCAACAAACCTGAAGAGTTGTGCGCATACTTACTCTGTGACATTTTTTTGAACGAACACTCGTCACATTAGATAAACAAAAAATTAGCAGTTGTGGGCATATCTTCAAAGAAACTAACAAGACTCCTTTTTGCCAAAGGCCTTTAGCCGCACAACATGTAAGTGGCACATGTTGAAAGAGAACTCTATCAACTAAGAGGTCGTGAGTTCGGGTCTCATTCGAGACATATGTAAGATAGTATATGCGAGATATGTGGTGTAGGTTGTGTTGGAATTAGAAAACCATGACAATCATATAAACTCCATAACCAAAGTACACAAGTATGCGGAAGCGTGTAAACAATAACATATAACACATAATTATTAACTTAAACATAAATAGAAAACGTACCCGATGCACTTCAATAAATCTTGATTATGATTTAAACTAGATCAATGATAAACCCCTTACCGTTTTGTTTATCGATCTCTTGATAACAACAATAGTGTGTTGTTACCTCGTTCTTGTACACACGAATTAAACCGTATTAAGGTTATGCAAGTAAAACACAAGATTTATTTTTGATTAACAAAAATCGATCCACACAACCCTTTTGAGGAGATGTACGATCGGCAACCAAGAGGAAAGAACAAGAAAAAAACTTAGGGATAATTGTGTGCACAAAAGATTAGCCAAAACAATTACCCTAGGTTTGTTTATATAGTGTTTAGAAAACTTTGGGAACAAGTTAGGCAATGGGTTGCCCCATTAGCCATAGTCGGCCGATCCTAACCCAAGGAGGGTTCTAGATCTTTTTTCCTTGTTTCCTAATTACATACAAACACTCTTTCCTTATTTGCGTTTAACGGTCGTTAGTCATTTAACGGAAAACACTAACGGTCGTTAAGTTCTTGTGTTAATAATAAATATATAAAATACATTTATTATTATTCCTTAATACTCATTTGTAATGTGTGCAATCCCGAGGTCTCGGGTTCGATACTAGACATTTACATATTAATTGTTAACCACATTTCAACAACTCCCACTTGGTTAATTATTAACAGCAAAATGACATTGGTTGGCGTCTTGCAACACTCCAATGCCCCTAGTCCGACTCGAGCTAGATTTCCTGGAAAATCTTTAATGATTCATCATTATTATTATCCTTTTGTTACTAACACTGTATTAATAAAGAAATGGATCTAAGTCACTCTTTATTAAAGTTTCTGTTTCTCGTTGTTAATGATTGAACAAAATTACCAAAACATCTGAACGTATTCCAGATAGACTTTGGGCGTGGCCACGCAAACATTTTGTCAACCCTACGAGGGGCCCAGCAGTATTATACTTCAAAACAAAATTTGAATGAACAAATTCTTTCTTGACTACAAGAATAACCCATGAACTTTGCAACACTTCTGAAAACAATCCTTATAACTTCCAGTTACGGTAAGCGGTAGATTGCTTTACAAAAATGCACTACATCCATGACTCTTATCTGGTATCTCAAGTCTGAGGATAACTATTTCATGAATTACTTTATGATAAGATCCATAAGTAATCTCATGCTTAGTTGGGATAAGTCCTATACTCTATTCATAGATATCATGTGAAATTGGTATGACTACGCATCAATATACTTTCAAGTATATTCTTTAACCAACATTCACATTTGTCTTAATTTAATGACATTCCCATATCATTAACCGACAATGGACACATTTAGAATAATAAAATTATTCAAGGATATAAACATGCAAAAACAGGATATATGTATATTTCAACAAGACAATAAAACAAAAACAATACTTTATTTCATAAAATCAATAATTTTCTATTACATCCTTTATCCAAATACTAATCACAAATGGGCATGAAACTTTCAGCCTTACGAAGACCTATTCCTTCAGCTAACTTATAAAGCTTAGTGCCAGGAAGAGCTTTCGTCAATTGATCTGCCAAGTTATCATCTGTGTGAACTTTGAGTACATCGATCTGCCCAATCTCTACTTGCTCTCGCACATAGTGATATTTGATCGGATAATGTCTGGTGCCTTTCATGATTCCAGGTTCATTGGCAAATGTAATTGCATCTGAATTGTCACAATACATTTTTATAGGTTGTCGAATCGAAGGCATAACTCCAAGCCTTGATACAAAATTCCTAATCCAGACGGCTTCCATTGCAGCATCTGATGCAGCTATGTACTCACTTTCTGCTGCAGACATCGCTAATGTACTCTGCTTCTTGCTCCTCCAATCCACAACTCCTCCATTAATGACAAAGACGTATCCAGTCTGAGACTTCATATCATCCTTATCACCTTTCCATGAAGCATCGCAGTAACCTGTAACATCAAGTTCTGCTTGTGGATCACCCCCATAAACTAAGAACATATCTTTAGTAGCCCTAAGGTACTTAAGAATATTCTTAACAGCAGTCCAGTGAGCTTCACCTGTATTCTGCTGATAACGACTGGTTAAGTTCTGAGCAAACGCCACATCTGGCCTTGTGCTTTTAACTGCATACATAATAGATCCTACAGCCGAAGCATAAGGAACTTTTGCCATGCGTTTCACCTCTTCAGGTGTTGAAGCACAAACTTTCTTGCTCAAGCCATGTTGTTCTTGCATCGGCAAATATCCCTTCTTGGAATTTTGCATATTGAATCTCTTCAATATTTTATCGATGTAAGCACTTTGGCTTAATCCAATTAATCGCTGAGATCTATCTCTATATATCTTAATTCCCAGAATGAAAGCAGCTTCCCATAAATCTTTCATAGAAAAACACTTTCCAAGATATGCCTTGACTTCATGCAAACTTGGAATGTCTTTTCCCATGATCAATATGTCATCGACATATAATATAAGGAAAATTACTTCACTCCCACTAACTTTGTGGTATACTGATGCGTGGTTTTGCAACCTTACAACAGGTTTTACCTCTCGAGGGATCTCAAGAGGCTTACAACCCCACCAGGCAGTGTACCTGACTGATGTAGTATAGTGTAGTGGTAAGTACGGGGGATTGATCGTTCTCCACAGGGAATAGTGTTCGTTAGGTATGAAAAACTACTCTAATAGGTCTAAGGATGATGGAAGATTCTTTTTTGTATTTTTATATTTTTATGAAAGCAAGTAAAATCTCGGGTTTTAAGGAGTGGGCGGAATTAGTTGCTAGTCAACTAACCCAAGTTACTACGAATGCAAATAAAATAAAATAACAGAAAACGAAAATGTGGTGAAACTTATATGGGAGAAATGTGTTTACTTAGATTTCCTTACTCCCTAACTATCTTTTACATGTTGATTAGTGTGTATTAATTGCGTGGATGACGGGTGTATTCCTTAATACCAATCGTGGGGTGGCGTACGTACTTCCCCAACTCTATAAGCTCCTATTTCACTCCTATGTCGAGCCGGCTAGGAAGCTCCTAACATGGGATCACTAGAATTCGCTCATGCATTAAATACAACCATAAAAACCTTTAGTACGCATTGGTTCATGTTTCTTAAGACGTTCAAGCAAGTTACCGAATAGGAAGTTAGCCAGTTTTCTTAAGCCTAACATAGATGAACAATCATCCAATACAACTAATAACACACTAATAACCAATAATCAATAGCTAGGTTTCATTAGATCTAAGCAAACACAAAGAAAACCTAGCCTAACATGTTAAACAAAAGACAAGAACAAGATAGAATCAAACAACACGTAGACATATTGAATGATTAATTGATAACTTATCTTCAATGTAACATGGAAGATCTCAAGGCAAAAAGCCTTGAAAAAGCTGCTAAAATCGTCTTAGGGTTTTCACACACAAAGTTCCACAATAAGTTCCACACTAATGACAAAAAATTGCAAAACTATATATAGACTTTCAGATCTGACGGCGTCACGTTATGGAGTGTGACGCCATCACCTCGCCGCTTTTAGGGTTCCCGGATGGCCTTCTTGACGCCGTCCCTCTTTAGCTCTCCAAAATCCGTTCTGGCTTATCAAGGCTTGACGCCGTCAGAATTAGGCGTGACGCCGTCCCGCTTTAACTTATACCGTGACGACCTTGATCACTCCAAAGGGTGACGCCGTCAGAATTCCCATGCAAATTTCTCTGGCTTATCATGAGTAATTTTCATATCCACCACTTTTGCCAAGCCATGACGCCGTCAAGAACAAATCCTGACGCCGTCAAAGGTACTTTCCAGCACAATTTTGAGACTTTGCCGTTTTCTTCACTTTTATGCTCCAAAAATGTCCAAAATGCTTCCTTTTCCAGATTTCTTCTCCAAAGTACCTAAAATGACAAAAGGAACGATTTAGGGCAATATTTGATCAAATAAATACGATTTAGGGCTTAAATGACCCCCTAAAAGCGGTACACTTTTCGCTTCATCATATACACATGGCTCATCAAGATTTTGTGTAAAACCAAACCTTTTAATTTCACTATCAAACCTCTTGTTCCATTGTCGTGATGCTTGCTTCAATCCATAAATGGATCTTTAAAGTTTGCATACACGGTTTGGAAACTTTGGATTCACAAACCCCTCAGGCTGCGCCATATAGATGTCTTCATTTAGGCGACCATTTAAGAAGGCGGTTTTGACATCCATCTGCCAAATCTCATAGTCATAGTATGCAGCTATGGCTATGAGAATCCTAATAGCCCTAATGTCAGCTACAGGAGAAAAGGTCTCCTCGTAGTCAACACCATACGTTTGAGTAAAGCCTTTAGCTACCAACCGAGCTTTATAGGTGTGTACATTGCCATCCATGTCAGTTTTCTTCTTGAAGAGCCACTTATTCTCAACTACCTTGGCATTAGGAGGAAGGTCTACTTCAATCCAGACTTCATTGTCTCTCATGGATTGCATTTCCCCATTCATAGCAACTAACCATTTTTCCTTTTCAGGACT
Source organism: Artemisia tridentata subsp. tridentata (assembly GCA_021014915.2). NCBI lineage: Eukaryota > Viridiplantae > Streptophyta > Magnoliopsida > Asterales > Asteraceae > Artemisia > Artemisia tridentata. The sequence continues at coordinate 35,182,688 of CP139505.1, forward strand.
ATTAATGGCAACTTTATAACTAGGCGGTTCATCAAGATCCCCTTGTATATATTCCTCTCATTCTACGTTAAGACATAGACGTTCAGGAGCTTTTACAGTCCTTACGGATCTGCGAATGGGAACCACTTCAACTTCTGGTGGAGGACCCAGACTTTCTGGTTCTTCAGGAAGTTGGTTAGTGTTTTCAGAAGGTAATGCATCATCTTGATCTTCTACCAGATCATATATCCTCCCACTTAATTCTTGAGATATGAGATCCTTTTCCAAGAAATCTCCATACCTTGCAACGAATACTTTGTTCTCAGGAGGATAATAAAAGTAGTAACTCATTGTTTCCTTTGGGTATCCTACGAAGATACATTTTACAGATCTTTGTTGGAGCTTGTCGCCCGAGTCACGTTTAACGTACGCCTCGCAACCCCAGACCTTGAGATAAGACAAGTTAGGAGCATTTTCAGTCCATAACTCATATGGTGTCTTATCAACCTTCTTTGTGGGAACCATATTAAGAATGCGAACAGCATACTCCAAGGCATAATCCCAGAATGAGAAGGGAAGAGTTGTTAGATTAAACATAGATCGTATCATATCTTGCAATGTACGATTTCTTCTCTCAGATACACCATTTTGTTGTGGTGTATACGGAGAAGTTAGGTGCTGGAAAATTCCTTCCTTAGCTAGATAATCCACAAACTCTTGACTCAGGTATTCACCACCTCTATCGGATCGAAGAGCTTTAATCTTCTTTCCAAGTTGCAACTCTACTTCAGCTTTAAACATTTTGAATGTTTCAAACACCTCATGTTTATGTTTAAGTAAATAAACATAACCATAACGGCTGAAATCATCCGTAAATGTTAAGAAGTAGCTAGCACCTCTCCTTGACACATGTCTAAGTGGTCCACACACATCTGTATGAATAAGACCAAGTAGATCAGTTGCCCTTTCAATCCTATTATTAAAGGGTTTCTTTGTCATCTTCCCACTAATACAAGACTCGCATTTATCAAATGATTCATCATTGATCTTTTCTAAAAGCCCATCATGTTGCAGCTTTTTCATGCGATCCTTGCTTATGTGTGCAAGACGACAATGCCAAAGATAAGACGAATCCAGACTTTTCTTGATTCTCTTATTGTTGATGCTATACATCGAATTATTTTTAACACAAGCATTACCATTGTCATTCATATCAAGTTCAAAAATACCATTCACAGCAATAGCATTAAAATAAAATACACCATTTAAAGAAACAGAAATTCCATTGCTATTAATAGTATGTTCATAACCAAGGTTCAACAAACATGAAAATGAAATAACACCTCTAACAATTGACGGTGCATAATGACAATTATTTAAAGATAGTACTAAGCCCGAAGGCAACACTAAATCAAATACGCCTATAGCTTCAACTGCTGCATGTGCTCCATTACCCACGTGCAAGAATTGTTGTCCATAGGCCAGCTTTCTCTCAACTCTAAACCCCTGCATAGTATTGCAAATATGAATACCACATCCCGTATCATATACCCAGGAATTAATCTTACGAGTTAGAGTAAATAATTCGATTACAAAGAACGCACCTGAAGAGCTGGGATTACCAGCTTCACTCTTTTGCTTCTTCTGTCGCAAGTCATTGATGTAGAGCGGACAGTTCCTCTTCCAGTGCCCTACTTCATGACAGTGGTGACAAGCCTGATCCTTCTTTCTGGAGGACTCACCGTGTTCTTCTTGGGCTGGTGTTGATTCACCTTAGGATTTGGTTGATAGGCCATGACCTGCTTGCCTTTATCACCTTTACCCTTACCCTTGTTCACATGCGATTTTTTCTGGATCCTACCTCCTTGAATTGCCAACACTTGTGGAGTAGGAGCCTTGCCCTTTGGTGGTAAGTGTTTCTCATAGTCAACAAGCAATGCGAGTAACTCAGAAACTGTCTTCCCCGAGCAATGCATGTTGAAGTTCTGTACAAAACCAGCAAAATCCTTGTTAAGGGATCTGTTGATTAGGTTAACTTGAACATTCTCGGGATAACCAAATCCGACTCTATGAAGTTGATCAAAGAAATCTCTCATCTCATTCACATAGTCTTCAACTGGTTTATCATCACCATGTTTGCAGCTGTGTAGTTTGTCAAGGGACTCATACATTTCAATTTCAGGAGTCTTTTCATAAGACTTCTTGAGCACCTCGAGCATGTCGTATGGAAAATAATACTCAAACTTCTTTTGCATCATTGGATCCATACTTTGAAGCATTAAGCACCCAATCTCATTGTACTTAGCATACTCAGCTCTCCATGCTGCTTTGACCTCTTCAGAAGCAGTCGAAGCAGGCTCATCAGGGCAAGGAGTATTCAAGTAATTGAGCTTACCAGTCGCCCTCAAAACAATTCTGAGCGATCTGTGCCAATCATTGAAAATTTTCCCAGTCAATTTGGCTCTTTCAAGATGACTCTTGAAAGCAGCGAATACGGAGTTATCGGGTTGAGCCATTCTACAGAAAATAGAAAAGTTCAAACATTAGTATTTTCGATAATACTTATTCTCAAGAAAATATAATACCCATGGATATATTCATATAACCAATTTAATTTCCTTGAAAAATCTAGGATCCAACTTTACATAATTCCACTACATCAGTTGATCTGCTAGTAGTGGAAGTACAAAAGATGGTAATCTGTCGTACAATAATTGGCAAACAAGTTTTCCAATTCCTAGATAATTTATGGGATTTACAACATATTGATTCATCAATATGTCACGTAAGCATGTTTATCCCATCTCATGCCTTAAGCTCTAGGTCTCACGCATCAGCTTAATTAAGTTGTCTAACTTAGAAACTGCAAATTAATCCATGTATGGTCTCACGCACACTCGGGAATTTACCTTGTCATTAATTTTGGTCCAGGTCTCACGCATACCCAAAATTAACTTCAAGTGTTCCTTATAGTTAGATGGCATGTAACTTAAATTTTAGGGTATTTAGTTTTTGATGTGACAAAAACATGTACAAAGATGCATGCACTCATCTTTGTATCATTAGTTTTCAAAACAATTTTAATTTACCAATTAGTTAAGAGTAAACCAAAAAACTATGTACTTGAGGTATTGGGTTCACCAATTAAAGAAGTACCAACAATTATCACCCACATATCCTACTCTTACATGTTATTCGGATATTTGCCACAAAAGTGGCGCGTGGAATTGAGGTAAATCACCCTTAAGATGATAGTGTACGTAAATAGTGATATAGGTAAGTCGCAGTTGACGCACAAGCGGGCCCGGAGAGCCGGTAGGAGCGAATCTCTTAAAAAACCCCTCTCCAGATAAACCCACCACACAGTTTGTCAACTTTGGTCCGCCTTTCACACACTATTGTACAAAAACATCAATCAAGCAAAAGTTTTATGATCTTAGTCTTAAAAAAATTAAGTAACAAAGTTTAGATCTTGCTAGTCTCGCCTGGGAGCAAATTACCGTGCGAAGCGAACCACTGTCGGCACATAAGACTTTTGCAAGATCCTTACTTTATTACTTTATGTTTCACCATTATAAGTCCAATTTAATTTTCTTTGAAAATTACCCTTTTTATTGCTTACTTTAACATATCACATATAAAAAAAACCAATAAACAAGTAATTAAAAGAAAACAAACAATCAACTAATAATAAAACAATTAATTGTAAGTGAAACATCTAGCCACATGCAACCTTTTAAACAAATCCTATTAATAATCTATATGTGAATTATTATGTATAGAATCAATAAAACTCCCATTGGTTTTCGAGCTCATTGTGCCCAATGGACCACAGTCACCAACAATTGGCCGCATAAGTTTTAATGATAATATACCACGTTGCACATAACCGATTCATTAATTTAATATATATTAGGTCTTCCCTAATTTTAGATTTATCTAAACATGTAGCAAACATCTAAACAATTTAATTCAAGTAATTATCCGTGACTAATTATGCATGTATAGTCACTGATTCATGCATATCATATAGCAATTAGGTCACAAGATTCATAACACAACAATTGTTAAAAGACCTAGGGTTTCTAATTAATCACAATTAATTATGAAAAACACAAACCCTAATTAGGGTTTATGTAACAAATCGACACCCCCCCCCCCCAAATTAGGGTTAGGGTTTCGACTTTTTATTAAAAAAAACAAATTTTAATAATAAAACCCTAGAAAATAAAACATGTATAATCTAAACAATTTAAAGATACGTTTTTTTTATTGTTTAAGTAATCAATTACATGTTATACATGGCTCGTGATGCCACTGTTGGAATTAGAAAACCATGACAATCATATAAACTCCATAATCAAAGTACACAAGTATGCGGAAGCGTGTAAACAATAACATATAACACATAATTATTAACTTAAACATAAATAGAAAACGTACCCGATGCACTTCAATAAATCTTGATTATGATTTAAACTAGATCAATGATAAACCCCTTACCGTTTTGTTTATCGATCTCTTGATAACAACAATAGTGTGTTGTTACCTCGTTCTTGTACACACAAATTAAACCGTATTAAGGTTATGCAAGTAAAACACAAGATTTATTTTTGATTAACAAAAATCGATCCACACAACCCTTTTGAGGAGATGTACGATCGGCAACCAAGAGGAAAGAACAAGAAAAAAACTTAGGGATAATTGTGTGCACAAAAGATTAGCCAAAACAATTACCCTAGGTTTGTTTATATAGTGTTTAGAAAACTTGGGAACAAGTTAGGCAATGGGATGCCCCATTAGCCCTAGTCGGCCGATCCTAACCCAAGGAGGGTTCTAGATCTTTTTTTTCCTTGTTTCCTAATTACATACAAACACTCTTTCCTTATTTGCGTTTAACGGTCGTTAGTCATTTAACGGAAAACACTAACGGTCGTTAAGTTCTTGTGTTAATAATAAATATATAAAATACATTTATTATTATTCCTTAATACTCATTTGTAATGTGTGCAATCCCGAGGTCTCGGGTTCGATACTAGACATTTACATATTAATTGTTAACCACATTTCAACAGGTTGTAAATATAATGTCCTTTTATCAGCTTTTTCATAGAATCGAGTAATCGACACACATAATGCCAGAAAATCGCAAACAGAATAAAAAAAATCAAGTTGAGTAAAAACGATATTAACCAATGTTTTGAAAACCGGGTCTCTAATCGATCAGGTCGAGTCAATGGGTCACCGAGTTACCAGTTCAACCGGTTCGACCACCGGGTCAACCCGGTCTTCCAAAAAAAATATGTATATATATTTCCAATGATAAAGTATATATATAAATCACGACTATTCCATATATTGAGCCTAAAAACCGTTTACTAACAAATATAACATGTAAAAAAAAATTAAGTCGCAAATATATGAGTATGATTCACTTGCTTTATTTGTAAAAAATAGGAAAAAAAAATACAAAACCCAACCGGGTCTCGAGAACCGGGTTGACCCGGGTCGTCTTAAACCCGGCCGGTCTAACTGGGTTTTGAAAATGAAAAAACCGGTTTAATTTGACCCCTTTTTGGCTTTTTTTTGACCGGAACCGGTTCAACCGGTTGAACCGGCCGAGTGAAACCGGGTTTCAAAACATTGATATTAACAACAGCAACAAAACTTTGCATCCATGCTTCTTAAACAATTGTAAAGTAACCACATATACAAGAGCAACTAACTAAGATGTATGTCAACTAACAAACTGAGCAGAAAATATAATAGTATTTGCAGCAAAAGAAAACACATATTTAAACTAATAATTTAGACTTTATAAACGTTTCTAATGCTAAGGGAGTAAATATTTTGGAGAAAGATTTACCTTAGAATTCACTTGAGGTTCTTTAGGGTTTATGGTCGATTTTTGCATGGTGAATATAGTGGCATCGTTCCCTCTATATATATTGCTTATTTTCTTTACACATTGTGAGAACAACCCTATTTACCTTATTTATAATTTTAGTTTATGGAAACAACCCCTTCTTAAATCACGTTCCATATTTCATTGTAGACATTCAAAAGGCTTTAAGAAAGATGGATTTTGCTTAATAAATTACTCAAAGTAATGCCAAGTTTTATCATAGTCATGTGTGGCTCTTATTAATTTTGATCATTAAAGATGTTTTTTCTCCTCACTTGGTCATTGAGCAACTAACATACAGGTTATAAACGAGTCGATTCAAGCTTTAGCGTAAAGCTTGGTTTAATAACTCAACAAGTTCGAGAGTTATAAATAATTTTTTTTACTTAATATTTTCACTTTTAACACTCTACATCTTTCTAACTTTTCTTTTTCAATTAATTTTATATAAACAAAATTTTACGCATAACATTAGTATATTTTTACCGCAACGCATGGACAACAAATTTCTTATTACCTTGATGCCTTATAATTTGTATTATAGTTCACAATTTTATTAAGGAGTTAATGATTGTTTAATCACTACACTTCTATTTTGCTTTTAGTTTCAAACCACAAAATTTTCTTAGCAATAATTCGATCCTAAAAAAAGATCACAATACAAGAGATTTTGAAGAAAATATGTTGACAATTAGTATCACATTTTACATCAATAAACACGTGATCCGCAGTACATAATCGCAACACATCACTCTATACACCCGGGAAAAAAGCAAAATGCCGCAAGTAAAGTAAGGTGGAACTGAGCCGAGCCTGCCAGAACTCAACTCGTTTATATATATAAAGCTTGAGCTCGAGATCGTTTCGAGCCTCAAATTTTGAGCTCGAGTTTGGCTCGTGAATATTTCACAAGCTTGAACTTGGCTCAGACTCGCTATATGATGCGTTGAAGTAAATAATGCTCAAATGAAACTCAGCTCGGGCTCGACTAATTTATATGACGCGTTGATGTAAATAATGTTAAAATGAAACTCGGCTCATTAATCACACTAGGATTGAGCTCGTTTATTTCTTTTAAGCTCGTTTACACATACTTATATATGCATAGACAATATATATAATTATATACGTATATATTTCTATAGCTCGTTTAGGCTCGCGAGCCTGAACAATCTTTATATATAAACCTTGATTATTAAATGAGCCCAAACTTAAGCTCGAGTTCATTTAAGCTTGGCTCGCTCGAGCTTTTTATCGATTCAATATCGAGCATTTCATGAGCGGCTCGACTCGTTTTCACCCTAATATAAATTAGTACAATCTTTAGATCCTTCAAGAGTGGTAAAATAGAACTTTATAGAATATTTATTTGCCCAAAAATGGGCTTATAAAATCAAGTTTTATGGACCAAAAATCTTGAAATGGGTATGGCCCAATTTGATTAAACTTTCATTTCCCCAATTCACTTTCAATTTCAAGAATCAAGAAAAATATTAGGGTTTAAGCAAAAATAAATAAATAAATAAAAATGTGCAGCGTTTGAAATCATTATCAGTATTGAAAAGGTGGAAATGTAATAACAGTTTTTGTTTTTACACTACTTCTGCTGCTCAACGTGAACTAAATCATTTTCAAGATGAGGTATATAAATATGAATCTTGATAAAAATAAGTGTTTTCTTTTTTTTTTTTTTTTTTTTTTTTTTTTTTTTTTTTTTTTTTTTTTTTTTTTTAAGTTTGTGATGTTTGGTGGGTGTTTTGGATTATCTTGTTTTTGGAGCTTATGAGCTTATTTGAAATTGGAAAAACTCATAAGCTCACTTTCTTCGGCTTATGAAGTTGAGCTTATGGACTTGATAAGTCCATAAGTTGAAGTTAATAGCGCGTAAGCCGGAAAAAAAATGAGCTTATGAGATATATATATATATTTTTTTCAAATAAGCTGGTAAGCCCGGAAAATAAGCTATCCAAATATCTACTTAAAAGTTTGTAATGTTTCATGGGTATGATTTATAAGGGGTGGTTTGGATTAGCTTATTTTTCGCACTCTTGAGCTCATTTGAAATTGGAAAAACTCATAAGCTCAGTTTTCTCGGTTTATGAAGTTGAGCTTATCGACTTGATAAGTCCATAAGCTCAGTTTGATAAGCTCGTAAGCCGGAAAAATGAGCTTATGAGTTTTTTTCAGTTTCAAATGAGCTTGTATGTCCGAAAATTAAGATAATAAGTTTGTGATGTTTGATGGGTGATTTTTTAAGGGGTGTTTTGGATTAGCTTGTTTTACGGGCTTTAGAGCTTATTTGAAACTGGAAAAGCTAGTAAGCTCATGTTTTTGGCTTATGGACTTGAGACGTTTAAGTCGATAAGGTCATAAGCCGAAAAATGAACTTACGAGTTTTTCCATTAGCAAATAAGCTCGTAAGCCCCAAAAATAAGCTAATTCAAACACCCCTAAACATTAAATAAAAATAATTTGGCCATTCATTTTTTTTAAATCAAAACTGAAGAACCTGTTTTCTAAATTTTTTGTGAATAAAATATTTTGCAAACGGTAAATCGTCAAGGTGAAAAAAATACATAGTCGCGACGATAATATTTTTATCTTTCAGTAAACGGATACTGCAATATACTTTTGACAAACTTTTTTTCTAGTGTTGAAATTTCCGTCCTAAAAAATCACAAAGGGCAACCCTATAAATTGATTGTTTCTTTAGATTGTCTTATAGAGATAGCTAAAGTGTCGGATTTTGCATATACTGTCCTTTGATGATTTTGATTGACCAGTTGTTTTAGATTATTTATATCTAACAAAAACATTTGTAATGTGCCTCGGTCATTATTTGGCTTTCTACTGACAATTGTTGTTTCGTCTCATTCAGTAGTTTATATTTGCTACCTGATGTTCATTTGTGCACTTTTATGTAGGTAGGTAGTTATTCGTTTATTTCAACTTTGCTACCAACATTTGTAATGTAGTTAGCCGCGTGATGTTGGGCATGCCAGATAGATGGATAGTTCCCATTATCCGAGTGTGCAAAAGTTCAAGTACGACTTGTATTGTGCTCACATTTTGATTAATATATACAAAATATTAGTTAGAATTAGCTATAACGTGCCACCATCTCTACCTTTTTGGCTTTCGGGGGGCCGATACCACAATGTAAGAAATTTAATCCTTTATACTACCTGTTCAATTTGATAAATCATGCTCAATTTGAAAGTCTTAAGAAATCCAGATTTATTAAGCTCGAATTTATTTTTAAATCGCTAGGTAGAAAGAAAATCTTTGTTAAACATGTTTTTATAAAAGAAGTGTTATGACTGACCGAAACCAATGGAATTTACTCTATGTACCGGACTCCTACATTTATCAAATAAAGTCATCCGGGGTCAGGGTGTCCCCGCCAATTTACACCTAATTGTGGATTAAATAGACATATTAATTTAATTTGTACAAGAGTAAATTGCACCGTTCGTCCATGTGGTTTAGGCCAAATCCCACCGTTCGTCTCTGATCTTTTTTTTTGCACCGTTCGTCCCTGTAGTTTATATACGTAGCACCGTTCGTCCTTATCTCTAGAGATAGGGACGAACGGTGCAATTCACTGTTACATAGTTTCAGGCCAAAATCTTTGAGATAGGGACGAACGGTGCTACATATATAAACCACAGAGACGAACGGTGCCAAAAAAAAATCTGGGACGAATGGTGGGATTTGGCCTAAACCACAGGGACGAACTGTGCAATTTACTCTTTGTACAATAAAAGGTGCAGAAATGATATTCAGAAAACACACTCACTTCTTTGTTGCTGAATAATAGTCATAACTATTTGTTCAGAGATCCAAATTAGATAAATCTTATTAAATAATCAATATACAATAAATGACGTACTTATTTGGTCATTCTGAACATAGAATCCTCCATTAAAAAAAACTACTTTATCTAGAGTACATTTAATTATAATCAGGTATTCTACACGACACAAAAACCCTTCTAAAATTTGATCAAATGAACTCTTTTAATTGTCATAATCCTCTTAAGCATCTAATGTTATTTTGATAACTTTTCACAGTCTAACTATTTGTAAGCAATATCTATAAATAACCGTAAACTTGGAGATATATTCATATAATGAGTATGTCGCAAAGCATCACAGATCAATTATATACTCGATAATTTTAAATGATCATAGCTCAAGCATAAAGCACGCCGAGGCAAAACATTTCATAAATTCAAAAATGTACTTGTTACAAACAGAATGTTAACAATTTGCTAAATAAAATGAGGTACATGTACCTAAAATTCAAATTTTGTTAGTATTTTCTGGTATCACTACAGGAATGGGGGAACAGGTGAGGAAACTTTTGGCGAGGACATCATGTCGTCGCCAAAAGTCCTAAACAACAACAATACTCCCTTCCAGACTTTGACTTTGTCAAAAATTTGAGAAAATTTGACTAAAACTATTGGCGATGACATGTCTTCGCTAATACCTTTTAGCAAAGACTTGTCCTCGCCAAAAGCTTAAAAAAGTCCTCGACATTTGACCCATTTGTTGTAATTAGGGGTGGAAACGAGCCGAGCCGAGCCCGAGCCTGCCAGAGCTCGAGCTCGGCTCGTTTATAGCTCGTTTCGAGCCTAATATTTGAGCTCGAGCTCGGCTCGTCAAAATTTTCACAAGCTCGAGCTCGAGCTCGGGCTCGACTAATTTGTATGATTTTTAAAGAAAACAAAGTTAAAATGGAGCTCGGCTCGTTAATTACATAAGGCTCGAGCATGTTTACTACTTTTAAGCTCGTTTATACGTATAGACAATATATATACGTATATATTTCTAGGGCTCGTTTAGGCTCGCGAGCCTATTCGAGCTTTTTTTATAGAGCTCGAGCTCGAGCTCGATTATTAAATGAGCCCAAACTTAGGCTCGAGCTCGGGCTCGAGCTCGTTTAGGCTCGGCTCGTTCGAGCTTTTTACCGATCCGATCCCGAGCTTTTCACGAGCGGCTCGGCTCGTTTCCACCCCTAGTTGTAATAACCATATTCGTGAAGAAAATCTTTATACCCAAAACATCTTAGATATAAATACATAACACAAATGGTTAATTTACCAGATTGGTGTTGTTAAAATAATAATCTAGAAGTCGTTGAATTATTTCCAATAAAAGTAAATAAGCTATCAATGGATAGGTGTGTAAATTCAATAGGTCAAAGAATTGATTGTTAGTTCACTCATCTTTGTAGTATAAAAATGGAGTCCCTATGTTGTTACAACATGCACAAACACAACACAAATGGCGAGTGTTAGTAAACATTTTCTTCTTATCTTAGCGGTCTTTTCAGTTGTGTTCATTAGTACAACTATAACACATGGTTCAAGACAACTTGCAGAAAAACATGAGGTCCATGATGATGATCAACATGAGATGGCAGTTCTTCAAGATAATGGGGGTTCCGGATATGGTGGCGGTTCAGGAAGTGGAGGTGGAATGCAATTCTGAAAAATAGATTTTGTTCTCCATATGTTGAGATTTGGCTTCAATGCAAAGACAAGTTGTACTGGAAATAGAAATCATGTTCCTTCCTAAACTATATAACTTCTCCCATTCTTTTGTGGAATCCTTCAACTTGAATACCTCAACCGATTCTCCAGACGGGCCTACAATTACTAGTAAAAGATGTTGGGCTAATTTAACCGACCCGAGCAAGTGGGCCGATAAACTACTGGACTCGAGCACATGGGCCAGCAGGTTTCAAAGCAGGTTTTAACCCAAGCATATGGGTGACCGACCTAGAATTAGGATTCTATAGTTATAGTCGGTTTAGGATTTAATTGTGGAATTTGAATTGTATTATGAGTAGGATTGGTGAGCATGTATCAATCCCTATAAATTCATGACCTACCGAGCCTGTGGTAGAGGGTGAGAGAATCAAGTTTTGAGTTATTTTCTTGATTAATAATATTGGAGAGCTTATTCCAAACTTGTGTGTTTTGTTAATACTGATCGGGACTTTAATTGGTATCAAGAGCCAGGTTCACGTATAACGGGCTGGAAGGAGAACAAGTTACACCTGTAACTTATACTAGAAGACGTAGAAGGACGATGGCAGAAGGTGAGACCAGTCGACCTCCTGGTGTCCAAGATACCAAGGCTACTCTTCAGTGTCCAATGTTAACAGCCACGAACTATAATATCTGGGCAATAAGAATCAAGGCTGTGTTCAACGTGCACGGAATTTTGTCAGCCCTGGAACCGGGAGAACAACAGGTCGACACCAAGAAGGATGATATGGCTGTCGCGTTGCTGCTTCAAGCGATTCCGGAAGAGTTGGTATTTCAGGTTGCACAATTTGAAACAGCAAGGGAGATTTGGGAAGCCTTGAAGACTCGTTATGTAGGGGTAGATCGAGTAAGAGAGGCGCGCATTGAACAATTGGAAGTTGAGTTTGAATCTTTAAGAATGAAAGATTCAGATTCAGTTGATCAGTTTGCATAAAAAATCAGCCAATTGGTGACTAAAGGAGCAAGTCTTGGAGTCACTTTTGAAGACAAAAAACTGATCAGAAAGCTGTTGGGTTCTGCACCAGCAAAGTATGTGCCGATGGTAGCTTCAATTGAACAATTTGCAGACTTGAAAACAATGTCGTTTCATGAGGCAGTCGGAAGATTGAAGACTTTCGAAGACCGAATCAAAACAGACGAAGCCTTTGTTCCAGCCGATAATCAGAGCAAGCTTATGTTCAATGAAATTGAAACAACACCCAAATGGAATTCACAATCGAGCGGTCAAGGAAGGTCTAATTCAGCTCGTGGACAATCGAGGGGTAAAAATCGAGGCAGAGGTCGTGGATCCAGTAATGGGAAAGGCAACAGGGACAACTCATAGAATAAGGCGGATGATAAACCGAAGGGAAAGAAAGATCATTCGCAGGTTCAGTGCTTCCGTTGTGACAAGCTCGGTCACTTCGCCTCAACATGCCCGAAACGAAGAAGGCGAACAAACGATGAAGTAAACTTGGCTGAAACTGACAAACTTGAACCAACTTTGTTTATGATGCAGTGCGAAAATAATATGATCTATCTGAATGAACGAAACGTTATGCCCAAAAGGTTCGAATCCGAGTCAATGGAGGAGAATACGTGGTATCTTGACAATGGAGCGTCGAACCACATGACCGGTAACAAATCATTTTTTTATGAATTAGATGAGAATGTAACAGGGATGGTGAGATTTGGTGACGACTCCCGAGTATACATAAAAGGGAAAGGCACAATATTGTTCATAACTAAGAATGGTGAACATCGCCTCCTAACGGATGTGTACTACATTCCAAGTTTGAGGAGTAATATCATAAGCCTTGGGCAGATTACGGAGACGGGTAGCAAAGTGGTCATGGAGGATAATGTGTTACTTGTCTATGACAAATGTAGAAGGCTGATGATGAGAGTTCTCCGCTCGAGTAATCGAATGTACAAAATAAATCTTCCAGTGGGTTCACCGGTTTGTTTAATGGCTAAGCTGGACGATGAGGCCTGGCTTTGGCACGCCCGGTTGGGACATCTAAACTTCGAGACTATGAAGAATCTTAGTTCGAAAGCAATGGTACGAGGTATGCCAAAAATTTATCATGTTTCTAATGTGTGTGATTCATGTTTAATAGGTAAACAAACTCAAATGCCATATCCAGACCGAGCAAGCTTTCGCGCTTCTAAACCACTTGAACTCCTTCACGGAGATTTATGTGGGCCTATATCTCCACCCACTTCTGCTGGGAACAAGTACATGTTTCTGGTGGTGGACGATTACTCAAGGTATACTTGGTGTATGCTTTTGAAAACAAAAGATGAAGCTTTCAAATTCTTTGAGAGGTTCAAGGGCTTGGTTGAAGCAGAGACAGGATACAAGGTGGGAACTTTGAGAACTGACCGAGGTGGTGAGTTTACATCAAGAGAGTTTAACGACTGGTGCGAGAAGAATGCAATCAGAAGACAACTCACAGCTCCCTACTCCCCTCAACAAAACGGGGTCGTTGAAAGACGAAACCGGACGGTAATAGGGGCTGTTCGGTGTATGTTGAAGACAATGAAAGTACCACGAGAATTTTGGGGAGAAGCAGCAAAGCACAGTGTGTACGTACTGAACCGGGTCCCCACAAAATCAGTTCATTCAAAGACACCGTATGAAGCACTACTGGGAAGAACACCAAATATCCACCACCTTAGAGTATTTGGGTGTGTTGGGTTTGCCACGGAACCGGGAGTGAATTTAGCAAAGCTTGATGACAGGAGCCGTCCACTGGTCTATTTCGGTTCAGAACCAGGGTCAAAAGCTTATCGTATGTATGACCCAGTTCAGAAACAAGTTTATGTTCGCAGGACGGTTAAGTTCTTTGAAAAGCGATGTTGGAACTGGAAAAGGATTCATGAGCAGCCAAGTAGTGATGATTTATTTGTCGAGATTGGGGCTCCTCAAGGTGCAAATGAAGACGGCAATGATGCTATTTCGACCAGCAGTTCTGATCCGAACACATCAGCAGACGAACAATATGCTGCTGACTTAAATTTCGAAGATGAACAGGTGCAGGGGTCGGAACAAAGTGATGAGCAGGATCCAGATTATAATGTTGAAGATGTGCAGGGGAACGCATCTGTGCGCAGGTCATCTCGTGTTCATAACATGCCTGTGAGACTGAAGGACTATGTAATTCAAGATGGGGTGAATAGAGGTAACAATGAGGAGCTGTTACAAATTTCAGAAGATGAACCAGGAAGTTACACGCAAGCGAAAGGCAGTAAGTTCTGGGTGAAAGCGATGCAAGTTGAGCTGGAGTCAATCGAGAAGAATCACACATGGATTTTAACCACGTTGCCTAAGGATCATAGACCCATTGGTCTTAAATGGGTGTATAAAATCAAGCGGGATGCAAACGGGAAGATAGTTAAGTACAAAGCTAGGCTCGTTGCAAAGGGTTGTGTCCAACAATATGGAGTTGATTTTGAAGAGGTATTTGCTCCTGTTGCTCGAATGGAAACAGTAAGGTTGATTATCGCTATAGCTGTACGTGAGGAATGGCAGATTCACCACATGGACGTTAAGTCAGCATTCTTGCATGGTGAATTAAAGGAAGAAGTCTACGTGACACAGCCAGAAGGATTTGTGAAAAAAGGCAGCGAGGACAAAGTGTATCGTCTTTTGATGAAGCGAAAAGTGTACTGCCTTTAGGGGGTCATTTAAGCCCTAAATCGTATTTATTTGATCAAATATTGCCCTAAATCGTTCCTTTTGTCATTTTAGGTACTTTGGAGAAGAAATCTGGAAAAGGAAGCATTTTGGGCGTTTTTGGAGCATAAAAGTGAAGAAAACGACAAAGTCTTCAAAGCTGCTGGAAAAGTACACATGACGGCATCAAGGATTGCTCCTGACGGCGTCACGGCTTGGCAAAAGAGGTGGATATGACAAAATACACGTGACGCGCCAGAGAGTTTTACAATAAAAATCTGACGGCGTCACCCTTTAAGGTGATCAAGGTCGTCACGGTTTAAGCTAAAGAGAGACGGCGTCAAGCACTATTCTGACGGCGTCAACACTTGACGCGCCAGAGCGGATTTTGGAGGATTAAAGAGGGACGGCGTCAGGAAGACCATCCGGGAACCCTAGCCGCGGCGAGGTGACGGCGTCACCTCCTACAACGTGACGCCGTCAGCCCCTAAATTCTATATATAGTTTTGCAATTTTTAGTCATTAGTGTGCAACTTTGTGAGGAGAAACCCTAAGACGAATTTTCTGCCATTTTTAAGGGTTTTATACCCTTGGATCTCCCATGTTTAATTGAAGATAAGTAATCACTTAATCATTCAATATGTCTATGTGTTGTTTGATTATATTTTATTCTTGTCTTTTAATTAACATGCTAGGCTAGATTTATCTTGTGTTTGCTTAGATCTAATGAAACCTAACTATTAATTATTAGTTGTTGGTGTGTTATTAATTGTATTGGATGATTGTTTATCGATGTTAGGCTTAAGAAAACTGGCTAACCTCCTATACGGTAACTTGCTTGAACGTCTTAAGAAACATGAACCAATGCGTACTAAGGTTTTTATGGTTGTATTTAATGCATGAGCGAATTCTAGTGATCCCATGTTAGGAGCTTCTTAGCCGGCTCGACATAGGAGTGAAGTAGGAGCTTATAGTGTAAAACCCGAAAATCTAAAACATGCAAAATTACCAAAATGCCCCTGAAACTTTAAAATTTAATTAAAGCTTAATGAAAGTTCCGAATCGATCCCAAACTTCTGGTAATGAACAAGATATGATACCAAATAATTTTGACAACTCCATTTAATATTTTTGCAAGATACAAAATTACGAAAATACCCTTTGGGGCGCCAAGTATAATTTTAGTATTTATATTATGGTTATAAATGGAATTAAAGTATATTTAAGGTAAAAATTAAAAGCCCATCAATTCCTAAACAAAAATCCCGTAATTCCAGACCTTCATGCCTCCACATTGACCCGCCTATTTCATACTTTTATAACAAACTCATATTTTTACCCTATTTTACTTTGCCGAGAAACAAGAAAACACACAAACAATTCACATTCATCAAATCCGGCCAACAAGAATTATTCCCACAATTTTCTGGGTTAGATCATCACCCCAAGAAGCCAAGAAAAATAGCCCTTCGATTTGTTGAGTCCCCGATCAAGTTCTATCGAATTTATTTCGTTTTATTCATTCGAAAGGTATTAATTCGTCCATAATTCGTTCAACCTTTATAAAATTCGTTTCTAAATTTTCTTATGCTCTTCATATTGTGTGTGACCTGGGGAAAATAGCCACAAGATTTTTGGATCGCTATTTTGGTCGTGGAGGGATTGTTGGTGTCGATCATACCAAACCGAGAAACCCTAAATCTCAATAAACCATCCGATCGTTTTATATTGTTTCTGGTATTTTTATTGTACCCTTCTCATCTCATATAACATGTATAAAATGATTAAATCAATCCATGCAACATATATAAAGCATACACGAATTAACGAGTTTATAAACCCTAGAACACCAAAAACTCGACCTAAATTATACGCGACTTTTTCTGGACTTTTATACAATTTTCGTGGCTTCTTTATACACCATATGATCTGATAAAAATGTTAGTTTGAATTATAGAAGCTTAAAATAGTTATTTCGAATTAATTGGTAAACCGGATTTTTGTATAAATCGTATAAATGGTTTAAAAATTGGAACGATGGTCTAGGGTTCTTAATGTGGCTTAGATCTGATCTTAATAATGTGTTAATGATGATAACATGATTGGAAAGTGTTTTGGGGAATTAGGGTTTGATTTTGAGAAAAATATGTGTTTACCGATTTGATATTTAATTAGTTAAGGGTATGTTTTGTAACTTTTAAAAGTCGTGGACCATTTTTGTAATACTCTATAAATCATGGGCAATCTGAATAAAATATAAAATGAGGGTACTATTTGTAAAATATGAAAGTTTTAGAATTAAAATGTAATTATGTGATTTTGTATATATCGAATTGCAAATTAATTAAGAAGAGGGACTAAAAGCGTAATTTCTGGAAAAGTGAAGGTGCTCGGTGTAAATAATAATATAAAGGGTAAAATGTGTGAATTTGAGTATTTATGGGCTTAATATGTAATTATGGCAGATTATGTAAATCGGTTTGTATTTAATTAAGTACAAGGACTAAATGTGTAAATTACCGAAAGTTGAGGGCTGTTTGTAACATGTTAATATTAAAGGTTATTTCTGTAATTTGAAGATATAAAAGGGGCTTGATGTGTAATGTAAGTATGATGAGGATTAAAATGTAAATTATATAAGTATAAGGTTTAAATTGTAAATTAATAAAGTAAAGGGGTATAAAGTGTAAATTATGAAACCTAAAGGACTAAAAGAGTAACTTGAGGAATCTAAAAGCTAAAAAGAGGAAACCTTCTAAAAATGGAAACTTACTAAATATGGAAACTTGCTAAAGTTGGAAAGTTACTTAAAATGGAAAGGGTTGTGATTCGTTTCTACCCCTCTAGGTGTGAAAAAGGAGAGGACCTGATTCTGTTTCATCTTATTCATTTCTGAGTTGTATTTGCTTTTGGAATAAGGTACAGATATTCTGACCTTCTCTGTAAGGTTTCCTATGACCTCTTTCATGTTCTGATCTGTTTAGCCTCTGATTTGATACCTGAGACTTGACCTCCTGATAATGAACCCCTGCATTTATCTCCTGTCTTGAATCCTGATATGAACCCTGACATGAACCCTAATATGATACCTGACATTTGATACCTTGCTATGATTCCTTTGCCTTGAACCTTTGACCTATTATATGAACCTAGACTGTGAAGCCTTTTTAATTCTGACCTGGAAATGATTTGAGAAAAAGCTATTTTAAAATGATGTTTACAAATGTGATACAATAATCTTTTAATTGGGATTTTACTAACTTTTATGAAAACCATTTTAAAAGGTTATCTTTATGAAAAACCATTTTGAAAGATCATTTTAAGAAGATCATTATTAAGAGATTATTTAAATGGACTCTTAATTAGAAACCTTTTTAAATGAACTGTTACTATGGAACCTGGATTATTGACCTCCTGATATTGACCTGCTGATATTGACCTTCTGATATTGGATCTTCTGATATGACACCCTGATTTTGATATGAACCTTTGACCTTTGACCTTTGACCTTTGACTCCCAGTTTGATACCCGAGCCAAATTTGTGACCCTAGCCATGAAGGTAACATGGC
Source organism: Artemisia tridentata subsp. tridentata (assembly GCA_021014915.2). Taxonomy (NCBI): domain Eukaryota; kingdom Viridiplantae; phylum Streptophyta; class Magnoliopsida; order Asterales; family Asteraceae; genus Artemisia; species Artemisia tridentata. The sequence goes on from CP139505.1 coordinate 35,201,360, forward strand.
CGTGTCTGTGATGCACCACTGGCATGACTAGTGTGTAGCCCTAGTGATTTGGTTACACCGTCCCCATCCTGATTCTGATATGTGCACACTCCCGTTATTATGGCCAATATGATTTGTTCTGGGGGGCGAATGGATGCATCCTAGACCTGTTCTGTTTCTGATATATCTGGTATGTCTGGTGACTGGTACTGTGTGCAATACATGCCTTTCACAACCCTGGGAGCTTGCAACTCCAACCCTGGAGGTATCCCCTCAACCCTGTCCTGGTATGCTGAGGTCACCCCTCCATACACCCTGGTATGTGATTTGATATGATATGTTTCTGGGCTCGTGGTGGATTACTATCCTAAACCTTTACTCTCTCTCTATACCTTCCTTATCTATTTCGTTATACTATATCTGTTCTTTTCCTTTTACTTTCATTTCTTTTGCTTTCGTTTCCGTTTATTATATATCTGTTCACTGGGCTTTTTAAGCTCAGCCGCATGTTTCTTTTCGTGTGCGGCAGGTTTTAGTTGGAAGCTGGGTATGAGTGAAGAGACTTTTGGACTTAGAAGACCATGATAGTTTTTCTGAAATAGAAGTTTGTAGAAGGATTTGCTTGACAGACTTAGTATTTAGTTTTGTTTCTCGCTTGTAATCTGGTAGTTTCAGTATTTCATTTGTAACCTTTGAAATTCTATTGTATTATTTAAGTCGTATGTTATGCTTGCCTTTGATATGTCACCATTTGCGTGACACTTCTACCCTTGCCGGGTTGGGGTGTTACAATTATGGTATCAGAGAGACAGGTTGCGACTTGTAATACATTTACCCTTGACCTGTGAAGTTTGGACCACTAGGTTTCCACTGTAGGCGCTCATAAGATAACCTGTAAGAATTGCTCTCGGATTTCCCCTGTAGGAACATAAGTTATGACTAGTAAGGATCTAGGTTGACATTAAGAATCTGTTTGATGTTCCTGTTGTTCTTATGTTCCCCCTGCTCTTTCATGTTTAGTTTCTTGAGTTCATGAGTAGTTTAGACATCTGTCGGATTCTAGTGCTTAGCATCGCGTATGTCATTTTCAGAATGGCACCCCCCGCACACAACAAGCGCCGTTGGACAATCGCTTTTCCTACTGGTCGTAGATGGATTGGGAAACTGAGGCGGACTGCAAGGAGGATCTCAATTCCTGCGAGTATGTGGCCGTGCCGTATTGAAGAGAAGATGACCATGGAGAATCGAGACGGAATGGAGGTGCAGGTGTACAGTACAAAGATAACCGATAAAGACGGAGTCATAACCAGATACCCGGGAGAGTGTCCCAGGTTTGTTGAAGAAAATGGAGTTGTGCGAGCTGAGCCTCGCAATTTGGATGGCCTTGTGGATGGCGAAGCAAATGGAAGGAGAGACTCTGAAGATGGCTTTGCCAGGCGACCCCTGCCACAGCCTGAGGGGAACCATAACGGATGGCTCAGCGAAGATGATGAAGATTTGGAGTCCACTGCAAGCAACTCGATCTAGGGTTAGGATTAGAGCTCAAGCCATTTATGCTATTAGTGTTTAAGACCATGTTTGGATTCCTTTGACATTAGTACCTTGTTTGGATTTCGGGTTTTCCTAAGTATTTTGACAATAAGGCTTGAGATATGGTTGAGGTTTTATATGTGATACGTGTTAAGTCATGGTTCTCAATCTTTTAGGTCTTGTTCTGCGTGTAACCTGCTTCCACTATCCGCTGTGTTTTCTACTCCTTTGCAAATTTCGAGGACGAAATTTTTCTGTTAGAGGGGAAGAGTTGTAAAACCCGAAAATCTAAAACATGCAAAATTACCAAAATGCCCCTGAAACTTTAAAATTTAATTAAAGATTAATGAAAGTTCCGAATCGATCCCAAACTTCTGGTAATGAACAAGATATGATACCAAATAATTTTGACAACTCCATTTAATATTGTTGCAAGATACAAAATTACGAAAATACCCTTTGGGGCGCCAAGTATAATTTTAGTATTTATATTATGGTTATAAACGGAATTAAAGTACATTTAAGGTAAAAATTAAAAGCCCATCAATTCCTAAACAAAAATCCCGTAATTCCAGCCCTTCATGCCTCCCCATTGACCGGCCTATTTCATACTTTTATAACAAACTCATATTTTTACCCTATTTTACTTTGCCGAGAAACAAGAAAACACACAAACAATTCACATTCATCAAATCCGGCCACCAAGAATTATTCCCACAATTTTCTGGGTTAGATCATCACCCCAAGAAGCCAAGAAAAATAGCCCTTCGATTTGTGGAGTCCCCGATCAAGTTCTATCGAATTTATTTCGTTTTATTCATTCGAAAGGTATTAATTCGTCCATAATTCGTTCAACCTTTATAAAATTCATTTCTAAATTTTCTTATGCTCTTCATATTGTGTGTGACCTGGGAAAAATAGCCACAAGATTTTTGGATCGCTATTTTGGTCGTGGAGGGATTGTTGGTGTCGATCATACCAAACCGAGAAACCCTAAATCTCAATAAACCATCCGATCGTTTTATATTGTTTCTGGTATTTTTCTTGTACCCTTCTCATCTCATATAACATGTATAAAATGATTAAATCGATCCATGCAACATATATAAAGCATACACGAATTAACGAATTTATAAACCCTAAAACACCAAAAACTCGACCTAAATTATACGCGACTTTTTCTGGACTTTTATACAATTTTTGTGGCTTCTTTATACACCATATGATCTGATAAAAATGTTAGTTTGAATTATAGAAGCTTAAAATAGTTATTTCGAATTAATTGGTAAACCGGATTTTTGTATAAATCGTATAAATGGTTTAAAAATTGGAACGATGGTCTAGGGTTCTTAATGTGGCTTAGATCTGATCTTAATAATGTGTTAATGATGATAACATGATTGAAAAGTGTTTTGGGGAATTAGGGTTTGATTTTGAGAAAAATATGTGTTTACCGATTTGATATTTAATTAGTTAAGGGTATGTTTTGTAACTTTTAAAAGTTGTGGACCATTTTTGTAATACTCTATAAATCATGGGCAATCTGAATAAAATATAAAATGAGGGTACTATTTGTAAAATATGAAAGTTTTAGAATTAAAATGTAATTATGTGATTTTGTATATATCGAATTGCAAATTAATTAAGAAGAGGGACTAAAAGCGTAATTTCTGGAAAAGTGAAGGTGCTCGGTGTAAATAATAATATAAAGGGTAAAATGTGTGAATTTGAGTATTTATGGGCTTAATATGTAATTATGGCAAATTATGTAAATCGGTTTGTATTTAATTAAGTACAAGGACTAAATGTGTAAATTACCGAAAGTTGAGGGCTGTTTGTAACATGTTAATATTAAAGGTTATTTCTGTAATTTGAAGAAATAAAAGGGGCTTGATGTGTAATGTAAGTATGATGAGGATTAAAATGTAAATTATATAAGTATAAGGTTTAAATTGTAAATTAATAAAGTAAAGGGGTATAAAGTGTAAATTATGAAACCTAAAGGACTAAAAGAGTAACTTGAGGAATCTAAAAGCTAAAAAGAGGAAACCTTCTAAAAATGGAAACTTACTAAATATGGAAACTTGCTAAAGTTGGAAAGTTACTTAAAATGGAAAGGGTTGTGATTCGTTTCTACCCCTCTAGGTGTGAAGAAGGAGAGGACCTGATTCTGTTTCATCTTATTCATTTCTGAGTTGTATTTGCTTTTGGAATAAGGTACAGATATTCTGACCTTCTCTGTAAGGTTTCCTATGACCTCTTTCATGTTCTGATCTGTTTAGCCTCTGATTTGATACCTGAGACTTGACCTCCTGATAATGAACCCCTGCATTTATCTCCTGTCTTGAATCCTGATATGAACCCTGACATGAACCCTAATATGATACCTGACATTTGATACCTTGCTATGATTCCTTTGCCTTGAACCTTTGACCTATTATATGAACCTAGACTGTGAAGCCTTTTTAATTCTGACCTGGAAATGATTTGAGAAAAAGCTATTTTAAAATGATGTTTACAAATGTGATACAATACTCTTTTAATTGGGATTTTACTAACTTTTATGAAAACCATTTTAAAAGGTTATCTTTATGAAAAACCATTTTGAAAGATCATTTTATGAAGATCATTATTAAGAGATTATTTAAATGGACTCTTAATTAGAAACCTTTTTAAATGAACTGTTACTATGGAACCTGGATTATTGACCTCCTGATATTGACCTGCTGATATTGAACTTCTGATATTGGATCTTCTGATATGACACCCTGATTTTGATATGAACCTTTGACCTTTGACTCCTAGTTTGATACCCGAGCCAAATTTGTGACCCTAGCCATGAAGGTAACATGGCCGTGTCTGTGATGCACCACTGGCATGACTAGTGTGTAGCCCTAGTGATTTGGTTACACCGTCCCCATCCTGATTCTGATATGTGCACACTCCCGTTATTATGGCCAATATGATTTGTTCTGGGGGGCGAATGGATGCATCCTAGACCTGTTCTGTTTCTGATATATCTGGTATGTCTGGTGACTGGTACTGTGTGCAATACATGCCTTTCACAACCCTGGGAGCTTGCAACTCCAACCCTGGAGGTATCCCCTCAACCCTGTCCTGGTATGCTGAGGTCACCCCTCCATACACCCTGGTATGTGATTTGATATGATATGTTTCTGGGCTCGTGGTGGATTACTATCCTAAACCTTTACTCTCTCTCTGTACCTTCCTTATCTATTTCGTTATACTATATCGGTTCTTTTCCTTTTACTTTCATTTCTTTTGCTTTCGTTTCCGTTTATTATATATCTGTTCACTGGGCTTTTTAAGCTCAGCCGCACGTTTCTTTTCGTGTGCGGCAGGTTTTAGTTGGAAGCTGGGTATGAGTGAAGAGACTTTTGGACTTAGAAGACCATGATAGTTTTTTCTGAAATAGAAGTTTGTAGAAGGATTTGCTTGACAGACTTAGTATTTAGTTTTGTTTCTCGCTTGTAATCTGGTAGTTTCAGTATTTCATTTGTAACCTTTGAAATTCTATTGTATTATTTAAGTCGTATGTTATGCTTGTCTTTGATATGTCACCATTTGCGTGACACTTCTACCCTTGCCGGGTTGGGGTGTTACATATAGAGTTGGGGAAGTACGTACGCCACCCCACGATTGGTATTAAGGAATACACCCGTCATCCACGCAATTAATACACACTAATCAACCGGTAAAAGATAGTTAGGGAGTAAGGAAATCTAAGTAAACCCATTTCTCTCCATATAAGTTTCACAACCTTTTCATTTTCAGTTATTTTATTTTATTTGCATTTGTAGTTATTTGGGTTAGTTGACTAGCAACTAATTCCGCCCACTCCTTCAAACCCGAGATTTTACTTGCTTTCATAAAAATACAAAAATACAAAAAGAATCCTCCCTCACCCTTAGACCTATTAGAGTAGTTTTTCAATCCTAACGACACTATTCCCCTAGAGAACGATCAATCCCCCGGTACTTGCCACTTCACTATACTACATCGGTCAGGTACACTGCCTGGTGGGGATTGCAAGCCTCTTGAGATCCCTCGAGAGGTAAAACCTGTCGTAAGGTCGCAAAACCACGCATCAAGTTTTTGGCGCCGCAGCCCGGGGAGTAGTTATTGCTTAGGTTGAAATTTTATTTTTATTAGGTCAACTCATTAGATTCCTATCTAGTGAGATTTTTATGTTCTTTTTATTAGCTTTCTCGTAGTCTATCTTTTCTTTGTGCTTTTGTTCGTAAAGTTTTTCCATTGACTCTTCCGTTCGCCATTATGGAGAACGTGAATCTACCAAATCCGCGACTAGAGTTTTACATGAAGAAATATAATTTTACTAATTTGGATAAATCAAGATGGTGGAATGAAGTAATGAGAACAGGATCTTACATAGATTTTAGTGAGTACCTTGAGAAAAGAGACCAAGTGCATAAAACTTTTGAGGAAATCACCTTAGGAGCCCCATCAAACCCTCAAAATACATCATTAAGTGAAACCTATGCACCATATGAGCCTTCACCTAGGATAGTTTCTTATGAACCCGACCAAGATTGTGAGATGGTTAATGTTGAAATACCTAGGTGCATGCTTGGATTAGATTTCACCAAGACATATGATGAGTATGAGGAATCCTTTAGGCAAATGGAACATAGTGATCAAGTTATTGAAAATGATTCTTATGAATCGGACCAAGAATTTGAGATGAATAGAAAAGGATTTGAGATACCTAGGTGCATGTTGGGGATAGACTTCAACAAATCACATAATAAGCACATAGGTAATCAAGATAAGATGGAGGATAAAGTAGAAAATCCAAGTCCACCAAGTACTCCACAAAACCCACCATCATTCGAGGCACCCACACCGCCCGTGACTTACCCGGAAGAAGTAGAAGAGACTTTAGGAATCCCGATGGAGGTAGAATCCTTGGAACAAGCACCACTAGAGGATATAGGTTTGAATACTTGTAATGATAACCTTACCCTTAGTTCTAGGGAATTTCCTAGTGTTGATGAGCCGGAACCTCAATCTTTACACACCTTTCCATCCTTAGATATATTTCTAGGAGACAAAAGAGGAACCGACCCACCCATCAACCAATATTATCCGGGTAGTTTTAGGATGAAGGAAGCCATTCACTCACCCCCTTCACCTCACGTGGCATATTTCCACCCTAAGGGTGTGTATCGCTACTTTCACCCGCACTTAATCCTAAGTGTAGGGAAAACCTCCCCTATTTCCGTTAAATAAGGGTAGAGTCAGGCTCGTGACTCGAACAAAAACAAGCGCTTCTTGGGAGGCAACCCAAGCTTTATTTGTTTGTTTGTTTGTTTGTTTGTTTGTTTGATTTTATTTGTTTACGTATGCAAGTTTAATTGTTATTGTTTGTGCTCATGTTTCAAAGTAAATTGTGAAAATGCTTTATTTTGTTTTTAACTTCGTCTTAACTACATATAAAGGTATTTTGCAAAAGATAAGTGTAAGGGAAATCCAAATCGGTTTATTAGAACAAATGAACATGAATCGTAACAATAATAAATTAACATACATATTAGTAATTGTTTGAGTCAAATGCTTGTATCGAGTCATAATGATGTTTTGCAGGAATTCCAGGAAGTAAGGTATAGGTTTTTCCAGAAATTTTTCGGAAACTTAACATGAGAATTCTGTCAGATCATTTCTGACGGCGTCAGGCATTACAACCTGACGGCGTCAGGTTTTAATTTTCTGAAATTTTTGAAAGTTTTGTTTTTCTACCGGAATCATAAAATGTTTTTATTAAATCTCTAACTTATAAACTCCAGGAATCTGCAAAATTATCATTCCACAAGCATTATATCCTTATATAGATTTATCCCGCCGATGTTATGCAGGTTTTCGTGTTTGTTTTCTCAGGTTTAACAGGTTATTTTGGACAAGGAGATGTATGTGGAATCTAGCTTTTGGCGATGCATTAGTCTTGGAGCTTCTACATTCTCTTGGAAGAAGATCTAACCATGCTACCTCTTTATCCACCAAACGAATCAGGGGAGTATTTGATTTCATTCTTTTACCTTATTTACTTTTACATCTTGTTATTTGAACATTGGGGACAATGTTCATCTTAAGTGTAAGGGGGGGTAAAGTACGATACTTTAGAGAATGCAATTGCACTTGATTTTCGTTTGTTTAATAGTAGATGTGTAATAAAACTGAGAGAAATACCTGTTAGGGCAATTTTAGTGCCAAATTTAAATTTTTTTACAACATATAGGAGTGAAACTTTGATCTTAATGAGCGTCTCACGGATAGGAGTTATATGACTAGCACAAAACCGTACCACTAAAAAATTTTCCACCCCCAAATATGTGAGGTTCGCCCCTAGAATTGGTAGGAAAAGCATTTATGCTATGATGTATGTACCGGTAGCACTTAGATCCTAGAATTTGCGTTAGGACCATTCCAAGGCCACAAGTGAGACTACATTCGTGTAGTTAGATTTACTACATGATAAGAGGCATTAGGATTAACCCATTGTTTTACACCTGTGTTTTTGTTATAATTACGTTGGCTACATTGGTCAAGTAATTCTCCCACACCCTTTGCGTTGTACTCATTTTTAGTACACGATACCCCTAGTACACCCCTCAGAGCCTATCTTTTCGTTTCTAACTTTAAGCATTTTACTTAAAGGAAGAATTTGTTTACACCCCACTTAAATGTACACCCAAATCGCCTTAGCCTACCTTGTATGCACTCATTTTTAGTGCATTATTGTGACAACATTTGTTTAAACCCCAAGTTAATTATCTAATTGATTACATGGTTGCTAAGTCGAGTCATATCCTTGTACATATTGTTTTGGGACGATTGGGACTCATGGGTAAAGTACTAGTGTAATGGAGTAATGGGGAAGAACAACATTATTACCCCCATATGTGCTAAATATTTTAAAAGTACTCCAAGTGTTTCGATTATCTTAATTCGAGTCATTAGAATAGTTATTTGTAAAGTTATGTAAAAGTTCAAGTGTAAGGGGAATGCAACGCCCCTACGATGTATTATTTTGGATGGTAGGGCAAAAGTGTATGAAAAAAAAAATATCGAAAAAATCAAGAAAAATACAAAAAAATGAGAAAAAGAAAAAGAGAAAAACATACGGACTACCATCCCGTTTCATTTTATGTTTATTTTATGTTTTTGTTATTTTGTTTTTAGCTTAAGTCGAGTCTAGTCTTGGCTTAGCAACGCCATATTATACATGTAATTAATCAAGATCTTTAACTCGCCACCAGTAAAATATCTCTTATCCAACAAATCCGTGTTTATCATATCCCTACACCTAATGTTATAACCCGTTTAAAAGCCCTCTTTGATAGTTTATCTTAGGTGCTTACGCCTAGTGGAGGAGGTTTTTGATCCTTTCCCAAGCCTATGGTAATCTATTTGCTATGACAGGTAGTGAGAGATATTATCCGTTTTCATTTATGAGATATACTTTTATGACACCTGAGAGATGTGAGTATCTAAACACTACTTGTGAGGTGCTAGTGTGTAATCTCCGTGCTTATTATGATTAAAGTGGAACGACTATTTGTTGTAATTACTTTTATATTAGCATTAAATGACCCCTAACTTGTGTTTTGATTAGAATAAAAGCGCATTTGCTTGAGGACAAGCAAATCTCAAGTGTAAGGGTATTTGATGAAGCGAAAAGTGTACCGCTTTTAGGGGGTCATTTAAGCCCTAAATCGTATTTATTTGATCAAATATTGCCCTAAATCGTTCATTTTGTCATTTTAGGTACTTTGGAGAAGAAATCTAAAAAAGGAAGCATTTTGGACGTTTTTGGAGCATAAAAGTGAAGAAAACGACAAAGTCTCCAAAGCTGCTGGAAAAGTACACATGACGGCGTCAAGGATTGCTCCTGACGGCGTCACGGCTTGGCAAAAGAGGTGGATATGACAAAATACACGTGACGCGCCAGAGAGTTTTACAATGAAAATCTTACGGCGTCACCCTTTAAGGTGATCAAGGTCGTCACAGTTTAAGTTAAAGAGAGACGGCGTCAAGCACTATTCTGACGGCGTCAACACTTGACGCGCCAGAGCGGATTTTGGAGGATTAAAGAGGGACGGCGTCAGGAAGACCATCCGAGAACCCTAGCCGCGGCGAGGTGACGGTGTCACCTCCTACAACATGACGCCGTCAGACCCTAAACTCTATATATAGTTTTGCAATTTTTAGTCATAAGTGTGCAACTTTGTTAGGAGAAACCCTAAGACGAATTTTCTGCCATTTTTAAGGGTTTTATACCCTTGGATCTCCCATGTTTAATTGAAGATAAATAATCACTTAATCATTCAATATGTCTATGTGTTGTTTGATTATATTTTGTTCTTGTCTTTTAATTAACATGCTAGGCTAGATTTATCTTGTGTTTGCTTAGATCTAATGAAACCTAACTATTAATTATTAGTTGTTGGTGTGTTATTAATTGTATTGGATGATTGTTTATCGATGTTAGGCTTAAGAAAACTGGCTAACCTCCTATACGGTAACTTGCTTGAACGTCTTAAGAAACATGAACCAATGCGTACTAAGGTTTTTATGGTTGTATTTAATGCATGAGCGAATTCTAGTGATCCCATGTTAGGAGCTTCTTAGCCGGCTCGACATAGGAGTGAAGTAGGAGCTTATAGAGTTGGGGAAGTACGCACGCCACCCCACGATTGGTATTAAGGAATACACCCGTCATCCACGCAATTAATACACACTAATCAACCGGTAAAAGATAGTTAGGGAGTAAGGAAATCTAAGTAAACACATTTCTCTTCATATAAGTTTCACAACCTTTTCATTTTCAGTTATTTTATTTTATTTGCATTTGTAGTTATTTGGGTTAGTTGACTAGCAACTAATTCCGCCCACTCCTTCAAACCCGAGATTTTACTTGCTTTCATAAAAATACAAAAATACAAAAAGAATCCTCCCTCACCCTTAGACCTATTAGAGTAGTTTTTCAATCCTAACGACACTATTCCCCTAGAGAACGATCAATCCCCCGGTACTTGCCACTTCACTATACTACATCGGTCAGGTACACTGCCTGGTGGGGATTGCAAGCCTCTTGAGATCCCTCGAGAGGTAAAACCTGTTGTAAGGTCGCAAAACCACGCATCATCTTTCTAGAGCCTTGTATGGTTTAGGGCAGGCTCCACGAGCATGGAACCGTAAACTTGATAGCACTTTGAAGGATCTGGGGTTCACGCGATGTAAGCAAGAACAAGCAGTGTATGTGAAGCACATCAAGGGTGAACATTTGATAGTTGGTGTGTACGTAGATGATCTTATTATTACTGGCTCAAATCTTACTCAAATTGCGAGTTTCAAACGGGAGATGGAAATGAAATTTGAGATGAGCGACTTAGGATTATTATCCTATTATCTAGGGATTGAAGTAGTGCAAACCGAGGATGGGATAATGATCAAACAAGAAGGGTACGCTAAGAAGATTCTAAAGGAGAATGGTTTACTAGATTGCAATTCGGTTAAGTGTCCAATGGATCCAGGAACTAAACTCACAAAGGACGTTGAGGGAAAGCCGGTTGATGCAACTCATTATCGACGCTTGATTGGATGTCTTCGCTATTTGCTACATACGAGGCCTGATTTGAGTTTTGCAGTAGGGATTGCGAGTCGATATATGCAAACCCCAAAGGTTTCTCACATGGTGACTGTTAAATATTTGCTTCGGTATATAGCCGGAACCACGAGCTATGGGTTATGGTATAAACGAGGTACTAATCAAGAAATTACAGGTTACAGTGATAGTAGTCACAATACTGACATGGATGATGGTAAAAGCACGACTGGACATGTTTCCTATGTTGGGGGTACACCGGTTACTTGGTGCTCGCAAAAGCAGAATACGGTTGGTTTGTCGTCATGTGAAGCTGAGTTTATGGCTGCCACATCAGCTGCGTGTCAAGCTATATGGCTGCGTAATCTATATGGAGAAATCATGGGAGGAACCGTACAGAAGATAATACTGCATGTGGATAACAAATCAGCGATTGCACTCATGAAGAATCCGGTGTTCCATGGTCGTAGCAAACACATTGATATAAGATATCACTTTATTCGAGAGTGCGTGGAAAACGAGCAAGTAGCAGTTGAATACATAAGCGGAGAGAAGCAAAGAGCTGACATTCTTACAAAGCCACTCGCAAGGTTCAAGTTTATTGAAATGCGGGCGCTACTTGGAGTTGAAGACCTTCCTATTTCGAGTCGGAAATTAGGGGTGATTGTTGGGCTAATTTAACCGACCCGAGCAAGTGGGCTGATAAACTACTGGACTCGAGCACATGGGCCAGCAGGTTTCAAAGCAGGTTTTAACCCAAGCATATGGGTGACCGACCTAGAATTAGGATTCTATAGTTATAATCGGTTTAGGATTTAATTGTGGAATTCGAATTGTATTATGAGTAGGATTGGTGAGCATGTATCAATCCCTATAAATTCATAACCTACCGAGTTTGTGGTAGAGTGTGAGAGAATCAAGTTTTGAGTTATTTTCTTGATTAGTAATATTGGAGAGCTTATTCCAAACTTGTGTGTTTTGTTAATACTGATCGGGACTTTAATGTTGATCACATCTCGTACGGAAGTGTTGTTGTGCGCTTGAAGTGCAACAACTATATATATATATATATATATATATATATATATATATATATATATATATATATATATATATATATATATATATATACAAGGCATAAAGTTCCCGGCTATATAATCCTCGAAAGAGTAATCCTCTCCACCTAATATTTACCTTAGAATTCACTTGAGGTTCTTTAGGGTTTATGGTCGATTTTTTCATGGTGGATATATACATAGTGGCATCGTTCCCTCTATATAAATGGCTTATTTTCTTTGCACATTGTGAGAACAACCCTATTTACCTTACTTATAATTTTAGTTTATGGAAACAACCCCTTCTTAAATCACGTTCCATATTTCATTGTAGACATTCAAAAGGCTTTAAAAAAGATGGATTTTGCTTAATAAATTAAAGTAAAGACCAAGACTCGTGTTTTTCACCATCAGGAGGTCGAGGTTCATGAAAATAGAAGAGATCCATGTGAGTTTTAGTGAGAGAGAGTGTAGAGAGAAGGTGGAGAATGAAAACAAGATACTATTGATATGAAAAGTGTTTCACAGTCACACCCCTCAAGTAGAGACTTGAGGGGTATTTATATGCCATACTTGACAACTATCCTAATATTACATTAACAGTCCCTACGTTATACGCATATTAGTTGTCTACTCCAATTCACGTAAATATCGTCCAGCTTCATTTCTAACAGTTACTCAAAGTAATGCCAAGTTTTATGATAGTCATGTGTGGCTCTTTTTAATTTTGATCATTAAAGATGTTTTTTCTCCTCACTTGGTCATTGAGCAACTAACATACGGTTATAAACGAGTCGATTCAAGCTTTAGCGTAATGATTGGTTTAATAACTCAACAAGTTCGAGAGTTATAAATATTTTTTTTTACTTAATATTTTCACTTTTAACACTCTACATCTTTCTAACTTTTCTTTTTCAATTAATTTTATATAAACAAAATTTTACGCATAACATGCATTAGTATATTTTTACCGCAACGCATGGACAACAAATTTCTTATTACCTTGATGCCTTATAATTTGTATTATAGTTCACAATTTTATTAAGGAGTTAATGATTGTTTAATCACTACACTTCTATTTTGCTTTTAGTTTCAAACCACAAAATTTTCTTAGCAATAATTCGATCCTAAAAAAAGATCACAATACAAGATATTTTGAAGAAAATATGTTGACAATTAGTATCACATTTTACATCAATAAACACGTGATCCGCAGTACATAATCGCAACACATCATTCTATACACCCGGGAAAAATGCAAAATGCCGCAAGTAAAGTAAGGTAGAACTGAGCCGAGCTTGCCAGAACTCAACTCGTTTATATATATAAAGCTTGAGCTCGAGATCGTTTCGAGCCTCAAATTCTGAGCTCGAGTTTGGCTCGTGAATATTTCACAAGCTTGAACTTGGCTCAGACTCGCTATATGATGCGTTGAAGTAAATAATGCTCAAATGAAACTCAGCTCGGGCTCGACTAATTTATATGACGCGTTGATGTAAATAATGTTAAAATGAAACTCGGCTCATTAATCACACTAGGATTGAGCTCGTTTATTTCTTTTAAGCTCGTTTACACATACTTATATATGCATAGACAATATATATAATTATATACGTATATATTCCTATAGCTCGTTTAGGCTCGCGAGCCTGAACAATCTTTACATATAAACCTTGATTATTAAATGAGCCCAAACTTAAGCTCGAGTTCATTTAAGCTTGGCTCGCTCAAGCTTTTTATCGATTCAATATCGAGCATTTCATGAGCGGCTCAACTCGTTTTCACCCTAATATAAATTAGTACAATCTTTAGATCCTTCAAGGGTGGTAAAATAGAACTTTATAGAATATTTACTGGCCCAAAAATGGGCTTATAAAATCAAGTTTTATGGACCAAAAATCTTGAAATGGGTATGGCCCAATTTGATTAAACTTTCATTTCCCCAATTCACTTTCAATTTCGGGAATCAAGAAAAATATTAGGGTTTAAGCAAAAATAAATAAATAAATAAATAAATAAATAAAAATGTGCAGCGTTTGAAATCATTATCAGTATTGAAAAGGTGGAAATGTAATAACAATTTTTGTTTTTTACACTACTTCTGCTGCTCAACGTGAACTAAATCATTTTCAAGATGAGGTATATAAAAATCTTGATAAAAATAAGTGTTTTTTTTTTTTTTTTTTTTTTCTTTTTCTTTTTTAAGTTTGTGATGTTTGGTGGGTGTTTTGGATTATCTTATTTTTGGAGCTTATGAGCTTATTTGAAATTGGAAAAACTCATAAGCTCACTTTCTTGGGCTTATGAAGTTGAACTTATGGACTTGATAAGTCCATAAGTTGAAGTTAATAGCGCGTAAGCCGGAAAAAAAAAATGAGCTTATGAGATTTTTTTTTTTTTTTTTTTTTTTTTTTTTTTTTTTTTTTTCAAATAAGCTGGTAAGCCCGGAAAATAAGCTATCCAAATATCTACTTAAAAGTTTGTAATGTTTCATGGGTATGATTTATAAGGGGTGGTTTGGATTAGCTTATTTTTCGCACTCTTGAGCTCATTTGAAATTGGAAAAACTCATAAGCTCAGTTTTCTCGGTTTATGAAGTTGAGCTTATGGACTTGATAAGTCCATAAGCTCAGTTTGATAAGCTCGTAAGCCGGAAAAATGAGCTTATGAGTTTTTTTCAGTTTCAAATGAGCTTGTATGTCCGAAAATTAAGATAATAAGTTTGTGATGTTTGATGGGTGATTTTTTAAGGGGTGTTTTGGATTAGCTTGTTTTACGGGCTTTAGAGCTTATTTGAACCTGGAAAAGCTAGTAAGCTCATGTTTTTGGCTTATGGACTTGAGACGTTTAAGTCGATAAGCTCATAAGCCGAAAAATGAACTTACGAGTTTTTCCATTAGCAAATAAGCTCGTAAGCCCCAAAAATAAGCTAATTCAAACACCCCTAAACATTAAATAAAAATAATTTGGCCATTCATTTTTTTTTAATCAAAACTGAAGAACCTGTTTTCTAAATTTTTTGTGAATAAAATATTTTGCAAACGGTAAATCGTCAAGGTGAAAAAAATACATAGTCGCGACGATAATATTTTATCTTTCAGTAGACGGATACTGCAATATACTTTTGACAAACTTTTTTTCTAGTGTTGAAATTTCCGTCCTAAAAAATCACAAAGGGCAACCCTATAAATTGATTGTTTCTTTAGATTGTCTTATAGAGATAGCTAAAGTGTCGGATTTTGCATATACTGTCCTTTGATGATTTTGATTGACCAGTTGTTTTAGATTATTTATATCTAACAAAAACATTTGTAATGTGCCTCGGTCATTATTTGGCTTTCTACTGACAATTGTTGTTTCGTCTCATTCAGTAGTTTATATTTGCTACCTGATGTTCATTTGTGCACTTTTATGTAGGTAGGTAGTTATTCGTTTATTTCAACTTTGCTACCAACATTTGTAATGTAGTTAGCCGCGTGATGTTGGGCATGCCAGATAGATGGATAGTTCCCATTATCCGAGTGTGCAAAAGTTCAAGTACGACTTGTATTGTGCTCACATTTTGATTAATATATACAAAATATTAGTTAGAATTAGCTATAACGTGCCACCATCTCTACCTTTTTGGCTTTCGGGGGGCCGATACCACAATGTAAGAAATTTAATCCTTTATACTACCTGTTCAATTTGATAAATCATGCTCAATTTGAAAGTCTTGAGAAATCCAGATTTATTAAGCTCGAATTTATTTTTAAATCGCTCGGTAGAAAGAAAATCTTTGTTAAACATGTTTTTATAAAAGAAGTGTTATAACTGACCGAAACCAATGGAATTTACTCTATGTACCGGACTCCTACATTTATCAAATAAAGTCATCTGGGGTCAGGGTGTCCCCGCCAATTTACACCTAATTGTGGATTAAATAGACATATTAATTTAATTTGTACAAGAGTAAATTGCACCGTTCGTCCATGTGGTTTAGGCCAAATCCCACCGTTCGTCCCTGATCTTTTTTTTTTTGCACCGTTCGTCCCTGTGGTTTATATATGTAGCACCGTTCGTCCTTATCTCTAGAGATAGGGACGAACGGTGCAATTCACTGTTACATAGTTTCAGGCCAAAATCTTTGAGATATGGACGAACGGTGCTACATATATAAACCACAGGGACGAACGGTGCCAAAAAAAAATAGGGACGAATGGTGGGATTTGGCCTAAACCACAGGGACGAACTGTGCAATTTACTATTTGTACAATAAAAGGTGCAGAAATGATATTCAGAAAACACACTCACTTCTTTGTTGCTGAATAATAGTCATAACTATTTGTTTAGAGATCCAAATTAGATAAATCTTATTAAATCATCAATATACAATAAATGACGTACTTATTTGGTCATTCTAAACATAGAATCCTCCATTATAAAAACTACTTTTTCTAGAGTACATTTAATTATAATCAGGTATTCTACACGACACAAAAACCCTTCTAAAATTTGATCAAATGAACTCTTTTAATTGTCATAATCCTCTTAAGCATCTAATGTTATTTTGATAACTTTTCACAGTCTAACTATTTGTAAGCAATATCTATAAATAACCGTAAACTTGGAGATATATTCATATAATGAGTATGTCGCAAAGCATCGCAGATCAATTATATACTCGATAATTTTAAATGATCATAGCTCAAGCATAAAGCACGCCGAGGCAAAACATTTCATAAATTCAAAAATGTACTTGTTACAAGCAGAATGTTAACAATTTGCTAAATAAAATGAGGTACATGTACCTAAAATTCAAATTTTGTTACTTCCTCCGTCCCAAAATTTTTGTCACCCGACAAAAAACACATTCTCTTTGAAAAATGTCACTATCACTACTTTCTCTCTCTTACTTTTTTGCCAAATGACAAGTTTAACTTTAACCAATTAATTAACACTTTTTTAAAGTTTGCAAAATTAATTTCAACCAAGGGTAATATAGTAAACTTTACCAAACTCCACTATCTATTCACTTTCTATTTTGGGTATGTGACAATAATTTTGGGACGTCCCAAAAAGGAATAAGTGACAATAAAATTGGGACGGAGGGAGTAGTATTTTCTGGTATCGCTACAGGAATGGGGGAACACGTGAGGAAACTTTTGGCGAGGACATCATGTCGTCGCCAAAAGTCCTAAACAACAACAATACTCCCTTATAGACTTTGACTTTGTCAAAAAGTTGGGAAAATTTAACTAAAACTATTGGCGATTACATGTCTTCGCTAATACCTTTTAGCAAAGACATGTCCTCGCCAGAAGCTTAAAAAAGTCCTTGACATTTGACCCATTTGTTGTAATAACCATATTCGTGAAGAAAATCTTTATACCCAAAACATCTTAGATATAAATACATAACACAAATGGTTAATTTACCAGATTGGTGTTGTTAAAATAATAATCTAGAAGTCGTTGAATTATTTCCAATAAAAGTAAATAAGCTATCAATGGATAGGTGTGTTAATTCAATAGGTCAAAGAATTGATTGTTAGTTCACTCATCTTTGTAGTATAAAAATGGAGTCCCTATGTTGTTACAACATGCACAAACACAACACAAATGGCGAGTGTTAGTAAACATTTTCTTCTTATCTTAGCGGTCTTTTCAGTTGTGTTCATTAGTACAACTATAACACATGGTTCAAGACAACTTGCAGAAAAACATGAGGTCCATGATGATGATCATAAGATGGCAGTTCTTCAAGATAATGGGGGTTCCGGATATGGTGGCGGTTCAGGAAGTGGAGGTGGTAAAGGTCATGGTTATGGTGGTGGTTCTGGCGGTGAAGGGGACACAGGCAAAGTGTTGGATGAAAAAAGTCCGTGGCCACCAATTTGGTGCGACTGAGATATCGAGTCTCCGTAAGAGATAGTTTAAAAAATGAAGGGCAAAGAAAGAAAGTTTGGTGATAAACTCACAAATAAATGCGTGTAATAATCATCTGATTATTGGTTTGTATCATGATTATATGTGACTGATATTAATATAACTATTAGTAATCAAACCACTTGGGTTTATAAGTTCTACTTCTATTAGTAATCCATGAGTGGGGATATACCTTGATTTCATCCATAAGCATGTCCTTTGTAGGGGCTTTAAATCAAAGCAAACCCGTTTCTAATTAAATCGGCATGGGATCCAAACGTCATTGTTTGGACTACCATGTTGAAGCAAACTTTTGTTGGGTTGTTCAATTTTAACGTATCACCCGAGTAATTAGAGAAGCCAACAAACTTGGATGATCACTAAACCGACCCTCACAAAGCCGCAACCGAACCCCAAAGATTAGTAGCCATTGGGCATTCGAAAAATAAATGTTGTGAAGTTTCACTAGCACCATCACAAATCGGGCACCTAGTAGAGTTATTAACATCGATCCCACGAGCATCGAGGTTGAATCTAGTAGGAAGCCGATTCAAAGAAAGATGCCAAGAGTGTATGTAGACCTTTATAATTATAGGAAGAGTATTGTAAAACTACAATATCTACATACAAAATGTTAGCTTTAAAGTTTTGTCATATGCGGGAATTGCAATAGCATTTAAAGTACAAGGACTAGTTTAGTCATTAGTGCTAAGTTAGCTTTGTATTCTTATAATAAATACCTTCCTAGTCACAACTAGGAAGGTGGGGATTCACTTGTTACTTTGGAGGTGTGTGTGTTTTCTAGACTTCTCTCTCTAGAAAACATACACACCTCCCCCAATCAATAAAGTTCTACCATGTTTAATCTTTAGATCGTGTTCCCCCACCTCCTAAACGTGAATCTTGGTCTCTACAATTGGTATCAAGAGCTAACCGGTGGCAAAACGTGGTGTGTTTGAGGTAAAACATGTGATTTATGGTGTGTTCTATCTTGTTTGTGTTCGGTTTGTGTTAAAAAGAACCCAACTGTTGCGTTTTTGTTTCATAAAAACGTGACCTTTTGGTGTCTATCTTGGAATCGTACACAATGATTAAGGTTAAAAGGTTGTGTTTGTTCGTGGTTTGAAGCGTGGTTTGTGAAAGGTTTGCTAACTCTCTTGTGGAATCTTGTGTTTATGGTTTGAATTTTGTGTGTGTTCTAAGTTATTAGATCGACAAAACATTTGAGAAGATTTTGCAAAAGTTGTTTTTGGATCTTCATTGACATTTCTTGCGTGTAATTCTTGTCAAAGAATTATTGACAATAGAGGGTAAAAGAGTGGTTAGCTATCTCAGTGGGAAAGTCAGTGGGCAAGTGATAAAAGGACAAGAGTTGGTAAAACTGCCATCGCTCGAAATTGGCCAAGAATCTCGAAATTGGATAGTTTCGAAATTGCCATGCTATCTCGCAATTGAACTGACTTTCGAAATTGCTCACTTTCGAAATTGCCTAAGTTTTTCGCAATTCGCCACGGAGTATCGCAATCTTGTATAAGATTTGTGATAGAAACATGTCGAAATTCCTATAGGCTTTCGGAATTGCACCACTTTTCGCAATTGCAAATACTCTCGCAATTGCACCATCTTTCGCAATTGGTGCAAGTTTCGAAATTCATCTTCTTTCGCAATTGATTCATACTTTCGCAAATCAAGCTTCTTTCGCAATTAGACCTTCCTTTCGCAATTGTTCTAAGGCTTTCGCAATTAAAATAAATAAATAAATAAATAAAAGAAAAAAAAAAGAAAAAAAAAAGAGTATTTTGGCGGGAAAACTTGAGTAAAAATTAATTCGGAGGAAAGACTTAACGGTCCATTTTTACGCGAGATTCAAATTCTGGTACAAGAGTGAAAATGTTGGCCTAAAATTTGAATTTTTTTGGCCAAAATTCGAATTTTTCGGGGAATTTTTGGCGTAAAAATTTCTTAAATTCAAAATTTTCCAGCATCATTAGAATGTCATTTTATGGCATTTTTCACACCAAAATCACAAATGATATAATCGGACTGCACCTTCAAAATCACCACGTATAGCCGAAAAGATCCTGGTCAAGATTCACAATCAAATGACAATGGCTACAAAATTGATTATTATCAACCGTGACTACAAGGATGATGATTCATTATTACTTATTTGAAGTTGAAGTGGAATATCTCGGGTACGTGTACTTAGTATCTTGAAGATATCAGGGTTGGTTGGATGCATGATTCTTCGAGATCCTTGCTCGATCTTAAACGACTCACAGAGCATTCGATGATCAAGTCTTGGGTTATCTAGTTTTCATAGGTCAAGGGTGGATGGACGAAGACCTAGTTAACTATCACTTAAAGGAGATACGTTGTAGTACTCAGTGTCACACAAAGATGTGGATAATTCAAGAGATGTTCATATACTATTAAGGAAGGTTGGATGGGTATATGAAACGACCTATGCTTTAAGGAGTTACGTTGTAGTGCTCAGTATAGGTACTTAATCATACAACAGTGCAGGTTTAAGTCACAAGTTTGGGTTATTTTACTTCAGTCTCAAGTTCGTAATAGTGGGTTTTCTCCATCAGTAGTCACTACGTGAAGCTGTTGCTTTTGATACAGGAGGTAGATTGGGTATATCGACATCTTCTCACGGGCTGATATGATTCCTGATAAAGGGCTTCCAGTTTGTATTTCACGTACACATTAGTATGCTGATTCCGATAAATCGTAACCAGCAGAGGAGAGAAATGTATGGGCTGATCTCTCATGGAAAAATAACTGGGATGCATTTGGTGAGATAAAGATGTTGATACTTTATTCCCCCGAACAAAGAACAGATTCAAGGCACTCAGGGCACTTCTCATAAGGAAGGCTGTCAGTTTGGGGGAGAGCACTAATTAGGGGAGAGCACTCAGGGCACTCTGAATTAAACCCTAATTAGATTTGCTCACATGGTTCGTCTGCAAGTAAAGAAATGAAAGCTGAGAAGATTCTGCAAGCTGAACGAAGTAATGATGTTTGAAGACTATTCTCTGTGCTTATAGTTTATATTTTACTTGTAGGGAACATTGTAAGCAATTCCCATATGACATCACTTTGGGGAGAAAGTGTTAGCTTTAAAGTTTTGTCATATGTGGGAATTGCAATAGCATTTAAAGTACAAGGACTAGTTTAGTCATTAGTGCTAAGTTAGCTTTGTATTCTTGTAATAAATAGCTTCCTAGTCACAACTAGGAAGGTGGGGATTCACTTGTTACTTTGGAGGTGTGTGTTTTTTCTAGACTTCTCTCTCTAGAAAACATACACACCTCCCCTAATCAATAAAGTTCTACCATGTTTAATCTTTAGATCGTGTTCCCCCACCTCCTAAACGTGAATCTTGGTCTCTACACAAAAGGACCGCCTTGGTTTAGATTGAACCATCGCCGGACCTTAACAAGCAGTACTCCAAAGGGTAACTTTGTGGATCTTCGAATTCCCTGACCCTCAACATTTTCTCCAACGACCTTCATCAGTCCTAATATTTTAACGTCTCAAGCAGTTATTAATCCTAGTCTTTACGCTTCAGTAACCATCCATTTCAATCACAAACTCCAACCAAAGGGGCGCCTGGTGGCTGGTGGTTATGGGGTCGGTATTTTCAACAATCCGTTTATTGTTTTGTTGTGCTACAACGGGTTTATATGCATGCCAGGTGACAAGATTTGCGCAGTTTATGCTTCTGGATATCACAATGATTCCATCCTACTTAGAATTGGTTTTAACAACATATCATTTGTACAACATCATTATCAAAGCAAAACATGTCAAGTGAGATGATACAATACATACTGGAAACAGAAAAACATGCTCCAAGAATCTGGCAACGTCAACAGAGTCGCTAAGGACTATTACAAAACAACTGAATCCACAAAAGTCATGATGATATCATAATACTCCGTATTATGATCTGCTGCTGCAGATATTGTTAACAGATAACAGTAGCATACCAGGGAAATACACTTTCAAAAGGCATATCATTAAACACAAATAAGCATAATAACGCTTTTGCCAACTTGCGTAAAATTCAAAACGGATGGTACAATTTAAACGGCAATTGAAAATTTATCAAAACTTAACAAAATAAAATTTATAGCACGAAAACTCCAGAATCTTGTAATAGTGACAGTGCTATCATAACCATGATAAGATTGGCCGGGTTTACTTATTAAAAGCTGAGCAATTTGCAAAAAAATTTTCTAAAAAATATGCAACGTACATGTTTTATGCCACAAAGTTACGATCATACAAATGAATGGAGGGGTACGGTGTTAGCTACCTAGGACCAAATTGGTTCAATCCAAGTATGAGGGTAGGTGTTATAACGACTTATTCTGCTAAAATGTTCTTCACTGCCCATGGGATCAAATGTGTCATACTTGCATGTTTCGAGTGAATAGAAGACTATCCTCTTGTTCTTGGAATGCAATTCTGAAAAATAGATTTTGTTCTCCATATGTTGAGATTTGGCTTCAATGCAAAGACAAGTTGTATTGCAAATACAAATCATGTTCCTTCCTAAACTATCTAACTTCTCCCATTCTTTTGTAGAATCCTTCAACTTAATTGAATACCTCAACCGATTCTCCATACAGGCCTACAATTACTAGTAAAAGATGCTGATCACATTTCATAAGGAAGTATTGTTGTGCGGTCGAAGTGCAACAACTATATATATATATATATATATATATATATATATATATATATATATATATATATATATATATATATATATATATATATATATATATATATTATATATATCTGGATATCCGGCTATATACTCGAAAGAGTAATCCTCTCCACCTATATCCAAATCTTTGAACACATGAAATTCTCCAACATCACACAAGGCATAAAGATCCTGGCGATAAAATGTTGGAAAACAAAAGGTATATGAATAATCAAGTTCAATCCTACGCCAGGAAGATTCCCGGAATACTAAGTGGATGTAAACATAAGCTTCTTTTTTGAAAGTAAAACAACCATACAGTTGGGGGAAGTAGGTGGTGCTGAGAAACAAAAGATTCCCTCATCATAACCTAAATATGGAAGCTCGCGGATATCATTTGTGAAGGGATTAAAGAAAACCAGTGTTTTCCCAGAACTGAGGTAAAACAACAACCAACCAAACCTGGAATAGCGTATTCTGTCAAGATAGACTGGTATGCCTAATCTCTTCATAAAGAACTTGTCACCAGACATGGGATCTGTAAAAGTGAAAATGCCTTGTTTTTTGTCAACCTCCATTAACCACGAGGGTGAAACTAATGAATAATTCTGCATTCTCCTTAATGCTGATTTATCACTCAATTCTTTTGAAGGTGCTGCTGAATGACAACGCTTGCATGTAGCACGAAAATTCAAGTATTCCAAACAAACACAATGCTCCATGATTATTTCCAGAATATGTAGAGGAAGATTGAGTAGTTGTGATTGGTTAAAGTCCTCAACCCCATCATCATCATCCGTTGTTCTTCTTACCGCCATCTTGTTGTCCTTTTTCTCTAGTTTAGGATTAGCATTATCACCGTCCAGCCTACACAGCAAAAGAAGCTTGCTTAAGAAAACGTTGCCCTAGTTATAGTTAATGATATAATAGACAAAAACATATCAAAGCGATATACCTGCATTCCCACAATGACACATGGCTTGTTTGCAGCACTTGAGAATGGATCAAAGATATGGAGATTGTTTTATCTCTCAAATGACACGAGTGTATCATTTTTCCAGTTTCACCGCGGGCGTGTATAAAACCCGTTAACTGTGCGGCAATTGCAAGGCTCTAATAATCTGAGTAATCAGGAGCAGGATCAACAAAAAAGAAAGCGTCCTTGAGGTCTAACATTTCTTCCCACATCGAACTAGTTCTACCCAAGTATCTGAGGTCTTTCTGTTCTATTACTTCAAATGTAACATCAGTCCTGTCCCAATCTCTGATATATATACTAGAATACTGAGCAAAACTGCTACGGGGAACCAGCGGTCCTGCCACCACAGCAGCAGTGGCGGGAACTTACCGTGAGGATAATCTGCCAAGAAAACCGGCGACTCCGACTCTGTTAGTTTTTTATTTTAAAAAGTTAGGGTTTAAATCAGTGATGGAAATTAGCAATTGAATTAGTCTGTCGCAAAAATTGGTTCATAGTGACGGATTAGTGATAAATTACCTACAAATGTGTCTTTGATAAATTAGCTACAAAAATAGTGACAAATCAGTAACAAAATTAGAGAGGAATTACGCATCAGTCACAATTCTATCGCTAAATGTAATCATATAGAGTGACGAACATAGGTTGAAACTATTAGCGACAAAATTATGACGACATAGCGATGAATTTTTTTAGCTGTCTCAAATACGTCGCAAAGTTTTTTCACTTAGTTACTGATTAACGATGGACTTGAGAATAATAATATAGTGACAGTTCTTTGATGGCAATGATAGAGTAACAACAAAAAATTAGTCAGTCTTATACGTATTTGAAAATCTCCCGATTGCTAACAATGATGGATGCTAGGTTATGTTTAAAATGATAAGACGAGTCAAAACAACCACAAAAATATGAAGACCAATTTAGCCAAATAAAATTTAAAGAAAAAACAAGTAATGCGATAATATATATATTGGAACATTTTTATTATCATATTATATACTCCCTCCGTCCCTAAATAAGAGTCCATTATTGACTTTTAAAGTCTTTTCTTTTTAACTTTGACCTTAAATTATTTTAATTGTGTTATGTAATACTTGATGCAAAATATATGAATAAATTGGGTTTTAAATGTATTTTCATTGGTATAATTTTCATTAAGTATTACATAACACAAATGAAATAATTTAAGGTCAAAGTTGAAAAGAAAATACTTTAAAAGTCAACACTGGACATTTATTTAGGGACGGAGGGAGTATTACAACATGAGGAAGCTCTTAAGTTTATCCATGAGTTTCACAATTTTAATATATTCAAATACTTTAGTCACAACTTCATTAGAGTTATCAATTTTAAAATAAGTAAAACTTTAGATATCTCTAGGATATTTAACAACTATATTTTCATTTGCTAAAGTCAATGACAACACTTTTAATTTGGCTAAACTTAGTTATTTAGACTTAATCATTCTATATTCATTTGGGACTAAGACAATTATTTAATCTATAAAACTAACAGTATTTGTTACCGTAAGAAAATAAGAAAATGCTTTACCAATTCTTAAAAATCATATGTGGTATTACCTTATAAAATTGATATTTTATATCTCTTTACCATATTAAAGAACAAATTTATTAGCAAATATAAAAAGTGGATAATCACATGATATCTCAAATCAAACAGGCGAAACAAATAACTCACCCATAAATGATGTAGGCGGCAACAGTTAAACTATGTAGGCGGCAATAGGTACTTCCCGCCAACTAATGGATGTAGAGGCAAACGGTTAATTTCGTTGATTTAGTCAAACGAATAACCCGGGAAACAAAAAATGGAGGTAACAGTTATTTACCAATTTAGTTCAACAAAAAGCTCAACCCCTTATGTTAATTCATTACCCCACTAAAGAAAATTGAGGGACACCAACAACCTACGACCCTAATTGGAGGTACAATTTGGTCTCTATGTTTCTATTAATTGTCGATTACTTCTTTGAGTTACATAATTACATATATGAAATCGAATTGATGTATATTAGCTCTAAAGATGAGCTGGGGACCAATCCCGTCCGGAATTGATGCTCCTGAATTTTTCCCGGGCATGAAAGGTGTGTCCCGGTACCGTACCGAATGGGATTCCGGTACCGGTACCGATTCCGGGATTCGGTACCTGGAAATCGGTATGTATCGGGATATTCCCGTTTTAGTTTAAAAGTAGGGATGGAGGAAATATAAATTGTGAAAAGCATCAACCAAATAAAGGTGTTACATTATCTATGTAAAAAACATTTACTAGATCACGTTAAATACATCTCTCAAAAAGCATAGCTATTGTCTCACAAACACTTCATAAGTGTGAAAATTATTCTGTGTCAAAATCGTTTTGAGAACCAGAAATTTGCAGCATGGACCATTCGGGACCAAAGCAGACATACTATATATAATGCTTCACTTAATCAAACACATCGCACATAAAATATAGATGCATACTGTTCAAAATCATGTTCAACAATAATACCATCAAAATACATGTTTGCATGTGGTCTCATGTATCATCAGTAATACCATCAAAATAAACAAACTAAATCATGTTCAACAAAACAATTAATCTTGTGCAACTCCCATCCCTTTTTCTTTAGCATTTTGCTTGGCAATCTCTTCTTCTATATCTATACATACGACAAAAAACTAGCAAAGTTGATAACTTAACAAACATTAGAAAAACACATTCAAGATAAGCTATTACCTTTTGCAACATCGTCATCATTTGATCGTCGATGTCATCTATTATAGCTTTTTTGGACTTTCTTACCCAATCTTGGGTACATATCAACGCCTCAACTACGGCATAAGACAAGTTAGTCCTATATGGGTCAAGAACACGACCTCCCGTACTAAAAGCCGACTCCGATGCAACGGTAGTTATTTGAATTGCCAAAATATCTAAAAAATAATAAATACTTGTAAAACAATAATAACGTAAAACATAAGGACTAAAATCATCATAAAATGTAGTAAGTTACCTTTAGCCATTCGAGCTACTATTGGAAATCTTGGAGCATTTAATTTCCACCACTCCGAGAATGTCAAAATCACTAGTAAATCTAATTCGCGGCTCATTTAGGTACCTAGTTAACTCGGTATCCATTTCAATGGAGCCGGAGTCTTCCAAATTCAAGAAATCATCCAAAAATGCATTATCCCCAACATAGGATTTACAAGATTGTTGATTCTTGGATTTTTTTTTATGAGTTTTTTGACACAACCGTGTCAAACTTTGTTTTGTATGTTTGAAACAAAACTCCCATCCTTTTCACAACTTCTTTCAACATCTCCCTTACCATGGCATTAAGAGCATCATCGGATAAAGGACTTTCACTAGACATGTTGTACTCCAACATCTTTTGAACCCATGTGAAACAAGATGTTGTTTCATAGTCGGGTCCAATATGGTGGCAAAATACATATAATCATTAAGCTCATCAAATTTCCCCCAATACTTGTTATATATTTTTTAACCATATCATCAACCATATGACAAAACTCAGGTTTAGTCGCCCAATAATGAAGATGTTTGTCTATATCTAGAATTTCTCTATAAAAGAGATGTGCTAAGGGCTTTGAAGAGGAGGAAATTAGTTCGGTTTTAACTTTGAATTTTTCTAAAAATTCAACAATGCCTTCATACACACCAAAGTCCGAATGTTCCGACACTCTCAAGATCACGATAATAACAATCATCAACAAGTTCATATTTGAAAAACACTTCCCTTAACGAGCATGCAATCTTTAACATATCATGCCTGGAATTCCATCTAGTAGGACATTCACTACACAAAAACTTATTTGATTCAAGGTTAACTTCGTTCATGCAACTTTTGAAATTGTTTATCCTTTGTGATGAATACCTAATATATTTAACAGCATTTGCTACACATTCCACATGATAATTCTTTTCCTTTAAACCTTTTCAAACAATAAGATTTAGAATATGAGCCATGCATCTAATATGAAAATGCTTCCCTTCATCATATATTTTAGCATTAGGCAACTTTTTAATCAAATGATTTAGTGCCTTATCATTACTTGGTGCATTGTCTATGGTCATAGTCATCACATTCTTAATACCCCAACCAACAATACATTTAAGCAAATCACTACTAATATCCTCCGATTTATGACTATGAATGGGTATAAAGTTAATAATCCGTTTGTGCATATTCCAATCGTCGTCAATAAAATGGGCCGTAACAACCATATAGTTTGTTTTCTTACAACTACTTGTCCATGTATCAGTAGTCAAGTAAACCGTAGTGGTTGGTTTTGTAAGATAAGTTGACAAATTGCTTATTTCATCTAGGTAATACTTTGAAACATCCCTAGATAACTTATGTCTAAATGGCAACACAAATCTTCCATTACACGCCTTAGTATATTCAACAAAAACCTCATGTTTAACAAACTTAAAAGGTAACTCAGCAACAACAAACATGTTAATCAATGCTTTTTTTATCCAACTTTCATCATGTTTCCAAGTTTGTAAACTACTAGTACCTTCACCACTAAGATTTTTTTTAAACTCTAAGTGACTTTGTTGTTGATCTTGGTTTTTGGGGACATGCTTAGGATTAGAAGGACAAGGATAATGTCTATAAAGACCGGAAGTACCGCTTAGGCCGTTTGCCGCTAGAGTCTTATTGCAAAACTTGCACAACGCCCTTCTTGACCCATCCTTCTTCACTCTAACCGGATCAAAATGTTCCCAAATCGAATCCCTCTCCTTATTTTGTTTTCATAGATTTCATACTCTTCTTTTTCTTCATTATCTTTTTTTCTTTTGCTACTTTGAGCTTTTGGAGCTTTTGTAACAACAACCGAGGGTTCACTATCATAACCCGAATCCAATTCATCAACATGTATCATTGGGGTTTCTTCAACAATTGTGTCATTTTCCTACATAAAATCAATGTGAATCAAAACCAAATTAGTTAACATCATACTCTTGTATATAAAGCAAAACGAGATTACTAATTCATATAAAATGCAAAATGATGTAGAGAATCAATATCTTTATGTAATCTATACCCATATAAAATTATGGTTTCTATTCGATCAAGGTAGGAACTTCCAACATGAAAATCAAACAGATATGGAGTTCTGACTTGAATATAACACCACTACTTTGATATTGATAGCCCATTTATTCATTGATCCATTAAAAGAAACTGTTTAGGTATGATATATCAATGTTTGTCCCGAATAGATACTTACTCAAATCTGACTCAAGGGAGGTATTTAAATTTAGAGCTTCATGATGAAAACTAAATGGCACAATAAAATAATGAATGATTAGTGTTACTAACATACCTCTATACTTTTCCAATGATAAAGATTGAGATGACTTGTGTGATTGATAATAAATTAGGGTTTAATTTTTTGGAAGATTTTGTTAAAAAACTGTGGTTGTTATTTGTTAGTAACAGTAGAGTTGGCTTTTTTTTTTTTTACATTTGGTTTGCTTGTTACATGGAATAAATGGGTTTTTGGATAACACAA
Source organism: Artemisia tridentata subsp. tridentata (assembly GCA_021014915.2). NCBI lineage: Eukaryota > Viridiplantae > Streptophyta > Magnoliopsida > Asterales > Asteraceae > Artemisia > Artemisia tridentata. The sequence goes on from CP139505.1 coordinate 35,230,730, forward strand.
TTTATTAAAAAGACATGGACTATTCTAATTTCGGTACCAAATCGGGATTTCCCGAATAATTACCGTCCCGAACCCGAAATGTCCCGAATTTTTTTGTCCTTATTTAGTAGTCCTGGTACCATACCGTAATTGGGACTTGGTACGGTTTCAGTACAATACTGGTTCAATACTGGTTCGGTTCGAGATTCGGTTCGACATACTCATCCCTAGTTAGCTCTATAATTTGAGGAAATTTCTAATTGATTCTCAAACTTGTACAACTTTATCAAACATTTGATATTGAATATAACAATAATAGCTTCTCAAAAAATGTATTGTAAAGTGGTGCCTTCCATCAGTTTTGGGATTTCATAAAGATTTCTAAGTAGTGCCTTGCGATATTTTTGCGACTGTTTGTTGAAACAGAAGTGCAATAAAGGCGGGAAAGAAGCTACAATATGTAACATCTCAATGGTGTGTAACAGGGACTTAACGATCTTTATATGCAAATTAATTTTAAGTTGTAGAAGTTTTAAAGTAGCTTTCAATTTTAATGGGAGCACTAGCGTAAGTAACGATTTTTCCAATGCTTAATAGTTCATACTTGGATAGTTGTACAAATCGTTTGCTTGTTATTTATGCATTGTGTATATATTTTTCATCTTGTTTTCGGGTATCATATTAAGTATTTAATTCAGTTTAGTTTCAACTTTGTTTCGTTGCAACTATTATGGCATGTAGTACCATTGAATGTCAAAGTACAACTGGAAGTATATGTGTTCGTGAGGATGAGTCAAACGCAGAATCATCTCATGCTAGAAGGCATTCTAACTTTATCAACCAAGCCCCACGTGACCCATCAAAGAGGAAAATGATCACTTCGGACGGTGGAGGGTATGCATATCTATTTTAACATGCATTTATGCTTTTGTTATATGGGCTCATAATGCTGCAATATTTATCTTTTATAGATTTGATGATGCAAACGTTTCTCGCATGTTAACTGTTATACTCTAGAATGTGTTTAATGGTTCTTGGACTGTGAGAAATCGTAATTTTAGGTCAATTTCAAACTCTGAAATTTTACTATTCATCTCGGGAATTTAGTATTCATGGATTACTATTTAGTATTTTACTATTCATCATTTTTGAAGTCAGTTTACAACTTTGAAACGTTATAAAAAATTTTACTATTTACAAAACACTATTCACTCCCACAGGGAAATCACTATTCACAGTCATTATTCATCATTTCTTAAACTAGGGTTACGGGAATCAAATTTGTGTAATCGTAGGGGTTAAGCTGCATTCATGGAACACCACTGAGGACGCATCATATAAACAAGGGTTAGTTTGCATATCATCAGTAACGTCATCATCATATTAGGTCATCCACGAAGTTGCATAATTTTTATTCACATATAACATTTAACTAAACCGACGTGAATTTTAGGATAGATTTCAAGTACACTAAGACTTAAGTTACATTTACTCCACAACGCTCTAGTACCTTGCTCCTGCTCCAGTTCACAATTTTAAACACTGAAACAATTTCTTTTCTTTAAATACTTATGATTGTCAATTCAACGAACGCTATTCGTTATTCAAAATTTAACACCCGATAAACCCAATTCTCTCAAGGATTATTTTTAATGTATTTTTATACTTCCAAAAAGATTACAAGAGTTCCAACAAAATATTTTCTGATGCCCAAGGTAAATTCTTTATATCTTACGTTTAAATACGTATAACTTTTGTTAATCACCGAAACAACAACCGACACCTATTTTTAACACCCAATACCTACAATACATACACTTTCGTATCAAAACTACTCAACTAATCCCATTTTTATCCCATTTCCGCCCCCCCCCCCCTTTTGCTTTGTAAATAATTAATTAGGCAAAATCTCATGTGCTCATTAAATGAGCCACCCTAACCCCGAAAAACATGGAACTAACAATTTCAACTAGGAGACTTAGCCTCCTAATTGTCCCCTTGACCTCCCCCATTCGAGCCCCCTCCTCCTAGCACAATAAATGAAACTTGACCAAACTATTCAAAATTGGACTTTCCTCTATATATATATATATATATATATATATATATATATATAAGATCGACCTTAGCACAATTTATACACCATAAGTTCAAGAGAAAGATAAATAATAATCCCTACCATTCAATATATACAAATCGACCCATATTAAGGAGCAAGGAAGAAAGGAAAGCTTGTTGGGCTAACTCTAATATCATTAGAACACTTTGTCAAGGATTTGGAGCATTAGTCTTGAGGTTAAGCAAGTGTTTTACAACTCTTATTTCACTAGTCACTCTTGTAAGTAATTTTACACTACTAATACTTCATGATTTTAATGTTTTTTACGCTTGTCAAGTATCTATACTTAATTAACACTTAGTACATGTTGATAAAATACACATTTACAATGATTCTTTAACAAAAGTTTATGTTTTAACAAGTCTTATTCCAAATAAACCTTATAAACATGGATACTAGTAAACTTGTAGATTTGAATATTCTTGATGATTAGTACATGAACCTTAGAATATTGCTAAGCTTATGGTTAGATCATTATTATTGCAATGAGAAGTTGATGGAGGATCTAGGACAAGAATGGAAGTTGTGGTTAAGTGGTTAAAATGACTAGGAGGTTAGAAAAATAGTTTTTGGCACTTTTAATAAACAATCTGTCCCGTTTGGTGAAAACTAAAAAAATCAGTAGGTTTTGAGTAATTTTAGGATATAAATATTGAAAATAGACTCAATAACGAAAACGTCACCGCTTGAATGAGTTAAAACGGACTTATAACGAAAAAGATACGCTATTCTCAAATTAGACGACAAAAACTACATTTTCAGAAAAATCAGAAAAATACATTCTGTCAAGATTTGGAGAAAAGAAAAACCGAGGTTCAATGACGTTTAGACTAGCCGAGATCTTGAAAACCCTAGAGTATACTTAAATACCTTTGCGGGGATAGGTCAAACTTAAGAAACTGAGCTACTACGCAAAAGTTATGGCCAAAAGAAAGTTTTACATCAACATATACGTTGACAACTTATTTTTCCCTAATAGAAAGCTGTTAAAAACATTAGAGTTGGATTTTAGACCTTTTAGAGTATATTTGGGCAAGAATGAAGTAGGCGGAGATGCTAGAACAACATACGTACTTATTTGGTCGCAAGATTTACAAGTTACATTTTCTAAAAGTGGTAATTTTCTAAATAAATTATCTAATTGACACAACTAATTTTGGACAACAAATATTACTACACCATGTACAAATGATAAAATAAAGTATGAACTTACGTGCCTGACCTTATTTTCGTAGCCTAAGACATATGCATTATTTAGGTCGCTGTTAGGGTATCAGATCTATATTTTTAGTTCACTATAATACAATCGAGAAGTTCTTTTTGCTAAAGATGAGTTTTCATAGACACGTTTTCAATTTGTATTTTCATTTCTAAACTCTCGGGGAGTATACATTGCACCATTTCTTTTTATGCGGACCAAAGTATTAAATTCATTTACATTGCTTAAGTTATTTCGTTGTTGTATTAAGGTCCCCAGTTTATCATGAACCGTTAATTACCAGTAAGCGAGACTGAATGAATAGATCTATTGAGGGTGACTCCTCCGTTTGGGTTGGTAGCGCCAACTGGTTTCCGAACGCGTTTCATTTGAATTGTTTTAGGGTGTCTAACAAAGTACTCTGTTGGGGCATTTCTTTATAGTCTAGCTTCGGGGTCATGAGCTTAAGGGCCAATGTATTATTTTTGAGGCATTCTTGCCATTTCTCTTTATACTTGTGGTTGCCGTATTTACTTCTTATTTATATAAACCTATGATTCTCACCAAATTTATTGTTGACCATTTTAGCAATGTATTTTTAGGTAATTAAGGAATTTACATCATGGCATGCACGAAGACTTACCATCGAGTCATAGTGACGACGCGTATCACCTACCTTTTTATGCACTTAAACTATCGTTTGATTTGTAACAAACTTATTTCCGTAACTTAGACAAACCTTTTGGGACCTATCTTTTGTAAACTCTGAATGTTTTATCTAATCAAACGATGTACTTTTAAAACGACACTTTAGGTCGTTCAATATAACTGTAACTGTGATGCTATGGCAGTCACGCCCCAGGTATTCCATTCCGCTGCAAACTAGGTATTTGGGGGCGTGACAGATTGGCATCAGAGCGAAGGTTATAGCGAACTAGGTTGTATCACGGACCCTAGACTATAACCACATCATCATAGCATCTCATCATTTTAGCATAAGTGCATATGCACTATACATGAGGTTTCATACACACACTATACGAGTTACTTATACTTATACTTATATATATTTATATTGACCTGGTTTACAGCGATATGTCTTCATCCAACCACCCTATTATCATTCCAGCAGACTCGGATATCGAGGATGCTTTTTCAACCACTAATACACCTACATCACTATTCTCACCTTCCTATACCTCGACATTCCCATATCATTCACCATTGTTAGATGATAACTCCCACCTATTTGAGCTATTAGCACCACCTGAGCCAGACTTAGAAGAGACTACCTGATATGGCACTGAGGCCTTTGGGATTTAGGAGACTGCCCCTACCTTTCGACTATCACCACTGTCATTCCCCTTTCCCATTCCCACATATCAGGAATTAGATGACACCTTGTGGATAGTACCAAGATCACCAACGTCAACAGGAACACCAGCATATTCCTCAAGAATGGTTTGAGATCTATACTATCTCGGTTATTATTAGGAACATGTTTTAATTAATTTCAAGTCTTGTTCATTTACACATTATGTTGCACGTATGGGCTATATTGTTAGTAATTAGAATCCGGTCCATTAGTAGCCCATGGACCGGTTATATCTTCTAGAAGCTTGTAAGTATGTGGCGCCCTAAACATTTGCCTATAAATAGAAGGCAAGGGCTCCTCATTTATTGTTGGTTCTTCATGTAATATGCGAAAGCTCTGCTTGTGTAACGTTTGATTAAGTGAAAGCCTTCCACTCTTCTTATTCTCTTCTCTTCTCTAGTTTGCTTATTAGCTTATTTCTCTCTTTACGTAGCTTAATCTAGAGTAGTAGTTCGTGTGCTTATTTGTCACATCGAGTGTGTGTTTGAGATATCATCGTGACCAACAAGTGGTATCATTCGCCTAGGGATAATTAGGATCGTGTGTTTGAGTAATTAGTATCATTATTTACGTTGGTTTTATAGATTTTGTAAGGTTTTTGTTCAAACTTAACGTTAAACTCTCGTTTGTATTGAAAAAGTAGCTTTGAGATCGTTAAACTTTCACTAATCTTCATCGGTTTTCATATTTTCTACGTTAAAAAGCTTAATCTTCATTAAATCTTTTGATTACTAATCGTTTAAGGTCAAAAACAATCGGGTTTATTGGTTATTTAGACGATTTGGTGTAATCCGTATTATTAGCGTATTGGAAAAGTTGATGAAAATTGATAGTTTTGGTTTCTGAGTGAACTTCGACAAGTTAGGGTTTCATCGCATTTGGAAATCAAGATAACTAAGGGTTTTATCGCAGTTGCAATCCAGATAACTAAGGGTTTTATCGCAGTTCGAATCAAGATAAATTAGGGTTTCATCGCATTTGGGCGAACTTCAATTATCGCATTTGGGACTCAGTATTGGACTTTCTTGTATTAGAAAGTAGTAATACTTCGACTTGGTTGCTTCTCTTCTCTTGTACAAGAGTTGAGAATTATCGAACTTGGATTTGTGATAAATCTATCGCATTTGCCATAAATTATCGCAGTTGGATATCTTATCTTATCGCTGTTTGATATCTTATCGCATTTTGCAATAACTTATCGCACTTTAAGATAACATATTTTAATTGTCATTATTTATCGCACTTTATAGTTTTTATCGCATTTTCTACTTTCGTTATCGCTATTGAAGGTTATCGCACTTGGTGTAGTGTCGTTATCGCACTTGGTGAACTGATCTTATCGCACTTGTGTGAAACTGTCATTATCGCACTTGGTTACGCACTTTGGTGAATTTGACCATACCGCTTTGGTGAAACAGTAACTTATCAGCATTGGACTAATTTCTTTAGATTTCTCAAACCAATTATACATATACATCAACACATATCAAATTATCTTAAAAGACCAAAGATATGTCTCAACCACTCATTTCAATTACACTACAAGCTAACAAGCAACACCCAAACAACAACAACAAATTTTCATCCTCATATCAGAACAACAGCATTCGTTGCAACAGCATTCAATTTCTCCACCACAATACCCCAAACAGATCATGCAAAGAATCAAACTGAGAATTATTCTTCCTAACTCCAGAGAACCTCATTGGGTTTAACAAGATGTGTAGCAATTAGTGATCAGCAATCACGTCATGAAGTGAAAGTCAAGAAACTCCACCAATGCTAACTACCGGTAACACGTTCAATGGCTAGTAGATTCCACAACTTGTGAAACTCAAAAAACCTCATGGTCAAACCTCAAGAAAGTCATTGAGAGGACCCTATCCTATTCCAGCTACTGTTTTCCAGCAACTTCAAGAGAAGAAACAACACTCCCACTCCTGTGCCAATACACAACTGAGCAAACATTACAACAAGAGCAAACCATTGGCCATGTCTTCATACTTCAAGGAATTCCCAATCCTATCTATCGAAGTATTGATGCTCAAAAGACAGCCAAAGATATGTGGGAACATGTTCATCTTCTCATGGAAGGAACAGAGTTAAACCAGGAAGATCTTGAGTCAAAGTTGTATATGGAGTACACCCACTTCATCATGGAACCAGGGGAAACTATTGAATCTTACTACCACCGTTTCACCAACATTATCAATGACCTTGATCGTCATGATATAAAGTTACCAAAGATTGCTGTCAACTCTAAATTCCTTGGATGTCTTGGTCCTGAATGGCAGAAGTATGCAACTTTTGTAAGACAGACAAAGAAAATTGGTGATGTCAAATATGGAATCATGTATGATTTCCTCCGACAAGATCAATCAGAAGTGGATAAAGAAATTGCAGCACGAGGAGGTTTCACACCCGTACCAACATCAAACTCACTTGCTCTCGTTGCTCAATCTAACTTCTCTTTACCACACCAGGAATTTGGCCAATCATCTTTTCAATCAATTCTTCCACCCCAACCTCATAACCAAATCATTCCTTATGAAGCACCACAACAATACTCTGATAACCAGCTGGTTCCATACAACAACACCGATTCAATTCTGTACTCTAATGCGGATTATGATGAAGAAGAGGATGCTTTCAATTCTCTTAATGAAGCATTTGGATTGATTGCTAACGCATTTGGCAGATTCACCAAATCCAACAACCGTCTTCGTTCATCTTCCAATACCAGGAATCAGGCAGTTGTTAATGATGGCAGAGTAGAAATTCAAAACAGGTCTTCAGGCAGATATGGTTCGGGAAATCGTGGATATGGTACTCAAAGGGTTCAGTCAGGAGGAAATAGGTTCAATACTGCAAGGGCAAACAGAAACAATTTGGGGAATAATCAGAGAGGAAATTCTACTGTTGGGAATGTTCAGAGAGGCATTGCAAATACGTCTATCACATGTTATAACTGTGGGAGTGATGAACTCAAATAAGTACATTTTATTACTATCATTTATCCTATTAATTTGACTTGTTTTATTATATTATGTATGAGGATTGATACTTAATCGTTTACTTTTGTAATTCTCAGTTGAAAACAAGCATTTGGTGAAACTTGGCGATTTTGGACTAATTATGGAGCAAAACATGCAAGAAGTTAAGAGTCTACTGAAATGTACCAGATCAAGACTAATCTGCTCCAGATGCGCCGCATCTCACTCATTACATGCGCCGCATCACTATCAATATTTCACCAGATACGATCCAAGATACAAGAGGACATGCGCCGCATCCAAAGATGAAGATACGCCGCATCTCCTGGCGGTGTACGAATATTCCTGAATATTATAATCTTGGACCCCACGCGAAGTTAAGTACATGCGCCGCATCTACTTACTAGATGCGCCGCATCTTACCCTCAGACAGAAACTATAAATACCCCAAGACCAGACGAATTCGATGTGACATATATTAGATACGAGACCGAAGTAAAGAAACCAAGGACGAATTCAGTCAAGGTAGCAGCACAAGACACACCCAAATCAAAGATACAAGAGCTGTAAGAAGGTGCTGCATGTGTTTAATTCATTAAGTAGTTTTGTTTTATTGTGTTAGTAAACTTTAATTCATCAAGATTGGTGGCTTGTGTAATGTGACAACGGAAAGATTGCACTCCCTTAAAACTGCTTTCTCATTAATTAAAGTTTATATGTTGATGTCATTGGTGACTTTTATTAGTGCATTGATAACCTCTGTGGCTAGCTGAGCGTTGATTGGGTCGCCATGCCTCTGCCCTCGCCTATTTATTAGATGCCTATGCATTCTATGGTCTGTAGAAAAGTAGGAGAAAGATAAATATGATAGTCATAAGTAATCATTAAGGGTTTACTCGCCGATAAGATTAGAACCAACGAGAAAGGACTTAATCTCGGTGCGTTGCATCGAACTATACACTTCATATAACACTAGCAATAAAACAAGTGACAAACTACTTATCATAAGGACAGCCCTCTTATTGTCTCGAGTATTTATCTGTGTACGTGTGTGCTACTTGCTGATTCGTGCCTATTGGTTTAGTTTATTATTTAATTGCAACCAAATCGTGCCAGTCTCTCAGGCTGAACCCCCTTGCGTTAGATTAGATTGTATAGCTAACTTAATATATTAAAATACTGATTAGAATAACTAGATAATACGTTCCACTCTTAGTGATCGACACTCTACTTACCATTATATTCATACTGACCGGGTACACTGCTCGTTAAGTGTGTGTGTGTTATTGATAAGTCGGCTAAATATAAATTTAAAACTTGATTAGGCATTAAAACTGCTAAACCGCAACGACACACGACACGCATCAAGTTTTTTGGCGCCGTTGCCGGGGAGTGAATTGTTATTATCTGTTAATTTGATTAGTATTTTAATTAGGTTTTTAATTTTTATCTAACCGCTAATTTTGTTGTGTATTAGATTAATTTGCATTCATTGTATTATTTTGCATATTTTCTGTTTTTGTGTGTTATTTGTTTGCTTTTATTTGTGTTTATTTTCGTGTGTTTCTATTTGTTTTAATTTTTCGTATTTTTTGTTTTCTGCTATCGTTGTACTGAGCTAAATCGAACGATACGGCGCATCTGATTTCTCAGAAACGGCGTATTGCGTTGAATTTTTATAAAATACAACGCGTTTAATTAATTCGATACGACGCATCTTTTCCCCAAGATACGGCGTATCTGTTTTTGATAAAAAATTTTCTAAACGTTAACGCCATACGACGCATCTGCTTCAGCAGATACGGCGTATCTATTATTTTAATTAAAAACAGTTTTCGAATTATTAAACAGATACGGCGTATCGATCTTTATCGATACGGCGCATCTTCTGAATCAAAAATCTTATATTTTGAAACGTAACGAAAATACGGCGCATTAACTTTTGTTAATACGACGCATTTAATTTTAAATAAATATCGATTTTTGATAATTAATAAATTGATACGGCGCATCCTAATTTCTAAAGCGGCGTATCTATTTTCTGAATAAAGTCTGATTTAATTTTAACGATTACAAGATACGGCGTATCCAACTTTTTAGATACGGCGCATTGTCTGCAGATATCAGCTATTTTGTATTCTTATATCCGTTTCTATATTCATTAATTTCTCTTCTAGCGAACAAATCCTACTGATGATTTTACCTTTGATGACAGATTTTGCTATGGAAGACATGTCAGTTAACGGATATCTTGCTAAGGAATGCTTGCTTTCGGATTCATTCAATGTGCTCATGATCGATGCAGATTTATTCTCTTGGGAGACACCTCTTGAAGCTGCTTTTAAGGAATTCATGCGTTTATGCAACATTGACAAAGGGGTATTCTCTTATGATGTATTTGTGAGGTACACTAGAGATGAATTGTCGCTCTTATGGCCTATCATTGAATCCAAAGGATTGAACTGGACTACTATCGAAGAAGATGATGGGAAATTCTACCTTGCATACATGAACTCAAGCAACAACAGCTGTGGTGGAGGCAATACCCAAATCTCTTACATGCCTTATTCCGAACAGTACTGGGGATTAAATGAGAACTATCTGGATGATGACAGAATTTATGCTGTGGCGGAGTTACTATTTCATGGCAAGTTGGTAAGATTGATGGACCTCTCCCTCAATGATTGGCTAGAACTTAAATATGGTAGTCCGGAATTCGCCCCTGCAAATGAAGTCAAGCAGATTATGACTTCATGGTTGACACGGAGTTTTAAGGAGCAATTTAACGAACTCATGGAGATAAGGAGGAAATTGATTGGAAAAGCTTGCTTTGACGTTAACCATGATCCTAACGATATTGATTTTTCAGAGTGGTTGGCTAGTAAGTTTAATAACCATAAGAGCATGGATCGAGCTACTAAGGATGCATTATGGGTATATTGGATGAGAGGAGAAGACGAAGAAGTAGAAAGCGACTATGGGTCGTCACTTCATGATTCAACAGTCAATGAGGGCATTGAAGAATTATTCAGAATAGACATTGACGTGTTCGATTATGAGACACCCTTCTGCAAGCAATTCAAGGAATTCAATTACCTTCTTCGAGTCGACGATGATGTGCTAACTGGAGATCTACCAGGATTTAAGACTTATGATGATTTTAAAAAACCTGGTACTATGAATGGAATGACCAAGTACCATGGGTTTGGGATAAACCATGGGAATTTGAGCACATTAATCACACCTGTACACCCTTCGTTTTCAAGGACGGGAGTAGTGTTTGGCCGACCTGTGATTGTAAAAGTGACGGAACCTGTAATGGGGGAAGTATAATTGGGATGAAACGGGTTGGAAACGATGTAACCTTTGAAGATTATGAGTGGTACGATAATGTTGAAGACTGCCCACAAAAAGCGGAGGCTTTGCAAGAAAAGGGCAGAATTAAACGCTTGAAAGGACTTAAGGGGACATCGGATACTACTTTCTGGGAATGGGTGCATGAACAATTTGATGATTTCACGAAGCTTAGTCGACGGTTACAATGGGATTTGGAAAGAGAGTGGGAGGCGATTCAAGACAATAAGTCATTAATTGAAGAACTTGATGACTATTTGATTAAGGATCCTTATTTCGAGTTTGTTGATAAAGACAATGAAGAGTTCACCAAAAGAAAGTGTCAACTACTTGGGATCCCTTATAATGAGCCACCCGTGATTATCTCTGAAAAATTTAAAATCATCAAATATTCTATGGGTCCAGATGAAGAGTATGCTGCGACGAAGACAAAGAGTTATACTAGATTAAGTCGAACGGAGGAAAACGTCGCAATGATATACGGGAACATCTTTCGGATGAAGGAAGAAGGATGGACCGTGACAAGGACTAAATGAAGAGCTGAACATGAGTCTAACTTGAAGACTCTGGAATAAAGACAAGTGCTTACCGGGAGACAACCCGGATTTATCTTTTAATTTTCTGTTTGTGTCGAGTCAGTCAGACCGCAGAGGATACGGCGCATCTCAATTCTGAGATGCGACGCATCTCCTGCAATGGTCATATCTTTATTTTAGTTTCTGCATTTTTTATTATCGAATTTAAAACTTTTTATCAGTTTATTTTAATGCGGCGCATCCCTGGTTAAGGATGCGGCGCATCTTTTATTCTGATCCGTATTTATTCCAGGCTCGATACGGCGTATCTTCTTCCATAAGATACGGCGCATCGACTGACCTGATGATTTTCATTTTTAATTTTTATGTTTTATTTTTACCTAACTACTAATGTATTATGCAAGTTTGAACCTTTCTTACCTTAGGTGTGTTTTGAAGCCTTGGTGGTATTATAGATTCCTGCATTTCCTGTGGATACATCTTATATGAAGCTTAAACGTTCTAATCCACAAGAAAGATGATTTTTGCTCTAATACTAATGGAGGATCATACCGAGAAAATCTCATGGGAGTTTTTCTGTTCTAATTCTTTTATTTTCCAGTTTTTAACCTTTCATGCAAACAACGAGGACGTTGTTTAACTTAAGTGGGGGGATTGGAGAATTAGAACACTTAACACTTACTTGTCCAAAACTTTTCAAAATATGCTTAAAATGTGCTTAATATATCAAAATTTAAAATTTTTAGCATGTTTTTGTTTAAAGTCTAAGTTGCATAGCTGCACACATGACGTTATTTTCAAAAATTGTGATTTTTCAAAATTCACAAATCTATGAGTGTGCCGGTGACTTGTAAACTTTAGAACTTGGCTTGTATACTATTCGAGACCACCATAATAAGTATTATTTATATAATTGGAGTGACTTGTCTAAATTGGTAAATTTCTAGGATTACACCCAAATAGCCTATTATATGTTATGTGTTATTAGCTAACTACACTGGTTAGTTAACCCCCGTATAAAACCTTTTGTTACTCTCACTTTTAGAGTAAGATACCCCTAGAAAAACATTCAGAGCCATTCCTTTCGTTTTTTACACCTTTGTTTTAAATGTTTCGTTACACCCTTACACCTTAGCCTACCCTGTAGATTAGAATCCGTAGTTGGTTAATTGCTATAGGCAAAGTGTGTTTCCTTACATTACCTGTGTTCGCATGCGTAATTCATTATCTATGGTTAGGTCGGGAAATTGCACAATGCAATTGGAGTGAAAGTAAATATTGTATATTTTTGAGTTTATTTTTCGTGTGTTTACTACTTTCACTATTACCGTTATTTCTGAAGTCATGAAAAGTATGGAAAAATTATCCAGAATTATCATTATAGTGATGTGGTGAAATTTTACACATCTATGTATACTTTAAAAATTAAAAAAAAAAAAAAAAAAAAAAAAAAAAAAAAAAAAAAAAAAATCGAAAAAAAAATAGAAAAGAAAAAGAAAAAGAAGAGTTGGATGTTTGATTAAACCAACGATGTAAAGTTATGTAAGTGGTCGATATCACCACTAATTGTTGTACTATATATTTATGGATTGAATGAGAGTTGGCAGTTATGGGAACGTCAACTGAGGTTTATTCTTTGATTAAGATCTTGTTGAGTATGATTCGTGTCTACCTAAAGCGTGTGTTTCAAGTGTTAAAGCGTGAGTTATTCAATGATATGAGTCTTATTCATGGGATGGTTGGGATAGTGATTAACCAGACTTAGGATTTTAATTTATTTGTTTTGTTTATTTTTTTATTTTTACACCAATTTATATCCCAAATATTATCCATACCCTATTATTCTTTATCCAACCAAACCTTTGATTTATTGAGATTAGGGATTTGAGCAATCTTAAGTATCGTAGTCGTGGATTCGGCTATGTATTTATGATTTTGTCGCCCTTTTTGATATATTATTATTGGTGAAGTTTGGACCTATCTTTAGCCTATTCGAGTTAAGGATTTGAGCAATTGCAAGTATCGTGTTCGTGGATTCGATCATGTATTTGTGATTTTGTCGCCTTTTCTGGAATTTGAGATCGATAGAGATTAAGAATAATTAACCCTTAAGCCTCAAAACCCTTTTTACCGCTTTAGACTTGTTATTCCTTAGCTTTAGTGGGGGAGATGTGTATACTTGCCAAGCTTATGATAGAATATTCGTCGCGACTGGACAGTTAAACGATTAGATTTGCTTTTATCAAATTATTTTACTTTACTTCTAATTCGTTAAGTGTTTAGTTGTGTGATTATGAAAAAGACGAATACATGCTTAAATATAAAAATAAATCCTAACATCTTTAGGATACATTTTCATAAGATTAATTCTAAGGTTTACTTGGGGACAAGTAAAGTTCAAGTGGGGGAATATTTGATGAACTCAAATAAGTACATTTTATTACTATCATTTATCCTATTAATTTGACTTGTTTTATTATATTATGTATGAGGATTGATACTTAATCGTTTACTTTTGTAATTCTCAGTTGAAAACAAGCATTTGGTGAAACTTGGCGATTTTGGACTAATTATGGAGCAAAACATGCAAGAAGTTAAGAGTCTACTGAAATGTACAAGATCAAGACTAATCTGCTCCAGATGCGCCGCATCTCACTCATTACATGCGCCGCATCACTATCAATATTTCACCAGATACGATCCAAGATACAAGAGGACATGCGCCGCATCCAAAGATGAAGATACGCCGCATCTCCTGGCGGTGTACGAATATTCCTGAATATTATAATCTTGGACCCCACGCGAAGTTAAGTACATGCGCCGCATCTACTTACTAGATGCGCCGCATCTTACCCTCAGACAGAAACTATAAATACCCAAAGACCAGACGAATTCGATGTGACATATATTAGATACGAGACCGAAGTAAAGAAACCAAGGACGAATTCAGTCAAGGTAGCAGCACAAGACACACCCAAATCAAAGATACAAGAGCTGTAAGAAGGTGCTGCATGTGTTTAATTCATTAAGTAGTTTTGTTTTATTGTGTTAGTAAACTTTAATTCATCAAGATTGGTGGCTTGTGTAATGTGACAACGGAAAGATTGCACTCCCTTAAAACTGCTTTCTCATTAATTAAAGTTTATATGTTGATGTCATTGGTGACTTTTATTAGTGCATTGATAACCTCTGTGGCTAGCTGAGCGTTGATCGGGTCGCCATGCCTCTGCCCTCGCCTATTTATTAGATGCCTATGCATTCTATGGTCTGTAGAAAAGTAGGAGAAAGATAAATAGGATAGTCATAAGTAATCATTAAGGGTTTACTCGCCGATAAGATTAGAACCAACGAGAAAGGACTTAATCTCGGTGCGTTGCATCGAACTATACACTTCATATAACACTAGCAATAAAACAAGTGACAAACTACTTATCATAAGGACAGCCCTCTTATTGTCTCGAGTATTTATCTGTGTACGTGTGTGCTACTTGCTGATTCGTGCCTATTGGTTTAGTTTATTATTTAATTGCAACCAAATCGTGCCAGTCTCTCAGGCTGAACCCCCTTGCGTTAGATTAGATTGTATAGCTAACTTAATATATTAAAATACTGATTAGAATAACTAGATAATACATTCCACTCTTAGTGATCGACACTCTACTTACCATTATATTCATACTGACCGGGTATACTGCTCGTTAAGTGTGTGTGTTATTGATAAGTCGGCTAAATATAAATTTAAAACTTGATTAGGCATTAAAACTGCTAAACCGCAACGACACACGACACGCATCTGGGGGGAACGGTCACATGGCAAATGCTTGTCCGAAGCCACGAACAATGGGCAGTGCTTATCACAAAGAGGCTCTTCTGATGGCACTCAAAGATGAAAAAGCTGCTGGAAGGTTAACTCAGAATGATCAAAGTTTTATGGCTAATGTGGAATCAGATGATGAAATGGAAGATCTAGAAGCAAATGCTGCAGTCATGCTTATGGCTAATATGCAAGAAATGAGTACGTCCGAGTCAGGCCCGGTCTATGATACCGATGGTCTTTCTCAGGTACCTGATCCTACATGTCTCATCCATGAAATTGCTTTACCAGCTGCATCTTCATCTACAAATGAAACGTTTGATCAACATGATTCATTCTCATCACCATCCGATGATCAAATCAACACGGTTATATCATTTGATGATGATAATACCGTTGTTTCATTTGATGATCTCATTGATGATGACAATTGTGATCATCTTGATCAAACAGATCCTTTGAATGATCAAGATTCGGAATTACAGGCCTTGTTATTGACCACCCAGTCACAAATAGAAAAATGCAATGACATCAATCAGAAGCTCAAAGATAAAATTGCATTGTTAACAAAGGATAATGAGTGCTACCAACTACAACTTTCGGGATATCTAAAACAAGATAAACGTGAAAAAGGTTTTGAAATGGCTTTTCAACAAGAATATGTAAAGGTTCAAAATTTAGAAAGTCAAGTTCGTGAGCTAACCGTTGCCAAAGCTGAGCTTTTCTCTCAAAAAGAAAAGGATCAATTTGAATTCAAAAAACAAATTGATGCTTTAAATTCTGAGTTGTTAAAAACTCAATCTGAGCTTTCTACATCTCAGAAGGATCTTCTTGAAGAAAAGCAAGCCACTAGGAAACGTGTTGACTCATATCTTGATAAAATTCTGGATTTGGAAACCAAACTCAAAGAATTTCAAAATATTGTGTATAAAACGGGTAATTCTGTAACACAAATTCAAAAACTGACTGTGAAACCAAGTCCTAAAGGAGTAAGTTTTGCACTTGGAAGTGACACACCCCGTAATTCACACAAAGCACTCAAAGACAATCCCAAGTTATATGATGCAACATTTTTGTTAGATGATACCTTTCAACGTGTTGTTATGTATTCTGTTGATGAAGAAACTGATTTTCTGGCACAAAAGATTGAGGGTCGATCAAATTCACAAAAAGAGTTTTCAAAAGTACATTGTGATTATAATGCACTACCTCATTTGAGCAAATCATTTGTCCCTCCTAAGGACCATCCAGAACAAACGTTAATATACACAAACATAAGTGCTCCTTCGTCTACAACTCCTGTTCCCACGACTGCTGTACATTTCAAAGATTGTCTGACAGAGGATCTTGCTGATCCACAAATGCCTCCAAAATGTCGGGTTCTTCGATATTTTAAGACATTTATGGACGACATTTCTCGTTTGGAGAATGAAATTGAGTTTAGTTCTCAAATTCCTATCTCTTCTTTTCTTTCTCCTGTTCAAAAAGAAAAGAAAGAGATTCTTTAAAAGAAAATTCTTCCTCATGTCAGGAATCTGAAGAAATGCGCAACAAAATGGGAAGAGGAGTTATACACGGAAGTAGCATCTATGCAAACAATTTTCAAAGCTAAAGATGACAAGGTTCAACGTCAAAAACTTCAAAGGAAATTTTTAGCAAAAGAAAATGATCGACTCTTGGAAAAAGTTTTGTGTTATGACGTGGTGTCTGTGATTATGAATTCGCTCTATGAATCTGGTAATGCTTTACTTGTGAATGATCATGCTGTGGATAGTAAGATGTTGCGTATGGAGATTGATAATCTGGTACATGAGAATGAGATTCTTCGACAGATCAACAATGATGTGGAAAACAAAGTTTTTAATCTTCAAAAAAGGCTTGACTGGTGTCAAAAACAGAGTGTTGAATTTGAACTTAAATTTCAACATCTTATAGCATCTTTATCATTTCAAAACAGTCATGTTCCTGAAAAGTTTAAGGAAACAAAAGCTTTCTTAAGAATTAAATTGTTTGAAAATGAAAAGGAACTGGATGAAATTCTTCAAAACAGAAATGACACAGTCCGCCTCAACAGAAAATTAGACTCACAAAATCAAGAGTTTCAACACACCATTATTGATCTGAAGAAGAAAATCAGAGTTTTAGACAAAAGCAAAGCAAATGTTCATAAGATTGCCCCAGGGATGTATGTAGTAGACAAAGAACATACCCAAGCATCTGATATAACCACTAATTCAGCTACTTGTACTTCCACAGGACTAGAAACCACATCTAAGGTCAGCCATTCCAAGACTCACAAGAAACAGAGGAAGAATAGAGTCAAGAAACCTAGGAAGGAGTTATCTAAGTCTGAAGAAGTTCCAGTTAGTAGTTTGAATAAGAAAAATGTAACATCAGGAATAGAATTGCACTTATCTGAGTCTAGTTCTAAGATTGATGTAACGGATGCTAAATCTTTAAATATTAATGAAGATGTTTTGGTTGATGCTACTTGTGTTTTTTGTCGTAATAGCATATTATCTGGTGATCATACAAAATGTGTTGCTAAAACTTTGCTGACTAAGAGAAAGAAACGAACTAGTGGCGCTTCCTCTAGGCTTAAAACCAGTGCAAAGTCCATTTTAGGAATGCCCCCACTAGCTGTTTCTGAGAAGACTATGGACAAGCCCAAATCCAAAACAACTGCTTCACCTAGTGCATACATTAGGAAAAAGGCAGAGACTAGTTGGACCTTGCAACGTTGGTTACAGCACACTTTTGGCTTTAAATGGTTACCTAAAGTACTAACCTCTTGTGTTACTAACCCAGCGGATCCAACCGTTATCAATTCTCCACCTGTTTCCAATGTTTGTGATGCAGGTGATTCAAATTGTCCTTTGGATTGTTGATAGCGGGTGCTCCCGACACATGACCGGCAATCTCAAACTTCTTCAAAACTTTATTGCAAAGTTTATCGGAACGGTCAGATTCGGGAATGATCACTTCGCTGCAATTATGGGCTATGGGGATTACATTAATGGGAACATCGAAATCAGCCGTGTGTATTATGTTGAAGGCCTTGGTCATAATTTATTCTCCGTGGGACAATTTTGCGATGGAGACTTGGAAGTAGCATTCAGGGAGAAAACTTGCTTTATTCGTGATCTTCAAGGCAATGACCTCATGAAAGGGAAACGCGGAACCAGTCTGTATACTATCTCCCTTGAAGGCATGACAGCTTCTACTCCTATTTGTTTACTCTCCAAGGCTCATCCCACAAAGGCTTGGTTATGGCACAAAAGATTGTCTCATCTCAATTTTAAAACCATCACTAACCTTGCCAAGAAGAAATTAGTTGACGGTTTACCAAAATTCAGATATGCCAAGGATCACTTGTGTTCTGCGTGTGAAGAAGGGAAAAGTCACCGTGCTCATTTTCCTCCCAAAACAGAATACAGCACAGATCATGTCCTACAACTGCTTCATATGGATTTGTGTGGTCCGATGCGAGTTCAGAGTATTAACGGGAAGAAGTATATTCTGGTAATAGTGGATGACTACTCAAGATGGACTTGGGTCTATTTTCTTCGGACTAAAGATCAAGTTCCTTCTATCCTCATCACGTTTCTCACAAAGATTCAAGTTCAAGTCCGCAACACCGTCCGCATCATCAGAACAGACAACGGGACTGAATTTAAGAATCAAATCATTCGGGAATTCACTGAGAAACATGGTATTGTTCATCAGACTTCAATAGCTCGCACTCCAGAACAAAATGGTGTCGTTGAAAGACGAAACCGTACGCTCGTGGAAGCAGCCCGAACTATGTTGATCAATGCTCAATTACCGGACTATCTTTGGGCTGAAGCTGTCAATACTGCTTGTTATACTCAGAATCGTGCCATGATCAACAAACGACACAGCAAAACACCATATGAGCTTATACAAGGAAGAAAACCAAACATCAACTATTTTCACGTCTTTGGAGCATTGTGTTATCTGAAGAATGATAAAGATGATCTTGGTAAACTTAAGGCTAAAGCAGATATTGGGATATTTGTAGGATACTGTGAGAACTCCAAGGGATACATAATTTGGAATCGTCGGACTGGGGATATTCAAGAAACCATACACGCTAATTTTTATGAACTCACTGAAATGGCTTCTGAGCAAGACCGCTTGGAACCCGCACACAACCGTCTGAACTTTCCTGAATCTTCATCTGCACCCCTACCTTTCAACAGGAAGGATCTAGAAGATTTGTTTGCACCAATGTTTGATGACGTTCGTCTTACTAGTGCATCAGATGCTTCCACCAGTTCCGCTGCTCAACATGTCATACAACAAGCACCTGATCCATCAGCATCTACCTCTACCGTAGTTGCTGCCGATGCACCACAACCTGAACCATCATCATCAATGGATAAAACACCTCAACCAGCAGTTGAAGATTCTTCCCCCACTTCTAATCCAGTTCCCACACCATCAGATTATGACGGGAACGCATTCTTCAATCCATTTGCTCCACCACCAACCATACCAGAATCAGGAGAATCATCCTCGAGCAATATGGACCCGTCAGATCACCATAACAACATTCAACATTTTCCATCCACCCACAAATGGACAAGAGATCATCCTTTGGTAAATATAATTGGAAATCCTAACAATCCAGTCATCACAAGACAAAAACTTCACTCAGACAGTGAACACTGCATGTATGCACTCACTGTTTGTCAATCTGAACCTAAAAACATCAAAGAAGCCCTTACATACGACAACTGGATTGAATCCATGCAAGAAGAGTTGGACCAATTCAAACGTTTGGAAGTTTGGGAGTTAGTTGAAAGACCAGATGGAGTTTATGTGGTTGGATTGAAATAGATTTGGAAAAACAAGCTAGGTGCAGATGGTACAGTGATTCGTAACAAGACCCGACTGGTAGCAAAAGGATACAGCCAAGAAGAGGGAATTAACTTCGAGGAATCGTTTGCTCCAGTAGCTCGGATTGAGGCAGTTCAAATGTTTCTGGCATACGCAGCCCACAAGAATATCACAGTCTATCAGATGGATGTGAAGACGGCATTTCTCAATGGACAACTCCGAGAATAGGTGTACGTGTCACAACCAGAAGGCTTCGTGGATCCAGATCATCCTAACCATGTATATCGGCTTAAGAAAGCCCTTTACGGCCTTAAACAAGCCCCGAGGGCATGGTACGATAAACTGTCTGCATTTCTCCTTGCTAATCATTTTACCATTGGAACTGTTGACCCGACTTTATTTATACAAACACACGGGGAAGACATTCTCATTGTACAAATTTATGTGGATGATATTATTTTTGGTTCAACCATTAAAAAATATTCAAACGCTTTTTCTAAACTAATGAAACAAAACTTTGAGATGTCTATGATGGGTGAACTTAATTTCTTTCTAGGATTGCAAGTTCATCAATCACCCCGTGGTATATTTCTAAGTCAGTCAAAATATGCTCAGGAAATCCTGAAAAAGCATGGTATGACCAGCTGTGACACCTATAATACCCCAATGTCCTCCTCATCCCCAAAGCTAGATGTTGACATACATGGGACACCCATTGATCCTACGAAGTATCGTAGTATAATTGGCTCGATCATGTATCTCACAGCTAGCAGACCGGATGTTGTATTTGCCACATATCTTTGCTCCCGATATCAGTCTAGACCGACTGAACGGCATTTGTCAGCCGTTAAAAGAATCCTTAGATACATAAAGGGAACCATTAATTTAGGGATCTGGTATCCAAAGGATTCTGGGTTTGAACTTGTTGCATTTTCAGACGCTGACCATGCAGGATGCTTAGACACACGCAAGAGTACATCAGGGGGAGTTCAATTCTTGGGTGACAAGTTTGTCTCTTGGCAATCAAAGAAACAAGACTGCACCTCACTGTCTTCAACAGAATCTGAGTATGTAGCCATGTCTGCTTGTTGTGCTCAAGTCATCTGGATGAGATCACAACTAATGGACTACGGTTACATATTCAACAAGATTCCGATGTATTGCGACTCCAAGAGTGCCATTGCCATTTCATGCAACACAGTCCAGCATTCAAAGTCCAAGCATATTGATCTCCGGTACCATTTCATCAAGGAACACGTGGAAAAGGGAACTGTTGAATTATACTTTGTGGGAACTGAACACCAACTGGCGGATCTGTTCACAAAAGCCTTGCCTCATGCAAGATTTGTGGATCTGGTTCACCGGATTGGTATGAGATGTTTGACGCCAAACGATTTGGAAAAGTTTCTTAAAAATAAATAACCAAGTCAAACATTTCCAAAACTATCTTTGTAAATATATTTAAAATAAATAAATAAATAAAAAAAAATGATGCAAGTACAATCCCTTATCCAACACTGTGTTCATTTTTTTTATGTCACTACTTATTTTTGAACACATGTTGAGGGGGAGACATAATTTTTTCCAAAATTTTTAAAATTGTACTTGCATATTTTTCAGAAATTGTTGCTTCACAAGTTTTGGTGAATAAGATTTTAAAGATGGAAAGCTGTGTGCATTAAATGTCAAAAAATGAGACTTAGTGTTAGCATGATGGTGGTTTAGGACCTAGTGTTCAAAATAATCAAGGTTAGGGGACTATATGTGTAAAACGTGCAAAGTTTAATTGGTAGATATTTAAGTCAAATTAATTATCGCAGTTATTACATCTGCCAAATTAACCAACTGCATTCAATTCACCCCACCCACCATCATCGACGGCGTACAATCATTCCACTAATCCGCTCAAGATTTTCGATTTTTGTGAGTGATCTTATGATTAATATGTGATTATAAAAGATGGTTTTAAACAGATTCTTGATCCAACGGCTAGAACAATCAAAATCGTAATATGTAGTTCTAGGGTTTTGCGTTAAATTGAGGATTTTGGATTTAGAGTGTTTGTGTGTAAAACAATTGTACGATAATGTTGATACATTGTTTAGGAACCTTTATTGCATGCTTAATTATACCCAATCACTATAAATCGTTCAAATTGAATTTTAGGGTTTAAGCGTCAATTTGGGGAAAACCATGTTTAAGCGTTATTGTGTAATGTGTTTATTGGAATGTTGTTGTTTGATGCTTAATTGAATGTTGGCATGCTTGATTTGTACCCAGAAACACTTTAAGTGAATCGATTGAATTTTAGGGTTTATGAAGAACATGGACACTAGCAGTTTGATCTATGCGTATTTGTGGTTCGTTTTTGTTATAACTTAGCCAAAATGCCCATAATAGTCATTCAAATTGTTTGTGAAAATCTGTGGACACAAATCATGAGTTATAATAAAGATTTAAGTGTATGTTCATCGACAAATATGTTCGTAAACTCTTGTACAAGAGTTTATCGCAGTTGGAAAATTATCGCAGTTGGGATGATTATCGCAGTTGAGATGATTATCGCAGTTGGATAAATACTTCAATTAGGATATTTATCTTGATTGAATATTTATCGCAGTTGTCATAATTATCGCAGTTGAGATTAATTATCGCAGTTGACATAATTATCGCAGTTGTGATCTGATATAGAATTTTGATCAATTTCCTTAGGTATATCCTTTTATACTTATTAAAATTAATCAAATTTTATAGAATTTGGCTAACTCTTGATAAATTCTTTGACCAAGCATGTAACAAACAATCATTAATACAATAGGGTGCTATGTGTTGTTCTTAAAAGCTAACAATTTTTCTAACAAACATGCATTCTGTATATTCGTATATGATTGTTGATTCAGAAACACATCAATGGCAACTTCACAACAACAACCTCTTCCTGCTCTCACCAAAGAAGAAATATTTCCTCGTGGATATACTCTGGAAATTGGGAAGAACAATTCACGAGTAGAACTGGACAAGATCAAGTGTTCTGACTCAAGTTGCCAGATTCCAGTAGAGATACTCAAAGCTCATAAATGCAGGGATCTTCTTGATAGCTCAGACACAATTCCAGAGCTATACATTCATCAATTCTGGGATACCTTCACAAGAAGCAATGATGACAAGTACTTCACTTGTACACTAGATCGAAAGAAAATCAGAGTCACACCTGCTACACTCCGTAAAGCCTTAAAACTTCCAGAGGCACCTGAGTCTTCTAACCGATTCCACCCGACACCTTCAGAGTCTGAGGTCATGCAATTCCTGGAAGACATTGGTTATGATGTTCAACCTGATACACCATTAACCACGATCTCCAAAGTCAATGCTAGATACATTCCTCAACCCTGGAGGACTATCTTCTTCATCATAACTCATTCCATAACTGGAAAAGATAGTGGGTTTGAGCATCCAAGACTTTCTCATCTTCAAGTCTTGTGGGGATTTCTAAACCAGGAACCAATTGACTTTGCTGCTCTCATTTGGGAAGACATAATGTACTTAATACGTAAAGCATCCAAGAAAATTCTATTTGTACGATACACCAAAGTTCTTATCAGCTATCTACTTGATCAACATGAAGACCTTGATAAGCGTCCTACTGATCAAGAGGTTCATGAGTACAGCATGGATAAAACATTGAGCAAAGTCTACTTCCCAAAAGAAAGCACACGCAAACAAGGTGCACGGTTGCCAGAATTTTTGATGCCTGATGAGGTCAAAGAAACTAAAGCTTATCATGATTACGACAAGGCATACCGTGAACGTCGTGTGGGTCTTGCTAAGTTGGTTGAAGAATCAGGATCTTCAAAGACTCGTTCTCGAAGTAAGACTAAGATGGGTAGTGCATCAAGTGTCTCTGAACCAAAGCAAAAACATCCCAGAACCACTTTCATCAAGAGGAGAGTACCCAGTAAACCCCAACCAAAACCTGAACCAAATAGAATCGTTGATGAAGATACTGAATCTGCCTCTGAATCATCTGAATCCGAAGAAGAACATGTCTTTATGACTGTTGAAGAGGCTGAACTTCACAATAAAATCTCTCATGAGAATGCACAAAAGCAGAGTCTCAAATCACTCAAAGAAGATGAAGAGCGTAGAGCAAGGAAAGTATTGGAACAACAGATGGAGTATGAAAGAACACATGGAGTTGGAGGATCCCAAACTGTTCATGAAGCAACTTTGACCCAAGATGATCCGGTTAATCAACCCGGAGGTTCTAGAGCTGCATCAACCAAGGTTCAGCCTGATATGATTAATCAACTCAATAAGGCTGAATCGGCCTCTTCTCAGCAAACAAGTTCGGTTAATCAACCCGACTTGGGCGCACCAACTCAGGAGGAGAAGGAAAAAGATCAAGATAGCAATATTGTTTTATCTGACAAGGATATCTCTGATTCTATGTTTGACGACAATCCCGAGGAACAACCACGCAACGAAGATACAGACGATTGGAACATAGAAGAAGAAAAAGACATTCTAGGAGATAAAGCAACTAAAGCAGCCAAGGATCTTGAAAAAGAGGCAAGACAAGAGGAAGAAAGGAAACGTAAGGAGGATATTCAAGCTAACCTGGAAGCAGATAGCTACATTCGTTCTCACACTCCAACACCTCCTCCTTCCCCTCCAAAGGACACAGCCAAATCTGCACTGACTATGGTCGTTCATAACCCACAACAGCAGCAAGAACAACCACCAGTTCAACCCTCGTCTGCTTCTTCACCCAAGACACCTCCTGGATCACCACCTAAGAATCCAACACCTCCACCCTCACCTCAAAAGGAATCAAATACTAAATCTGATGAACCAATCCCTTCACTCGCTCCATCATCTTCGAGATCTTCATCACCAAAATCGAAAGCAACTGTTTCTGAAAATATTCTTAAGGCCTACAAAGGAAAGAGCAAAAGAAGAATCGTCCACGTTACAAAAGTTGAAGTTGTGTCTCCTGCAGCAAAGAAACTCAAACAGGCAGTAAAGAGAGCACAAGCACAACGAGACAAACAAGCAACAACTAAATTGGCTGAAATGGAAAGTTTAGTCAAGAAGTTGTCTCAGCAAATGGAAGAGATGCAGGAAAGTAAGAAGAAGATAGATGAATTCCTTGGTTTTAATATCAAAGATCATATGACACGCAAGACAAGGAAATTTGTTAAGCAATTTCTTCCTGATCTTCAACAAAACATAAATGAACATATTGATTCACAACTTGAAGAAAAGATCAAAGAAGCCGTCTCTTCTTCTTCCCAAACCAAACCACTTCCAGATCTCACCACTGAATATATCGAGCTTGTGCTTCTCGACAGACTCTTTGAAATCACCTCTCCTTCTCAAGAAGAAATCAACCTGATCGCGGCTCTTCAAGCACACATTGAGAAGCAATCATGCAAGGAAGCTGCTGACAAAGGAAAACGTATTCGAGAGGATGATGAGGATGATCAGGACCCTAAACCCGAACATAAGAAACACAAAGGCGGGTCAGGGATTCATATTCAGGAGCCAACTGGACATACAACATCAACTCTACCTCCAAAACATCAATCCTCTGGTCCCACTGAAACCGAACATCACTATGAGCATTTTACGACAGAAGATGTGGAATTCCAGCCACAAGATGATCAACCTCATTCACCACCATCACCACCAAAACCAAAGCCCTCCAAGTCCAAGCCTTCACACAGCAAAAAGTCATCTACTGAACCAGCTGTTGTCACATGGCTGGATAATGATACGGATGAGCTAGGAAATGATTGGTTTGATCATCTAGCAAGTGCTCAAGTTCAGACTGACGAAGCTTCCCGAGTTGAAGACAGCACCTTTGCTGTTACTCAAGAGATTAAAAGAAGTCTTAACATTAAGAAGATGACCAAAAGGGAACTTCGTCGGATCAAAAACGATGCTTTCCTTCTTCTGAAAGATAAATCCAACAGCGCAGCAGAGCTTGAATATCACCTTGAAAACATTGCACGGGCAATGTCAAGTGACTTCGACTGGGCTAATCCAGACGTAGTCAGGAGAGTTGGCAAGAATCAACCGTTCATCACTGATTGGACTAAGCCACTTTCCGTGATAAGAAGATCTCACTACTCTGAAATTCCCTTCCAAATCTTCTTCAACAACGATCTGGAACTTCTAAAGAATGGAGCTCAAGGAACGACAAAGTATGCTACATCAATCACTTTCACACCAGCGGCTCATCACACACAATCAGCTATTGAAGAAGAAGCTATTAACAGACGTCTGTTTGTTAAAAAGCTCGTTAAATATGATCGTGATGCAGAGTTGGGGATTCATCACTGGTATTCTAAACGACAAAGCTGGTACAAGTACAAACTTGCTCTCCAGAAATCCCAAGAACCAGTTTACAGTGATCTCAGAATAATGGCCGTCATCAATGTGAGCGGATCCAGAAGATGCAATTATATATTTCTCGAAGAGATCACAGTAAAAAGAATCGATAACAATCTCTACACATTCTCTGAGGCAGATTTTCCTGATTTAAATCTGAATGATATCGAAGACATGTATCTAATGAAGGTCCAAGGCAAACTGCAGCATCTGACCAACGAGCTTCGATATGCACTCAGTACTTCCCTCTGTCATTACATCAGGAGAACCATCATCAAAGAACGTGTAGAATATCTCCAGCTTGGTGTTGAAAGTTATGAGACTCAGCTTAACCTTGTTGAACCACACTTCCTTCTCAACAGCAAAAAGGACCCTCAGTACACCATGCTACATAGTCCAGTCTTCGGGTTCGTTTACAGAAGCACAACAGATTTTCACCGTTTCATGGCATTCAATGAAATTCATAAGTTCTGTGACGATACCTTAAAGAGTGTACGTGATGGGTTAGCCAATCGGGTTCGAGATTCGGTGTTGGAAAAATCAAGAAGATGGAATTCGAAGGAGCTGCGACAAGTCAAGGAATTTATTCGGAAGATTGAAGAACGGTTATACCATCGGGATCAGATGAGGAGGCTAGAAAGCTATGTTGGGGGTCGTCCACCTTTTGCTATCAAATTATTCCAGAGGACCGACCCAGTGTTCACAACTTTTGGCAAAGGCGGTTGATGTAAGAATATAGTATCATTATACATTATTCTTTTCTCATTATTCCTTCACATTGGCCTGTGCATTACGGCTTGTGCACACATAACAGTGTACAACTCGGACCTCAAAGAAAGGACCCTGAGGTACGCTTCAGTGCCTCAATCCTGAAAAAGGAGCGAAAGCTTCTTACTTATGAGCAGAATTAAAACCAGAATGTTTTCCAAAGTTTTTCAAACATTCTGCTCATAAGGACAAATATTCCCTTGTTAAGGGGGAGTATTTGAAAATATAATCTTTGTTCAAAGAATTATAAATGTTCTTGAAATTCTTCCCTAAAACTCAAAAACAGCATATTTTAATCATAAACGTTTTCCAAAAACAACATGAGTATGCTATTTTTGAGGGGGAGAAGAAAAAGATGATTAAAATATGATGTCTCAATTGCTGGAATCTCGTGTGCTCAAACTCAGAATTGACTCTCGAATTGACGAATAGGAAAGTCAGTAGTCGAAAGGACATGTCCCGGACGGGTAATAATTTCAAGCCAGTTTATCTGGTGGTGTAAGCGTGTCTCGCAAAGGACGTGTCTGAGTAGAATGTACCAATTTCGAGCGATAATCTTTGAATCTGATCTGGACGGGTAATAATTTCAAGCCAGTTTATCTGGTGATGTAAGCGTGTCTCGCAACGATCAGGTTCATTGAAAGTCAATCAATTCAAAAAGTGCCAACTCTTTCCGGCATGTGCAAATTTCAAAATTTATTATTTATGCGCACATGTTAAGGGGGAGTATTTCTGAAAATCATCAAACTCTCAAGGTGTCAACAAAATGTCTTTGCAATTATCGACACTTTGAGAGATTTTTAATGGTTTGGTTTATGGCATCATTAGGATAGTCATGGAGTTATAAGGTGACTAAGGTTAGGGAAAACCGTCCTATGATCCGCCAGAGCCGGAGGGATCTACCCAAGGACAATACCAATAGTTTAGAACTAGAAAGTCCTAGGTATGATATATATATATAAAAAAAAAAAAAAAAAAAAAAAAAAAGGAGAAAATGAATGAACGGAGAAAGAAGGGGTTGAAGAATTAAAAAGAAAAGAAAAGAATAGGGTGAAAAGAAATAGCCCTCCATTTGTTCAACCTTAGGGCAGACACCGGGTTCAATTCATAATCTACTGGTTGATGAGCATCACCGGTATTGAAGACTAAAGACGTCATGGACCCAGTGACGCACTAATAAACCTTCTAAGCCACTCAAGTGTCTCTCAAAAGACATTTGTTTCATTCACACGGAGAACCCTTCATAATCTATCGACCTCTCATTACGAGAGTGTTGATATTGAAAAGGAGGCAATCTGCTCCACGCCTCCGATGACCAAACAAATGTGCACTTATTGAGTCTAGAGCCATGAGATTCATCAAAGATCTCTTAGGTACACTTAGAATTACTCTGCTATTCTACATTATGGGCAACAGATGTAAAATTAAGGAAGTGTCCTTCGCAGATCTCAGCAATCTGCCAAGAACATTCATGAGAAAAGTCACAATTGTGATTATCAATGATTGAATGGAAATCCTGCCAGAGCAACATTAAACAACTCTGACAGCAGGTCACTTCGGTAACTCCTTGTGGGTTACGCTTAGTGTTTGCTCCAAATGGTCTACAGTCGTGGGGTGATCTCCAGCGACTCACTGAATCGTGGATGCACTTCGGTGTGTCCGTGTAATCCCTTTTGGGGGAATCCGGTTCAGAACGGCCTGGGTTAGGATTTGAGAAAGTCTTCACACTATGCTGTTGATGATCTCAAATCTGAGCCTGTAAGTACCGGTTGGTTCGTACTGTTGCTGCTGTTGCTGCTGCTGCTGCTGAGGAGCTGGAGTTCGACCATCAAGACTCCATCATGTTCATATCTTGAAGTAATGTTTTCACAAAGACTCAGTAACATCAAAAGTTCAACATATGATACAAAAAACAAGTCAAAGACATATGAGCATGATGGAGAAGACGAGAAGACGTTGGAGATTGGCAGATTGAGACAACATCATACCATCATTATACAAGAACAAAGAAACAAAGATTATAAAGACGTCAGAAGCCTAAGAAGCAAAGAAGACGTCGAGCAACATTGATGATCAAGACTTAGGGGGAGATTGTTAGGAACATGTTTTAATTAATTTCAAGTCTTGTTCATTTACACATTATGTTGCACGTATGGGCTATATTGTTAGTAATTAGAATCCGGTCCATTAGTAGCCCATGGACCGGTTATATCTTCTAGAAGCTTGTAAGTATGTGGCGCCCTAAACATTTGCCTATAAATAGAAGGCAAGGGCTCCTCATTTATTGTTGGTTCTTCATGTAATATGCGAAAGCTCTGCTTGTGTAACGTTTGATTAAGTGAAAGCCTTCCACTCTTCTTATTCTCTTCTCTTCTCTAGTTTGCTTATTAGCTTATTTCTCTCTTTACGTAGCTTAATCTAGAGTAGTAGTTCGTGTGCTTATTTGTCACATCGAGTGTGTGTTTGAGATATCATCGTGACCTACACATATGTACCGATGCACAAATCCAGGCCTCACATTAGAACTTATCATAACCCCAAGATGCCGCAACCCAAGATTCAATCAGGGGAGCTGTAACACCCCGTGTGTAACACCCCCAAATTTTTAAGATGCAGCGGAAGTCTAATTGGGGTATTACCGAGGGGATCGAAATCAAAATTTATAGAAAGTAGCCCTAGAAAGTCGTTTATAAATAACATAGGTCCATAATAGAAATTCAGTTACAAAGTTTTATATCAGAGTGCAAACAGTTTCTCCAAGGAGACATTATTTTAACTGAATTACAAACTTTATTTTACACCCTTATTTAAGATAGGTTGGTGCCCGCTCCATGCCTTGATCCGCTCCGCTAATTTCCTGAGATACATGCTTAAAAGTCAACAAAATGTTGAGTGAAGTCATAGAGTTTGAAGTTTAAATATCAGTTCGATACACAAGTAGGATTGTATTGGAAATACAATCAGTTTAGAAATTGATATCGCATTTCATATATTGCCCTAAGTCTCATGACACGCAAACGTTAACAGAGTACCGTAAAACGGAGGGGTCACATCAGGGATACTAATGGATATGTGCCCTCGAGTAATAGGGGATCTGCCAATTTCTATTTTCCTCAAATATAATGCATCGCGACTAATACGACTAGCAAGAAAAGCATTCCGTCAAAGTATTAGTGGGACAGGTCGTCAACCTCCAATAGATCTATTCATTATATTCGCATTCACCGCAGTGATTAATGGCTCATGATAGAGGGTCTTATGGCAATAAGGTAACTTAGGCATATATCAAGTCAGGTAGGCATACAAAAAAATACTTGTGATCTGTTTATAGCATGTATCCCCCTCACGGAGTTTAAAATAGTTAAATCAGTAAAAAGTGAGGCTATAACTCACCTTAAATGTTTCGGGTGATGGTGAAAGTAAACTTTGAGGTGATTATGATAACAACTTCAATACGGAACCTGGTAAATATAAATGTCTGAGAATCTAACTAAATACTGGTGGTGTTTGTGAAATGTATGGTGGATGTTAACTCGTACGATTCTTGTCATAATAACTAACAAAAGTAAATGTTACAAAAATATGCATGCGATGAGATGATATGATGAAAATGGAAAATAAAAATGAGAATATAAGATAAAAATAGTAGATCCTTGTTCTTTTCTATATTTTACACATTTTACCCTAACGGAGTTTGCGTTACGTCGTTAGTCCTTCGTTAAGTCCAAAGTTCAAAGATAGTCCAAAACTTGTTCATATGTCCATATGAGGCTTGGAGTTAATCCAATGGTCAATTTAAGTCCTATACAAACTGTTTTCACTACTTCAGTTCACAAGTTTCAAAGTTTGGCAATTCTAGTCCTTCTATTTAGATCGCGTTATATTTTTAGTCCAAACATGACAAAAAGGTAAGGAAAAGTGTGGCGATTTTTACTAGTGCTTATTTAAGTAATTTTTAACTTATTCCAACTGCTTATTAGGTTGTTTGCTTATTTTTACTCGTAATGGGCTTTTAACGTGTTCTACAAGTGGCCCGTTAAGAAATCTAGAGGCGAGGGTGTGTAAACTGTTTTGGGCTTGGACTTAGGTTATTTTTATGATTCTGAAAATGTATTACGTGGGCCTGGTGGGCTGTCCTAACGCCAAAGCTTAATGGGCTGTTGTTTAGTCCAATACCGAAAGTTATAATTTTTTTCTAAAATTTAAATTCTATCTAAGTGTAGCGAGAGGCCAACAAAATGGTTTTGCTTGAGCGTGTTTAAGAGCTTATAAGGTTGACGTCAAAACACGAAAAATGTAGTTTTCCAGGTGTACTATCGAGATGAGTAAAAATATATATGTGTTACTTTCATAAATTCGAAGTAAACAGGTAATGAGTTGACCTAGTCGCACGTTTTGAAACTGAAAACACTTGATATTTTTCTAAGTCTCAATTACCCATTCATGAAGCGATTGAGATAGTTCGATTCAAACGTCGAGATGAGCTTGTGAGAAAAATTATTATGAATAAAACTTATAGATGGCCATGTGGTCTTTCGATATATGAAGAAAAATTGGTTCATTACATACGTGATTCGAAATTAAATTAGGCATGAAATAATGGGCTCGAGACATTTTTTAATAATTTGAGAACGCTGGATATATTTACATAGTTTGTACCCGTTTAGAGTGTCGAGTCGTGTGTTTCATGACACGTTATCTTCATGAAAAATGTAGTTTGTTGGGTGATTAAATGGATCGTATAAAGAAATATATGCGTTGCATGTCTAGGTTACAAAATATTCGTGTGGTTACTAGGCTTTATGGCGCATTTTCAATATAGAAGGACTTAGCTAAATTCTTGGTTTGATGGTTTATAGGATCAACGTGGGTGTTAATGCGTCTGTGGGTTATTGTTAATATGTTTTATGATTCGTGGAGTGATATACGTTCAGTAGGGTCTTGTAAGATTTCTCTTCGTCATTGTCTTGCGTTTCATATGTTCTAACGTGTATGTATTAAAGTTATACGTTCGAATAAAATTGATGCAAAGAGATGTAATGCATGAACTGCTTCTGTGGATATAGGTGGTCTTATGAAACTCTAATGTTGCTATGATCAAAGCATGTGATCTCTTATTTTCTTCTATCGTGACATGTACTAAATATATAATACGTTTGTAATAAATATGTGTTATGCATGCTTAACGTGCAAAAGTGTATAGGAAAGAGTATCATACCACACCTTTAAAAAGGTGGTGATGCAACTGTGGAGTTCGAACGAGACACAGGGAATAAAGCAAAGGAGTGAGGGTAGTCCTACCAAGCTTCGAATACGTTTTCTACGTATTCACTTCAGCTCGATTTGCTTCCTAGTGAGGGACAGAAAGTAACTAAGCTTTTTAAGGTATGTTTGAGGGTGAAAGAAAGTGAGATGTGGATGGGGTAATATGAGATAGGATAGGCTATTCTTATAGGCAGATTTTCACACACGTTTTATTGACTATTTGACCTTATCATTGAAGTTATTGTGGCTAGAAGGACACCAATGTAGATTTTCTGACATGGGTTGAGTGTGGGATAGATATTTGGTAGTAGGTACTTTGTATCTTTGCTTTTGGAGTATACCTATATTCGGTTTGTATTATCATTGGTACCGAATTGAGACTAGCGAGCTACAGGCTCTTGTTGCAGTTCTATTCTTCTTTTAAGTATCATAATATGTTAAGAATATCGTTAAGGGATCGTAGGAAAAAGTGGGGCGTGAATTGGTTGTGTCTTGCCATATTTAAGTTGTCGTATGGTGAAAATATGGGACGAACAAAATGAGTTTAGTTATGGGATCAATATACGACGTCCATAGCTAGGAATTCGCACAAAGAAAGTTCATTGGGTGGTGATCATGATGGTACAAAAATATATATGGGTTACGTTTGATTTTATTGAGATACGAGGGCCTCTATTGGCGTGGGTTGTGATCGGGTTTAGAAGAAAAGAAAGAAAAAGAGTAACGTGGGAATGGTGTTGGGCTAGTTTGGTTGGGCTCGTGTAATGGGCTACAATAATGGGGGTCCGGTTGGTTTATGGTTTAGGATTAGTGAATTAATTAGGTTAGGTGTAATTAGTGCAGTTAAATGTATTTTGTTTAAAATGAGTTTAGGGAGATGTAAGTATTGACATTTGATGTCATTCAGGAAAAGTGGTGTTGTGATCGAATTATGCCTCGAGTTCGTATCGCTATTTAAAATGTATATCGTTAGAACGTAACGTGATAATAATAACAATAAGAGAAAAGTTTAAATTTCCCCGTACAAATGGGTTTTATTAACCAGTAATACAAGATTATCATTAATCATTGAGATTTATTACAATGGATTTTTGTAGAATCCTACAGAACCCATCCCTCATTCTGAATTCCGTCCTGGAATTCAAGTCTAAGGTAGCTAACGAGAGTGGCTTACGAGAATAGGTGTGGATATTTTTCACGAATTTGGTCTTCGCGTTCCCATGTGTATGTTGGTCCCCTTTTGGAGTTCCATTTAACTTTCACAATGAGAATACGGTTCTGCTTAAGTCGCTTCACCTCTCTATCCATTATCTCTACGGGTTCCTCTGTGAACACAAGTTTGTCGTCCAGTTTAATCTCTTTCAGCGGAATGACGAGAGTTTCATCCGACAAACATTTCTTTAGTTGTGATACGTGGAATGTAGGGTGTACCCTACTGAGTTCTTCTGGAAGTTCTAATTTATAGGCAACTGGACCAATCTTCTCGAGTATTTTAAAAGGTCCAATGTATCTTGGGTTAAGTTTTCCACGCTTTCCGATGCGTGTCATTCCCTTTCAGGGCGAAACTTTTAGCATAACTCTATCTCCAACTTCAAATTCCATGGGTTTCCTCCTCACATCCGCATAGCTCTTTTGTCTGTCACGAGCGGCTTGGAGACGATGTTTGATTTTGAATATCTTCTCTGTTGTGTCGTGTATAAGTTCTGGTCCGGTAAGTTGCATGTCCCCAACTTCCGTCCAGCAGACAGGAGATCGGCACTTTCTTCCATAAAGTGCTTCAAAAGGCGCGGCCTTTAAGCTAGTGATGAACTCAAATAAGTACATTTTATTACCATCATTTATCCTAATAATTTGACTTGTTTTATTATATTATGTATGAGGATTGATACTTAATCGTTTACTTTTGTAATTCTCAGGTAAAAACAAGCATTTGGCGAAACTTGGCGATTTTAGACTAATTATGGAGCAAAACATGCAAGAAGTTAAGAGTCTACTGAAATGTACAAGATCAAGACAAATCTGCTCCAGATGCGCCGCATCTCACTTATTACATACGGCGCATCACTATCAAGATTTCACCAGATACGATCCAAGATACAAGAGGACATGCGCCGCATCTATTTATGGAGTTACGCCGCATCTTCTGGCGGTGTACGAATATTCCTGAATATATTAATCTTGGACCCCACGCGAAGTTAAGTCAATGCGCCACATCTACTTACTAGATGCGCCGCATCTTACCCTCAGACAGAAACTATAAATACCCCAAGACCAGACGAATTTCGAAGGACATAAGCACATATTATATACGAAGTACGAAGACCAGAGAAACCTAAGGCCGAATTCAGACGAATAGGCAGCACAAGACACACCCGAACGAAGATACAAGAGCTGTAAGAAGGTGCTGCATGTGTTTAATTCATTAAGTAGTTTTGTTTTATTGTGTTAGTAAACTTTAATTCATCAGGATTGGTGGCTTGTGTAATGTGAGGAGAAAGATTGCACTCCCTTAAAACTGCTTTCCCATCAATTAAAGTTTATATGTTGATATCTTTGGTTACTACTTATTAGTGCATTGATAACCTCTGTGTTTATTAGTGGCCTGCGCATTTGACTACGGAAGAGAATGTGGCTCCCACGGTTGTTACTAAATTGATCACTTAGGAATAACTTTTAGACATAAGTAATCATTAAGGGATTTCTCGCCGATAAGATTAGGACCAACGAGAAAGGGTTAACTACATACACTTCATATAAAACTATCAATAAAACAAGTGACAATCTACTTAATCATCAGGACAGATCTTCTTATTGTCTCAAGTATTTATCTGTGTACGTGTGTGCTATTAGCTGATTTGTGCCTATTGGTTTAGTTTATTATTTAATTGCAACCAAATCGTGCCAGTCTCTCAGGCTGAACCCCCCTTGCGTTAGATTAGGTTGTATAGCTAACTTAGAATATTAAAATACTGATTAGAATAACGAGATAATACGTTCCACTCTTAGTGATCGACACTCTACTTACCATTATATTCATACTGACCGGGTACACTGCTCGTTAAGTGTGTGTGTTATTGATAAGTCGGCTAAATATAAATTTAAAACTTGAGTAGGCATTAATACTGCTAAACCGCAACGACACATCGCACGCATCAAGTTTTTGGCGCCGTTGCCGGGGAGTGAATTGTTATTATCTGTTAATTTGATTAGTATTTTAATTAGGTTTTTAATTTTTTTAATCTAACCGCTAACTGTGTTGTATATTAGATTAATTTGCATTCATTGTATTATTTTGCATATTTTCTGTTTTTGTGTGTTATTTGTTTTCTTTGTGTTTTATTTGTTTTTATTTTTCGTATTTTTTGTGTTCTGCTATCGTTGTACTGAGCTAAATCAAACGATACGGCGCATCTGATTTCTCAGATACGGCGTATTGCGTTTAATTTTTTATAAAATACAACGCGTTTAATTAATTCGATACGACGCATCTTTTCCCCAAGATACGGCGTATCTGTTTTTAATAAGAATTTTTTTTTCTAAACGATAACGCTATACGACGCATCTGCCTTAACAGATACGGCGTATCTATTATTTTAATTAAAAACAGTTTTCGAATTATTAAACAGATACGGCGTATCGATTTTTATCGATACGGCGCATCTTCTGAATCAAAAATCTTATATTTTGAAATGTAACGAAAATACGGCGCATTAACTTTTGTTAATACGACGCATTTAATTTTAAAAAAGTATATCGATTTTTGATAATTAAAACTGATACGGCGCATTCTAATTTATAAGCGGCGTATCTATTTTCTGAATAAAAGTCGGATTTAATTTTAACGATTATAAGATACGGCGTATCCAACTTTTTGGATACGGCACATCGTCTGCAGATATCAGCAACTTTTATTTTTCTTATCTCCGAACGGAAAATACTCTGACCCTTATACTTGGAAACTTTTACTTTGAAATCTACCTGTCTTTAATTTTCAGGAATAATGTTCGATATTTTCCCCAACTGGTTCGGAAGACCCCAAAGAAACCTTACCATGGAAGAGTTTGCACTACAAATCGCTCAAGAAAATGAAAAAGAACATCATGAAGCAAGAAACTTTATTAATGAATTCAAAGGCAGTCATGAGCTGTTACTGAAGGAGCAAAGCAACATGATTAATGGATTGGCAATTGAAGTGCGCCAATTGTCAACGGTGCTTAACAAGATTCTTTTGGTAAAGCAACACTTGAAAGGGATTACAACTAGAGGCGGAAAGTCAACCTTTCAAATCGGAGAGACACCCGAGGATGAAAGTACAAACAAAATTTCCCCTGAATCTTTATCACCTGAGCAAGAGCAACCAAAAGAGACTAATCCAGAACCTGTGATTAGAGAAGAACCTTCTGTTGAACCTAAACGATCAACACTACCTTTCCCACATAGGGTAAGGAAGGAGAAAGAAGATGCCTATCAAAAGAAGTTCTTAGAAAATCTCAAGCAGCTGCAGCTAAGCATACCATTTATGGAAGCCCTAGTGCAAATGCCTAAATATGCTAAATACCTGAAGAGCTTGCTTACAAACAAGTCTAAACTTGAAGAGGCTTGCACCATAACAATGGGGAAAAGAAGCTCAGCAGCATTGCTCAACAAACTTCCGTCTAAAGAAAAAGATCCAGGGAGTTTCACTATTCCTTGTCAAATTAAAATTTTGCATATTGAAAATGCTTTAGCCGACCTAGGAGCTAGTATAAGTCTTATGCCCTCTTCTATGTATGATAAATTAGGTCTTGGTGAACCAAAACCTACTAGGATGTGCTTAGAACTAGCTGATAGGTCCATACAATACCCATTAGGAATAGCCGAAAATATATTAATAAAAGTTGATAAATTTGAATTACCTATCGACTTTGTTATCCTCGATATGCCTGAAAATTCTAGAACTCCTATAATATTAGGACGACCATTTTTAGCCACTGCTAGGGCCATAATTGATGTTTTTAATAAAAAGATAACTCTTACCATAGGAAAAGATGAGGTTGAGTTTAACATGGAACAATCTATGAGTAAAGATAATTCCGATGACGATGAATGCTATAATATCGATGTTTCTGATGACACGATTAATCAATTTACTCAGAAATTATTAAAAAGTAATTTGCTTGATTCTTTTCTGCTTAAAAATTTAGAAAACACAATTGCTATAGAAGATCAAGTTGATGAGAATACTATTGATTATAATTTAGCTGCTGACTCTGCTGTATGTAACGCGATACGGCGCATCAAAAATATCGATGCGGCGCATCTATCTGATGACAGCAGCAATATAATTAAAGAACATGTTTATTCAGCTAGTGCTACTGAAATTGATAATGTTAAACCTGTGCTTAAGGATCTCCCTTCTACTTTGGAGTATGCCTATCTCAATGGGAACACTCATTCGCCCGTTATTATTGCATCTGACTTAACGCCAAAAGAAAAGGAATCACTTTTGCAGGTACTGTATAAACGAAGAGGAGCATTAGCGTGGAGTATGTCTGATATTAAGGGAATTAGCCCATCATTTTGTACGCATAAAATCCTTATGGAGGATGAATTCAAGCCAACTATCCAACCTCAAAGGCGTTTGAATCCAAAAGTCCAAGATGTTGTGAAAAATGAAATTGTGAAATTACTTGACTCCGGACTTATCTACCCAATTTCCGACAGCTCGTGGGTCAGTCCTATCCACGTCGTACCAAAAAAAGGAGGAATGACGGTAGTACTCAATGACGACAATGAGCTAATCCCTTCAAGAACCGTTACTGGATGGAGAGTTTGCATCGACTATCGCAAACTCAATGATGCTACGCGAAAAGATCACTTCCCTCTTCCATTTATTGATCTAATGTTAGAAAGACTATCAGGTCATGATTATTATTGTTTTTTAGATGGTTTTTCAGGTTTCTTCCAAATACCCATTGCCCCCGAGGATCAAGAGAAGACGACTTTCACCTGCCCTTATGGAACCTTCGCCTATAGGAGAATGCCGTTCGGACTATGCAACGCCCCTGCTACCTTCCAACGTTGTATGACGGCTATCTTCCATGATATGGTAGAAGACTTTATGGAAGTCTTCATGGACGACTTCTCGGTGTTCGGTAACTCATTTAGTGATTGTCTATTTAAACTTGATAAAATGCTTGCTAGGTGTGAAGAAACTAACCTTGTTCTTAATTGGGAAAAATGTCATTTTATGGTTAGAGAGGGAATTGTGTTAGGGCATAAGATTTCTGGGAAAGGTATAGAAGTCGATAAAGCTAAAATTGATGTAATTGCCAAACTACCTTACCCCACTAATGTAAAAGGTGTTAGAAGTTTTTCAGGGCATGCTGGATTCTATCGTAGGTTCATAAAGAATTTTTCAATGATATCTAGGCCTATGACCCAATTATTGCTAAAGGATGCGAAGTTTGACTTTTCTAAAGATTGCAAAAAGGCATTTAACATACTTAAAGAAAAACTAACTTCTGCACCAATTATAATTTCACCGGATTGGAATATGCCTTTTGAACTAATGTGTGATGCTAGTGATTATGCTGTTGGAGCTGTACTTGGCCAAAAGATTGATAAGAAATTTAAGCCAATTTATTATGCTAGCAAAACATTGAATAATGCCCAAGAACATTACACCACCACGGAAAAGGAACTTTTAGCAGTAGTTTTTGCATTCGATAAATTTAGGTCATATCTTATATTGTCAAAAACTATGGTTTACACTGACCATTCTGCTTTGAAGTATTTGTTCAATAAACAGGATGCCAAGCCAAGGCTCATTAGGTGGGTTTTATTGCTCCAAGGATTCGATATTGAAATTAAAGATAAAAAGGGTGCCGAGAATCTAGTTGCTGACCACTTATCTAGACTTGAAAACCCTGATATGGAGGTGCTTGACGAAAGGGAAATAGCTGATGACTTTCCTGATGAACACCTTATGATGGTAGGAATTAAGAGCAATAATAATGGACCATGGTATGCCAACTTTATAAACTTTATTGTTGCAAATGAAATTCCAAAAGGGCTAACATCCGAAGAGAAAAGAAGGTTTCTAACTCGCGCTGGCGAGTATATTTGGGATGAACCTTATGCCTTTAAATTATGTCCTGACAATATTATACGAAGATGCGTAGATGGTGATGAAATCCCAGCAATATTGGCACATTGCCATTCAGGGCTAACGGGGGGACATCACGGTGCAGTCATCACAAGAAGAAAGATCCTTGATGCGGGATTTTATTGGCCCACTATGTTGGATGATGCAAAAGACTATATAAAAGGATGTGATGCGTGTCAACGATCCGGGAATATAACATCAAGAAACGAAATGCCGCAAAACTATATCCATGTGTGTGAAGTTTTCGACATATGGGGATTGGACTTCATGGGACCGTTTCCTGAATCTAAAGGTAACAAATATATTTTGGTTGCTGTTGATTACGTATCAAAATGGGTCGAAGCGCAAGCATTACCAACAAACGACAGCAAGGTAGTACTTAAATTTTTGCGAAGTTTGTTCTCTAGGTTTGGAATTCCTAAGGCATTGATTAGTGATAGGGGAACACACTTTTGTAATCACCATCTGGGAAGAGCCTTGCAAAAATATGAAGTATATCATAGGGTTTCCACCGCATACTGATGTGCTGCGTGTGTCGTTGCGGTTTAGCAGTTTTAATGCCTACTCAAGTTTTAAATTTATATTTAGCCGACTTATCAATAACACACACACCTAACGAGCAGTGTACCCGGTCAGTATGAATATAATGGTAAGTAGAGTGTCGATCACTAAGAGTGGAACGTATTATCTCGTTATTCTAATCAGTATTTTAATATCCTAACGCAAGGGGGTTTCAGCCTGAGAGACTGGCACGATTTGTTTGCAGTTAAATAATAAATAAACCAATAGGCACGAATCAGCAAGTAGCACACACGTACACAGATAAATACTCGAGACAATAAGAGGGCTGTCCTTATGATTAAGTAGATTGTCACTTGTTTTATTGATAGCTTTATATGAAGTGTATATAGTTAACCCTTTCTCGTTGGTCCTATTCTTATCGGCGAGTAAACCCTTAATGATTACTTATGTCTAAAAGTTATTCCTAAGTGATCAATTTAGAAACAACCGTGGGAGCCACATTATGTCCCGCAGTCAAATGCCCGCAAGCCACTAATAAACACAGAGGTTATCAATGCACTAATAAGTAGTAACCAAAGACATCAACATATAAACTTTAATTGATGGAAAGCAAGTATTAAAGGGAGTGCAATCTTTCGTTGTCACATTACACAAGCCACCAATCCTGATGAATTAAAGTTTGCTAACACAATAAAACAAAACTACTTAATGAATTAAACACATTCAGCACCTTCTTACAGCTCTTGTATCTTTGATTTGGGTGTGTCTTGTGCTGCCTCCTTAACTGAATTCGTCCTAGGTTTCTCCTGTTCGGTCTTCGGATCTAAGAATAATGCGTCCGAAATTCGTCTGGTTTTGGGGTATTTATAGTTTCTGTCTGAGGGAAGATGCGGCGTATCTATTAAGTAGATGCGGCGCATGTACTTAACTTCGCGTGGGGTCCAATATTATAATATTCAGGAATATTCGTACACCGCCAGAAGATGCGGCGTAACTCCATGATTAGATGCGGCGCATGTCCTCTTGTATCTTGGATAGTATCTGGTGATATCTTAATAGAGATGCGGCGCATGTCGTGAGTGAGATGCGGCGCATCTGGAGCAGATTAGTCTTGATCTTCTTCATTTCAGTAGACTCTTAACTTCTTGCACGTTTTGCTCCATAATCAATCCAGAATCGCTAAGTTTCACCAAATGCTTGTTTTTACCTGAGAATTACAAAAGTAAACGATTAAGTATCAATCCTCATACATAATATAGTAAAACAAGTCAAATTAATAGGATAAATGATAGTAATAAAATGTACTTATTTGAGTTCATCAAATATCCCCCCACTTGAACTTTACTTGTCCCCAAGTAAACCTTAGAATTTCTCTTATGAAAATGTATCCTAAAAGATGTTAGGATTTATTTTTATATTTAAGCATGTATTCGTTTATTTCATAATCACACAACTAAACACTTAACGAATTAGAAGTAAAATAGAATAAGTCGATAAAAGCAAATCTAATCGTTTAACTGTCCAGTCGCGACGAATATTCTATCATAAGCTTGGCAAGTATACACATCTCCACCACTAAAGCTAAGGAATAACAAGTCTAAAGCGGTAAAAAAGGGTTTTTAGGCTTAAGGGTTCGTTATTCTCTTTCACTATCGATCTCAAATTCCAGAAAAGGCGACAAAATCACAAATACATGATCGAATCCACGAACACGATACTTGCAATTGCTCAAATCCTTAACTCGAATAGGCTAAAGATAGGTCCAAATTTCACCAATAATAATATATCAAAAAGGGCGACAAAATCATA
This sequence comes from Artemisia tridentata subsp. tridentata, assembly GCA_021014915.2. Classification (NCBI taxonomy): domain Eukaryota; kingdom Viridiplantae; phylum Streptophyta; class Magnoliopsida; order Asterales; family Asteraceae; genus Artemisia; species Artemisia tridentata. The sequence goes on from CP139505.1 coordinate 35,272,865, forward strand.
AATACATAGCCGAATCCACGACTACGATACTTAAGATTGCTCAAATCCCTAATCTCAATAAATCAAAGGTTCGGTTGGATAAAGAATAATAAAGGGTATGGATAACATTTGGGATATAAATTGGTGTAAAATAAAAAATAAACAAAACAAATAAATTAAAATCCTAAGTGTGGTTAATCACTATCCCAACCATCCCATGAATAAGACTCATATCATTGAATAACTCACGCTTTAACACTTGAAACAAACGCTTTAGGTAGACACGAATTATACTCAACAAGATCTTAATCAAAGAATAAACCTTAATTGGCGTTCCCATAACGGCCAACTCCCATTCAATCCATAGATATAGTACAACAAATAGTGGCCATATGAACCACTTACATAACTTTACATTGTTGGTTTAAAACAAACATCCAACTCTTCTTTCTTTCTTTTTCTTTTCTCATTTTTCTATTTTTTTTTTTTTTTTTTTTTTTTTTTTTTTTTTTACTTGAAACATAAACGTAGATGTGTAAAATTTCACCACATCACTATAACTTTCTTTCCGGATAATTTTTTTTTTTTTTTTTATACTCTTCATACTTTCAGAAATAACGGTAATAGTGAAAGTAGTAAACACACGAAAAATAAACTCAAAGATATACAATATTTACTTTCACTCCAATTGCATTGTGCAATTTCCCGACCTAACCATAAATAATGAATTACGCACGCGAACACAGGTAATGTAAGGAAACACACTTTGCCTATAGCAATTAACCAACCACGGATTCTAATCTACAGGGTAGGCTAAGGTGTAAGGGTGTAACGAAACATTTTAAACATAGGTGTAAGAAACGAAAGGAATGGCTCTGAGTGTTTTTCTAGGGGTATCTTACTCTAAAAATGAGAGTAACAAAAGGGTTTATACGGGGGTTAACTAACCAGTGTAGTTAGCTAATAACACATAACATATAAGGCTTTTTGGGTGTAATCCTAGAATTTTACCAATTTAGACAAGTCATTCCAATTATATAAATAATACTCATTATGGTGGTCTCGAATAGTATACAAGCCAAGTTCTAAAGTTTACAAGTCACCGGCACACTCATAGATTTGTGAATTTTGAAAAATCACAATTTTTGAAAATAACGTCATGTGTGCAGCTATGCAACTTAGATCTTAAACAAAAACATGCTAAAAAATTTTTAAGTTTTGATATATTAAGCACATTTTAAGCATAATTTTTGAAAAAGTTTAGGACAAGTAATTGTTAAGTGTTCTAATTCTCCAATCCCCCCACTTAAGTTAAACAACGTCCTCGTTGTTTGTATAAAAGGTTAAAAACTGGAAAATAAAAAGAATTAGAACAGAAAAACTCCCCTGAGATTTGCTCGGTATGATCCTCCATTTGTATAAGAGCAAAAATCATCTTTCTTGTGGATTAGAACGTTTAAAGCTTCATACTTGATGTATCCACAGGAAATCCAGGAAACTATAATACCACCAACACTTTAAAACACACCTAAGATAAGAAAGGTTCAAACTTGCATAATACATTAGTAGTTAGGAAAAATAAAACTTAAAAATTAAAACTGAAAATCATCAGGTCAGTCGATGCGCCGTATCTTATTGAAGAAGATACGCCGTATCGAGCCTGGAATTAATACGGATCAGAATAAAGATGCGCCGCATCCTTAACCAGGGATGCGCCGCATTAAAATAAACTGATAAATAGTTTTAAAGTCGAAAATAAAAATGCAGAAAAATAAAATAAGATATGACCATTGCAGGAGATGCGTCGCATCTCAGAATTGAGATGCGCCGTATCCTCAGCGGGCCTGACTGACTCGACACAGAAAACAGAATAATAAATCCGGGTTGTCTCCCGGTCAGCACTTGTCTTTATTCCAGAGTCTTCAAGTTAGACTCACGTTCAGCTCTTTACTTGGTCCTTGTCACGGTCCATCCTTCTTCCTTCATCCGAAAGATTTTCCCGTATATCCCTGCGACGTTTTCTTCCGTTCGACTTAATCTAGTATAACTCTTTGTCTTCACCGCAGTATATTCTTCATCAGGACCCAAAGAATATTTGATGATTTTAAATTTTTCAGAAATAATCATGGGTGGCTCATTGTAAGGAATCCCAAGTAGTTGACACTTTCTTTTGGTGAACTCTTCCTCGTCTTTATCAACAAACTTAAAATAAGGATCCTTAATCAAATAATCATCTAGTTCTTCAATCAATGACTCATTATTATTATCATCTTGAATCACCTCCCATTCTCTTTCCAAATCATATTGTAACCGTCGACTAAGCTTTGTGAAATCATCAAATTGTTTATGCACCCATTCCCAGAAAGTAGTATCCGATGTTCCCTTAAGTCCTTTCAAGCGTTCAATTCTACCCTTTTCTTGCAAAGCCTCCGCTTTTTGTGGGCAGTCTTCAACATTATCGTACCACTCATAATCTTCAAAGGTTACATCGTTTCCAACCCGTTTCATCCCAATTATACTTCCCCCATTACAGGTTCCGTCACTTTTATAATCACAGGTCGGCCAAACACTACTCCCGTCCTTGAAAACGAAGGGTGTACAAGTGTGATCAATGTGCGCAAATTCCCATGGTTTATCCCAAACCCATGGTACTTGGTCATTCCATTCATAATACCAGGTGTTTTTGAAATCGTCATAAGTATTAAATCCTGGTAGATCTCCAGTAAGCACATCATCGTCGACTCGAAGAAGGTAGTTAAATTCCTTGAACTGCTTGCACGAGGGTGTCTCATAATCGAACACATCAATGTCAATCCTGAAAAGTTCTTCAATGCCCTCATTGATTGTTGAATCATGAAGTGACGACCCATAATCGCTTTCTACTTCTTCGTCTTCTCTTCTCATCCAATATACCCATAATGCATCCTTAGTAGCTCGATCCATGCTCTTATGGTTATTAAACTTACTAGCCAACCATTCTATAAAATAAACATCGTTAGGATCGTGGTTAACGTCAAAGCAAGCCTTCCCAATCATATTCTTTTTTATCTCCATGAACTCGTTAAATTGCTTCTTAAAACTCCGTGTTAACCATGAAGTCATAATCTGCTTGACTTCATTTGCAGGGGCAAATTCCGGACTACCATATTTGAGTTCTAGCCAATCATTGAGGGAGAGATCAATCAATCGTACCAATCTGCCATGAAATAGTAACTCCGCCAAAGCATAATTCATCTCGTTATCCTGATATTTCTCATTTAATCCCCAGTACTCCTCGGAATATGGCATGTAAGAGTTTTGGGTATTGCCTCCACCACAGCTTTCGTTGCTTGAATCCATGTACGCAAGATAGAATTTCCCATCATCTTCTTCGATAGTAGTCCAGTTCAATCCTTTGGATTCAATGTTAGGCCATAAGATCGACAATTCATCTCCAGTGTACCTTACAAATACATCATAAGAGAACACCCCTTCGTCAATGTTGCACAAGCGCATGAATTCCTTAAAAGCAGCTTCAAGAGGAGTCTCCCAAGAGAACAAATCTGCATCGATCATGAGCACATTGAATGAATCCGAAAACAAGCTTTCCATAGCAAGATATCCGTTAACTGACATGTCTTCCATAGCAAAATCTGTCATCCAAGGTAAAATCATCAGTAGGATTTGTTCGCTAGAAGAGAAATTAATGAATATATAAACGGATATAAGAATACAAATAGCTGATATCTGCAGACGATGCGCCGTATCCAAAAAGTCGGATACGCCGTATCTAATAATCGTTAAAATTTAATCAGACTTTATTCAGAAGATAGATACGCCGCTTAGAATTTATGAATGCGCCGTATCGAATTTAATTAATCAAAAATCAACTTATCTAATTAAAATTAAATGCGTCGTATTAACGAAAGTTAATGCGCCGTATTTTCGTTACGTTTAAAAATAAATATCGATTTTTGATTCAGAAAATGCGCCGTATCGACAGAGATCGATACGCCGTATCTGTTTAATAATTCGCAAACTGTTTTTAATTAAAATAGTAGATACGCCGTATCTGCGAAAGCAGATGCGTCGTATGGCGTTAACGTTTAGAAAAATTTTTTTTTTTTCAAAAACAGATACGCCGTATCTGCAAAAGCAGATGCGTCGTATTACTTTATCGCTTAGAAAAATTTTCTTATTAAAAACAGATACGCCGTATCTTGGGGAAAAGATGCGTCGTATCGAATTAATTAAACGCGTTGTATTTAAAAAAATTAAACGCAATACGCCGTATCTGAGAGATCAGATGCGCCGTATCGTTTGATTTAGCACAGTACAACGATAGCAGAACAGAAAAAATACGAAAAATAAAAACAAAAATAAAAACACACAAACAAAAATAAAAGCAAACAAATAACACACAATACAACAAATATGCAAAATAATACAATGATGCAATTAATCTAATAAAAAGAAAAACCTAATTAAAATACTAATCAAATTAACAGATAATAACAATTCACTCCCCGGCAGCGGCGCCAAAAACTTGATGTGCTGCGTGTGTCGTTGCGGTTTAGCAGTTTTAATGCCTACTCAAGTTTTAAATTTATATTTAGCCGACTTATCAATAACACACACACTTAACGAGCAGTGTACCCGGTCAGTATGAATATAATGGTAAGTAGAGTGTCGATCACTAAGAGTGGAACGTATTATCTCGTTATTCTAATCAGTATTTTAATATCCTAACGCAAGGGGGTTTCAGCCTGAGAGACTGGCACGATTTGTTTGCAGTTAAATAATAAATAAACCAATAGGCACGAATCAGCAAGTAGCACACACGTACACAGATAAATACTCGAGACAATAAGAGGGCTGTCCTTATGATTAAGTAGATTGTCACTTGTTTTATTGATAGCTTTATATGAAGTGTATATAGTTAACCCTTTCTCGTTGGTCCTATTCTTATCGGCGAGTAAACCCTTAATGATTACTTATGTCTAAAAGTTATTCCTAAGTGATCAATTTAGAAACAACCGTGGGAGCCACATTATGTCCCGCAGTCAAATGCCCGCAAGCCACTAATAAACACAGAGGTTATCAATGCACTAATAAGTAGTAACCAAAGACATCAACATATAAACTTTAATTGATGGGAAAGCAAGTATTAAAGGGAGTGCAATCTTTCGTTGTCACATTACACAAGCCACCAATCCTGATGAATTAAAGTTTGCTAACACAATAAAACAAAACTACTTAATGAATTAAACACATTCAGCACCTTCTTACAGCTCTTGTATCTTTGATTTGGGTGTGTCTTGTGCTGCCTCCTTAACTGAATTCGTCCTAGGTTTCTCCTGTTCGGTCTTCGGATCTAAGAATAATGCGTACGAAATTCGTCTGGTCTTGGGGTATTTATAGTTTCTGTCTGAGGGAAGATGCGGCGTATCTATTAAGTAGATGCGGCGCATGTACTTAACTTCGCGTGGGGTCCAATATTATAATATTCAGGAATATTCGTACACCGCCAGAAGATGCGGCGTAACTCCATGATTAGATGCGGCGCATGTCCTCTTGTATCTTGGATAGTATCTGGTGATATCTTAATAGAGATGCGGCGCATGTCGTGAGTGAGATGCGGCGCATCTGGAGCAGATTAGTCTTGATCTTCTTCATTTCAGTAGACTCTTAACTTCTTGCACGTTTTGCTCCATAATCAGTCCAGAATCGCTAAGTTTCACCAAATGCTTGTTTTTACCTGAGAATTACAAAAGTAAACGATTAAGTATCAATCCTCATACATAATATAGTAAAACAAGTCAAATTAATAGGATAAATGATAGTAATAAAAACAAGCATTTGGCGAAACTTGGCGATTTTAGACTAATTATGGAGCAAAACATGCAAGAAGTTAAGAGTCTACTGAAATGTACAAGATCAAGACAAATCTGCTCCAGATGCGCCGCATCTCACTTATTACATACGGCGCATCACTATCAAGATTTCACCAGATACGATCCAAGATACAAGAGGACATGCGCCGCATCTATTTATGGAGTTACGCCGCATCTTCTGGCGGTGTACGAATATTCCTGAATATATTAATCTTGGACCCCACGCGAAGTTAAGTCAATGCGCCGCATCTACTTACTAGATGCGCCGCATCTTACCCTCAGACAGAAACTATAAATACCCCAAGACCAGACGAATTTCGAAGGACATAAGCACATATTATATACGAAGTACGAAGACCAGAGAAACCTAAGGCCGAATTCAGACGAATAGGCAGCACAAGACACACCCGAACGAAGATACAAGAGCTGTAAGAAGGTGCTGCATGTGTTTAATTCATTAAGTAGTTTTGTTTTATTGTGTTAGTAAACTTTAATTCATCAGGATTGATGGCTTGTGTAATGTGAGGAGAAAGATTGCACTCCCTTAAAACTGCTTTCCCATCAATTAAAGTTTATATGTTGATGTCTTTGGTTACTACTTAGTGCATTGATAACCTCTGTGTTTATTAGTGGCCTGCGCATTTGACTACGGAAGAGAATGTGGCTCCCACGGTTGTTACTAAATTGATCACTTAGGAATAACTTTTAGACATAAGTAATCATTAAGGGATTTCTCGCCGATAAGATTAGGACCAACGAGAAAGGGTTAACTACATACACTTCATATAAAACTATCAATAAAACAAGTGACAATCTACTTAATCATCAGGACAGATCTTCTTATTGTCTCAAGTATTTATCTGTGTACGTGTGTGCTATTCGCTGATTCGTGCCTATTGGTTTAGTTTATTATTTAATTGCAACCAAATCGTGCCAGTCTCTCAGGCTGAACCCCCCTTACGTTAGATTAGGTTGTATAGCTAACTTAGAATATTAAAATACTGATTAGAATAACGAGATAATACGTTCCACTCTTAGTGATCGACACTCTACTTACCATTATATTCATACTGACCGGGTAAACTGCTCGTTAAGTGTGTGTATTATTGATAAGTCGGCTAAATATAAATTTAAAACTTGAGTAGGCATTAATACTGCTAAACCGCAACGACACATCGCACGCATCAGCTAGCGTGGTAACTATTACTGTAAGAGAATTCAACTAATGGTAAGTGTTTATCCCAACCCTTTTCGAAGTCAAGCACACATGCTCTGAGCATATCCTCCAAGGTTTGGATTGTTCTTTCACTTTGTCCATCAGTTTGTGGATGATAGGCGGTGCTCATGTCTAGACAAGTACCGAGAGCTTTCTGTAAAGATTGCCAAAATCCTGAGGTGAATCGGCTGTCCCTATCTGAAATGATGGAGATTGGGACTCCATGTCGGATTATGATTTCTTTGAAGTACAACTGAGCGAGTGTGCCCATCTCGTCAGTTTCTTTAATAGGCAAAAAATGGGCAGATTTGGTCAAACGGTCGACGATAACCCAGATTGTGTCTAATCCGGTCGACGTCCTTGGTAACTTGGTAATAAAATCCATAGTGATCCTTTCCCATTTCCAAACTGGTATCTCAGGTTGTACAAGTAGTCCGAATGGCTTTTGACTTTCAGCCTTGACTCTTGAACAAGTCAAACATTTTCCAACATACGTCGTGATGTCGGCTTTCATGTTTGGCCACCAGTAAAGTTGCTTGAGATCTTGGTACATCTTGTTGGATCCCGGATGAATGGAATATTTAGACTTGTGAGATTCATGCATGATAAGATCTCGAATACCTCCGTAGAGAGGAATCCAACATCTTTTCTTAAAGCATAACATTCCATCGGCTCTTCTCACAAATCCATTCTCACTTTCTAGCATGCCATTAATTTTCTCGTGAGGTCGATTTTCTTCCTGAAGAGCTTCCGATTGGGCTATGAGAATTTGAGATGGGAGTGGTGAACATATTGTCATTCCTAACGATCGAACTCTAAGAGGTTTGATCCTTTCTTTTCTGCTTAACGCGTCGGCCACGACATTCGCTTTACCGGGGTGGTAGCGAATTTCACAATCGTAGTCGTTGAGTAGTTCCAACCATCGGCGCTGTCTCATGTTCAGCTCCTTCTGATCCAGTATGTGTTGTAGACTTTTGTGATCGGTGAATACCGTGCACTTTGTACCGTATAGGTAGTGTCTCCACATTTTAAGAGCGAATACTACTGCTCCTAGTTCTAGATCATGAGTGGTATAATTTTCCTCATTTTTCTTGAGTTGTCAAGAAGCGTATGCTATGACTTTGTTTCTTTGCATTAGTACCGCACCTAAACCATGATGCGATGCGTCACAATATACTACAAAGTCGTCGCTCCCGTCCGGTAGTGCTAGAATTGGTGCTTCACAGAGTTTTTGTTTGAGGAGCTGAAATGCTGATTCTTGTTTTTCTCCCCAGATGTATTTCTTGTTTTTCTGAGTGAGTTCTGTCAAAGGTTTTGCGATTTTGGAAAAACCTTCTATAAACCTTCGATAGTAACCAGCGAGTCCTAAAAATTGTCGAATTTCAGTTGGAGTGGTGGGCGAAGCCCAACCTTTAACTGCTTCGATCTTGGCGGGTCAACGTGAATACCTTGGCTATTGATGATATGGCCTAAGAATTGAACAGTGGAGATCTAAAAGTCACATTTAGAAAATTTCGCATACAGTTTTTCTTGCTTGAGTAACCCCAAAATGGTTCTCAAGTGCTCAGCATGCTCTTTTTCGTTTCGTGAGTAAATTAGAATATCGTCGATGAACACGATCACAAACTTGTCCAAATATGGCTTACATACGCGGTTCATTAGATCCATGAACACTGCCGGTGCGTTGGTAAGACCAAAGGGCATTACTCGAAACTCATAATGCCCGTACCGTGTTCGAAAAGCTGTTTTAGGTATGTCTTCTTCTCTAACTCTTAACTGATGGTATCCCGATCTTAGATCAATTTTTGAGTAAACACTCGATCCTTGTAGTTGGTTAAATAGATCATCAATCCTTGGTAATGGGTATCGATTTTTCAGCGTGAGTTTGTTTAACTCTCTATAATCGATGCACATTCGGAATGTTCCGTCTTTCTTTTTGACAAACAGGACTGGTGTTCCCCATGGTGATGAGCTTGGTTGGATGAATCCTTTATCTGACAGTTCTTTCAACTGCTCAGATAATTCCTTCATTTCGGAAGGGGCTAATCGATAAGGTGCTTTTGCAACGGGAGCTGCTCCAGGCACTAAATCGATTCGAAATTCTACTTGCCGGATTGGTGGAACACCTGGCAAGTCTTCAGGGAATACAACTGCAAATTCATTTACGACTGGCACTTCTTCTAGTCGTTTCTCCTTTTCTTTCGATTTATCTTCCGTTACTTGGACCAAAAATGCGTGACATCCTTTGTTTATGCATTTTACCGTTTTGATGTACAAGATGATATTGAGTTGGGTTTTGTAATGGTCACAACGAACGGTGATCGTTTCATTGTCTAAGGGGATTTGGATGACTTTTTCGTCGCAGATGATTCTGGCACGATGTTGGGATAACCAATCCATGCCCACAATTGCGTCAAAGCTTCCAAGTTGGATGGGCATGAGATCAATTTGGAATGATTTGTCTTGAAGTGTTAAGGTGCAGTTTTTGAGTACGGTGTTGGTGCTTAGTAATTTCCCGTTGGCTATTTCAATTTCGTACGAGGTATCTAATTTTACGGGTGCAATATTAAGCAATAAAGCAAATGAAGTAGACACAAAGCTCCTATCAGCTCCAGAATCAAATAATATCTTAGCACTATGTTGATTCAGTAAGAAAGTACCCGTAGTGACGTTGGGATTCTGGGGTGCGTTTCCATCTCCAAGTATGTAGGCTCTTCCATGGGCAACATTGTTGGTGTTCTTTGGACAATGACTCTTGTAGTGTCCCAATTCACCACAACCGTGACACTTTACCAATACTGGCTGTGCATTTGCTCTAGCGGCCCGGCAGTCCTTGGTCACATGTCCTATCCTTCGGCAGTTACCATAGGTTGCGGTACATGGTCCGGTATGATGTAATTTTCACTTGTTACACTGGGGTTGTGTTCCATCATAAGCTCTCTTTTCAGTAGGTGCGGCCACATATGCCCTGGCAACTTCTTGACGGCGGTTTTGTTGCTGATGACGGTCGTTACGGCTTTGCTGGTGATCTCTGTTGCGGTTGTTGTTTCGGCCATTGCTGTGGTACCTCCTGTTGTGGTTGTAATGGCTGTTGCTATTTCTGTTGCTATGGTTATCATAGTTCCTCTTGTGTCCAATGACTGTGGAGTTAGAACCTCGTTTAAGCACTCGATTCATCATTCGCTGAGCAAACACGAATGCGGCTTCAAGGGTTTTTGGGTTTGATGCGGTGACGTCTCCCTCAATACTTGAAGGCAGTGCTTCCACATATTTTTCCAACATCTTTTCCAAGTCTGGTACCATGTGTGGGCACAGAAGAGATAACTCTTGAAACCTCCGATTATACGTACTGATGTCATTGTTTCTCACCACTAATAGGTGAAACTCATACTCAAGTTTCCTGACCTCTGTCCGAGGACAGTACTTTTTCAACATCTTATTTTTCAGTTCAGTCCAGGAGATTTGAAATGCTGCTTCGGCTCCCATGTTTTTAACAACAGCATTCCACCAAGATAAAGCATCTCCTCTTAAGACTCCAGTGGCAAAGGTGACCTTGTTGTGTTCTGCGCAGTTGCTTCTCATGAATACAGTTTCAATGCATTCAAACCACTGTGCTAGTTCGGTCACTCCTTCTATGCCCTTAAAGATGGTTGGCTGGCAACTTATGAATTCCTTGTAAGTGCATTTACGCTGTGTAGATGCCTCACCTTCAGTCGTTGCTCCTATGTTATTGCTCGAGCGGGTTGCAGCATCGGCCTCGCGTGTTGCGGTGATGCCGGCATCAATCATTCTCTGGACATTCTCTGGCGTTAGTGCTGCAGTATGGTTGGTAGTTCCTCGTCTGGTACGTGCCATTTTCTATTAATGTCACAAGAACACAGATTTAGAATTCGGACAGAATAGTTGAGTATTTGAAGAATGCGTACAATGTAATTATGGTGTGAAGTTGTGAGTAAATTGATTATTTCAACAATTACGATGTCTTTGGATGTTATCGTAAGCAACTAATCAATTTATGGATATGGGATTGCTAAGGAATAAACGATTTAATCACAAAAACTGAAGTTCAACAACTTTCGGTACCTTCATAATTTTTAATTTGAGTTTCTATTCTTTATGTGGTTGAGTTCTCACAGTATCTATACGATTAGAGAATCATAATAGTAACAAGAAACATCATGACATGTCTGGATACAATTACAATACATACGAACAACCATAATACATGAATTAACAGATATATAGTACATCACTACCAACATTATAACATTAATAACTTGATCAGTTGAGTTATACAACAAAACGATACAAGAATCTTTATTAATTGCCACATGCGGCAGGCTAAAATGTCTCTCACTATACAACTGCTAACTACATCTAATGGCTAGGTCCGGCTGTACCCCTCGTAAGCTCTGAGATCTGGTCTCTGAGTCTCTGTATCTCCGTCTGATGTTCAACCTGCATCTCTCCTATCATGCTCTCCAATGTATTGGCCCTGCGCTGTGCAAGATGAGCCGTCTAAGCTAGGTCCTGTCCTTCTCTTCTCAGGGATATCGCATAAGAGCGGGTATCTGCGATATCTGATCGCATCTGCGTCAAGCACTGTTGTACCACTGCTCTGTTGGAAGCTAACCTATGCAAGGTGTCACTAATAGTTCTTGGGGAATCCAATGGTACATGGTCAATCATCCGAAGGAGCGAGTCAATCTGCTCTCCGTGACTCTCCAGTCATGTCACCACTATAGATGGTATGAGGGTATGGGTGACTACTGGTCTGAACCCTTCCCAAGCATCATGGATCTGAGCTGGGGGAGTGAAACCAGGAGGATAAGGCAGTGATGGTGAGGATGGGTGTATCTGGTCTGAGATGCGAGGTCGACTCGATGAAGGAATATCCTCCGCAGGAATAGGGTCCTGCTGACGAGGTGGTAGTGGGTATGTCTGGGTATGCATCTCAAGTAAGCGGTCAGGTGGTAAGGGTGGTGCTCGGGTGTATCATCAGCAGGAAGCCATTGCTGACTCTCCAGGTATACGTCATCAGGGGTGGTATATAGAAAGGAGAATATGAGTCATAAACAAAGTGTGGTGGCAACGTAGGTGCTGGCAAAGCTGGCACATGGGGGTTTTCAAATAAAGGTGTGGCGGCGGCTTCACCCTCCTCGAAGGGCTCGGTCTCGTCAGGCACGACCTCTGGTGCTACGGTACCAGGAAGTACGGGTGATGTAACTGATGCTAGTGATCCTTCGGAATCCGAATCCGATGATACACTAAAATGTGTGATGAATGACATGGTACTGTAATAATCCATATATAGTAAAAATAAGTAATTACTAACATCAAGTGGTGTAATATAAGCATTAATTGATCTAGTTATGCAAAGTAACTACCAAGTATGCAAAGACTTGTATAAGATAATCCTGATGCATAATATACTGAGCGCGGTAGCAAGCAGGCATGGAGGGCTGAAGGTAACATGGTGTAAAATTAATTTGTTTGAAAAAAAAAATGTAGTTATAGTCCAACGTTTGAAAACATTTGGTTCTCTATAACCGAGGCTCTGATGCCAATCTGTAACACCCCCAAATTTTTAAGATGCAGCGGAAGTCTAATTGGGGTATTACCGAGGGGATCGAAATCAAAATTTATAGAAAGTAGCCCTAGAAAGGCGTTTATAAATAACATAGGTCCATAATAGAAATTCAGTTACAAAGTTTTATATCAGAGTGCAAACAGTTTCTCCAAGGAGACATTATTTTAACTGAATTAAAAACTTTATTTTACACCCTTATTTAAGATAGGTTGGTGCCCGCTCCATGCCTTGATCCGCTCCGCTAATTTCCTGAGATACATGCTTAAAAGTCAACAAAATGTTGAGTGAAGTCATAGAGTTTGAAGTTTAAATATCAGTTCGATACACAAGTAGGATTGTATTGGAAATACAATCAGTTTAGAAATTGATATCGCAGTTCATATATTGCCTTAAGTCTCATGACACGCAAACGTTAACAGAGTACCGTAAAACGGAGGGGTCACATCAGGGATACTGATGGATATGTGCCCTTGAGTAATAGGGGATCTGCCAATTCCTATTTTCCTCAAATATAATGCATCGCGACTAATACGACTAGCAAGAAAAGCATTCCGTCAAAGTATTAGTGGGACAGGTCGTCAACCTCCAATAGATCTATTCATTATATTCGCGTTCACCGCAGTGATTAATGGCTCATGATAGAGGGTCTTATGGCAATAAGGTAACTTAGGCATATATCAAGTCAGGTAGGCATACAAAAAAATACTTGTGATCTGTTTATAGCATGTATCCCCCTCACGGAGTTTAAAATAGTTAAATCAGTAAAAAGTGATGCTATAACTCGCCTTAAATGTTTCGGGTGATGGTGAAAGTAAACTTTGAGGTGATTATGATAACAACTTCAATACGGAACCTGGTAAATATAAATGTCTGAGAATCTAACTAAATACTGGTGGTGTTTGTGAAATGTATGGTGGATGTTAACTCGTACGATTCTTGTCATAATAACTAACAAAAGTAAATGTTACAAAAATATGCATGCGATGAGATGATATGATGAAAATGGAAAATAAAAATGAGAATGAAAGATAAAAATAGCAGATCCTTGTTCTTTTCTATATTTTACACATTTTACCCTAACGGAGTTTGCTTTACGTCGTTAGTCCTTCGTTAAGTCCAAAGTTCAAAGATAGTCCAAAACTTGTCCATATGTCCATATGAGGCTTGGAGTTAATCCAATGGTCAATTTAAGTCCTATACAAACTGTTTTCAAAACTTCAGTCCACAAGTTTCATAGTTTGGCAATTCTAGTCCTTCTATTTAGATCGCGTTACATTTTTAGTCCAAACATGACAAAAAGGTAAGGAAAAGTGTGGCGATTTTTACTAGTGCTTATTTAAGTAATTTTTAACTTATTCCAACTGCTTATTAGGCTGTTTTCTTATTTTTACTCGTAATGGGCTTTTAACGTGTTCTACAAGTGGCCCGTTAAGAAATCTAGAGGCGAGGGTGTGTAAACTGTTTTGGGCTTGGACTTAGGTTATTTTTATGATTTTGAAAATGTATTATGTGGGCCTGGTGGGCTGTCCTAACGCCAAAGCTTAATGGGCTGTTGTTTAGTCCAATACCGAAAGTTATAATTTTTTTCTGAAATTTAAATTCTATCTAAGTGTAGCGAGAGGCCAACAAAATGGTTTTGCTTGAGCGTGTTTAAGAGCTTATAAGGTTGACGTCAAAACACGAAAAATGTAGTTTTCCATGTGTACTATCGAGATGAGTAAAAATATATATGTGTTACTTTCATAAATTCGAAGTAAACAGGTAGTGAGTTGACCTAGTCGCACGTTTTGAAACTGAAAACACTTGATATTTTTCTAAGTCTCAATTACCCATTCATGAAGCGATTAAGATAGTTCGATTCAAACGTCGAGATGAGCTTGTGAGAAAAATTATTACGAATAAAACTTATAGATGGCCATGTGGTCTTTCGATATATGAAGAAAAATAGGTTCATTACATACGTGATTCGAAATTAAATTAGGCATGAAGTAATGGGCTCGAGTCATTTTTTAATAACTTGAGAACGCTGGATATATTTACATAGTTTGTACCCGTTTAGAGTGTCAAGTCGTGTGTTTCATGACACGTTATCTTCATGAAAAATGTAGTTTGTTGGGTGATTAAATGGATCGTATAAAGAAATATATGCGTTGCATGTCTAGGTTACAAAATATTCGTGTGGTTACTAGGCTTTATGGCGCATTTTCAATATAGAAGGACTTAGCTAAATTCTTGGTTTGATGGTTTATAGGATCAACGTGGGTGTTAATGCGTCTGTGGGTTATTGTTAATATGTTTTATGATTCGTGGAGTGATATACGTTCAGTAGGGTCTTGTAAGATTTCTCTTCGTCATTGTCTTGCGTTTCATATGTTCTAACGTGTATGTATTAAAGTTATACATTCGAATAAAATTAATGCAAAGAGATGTAATGCATGAAGTGCTTCTGTGGATATAGGTGGTCTTATGAAACTCTAATGTTGCTATGATCAAAGCATGTGATCTCTTATTTTCTTCTATCGTGACATGCACTAAATATATAATACGTTTGTAATAAATATGTGTTATGCATGCTTAACGTGCAAAGTGTATAGGAAAGAGTATCATACCACACCTTTAAAAAGTTGGTGATGCAACTGTGGAGTTCGAACGAGACACAGGGAATGAAGCAAAGGAGTGAGGGTAGTCCTACCAAGCTTCGAATACGTTTTCTACGTATTCACTTCAACTCGATTTGCTTCCTAGTGAGGGACAGAAAGTAACTAAGCTTTTTAAGGTATGTTTGAGGGTGAAAGAAAGTGAGATGTGGATGGGGTAATATGAGATAGGATAGGCTATTCTTATAGGCAGATTTTCACACACGTTTTATTGACTATTTGACCTTATCATTGAAGTTACTGTGGCTAGAAGGACACCTATGTAGATTTTCTGACATGGGTTGAGTGTGGGATAGATATTTGGTAGTAGGTACTTTGTATCTTTGCTTTTGGAGTATACCTATATTCGGTTTGTATTATTATCATTGGTACCGAATTGAGACTAGCGAGCTACAGGCTCTTGTTGCAGTTCTATTCTTCTTTTAAGTATTATAATATGTTAAGAATATCGTTAAGGGATCGTAGGAAAAATTGGGGCGTGAATTGGTTGTGTCTTGCCATATTTAAGTTGTCGTATGGTGTAAATATAGGACGAACAAAATGAGTTTAGTTATGAGATCAATATACGACGTCCATAGCTGGGAATTCGCACAAAGAAAGTTCATTGGGTGGTGATCACGATGGTACAAAAATATATATGGGTTACGTTCGATTTTATTGAGATACGAGGGCCTCTATTGGCGTGGGTTGTGATCGGGTTTAGAAGAAAAGAAAAGAAAAGAGTAACGTGGGAATGGTTTTGGGCTAGTTTGGTTGGGCTCGTGTAATGGGCTACAATAATGGGGGTCCGGTTGGTTTATGGTTTAGGATTAGTGAATTAATTAGGTTAGGTGTAATTAGTGCAGTTAAATGTATTTTGTTTAAAATGAGTTTAGGGAGATGTAAGTATTGACATTTGATGTCATTCAGGAAAAGTGGTGTTGTGATCGAATTATGCCTCGAGTTCGTGTCGCTATTTAATATATATATCGTTAGAACGTAACGTGATAATAATAACAATAAGAGAAAAGTTTAAATTTCCCCGTACAAATGGGTTTTATTAACCGGTAATACAAGATTATCACTAATCATTGAGATTTATTACAATGGATTTTTGTATAATCCTACACCGTGCCCGCTTAGACTAAAATTTATAACTTTTTGCGCGGAAACGCTTGACTTTTATGGACATCCTATCACTCTTTTGACCTTTTATAAAAAAAAATAAACATTTAGACCATGAGACTATTTTTAAATGAAACTAGACTCAATTACCTTCAAAATGACGGGTGGCACGACCCGTATCGACTTACGGATTAAAAGATATGATTTTTCGAACATTGACAAAAATCTACCAAAACAACCTGTGTACCATACCCCCTTATGCCCAAGGTCTGGATAGGCATATGATTTGGTTCTCAGAATGGGTGAAAAATGCATTTTAGGCAGAAGGCCTTATGCCTAGCCATATGGGCGTATGACATGGTACTCAAAAACTGAGAATATGCAATTTTTGGCAAAACGCCTTATGCTCAGCCCATGAGGGCATATGACCTGAACTCAGAAACATATAAAACAACTTTTAATTAAAGAAATCCTTATGCCCAAAAAGTGGAAGGCCTTATGCTCTCATTTCCAGATTCTACCAAAAACACAACTCTTAGCAACTTACTCTAATTTTCAGAAAGATGACTTCCAAGACTCGAAACTTAATGAAACTTTCCAGAATTCATTAACACAACATAAACATCATTTCCATTCAATAACATCACCTAATTGACACTTCGTAATGTTACTTTACAAATAGACGTATAATATACCCGTTTTAACCCATTCCACCACAAACGACCTTTAATACTTCCATATTACACTTAACTTTCCAAAAACCTCTGACATAACATAAATAACCGTTTCCATAACCATTCAACCCGTTTACAACCCAAAATGGGTATAATAACACTTATTCCAAACACCCCTTTAACTTTACCCATAACACATAAAACGTATTTTGACACACCGAATGACTACCAATTCATTATACAACTCTTGGCACACAATTTGCCACACGACTACACTTTACCAACAAATAAAAGACCAACGGTGGTACAAAATTTACTTGAGCTCGGTAATTCTACCTAAGCTCCTAAATACCTTATAACCTTCTATCGAACGTTTAAACAATAAACTTTAATCTAAGCAATGCTTTCTCACCATGAGCACCTACAAAACATTGGGTAACTATAACATAAGCGATAACGCTTAGTAAGTAACTAGATTAACATATGAATAACACGATAATCCACATATATGCAACACAAATACTTCAGTCATTAAACGCATAAACATCATAGCATACCTTAGCCATTCAATATTCATAACCTATCACTTGAGTTGGCTAACTAGGCAAATCACCTATCAAGGCCACACTTACTAATTCAAAGCTAGACCATCCCGAAGGATACCAAAGCTAGAACATCAAGTCAATACTCATAATCACATAATATGTAAACAACACTTACCTTAGCTTCCAAAGCTAAGTTTAACAAGAACAATAGCATCATTATCATCATCACTACCATTGATGATCATCATCATCAATCTTCTAACCACCATCATCATTCTTCTTAATTATCAAGACCCAATCACATAATAATCAATACCAAAATCAAGGGTTAACATAACCCATGAAATATACTCAACTTCCAATCCATATCATCATATGATCATATCTTGATCATATAATGAAATCCCACTTCCCACTTAACTATAACTTCATAGAATCAAGATAAGGAATACTTACTTGTGATTTATAATTGCTAGGACTTAACCCTTGGATTAGGGTATCAAAACCCTTCATGAATTCATCATCAACCCATCTTGTTCCCTCCTTTTTCCTCTCCATAACCGGACCTCAAACACCCCTTTCAATAATGTGGGAAAACTCCAGAATTTCCTGGATATATCTAGCTAGACACAAGTTTGGCCCTTTGGCACATTAAGCCCCTCAAGTCTCATTCCTTCTATTTTGGCCACATCACATTTTATAACATGTTTACAACTTAACAACTTTAGTCCTTTAAGTTATGCATCATAACCTCCAAAGCCATGTTACACGTTCGTTAACTATTAGGTTGACTACCGGGTTTGACTATAATGCAACATTCGTTGACTAGCCAATCACGTAAGGCCTTTGGTCCATTTTCATCTAGGGTGGGGTCCAAGTACCCGGGAAACGGTTCTAACAATTCTACCCCCTTATTAGATTTTATCCCCGAAATCTCTCGTCTAATGCTATCCAAAACTAAATCACAACATACACCCGTTCTCATACTTTTGAATCCTTAATCATTACATTGCAACGATCTAAGTGATCTTGCAATTCTAAGTTTCTATATCATAATCATAGCTCATAATCTCCTAAAAACACATTTCTCATTACAAACCTTTCTAAAATTTCCCACAATTGACGACTAGTCATATAGAAAATTTACTATTTTGACATTCTATAAGTCAAACTTCAACACTATACACACGTCATACGTCCATGCACTAACATGTCATAAAATCATATACCGGTTAATTACACATTCTACTTAATACCAACACGTATCTACTTAAAAAACCGGCAACTTATTTCAATTTATATCAGGTTCCATCTAAATGGCACCTTCAAAACCTGACTCCCGCATTACTTAAGCAATCTTTCTTGCTAAACCTTGGGAATACTACCCATCGTCTTCTCAACTTAGAGTACAAACTTATTCTAGGCGTCTATATTAAGGTCTCAACCAATATCTTAATGCCTTTATAAATTTTTATTCATATAACTTGTTCTAGTTTTCACTTTCTCATCTCTCTCTACCCGTACTCATCTCATATCGACTACACATAAGCCTACTCATTTACAATTCTTTATTTACATAAAAAGGCGTCTCAATCTATGTAAGTAAGGAATTATAAACTTATGGTTCGACGATTTACAATTTCTTCATTTAAATGAAGAGGCGTCCTAATCCATTAAATAAGGAGATTATAAATCATCCTACTTACGTACTTCCGACAAAACAATCATACTTACTTTACTTTCCATCTTTTCTAGCCTTGGATCCAATTTTACTAACCTTTCATCCATGCCATGAAGGCAAGCTAAACAGCATGCCATAAAAGGCAAGCTGTCATCCATGCCGTGAAGGAAAGCTAACTAACATGCCGTGAAGATAAGCTAGGCCATCCCAAAGGATGCCAAAACACATGCCATGAAGGCAAGCTAACAACCATGCTGTGAAGGCAAGCTAACAACCATGCCATGAAGGCGAGCTAACAACCATGCCATAAAGGCAAGCTAGGCCATCCTAAAGGATTCCAAAACACATGCCATGAAGGCAAGCTAACAACCATGCCGTGAAGGCAAGCTAAAAACCATGCCATAAAGGCAAGCTAGGCCATCTCAAAGGATGCCAAAACACATGCCATGAAGGCAAGCTGGTCTATCCCGAAGGACACCAAAACTAGAGCATTGGATCCAAGCTATATCTACCTTATCATCTTAGCTCAATTCATCTTTTATGTACTTTTAACATTAAGTACACACTATCATTTTCTCAATTCTCATTGCCTTAAGCAATTTCAACATTCACTACCATGTTTACTTTCATCTAGATAAGTTTCTATATAACACTTGCCCATTTATTATATTTGCATTTTCACAATGCAACTTATCATTCATCCGTCAACCCCAAGTTGACTCACACATTCACCATGTGCCATCTTTATTTAGACAAGTTCTATATGATGCTTGTCCATTATAATTTACATATTTTTTAAGTGTTCTTACAACGCACTTTTACTATTACTCGTCACCCTTTGTTGACCATATACTCAACTATTACTATCACTTCATTTAGTCTACTAAACTTTTACACATATAAACCTTACATAGGTTTATTCTATAACATTCTCATTAATCTCATCATACACGTTTCAATATATTAACATGATTATATTCATATTTTACAATTCTTTCTAGCGCACTTCATATCACTTATGACTTCTAGCGCAATCTGTATCTCATTCATCACTTCTACTCATCACGCTTAACCATTTATTACTAACACAATTTACTTATCATGTTTTATATGCAACATGATCTCATCACGTCTTAACTATACACTTTAGCTTTCTGATTTTAATTACTCATATAAGAATTCGTGCTTTCAAGCATCTAATAGTTATTATATCAATCGTATCTTTCTAATCATAAAACTACAAACATACTTCATTATTCATTTCTTACTTTATCTCAAACTTTCAAAGCATCTATGCGTTATCAAACACTTACTATACTTATCTTTTCACATATCAATGTGGTCCATCAACCATAATAACCCACTATGGCACTCCTCTTTAGTGCTAAATTCCCTTAGAGAAACATGCAGAGCCTCACCTTTCTCTTTGTTCTAAACCAATAAAAATGATAAGAATCAACATAGAGCCTAAGCCTATTCCATAGTCAAGTCTCGATTGGTTGTTAGTTGCGCGGAAAAGTAATAGTTATGTGGAAAATTTTCTAGTGAAAATCAAAAGTATAAATCAAAAAAGTAATGTATGATCGAAGGTCGGAAAATATGACCAAGTAAAAAGAAGAAAGCATATGATTAAAAAGTATTGCTCAATCAGAAGTCTCAAGAATCATGAATGATTATGTCTAGCAGCAATTTGGTTTATCACTTAATGTATACATTCAACCAAAAAATATCCCATGCCTTATCCAAACCCTCTAAACCCGAAAAGTCCTCATTGATAGAGTTGTCTAGTGCTTACACCACATCGGAGTTGTCTTAGTATTTTGTGCAAGCCTATGGTAGCTATTTAATCGTGTTTGTGCAGATTGAGTGATCTCAACCCTATTGAGTGTTATGTGTGAATAAAAATATATATGTCCCTTCGTGAGGTGCTTAAGTTATGTGTCGGTGCCTTAAAGCTATGATTATAAAATCAGAAATGTTGATCTCTATGTACACGATAAATGAATACATTTTCTCGCTTTGATTGCTTGAGGGTAAGCAATAGCTAAGTGTGGAGGACTTTGATGACGCCTTATTTATACATATTTTCGGGGGCATTATTATATGTTTTATTATTATTTCTCGTGAACTTTCGATACTTAATAGTATTGAATATGTGCAGGTTCACTTGAAGATAGCCTGAGCAAGAGACGCAAAAGAATACAAGCATTTCCATCAAATAAAACTCGCGTCAAATAAAGTCTACAAAATAATCCAAGTAAGAAGTATGTGAGCTAGTTTTCCTCTCCAAGGGCGCCGCACTTGTCTAGACGGTCAAGAAAGTCAGAGTGTAGTTATTCAATAAAGTGAGTCGATTTTAAGTTGTATGTGCGCCGTACTTCCTCTGCATTTATGAAACTTTGGCGCCAAGATAAGCACTAAGTGTGCCGCACTTGCTATCAAAGTACGCCGTACTTTGCCTACAGAAGGCTATATAAAGAGCATCATCTCAGGCATTTCAGCCTCTCCACTCCACTCCACTACTAATCATCACCAATCCGTCATAAGAATCAACAAGTATTTCCAGATGTGTAACAGCAGAGAAGCAGGGGTAATTTGGATCGAATAAGGGTTTTAGTATTGATTTTGGTATTGAACTTTGGGTTGCTTGTGACACATGTGTAATCCATTGATCCAAACGAATCTGTATATCGCTTGTTTACTATTTCATCACTTCTGTAAACATGAACTCATTAGCCATTAGAGGCTAAACCTCTTGTGATTGCTTGAATACGTAAATATAATAAAGTAATGTTTGGTTATGCTTTGATCTTGATCAATTTCATGTTTATGTTATAAACTATTGTACTTTAAGTCTTGCTATGTTTGTTATCACTCCTTATTGTGTAAGCTTGTTGGTTAAGGCCGAAAGATTAAATTTGTTCTACGCTATTCTAAAAGCTTGTCTATGCATTTTTAGCATTTGGTTAGAGAAATCCGCTTAGGAGATTTGATAATCATCTAGACCTTAAGTATGGTATTAATCCTGTGAGAAATTACTTGATTAACAAACATAAATCTTGAATTGAACCTAATGATTTGTGAAATTGCTCTTTTGACAAAAATAGCTAAATTGCAAGTTATGACACTTTTATTATCATCAAACTGAGATCTTAGCATAAGCAACATTACTGAGTTATATGAACTATCCAAGCAATCCTATTTCCTTATTATTGAATTTACATCATTTTCTTTTGTTTGATCATTTGTTGAAAAAAAAATGTTTTGCTTAGTCTTTACTATCTACTGCTTATTGAAACAAACTAAGTCCTTGTGGATATGACCTGGTATTACTTAAAAGATTATGCTACATACATGAGTTATACTTTACCCGTGTGTTTGGTTTATGAAATACGGTGAAACTAGTTATTATAAATTTAAAGCTTTCCTTACACATCAACCATCATTCGAATAATTTTTAAACGAAATGGACCTGGATAAACTACCCGACCTTAATTAGTTAAATTATTTTCTGAATACTCTTTGAAATCAACGTCACCTGAGTGTTTTTCCAAACTCCCACATCAGTAAACATAGCAAATTAGCGGCAGAGCATAACGATGGCAGGCTGCCGGAAAGCCACATCAAATTGCCGGAAAGGTTGGAAAACGAAGCTGACTGTACGGCGGTTAATGGGGATGCTTTGTTTATTGACTGAACGGTGGTTAATGGGGATGCTTTGTTTTTGGTAAGGTGTTTGAGATATCTGATTATGCAATCTTTTGGAGTAAACGTGATATCTTATGAATGAATAATATTGAGTTTTTGAGTAAAAAATGAGTAGATGTTGAGTAAAACAAGAATTCTTATAATATTTGGGGGGGGGGGGGGGGGGGAGGGGGATTTTTATAATATTCGGATGCAAAATAGAGTGAAATAATGGGGGTGGCGGGTGGTGTAAATAATGGGAACGGGGAAGGTAGGAGGGATGGTGGTGATTAGAGTTGGCAATTTGTGCCAAAAATAAAAGAATGAGCTATTTTGTAAAAGATTTGGGCACATTTTGCTCACTATTTTTTTGAAATGGGCGTTTATGGCCCATTGAAAAGTTAAATGGGCATTAACAGACACATATTTTCTCCCAATTGGAGAACAATACAATGTTTTATAAGAAACTTATAGATATAATATATTCAATTTTTTAAATATAAATGAGGTGTTACATTTAAGGAATTTATTTCGTCGTTCTCGGTCTTTTTTAAAGCGATTCGTATAACATGAGTCCATTTGTCCCGTGCCCGTTTAAGCCCGTACCCGGTTGGACCGTGGCCCGTACCTGCCCGTTTTGCCATCTCTATTAGTAATATTGAAAGTAAAGAGAGAGAATATAATAGATGAGAGTATTTTGAATATTTTACATTATTAATAATAAGATAAAACATCAAATAACATGTAATTTTATTTTAAAAAAGGGACATGTGTCGAGCAATGAGTGAAGCATGAACAAAATGAGGAAAGGGTGTTGGATTTGACTTTTTTTTTGACACACTTTCACTTTTAGTACTATATCTGGCTTTTTCTCTTTAAGAAATTGTTCGTTTATATATCTTATGGCTGAGCATCGCAGACCCAAAACCAACCGAGACCGGAGAAAACCGACCGGGCTGACCGAACCGAAGGACCATCAGTCCGGTCTTGGTCCCAACATTTTCATTATTTCGGTCTTGGTCCGGTCCGTACAGGTCTTACATAAAAACCGACCATTATGCATTCTTTGACCGGACCGGACCGAACACATTTGGTCTGGTCCTCGGTCTAGGGTTTTGGTCGAATTCGGTCTCGATCCAGTCCGGTTTTGGTCAGTTCGGTCCGGTTTTGGACCGATGCTCACCCTTAATATATCTTATACTTCCGTAAACAACTTGCGTGTGCGATGTTTAACAACTTGTTTTAACTAAACATGATTTTCAAAAACTTTATTTTCTTGTCAATTCAAGAATATTATTTCATTTTACGGGTTTGTTAGATTTTTTTTATCTTTATCTTTTATATAATCAAAGAATTGCATTATTTTTAAGCAATTTTATTAAAACAATCTTATTAAAAAAATAAAAAATAAAAAAAAAATAAAAAAAATAAAAAAAATAAAAAGAAAAAAGAACTAATAAGATTGTTTTATTTTGTAACGTGATTAATAATGAAACTTGTAAGACTAAATGGAGTGGGGCTTTTTTGCTCCGTGAGTGACTGACTCATGAGCGTGAGTACCAAAACACAAGATTAGGTCGCCTGTGAGTGGGAAAAAAAAGCGTACTTATGGTGAGTTACTCACCAAGCAATTAACGTTTGCGTTGTGGGGCCCAAAAAAGAATCTAACCGTTTGACATAAAAAAAAATCTCACTATCCAATATTTTACCTATAAATACCAAATAACTTTATCATTTTTAAACCCAAATTCAATATTTTTTATACATAATCTCAACAATTTACTTCTCATTTTAGCTACAAAAATGTCTCAAGAAAACACTCCCCGTAACATCAACTGTCGAAAATGAAGAACTCGCCGACGCACTCCCCCGACACTCAACGAAACATTTGTTCTCGAAAATACTCCGCAATCACACTTCCGACCACAAGCATACTATCCTTACCCAAACCTACCATACCGAAACCTAGTCCCACAACAAACTTTTCTCAATACTCACAACCAAACGCGTTTACCAAATTGTCCTCACAACCAAGCGCGTTCCCATTCGATAACCTAAACTACCCGTCACAAACCCAGGTGGGTGGTTCGTCATCACAACGATCCATGCCTCCCATTAATTTATTTCCAAATGAAGACATGTACGAGCCTACATTTGATGAGAGTTTTTATGAAAACACCGCTCGTGAGGACTCTCTCGTTGAAGTCACGCCCTAAGAAACGGAACTGGCCAAACATATACCTAAGAAACGCGGAAAGAGGACGACTCGAAACAACGATGGACCATCCCGGCAAATTCCATTGACCACTAAGGAAGAAATTGTGCTCTGCAAAGCTTGGGTAAATGAAACATAAAATAGCACCCTCTGTAACTCGAGGAAGGGAGACGGATTTTGGAATGATGTTATAAAATACACTGGGAGAAAAAACAAAAAATAAAGGTCATCGAACGTATGACATGGTGAATAAGAAATGGATGACGGTGTGCCCGAACGTGGCATGGTTTTGTGGAGTGTACAATAACCTCAAGCATTCAGCGCCGATAAGTGGAGCCGGAGATGAAGATTACTACATCACGGAAATGCTTAAATATGAAGCTAAATACGGAGTACATTTTACGCTTCGTCATTGTTAGGAGGTTTTAAGAAACTGTGAGAAACGGAATAACATTGAAGTTTGTAACTGGGAAGAAAGTGTTCGAGTAGGATCAGTATCCAATAGGTACAAGTCATCTGGGTCTAGTTCGTTCAACCCAGAGTCTGGGGATGCTAGTATTAATCTGAATAATGATATTAGAGATGACGAGGAAGATGAGGTGCAGGAACAGAGACGACCAGAAGGCAAGGACAAAGCTAAAGAAAAGAAGAAAGGGGGGATCGTCAGGAACGTCAGCAATTACGAATGACGAATCATTGGCTAGGCTGATGATCTCTGAGTTGAAACAGCAGAACGAACGTGAAATGAAGATGAAAAAGAAAGAATGCGCTGAATTTTTGGAGATCAGAAAAAGGGAAGTGGAAGTGCATGAGTATATGGCAAAACAAAAAGACTTAATGCCTTATATGTAGCCATGTGATCACTTGACTGAGGATGCACTCAGGGTCTTGGAAGAGATAAGGGCGGGGATCAAAGCGAAGTGAGGTTTGGAGTTTTAGTTACGTATTTTATTCCCTATGTTTAAGTTTTTAATAATCTATGTAATGTTTTGATTCTGTAAGGTTTACTTTTTAATAATCTATGTAATGTTTTAATTCCGCAGGGTTATGTTTTTAATAATCTATGTAATGTTTTAAGTATGAATAAATATTATTAATTTCGTACATGTAAGTTTTTAGTTTCGTACGATCACATTTAAGTTTAAGTTCACATTTACGTTTTTAGTTTATAGATATAACATATTTAATTAAATAAAAAAATGGGATGTATGGTGAGTGAGAGTGACCAAAACGGATGTATGATGAGTGAGAGTGAGTGAAAATAAGAGAAGAGAGAAAGCTGATGTAGCGCTGAGGTGGCGGTGAGTGACTCGCCACCACTGCTGCTAGCCTAAAAGCATGCAGAGTTTTAGAGTATTAGATTAAAGTGTTATGTATGGTCATTTAGTGGCAGCCTAAAAGCATGTAGAGTTTTAGAGTATTAGATTAAATGGTCATTTAGTGGAAGACAATGGTCATTCAGTGGCAAAAGCATGTAAAGGATCACTGAAGGCTGGTAGGCAAGGGATGTGATCCTTTTACCTAGTTGGTAAAGTCACGAGTGACCCCCTTGGCCATCAACACAGCTCATGCGCGAGGTTGGGGTCCCGAGAGAGTAAAGGTGAACCGGTCACCTTAATGTTTTATAATTTTTATTTGGTTTGTGAGGGTATGTAGGGTATTTAGTAAGGTATATTTTTATAAAGTGTGTATTTTAATTAAAGGTGAAGTTAAGGTGACTTTGTCAACAAAAAGGTGAATGGGAGTGAAAGGAAGTGGTAGGAGAGAGAAAGCTGGGGTGACGCTGAGATATAAGGTGAGAACACCCTCCCCTTGCCATCCAGCCTAAGGGTTATGTTATCCCCACGCTCTAGATGTGACATAAGGGGATAAAAGTACAAAAAATTCTTTTTGTCTCATTAGTTTACAGTATAACATAGTTTTTTATCAGTTTCTGTTTCGTGTTTTCTGTAAATTTTAAGCTTTTAACTTATAAAACTTTATATTTTCCAATTTGATTCAAGAAATTACTACTCCGTGCAATTTAAGGCTTTGGTTGAGAAGTAGGTGGGAATGACCTCTCCCATCACCTAAACCATAAACTAAGACCATAAAGACCTATTACTAGTATTTATTATAGCCTATGCGCTGTAGACAATAAAGATCATAAAGACCTATTACTAGTATTTATTATAATGTACCACAATAATAATGCAGAACCCCTCACACCTATCGACATCCTCTCTATATACAAACACAAACCGAACAGATTTTCATGTATATCAGCCAAACACTCCTGCGCTTCCTTTTTAACAACCCACACACCCTTTTTTTTGTTCAGATAAACAAACAGCAACATATATAATAATGTCTTCAGTCAATCATGATGACTTTGCTCACTTAAAAATCCCCCTTGAAATTATACAAACCGCCACCAACAACTTTGCTAAAAAGAATTTCTGGGGAGAAGATGATTTTGGAAAGCATTACGTGGGACAGCTCTTGTGGTCCGGTGAGTTGATTAAAATTCAAGTTCGGAGATGGTTAAATGAAGAAAAGGATGATGAAAAAGAACAACAGTTTTGGATGGAGATTTTCATGCTTTCTACTCTCAAGCATAAAAATCTGGTATCTATTGTTGGGTTTTGTGATGAAAAAGATGAGTTGATAACCGTTATCAAACTTGAGACAAGGTTTAGTCTCGACAACTATGTAAGTGACCCGATTTTGACATGGGTGCGAAGATTGGAGATATGTGTCGGTGTTGCTCATGCATTGAGCTACATTCATTACGATGAGCCACGCGATTTTAGCGTTATACATCGAAACATTGACAGTGCGATAATTTTATTAAATGATAATTGGGAACCCAAGTTATCTGATTTTCAACTTTCCATGAAGATTGAAGCATCTCAGAGGCTTCATTCATTTGGTGTTGATTCAGTTTGGTCTACGAAGGGGTATACAGACCCAACATATATAGAGACTAAAAGTGTGAACCACAAGTCGGATATGTACTCCTTTGGGATAGTCATGTTTGAACTACTGTGTGCTAGGGAATCAATAATCGCCGACAACAATAATAAGTATTTGGCTCCGCTAGCCATTACTCATTATATAGAGAAAAAATTACATGATGTAATTGATCCAGATCTTTGGAGACAAATGGATCCGCAATCATTCATGATTTTCGCAGAAACAGCATATGACTGCCTGAATGAAGACCGATCTCAACGGCCAAATATTGAGGACATTGTCACTAGACTTGGAAAAGCTTTGAGTCTTCAATTGGAACGTGAAAATGCTGTAAGACGTTTTTTTTTCTTTTTTTTTTTTTCCTCTTTCATCTTATATCACTGTAAATACTCACTATTTATTAATCTACTTAATTGTTACTGTATCAATTTAGTTGTATTAATTTCTTCTTCGTCCTAGAAAAAATGTTCACATTTTTTTCTTCTAAACAATAAGTGTTAATTACATTTCAACAAATCAAATACGACGTTAGTTTGTAAAGATAATATTTGATTGATAGAGAGTATACTTAGCACACTTATTTTGAGACGATGTAGATAAGTCGAACTTGTGGCAGTTAGTAAGTCGATGTAATTATTAAAAGAGAGAAAAACGTCACGTATAGAGTTTATACACGAAATGACATTTTTAGTATAATTTCTTTTTTTATTAAATCTTATCTGCTCTTTATACACGAAATGACATTTTTCAAAACAGGAGAAAATTCAGGGATAAATCAAGATTAATGATTAGATCTAACAAGGGTGAAATTGTACGTAGGCTATACATTTTTACATATGTTTTTTTTTTTTTTTTTTTTTTTTTAAATTTTTTTTTTTTTTTTTTTTTTTTTTTTTTGCGCTAAAGGTGAATTATATTATATTAAGCTTCAAAACATTTACAATACAAACCAGAGCTAAGGAGCACCAAAGCTGCTGAACAAAGAGAAAACATATAAAAGAAATACAAGCATGAAAATTCAATAGACAATGCTAACAGTGTCTAAACCTCCATATTCGCTACTTCAATCAATTCTTAAGCCATTTACATCTTCCTACAATGGGGCATTTACTTTTCTATTTTTCTTCCCACTTCCCCTTGTACCACTCACACATATATCGAGCCCAAGTCTCTAATTCTTCATTAGTGGGAATCCTCTTATCCTTCACAAACAAATCAACCTTTTCCTCCTCCTTCTGCCACCGAATGAACACATCAACATCCTCATATTCTTTAACTATATTCTCTTCCACATTTAAAGATTTTCCATTCTTATCCCTGCATAATCATTCTCCATACTTCCATCTTCTATTCTATCTTCAAGCACTGTATATTTGTTTGCACTCTTCCTTGATTCCTCCATCAAACTTTTTTCCACTTTCCATGCTTTCTTACCATTCTCAGTGTTGCCTGCATTCTTTGTATCTGTCTTCCCCTGAACATTCTTAGGCCTGAACTCCATATGTTTTTTGAAACTTTCCTTCCTTACATTTCCACTTCTGAAGTTAGTACCTCTTTGTATCTGAGTCATGTTATCATGTTGGTTTCTATAATTTCCATTGTACTCCTTTTGTCTTTGTTGATTATTATAAGATTCTTTGACCTCTACATTCTTTGCTTTTTCCATCTCCTCTTCACTTCTAGGTCTTACAGTACAATTGTCATGATTGTGCCCAAAAACTTTACAATG
Organism: Artemisia tridentata subsp. tridentata; assembly: GCA_021014915.2. Lineage (NCBI taxonomy): Eukaryota > Viridiplantae > Streptophyta > Magnoliopsida > Asterales > Asteraceae > Artemisia > Artemisia tridentata. The sequence continues at coordinate 35,302,770 of CP139505.1, forward strand.
TGAACACCTAGGAGGTTTCCATGCATACTCAATCTTAACAAACATTTTTACATATGTTTCACCTAAGAAATATACAAACATGACTACATGAATAGATTCTAAGAAACATAGCATATGAGTAGATTATGTTATCATGTTTACAACTCTTCATGTGAAAGATTAATGATTAGATTATAAGAAACGTACCCGGTACCACATGAGAGTAACTGTTTCACCCTGTGAATCTGCACATTTGATAGGGATCAGTGAGCTTCATATCGGCAGGCGTTGAATCCCATGTCACCCAAAATATAAAAAGAGTAGAAGCCATGAGCGGAAGGAGAGCAGTTCTTCCCGATCAGAAGTTGGGAGGGGGGTTATCAAGTCACCTGAAAATATATCATTTGGATCTTCCACATGCACGTCAGTTTATCAAAAGATTGGATATAATGTGGAGACTGCAACCGATATATGAAAATCTGGTAAGCTAATCAACTTGTTTATCAACTTTATGTGCTAATAATTGTTATCCCATTTATCAACTCAGTTCCTATTCTTTTGCAAAGCTATTTTAGGAACTTCCAGTTGAGGATACTATATATATAGTTTTAGTTCGAGGCTGGTCACCTACTTAACCAAAAAATAATAATAATAATAATAATAATAATAATAATAATAATAATAATAATAATAATAAAATTAAAAATAATAATAATCATAATTGAATGGTCCATGTGGTTAAGCACGTTTTGTGTCCTTTGTCTAAACTAGACAAGTACCCATGTATAACAACGTAATTTTATAGCTATAGATAGTTGTAAAGATAAAAAAAATTATGAGTTATGAATGAAAATAATAAAAGTTTAAGAATTGGGGATTAAACACGATGTAAACCGAATGAAAATAATATGGGTTATAAATGAAAATAATAATAAAAGTTTATGGTTTCCATATATAGTCTTTATTTTTTCACTTTTAAGAATATGTGTTTTTCCTTATATATAGTATAGATATAGATAATTGGGAACAAGTAGGGTTGGATCAGTTGGAAAACCCCTTGCCTCTCGGTCAAGGGTTCGGTCATCACTCCCTACAAAAGGCCGGGGGTCCTTTTCTACCTTCGGTAGAACCGAAGCAACCTCTCTACCTTAGGTAGGGGTAAGGCTGTCTATGTCTCAACCTCCCCCATACACTGTCTTCGACGGTATTGAGACCAATAACCCGTGGAAGACGGTATTGGGAGTTACTTTACTTTACTTTTATATAGATAATTGGGGATTTCGAGTTTGTTCTATTACTTTGTATGTTCCGTTAGCATCACAATTATTTCAGGATTATGAATCTTTTCTAATTCAATCATTATATTTCATTACATGTCCACAATGCTACAGTGGAAGAACTTGGAACACTTGAATATTGCACTTAATGATATCGAGTTGGCAACCGAGAATTTTTCCGACAAGTATCGCATCGAGGAAGGCGGACATGCTATCATATACAAGGCACAACTCGAACATTTTGATAGCAATAATTCATCTTCCATTGAAGGGAAGAAAAAATGTGATCTTCCCAAGAAGTGCAGCACGGTAGCCATAAAACGCATTCGCAATCAAGAAGGAGAACAAGGGTTCATTACAGAAATTGAAATTCTGACTAGCTGTAAACATGAGAATATAATCTCTCTTCTTGGTTTTTGTGATGAAGATCCTGATCACCCGATCCTTGTCTATGAGCTTGCTTCTAAAGGAAGTCTTGCTGGTTATATGGGAAACATTAATGAAATGACTAAAATTACTTGGGTGCAACGTCTAAAAATATGTCTTGATATTGCACATGGCATGAATTACATTCACACCAACACGGATCACGGCAAACAAAAGATAATACACCGGGACATCAAGAGCGCGAATATTCTATTGGGCGATAACTGGGACGTGAAGATTTCTGACTTTGGGTCCTCCTTTATAATCCCAGCAGATCAAGAGGCTGACACTCTCAATGGCATTGAGTTTGTAGGTACACTAATGTATTGGGATCCAGAATATGAGAAGTATGGAAGAATAAGTACAAAATCAGACATCTACTCTTTTGGAGTAGTGTTGCTTGAGATCTTGACCGGGAGGTCGTACTATGATTTGTTAAAAATTGTACCCATTGTAAGATATCATTTTGAAAAGGGAACACTAATGGAAATTGTTGATCCCGATATAAAGGAAGAAATCGGTGGACATGTCTTTTCTCTTAGCAAAGGACCCAATAAAGAGCCTTTGGACATATTTACAGAACTCGCGCTTCAATGTGTGGCAGAAACTCAAGCTCAACGTCCAACAATGGAAGTTGTCATCAACGAACTTAAAAAGGCGTTATACTGTCAGGTAAGTCAATGCTTTAAAGATATAACTTTGAGTAATATACGCAGATGTCCATGTGGTCAAATTTCAAGCTTGTAAAACAAGTAATCTCTTATTTTGGTGTATATTAAAATACCGAAAAATGATATAATCACACAATTTTTACGCAATGAGTTGGAGAGAGAGAGAATGTATATAATTTTTTATTTATTTTATTTTTTTTTATTTGATCAATAAGAATACTCTATTTCAAATGGAGATTTTCATTGATCGTTCAACATTTTTTTTTACACTTTTGGAGATCTCTTACACATAAGAGATATTAAAAAGTATATCTAGTCAAACTGAACCTTATATCATAAGATTGAACTATTTGTCATAAAAGTTGATTAGTTTTCATTTTCTTGAAAATTAATTATATGTTATAACTAATTTTTGAGAATAAATATATTGTTAAAAGAACTCAACAAAAATATAGCTAACTTAGTATATAAAACCTAACATTTACGTTAACTAACGTACTATGTGAACCCACTCAAGCAAGCTCAGTCAAGAAATGCTAATACTTGTAGTATGAAAGCACTATGTGAGATATTGTTATATGTATGCCTTATAAAGGTCAAAGGTGTGTAGAGTTTTTTTTTTTTTTTTTTTTTTTTTTTTTTTTTTTTTTTTAACTTTTCGTCAATCAGTGTAACCAAGGTTTTCAAGATCGGGATCCTACCTAGGATCGCTTTCGTCTTTGCAAGATCGTGATCGTAAGATCGGATCGGGATCCTAAGATCCTACTATAATGCTATTTTTTAATAATATTTTTAATATTATTTAAATCTACAAATTATTATATATTATAAACATGAAATTATATGAACATTTCATGAAAATATTGTTCTAAATTATGAATATGGAATATTTAAGAAGAATTACATGTTGTTTTAAATAATATAAAAACATAAATCATAAATTTGTAGTTTTGTAGTTTAAGGTTTGAGAAAAGTAAGATCTTTTCGGAGTAGATCTTAAGATCCTATAGTCAAGATCGGGATCCTATAAGATCTTAAGCTTGTTAAGATCCTACGTAGGATCCGGATCGTTTTGCTTTGTAGAATCGTAAAATCGTAAGATCAGGATCGGGATCTTAACAACTATGAGTGTAACATCTTCTCTCTGTTGAGTGGCATAGGGAAGACAAAATACAATGTAGCACAAACTAAATAATTAAGAAACTCTAAAGCCATTATGAACAATAAGATAGTATAATTTATACAAATGTCGCATAGTGAAAATAACCAACCTATTACATTTTAGCTTGAATTTGACTCTTGGGGCCATTCAACCCCTAAATTTTAATTTTGCGATTAATTGATTATGGAAGGAAATACATTCATCTGAAACTATCAACGAAAAGGAGAAACTCAAATACAAATCAATTTGATATTATAATTTAGTTGCAGATAATAAATGTAAATAAAATAACTCACTAAAATTTAAGAAACAATCGTCGCACGTTAATTTTATTGTCGATCGGTAGTTGTTAAGGATATCGAATTCCGTGAGAAAAACCATATTTAAAATATTAATAATCATAGCAAAAGTTGTAGATCTAGTTAGGATTTTAGAAAAGTGGACGTTTGGCGGAAGTTGCCTATATTTTTACATAGGATGGAAATTATTAAATAGTAACCAAGTCTTCATCACTAATACCTTGTACTGCAAAATACTTTCCAACATACTCATGTGTCTTAGTGCTCTCGAGTTTCATTCACAAGTTGGACAATCAACTTGATATTCAACCCTTGCATACATCTTATACTTCCGAATACTATCAACATCTCTACTATTTTTTCTGTATACTAGTATCAACCTTGAGCTGATGCAACGTGTTTCCGAAACTTTTACCACAGGAAAGTTCTTAACTTTCAAAGGCAACAGGTTGGCTTTTAAACTATCCAATAATGTCTCTCCATTCTGTTAAACATTTTCAAAAATCCTCCAATTCCTTTTTTTGCCAAATAAAGTATCCTGTAACAACTACGAAAACATTTTCAAAAATACTTTAAGCTTAGTACTCTTTTGTGCCAGCAGAATTTATCATTAATACCTTGGACTCCGATATACTTTCCAACATATTCATGTGTCTCACTCCTCTTCAATTTCATATACACTCATCTTGATATTAAACTTGTCAACCCATGAATATACACTCAATTTCAGATTACCAAATACCAGCATCTTACTGCTAGCTTTTCTTTCCACAGCAGGAGAGTTCTTCCCTTTCAAAATCAGCAACCTGTCTTTTAAAGTTTCCATTACAACATTTAATAATGTCTCTCCATTCCTTTCAGTATCCTGAAAAATCCTCCAATTCCACTATTTTCAAATAAAGTATCCTGCAACAGCTACGAAAACATGTCACTGGAAGCAACTTCAAACATCAAATGACTAAATATCAACACTAAACAAAAGTATTTGCAACGTTAAACAATTTACTGTTAAACAAAGCACATGCCATAGTTTTTTTTCTCTTATGAATACCACTTTATGAACTTATCCACAAGACAAAAACATGTCTTTGAATGCAATGAGGGAACCAAACAATACAATTCCAATCCATATCAATGCTAAACACCCTCTTATTACTATTGTTGCAAGTCGCTGGATTTTAGATAAGTGAACTCCATATATACATGTGTCATTTTTGGAGCACTTGGTAATGTTGTCTTGTTTGGTACATATAGGGATCGTTGCCCTCCATATCTACACGTGTTGAGTCCCATGTCAGCAAAGAGACAAAGTCTTTCCTCAAAGATGTTTCTCACTTCAAACTCAACTGGGAAGATATAGCATCAGCAACCAACAATTTTGCTGATGAGAATATTATCGAAAAATTTAAGCTTGGAGAAATTTACAAAGGCCATCTCTTACATTCTGAACAATTCATCGATATAATTGTAAAGAGGTTCTATCTAGAATATGTAAAAGTTGAGAGCATAAAGTTTTGGACAGAAGTTTCGATGCTTTCTAGTCTCAAACATATGAATATAGTGTCTTTTATTGGGTTTTGTGGTGATGAGGAAGCTAAGATTATCATATACAAGAAGGAGGCCAACCGAAGTCTTGAAACATATCTAAGTGACCAGATCCTCACATGGTTCCAAAGGTTGAAGATATGTGTTGGTATTGTGGAGGCATTGAGTTACATCCATTATGATCCTGGACGAGATTTTAGTGTCATACATTGCAACATCAGGAGCTCGAATATTTTACTAGATGACAAATGGAAACCAAAGTTATCTGGTTTCGAACTTTCGTTGAAAAATACTGTAGCTTGGAGGGACCGTCTTCTTCTTACTCGTGATATTGTAAAGAATGTATACATGGATCCAAAATATGAAAAGACTGGTGGGGTAACCCACAAGTCAGATGTGTATTCATTCGGTGTTGTGTTATTCGAAATCTTGTGCGGACGGAGTGCCGTTCTTCCGAATGAAGAGTTGGGAGAGGGATTATTAAGTAAATTGGGCAAATCTAATTTGGATGTTATGATCGATCCGCATTTACGGAAACAGATGGACCCAAAATCATTAGAGATATTCTCAAAAACAGCATATTGCTGCCTAAAAGAGGAAAGAGCAGATCGCCCATATATAGATCAAGTTGTCAAAAGACTTGAGAAAGCGCTTGAGCTTCAATGGAAACATGAAAATCGAGTAAGAACATCAACTTTGTTTGTTATCTTTATGTAACAATAATTGTTATATTTTGCAACGTAACTCATATTCTATTCTCTTGCATATATTATTATAGGTTCTTTTGTGGAATGTAGTTGACGGTACATTATCCAATCACTTGAAGGTAATTAAACTCTTTGAACTTTTTATTTATATGCAGATAGGAATTACTTTATACGTTTTCTTTTTAGGTACCAAACAAGTATATGGCTTTAACCGTATGTGATTTTACTTTACATTATAATCTTTCTAATGTATGAAATCTATCAAAAGTAACGTTAAAATTCTAAATCTTGTTTAGTATCATTAAAATAAGTATGGTTAGAATTTTAATGCTTGTTTTAAACCATGTTGCCGAACAAGTATTTTTTTATCAAACATACATGAATTGTTTTGAACCAAAGCATTCTTCAAAGTTCGTCTTCGCATTTTCGAGATGATCAACCTCACTTTCATCACTTTTACGCTGCAAACGTTTATAAACATCGTTGAATTTTTGACAATCACCATTAATCCTCGCCCATTTACCCGTGATCATATTTTTGGAACGAGGGTCAACGGCAGAACGTTGAACATCTCAATAATTTGGTTCCAAAAGTAATCTTCGGAACGGTTATTTCCCATTTCTTTGTCCTGAGAAATTTCTATCCAAATTTCTGCAAGTAACTTTTCTTCGGCCCTTGTCCATTTCCTATTCACACGCGTACATGCTGCTTCCACGTCATCCTCATCGTCCGCGTCCAAATCCACGTCTTTTTGAATTTTCTACTTTAACAAGGGAAACCATAAAACATATTGTTTTTGTTTTCCTTGTAATCCCTCTTATTTTCTCGAGAAAAGAAAACAATAACATATAAACGCGTTTTATATATTTTGTGAAAAATTAAATCCCCTCTTTTCTTTTATATATATAAAAATAAAAGGTTGTTTTTTTCCCTCTAACTAAACGTACCCTTACATGTCTCACCTAAGAAATATACCACATGAATAGATTCTAAGAAACATAGCATATGAGTAGATTTTGTATCATGTTTACAACTCTTCATGTGAAAGATTAATGATTAGATTCTATTATTCTAAAATGCCACATGAGTAATTAACCTCACTAAAGTGTTTAACCCTGTGAATCTGCACATTTGATAGGGATCAGTGAGCTTCATATCGGCAGGCGTTGAATCCCATGTCACCAAAAATATAAAAAGAGTAGACGCAAAATATAAAAAGACCATCGGTGTGACACATAAGTCAAATGTGTATTCGTTTCGTGTTGTATTATCCGCAGCCATGAGCGGAAGGAGTGCAGTTCTTCCAGATCAACTGAGAAAATCTCATTTTGATACAGCGTCGAGAGTACTGCAATCGATATATAAAAATCCGGTAAGCTAATGAACTTACTTATCAACTTTATGTGCTAATAATTGTTATATTTATCAACTCAATTCTTATTCTTTTGCAAATTTATTTTAGGAACTTCCAATGAACGCCGTTGACGGTACATCATCCAATTACAATCACCTGAGGGTAATTAATTTCTTTATAGTTTTAGTTTGAGGCTGGTCATCCTAATTAACAAAAAAAAGATGAGAATCTTTTGAATGGTCCATGTGGTTAAGCACGTTTCGCGTCCTTGCTACGGAGAAATTAGACAAGACAACTGAATCTGGCACTCTAAAATGATAACCATAGTTAATCCATAATATGGGGGCAGTTTTATCTTAACATTTATTTACACATCTAAAGCACCTTTAACACCAACCTGCAACTCATATGTTCACACCTTTGACATCCCCCTCTCCCCTTCAATTGCCTTCCAGCCATCAACTACTTACTAACCACCACATGATCAACACCCAAAATCAGAAAATAAAACACCAACTGCGCCAAACATGCACCATGGACATGGACACATAATCACACTGATCAGCAATCATTTTCATGCATAAAAAAACCATAACTGATATCCAAGAATAAATTTGGAATTTTGAGTTTGTTGTATCACTTTGTAAGCCATATCATCATTTTATTCTAAATGTGTGCATTAACATCACAATAACTACAGATTGTGAATCATTTATGTCACCATTTCAGTACATTGTTACTTTTCCTGTATCTTACTAGTAATTTTTTATTGGGTGCAGCATAGCTCCAAAATGTTGCAGTGGAAGAACTTGGAACACTTGAAGATTGGACTGGATCTTATAAACGAAGCTACCAAGAATTTTGACGACGCATACTGCATCGGGTCAGGTGGATTCGGTAAAGTATACAAAGCAGATCTTGAACATTTTGTTAGCAGTAATTCCTCGTCGATAGAAGGGGTGGATAAATGCGATTTACCCAGAAAACGAAGCACAGTAGCCATAAAGCGCGTTACCAATCAAGAAGGAGAACAAGGGTTCATTGCAGAAATTGAAACTCTAACTAGTTGTAAGCATGAGAATGTAATCTCTCTTCTTGGTATTTGTAATGAAGGTAATGGTGCAGGTAATGGTGCAATGATCGTGGTTTATGAGCATGCTTCGAAAGGAAGTCTTCTAAACTATTTGGGAAATAGTGATAAAATGACTACTCTTACTTGGGTGCAACGTCTAAAAATATGTCTTGATATTGCACATGGCATGAATTACATTCACAACAACACGGATCACGGCAAACAAAAGATGATACACCGTGATATCAAGAGCGATAATATTCTACTGGGAGATAATTGGAAGGCAAAGATTGCGGATTTTGGGCTCTCAAAATTCCACCCAGCAGATCAAACGGCCAGCACTATCTATACCAATATGATTGCAGGTACATATGTGTATTTGGATCCAGAATATCAGAAGGATGGTAAACTAAGTAAGAAATCAGACATCTACTCTTTTGGAGTGGTATTATTTGAGATCTTGACTGGGAAGTTGGCCTATGATCGTATTTTCACTGACGTTGATGGGAAGGGGATTGCACCCATTGCAAGAGATCATTTTGAAAAGGGAACACTAATGGAAATTGTTGATCCCGAGATAAAGGAAGAAATCGGTGGACATGTCTTTTCTCTTAGCAAAGGACCCAATAAAGAGCCTTTGGACATATTTACAGAACTCGCGTTTCGATGTGTGGCAGAAACTCAAGCGCAACGTCCAACAATGGAAGTTGTCATCAACGAACTTAAAAAGGCGTTATACTGTCAGGTATGTCAATGCTTTAAAGATTTAAATTTGAGTAATATACGCAGATGGCCATGTGCTATATGCCAAATTACAAATAGGAATATTATTATTTATCTTTTTCACTTTTGACACCTATATTTCAAGCCAGTAACCATGGACGGAACCAGGGGTTCTCGCGGGTCCCGGGACACCTATGAATTTTTTCGATGCAGTGTTAATTTTTGAAAAAAAACATCTATTTTTCTTAAATGCATCTTAAATGCACTTGGTCCATCGAAATGTGTTTCTAGTGTTATTCAGTTAGTATACTTACAAAAAAATTTGTACACCCGATCATATTTGCTCTTGTTTCTGTCCCTGCCAGTAATACAAGTAATCCCTAATTCAATGTATATTAAATTTACAGAAGAATGCTACAACCACACAATTTTCACACAATGAGTTGCATGTTAATTGTGCATTTATATAGAAGAGAAACGGTATATGAGTTATTTATTTATTTATTTTTATTTATTTTTACATATAACACCATGACAACTCATTATGTGAAACTTTTTAAGTGAAAATTATGAGTGTAAGATACTCCCTCTGTCCCAGTTAAAGTGTCTTGTTTTACTTTTTTTGGTCTTCCTTGTTCAACTTTGACCTTAAATACTTTTATGTGAGGTATATTATCCTTGATGCAAAATATATGAATGTGTTGAATTTTAAATGTATTTTCATTGGTATAATTGTCATCAAGTATTATATAACACAAATAAAAATATTTAAAGTCAAAGTTGAACAAGAAAGACAAAAAAAAAGTAAAACATGACACTTTGACTGGGACGGAGGGAGTATTAACTTTAGACTAGATGGCAAGGGATGGTGAAACCATCACCTTTGCCAAAGTTCACCTAATTCTTCCTTGCCCTCCACCTATTTCCACTCTCTATGCACACTTCCCAAAACCAAACTAGGTGAAACCTTCACCACTATACATTTCGAACTTAGTGCAAGTTTTATTATTTTTTATTTTGGGTGTGAGTGTGTGTGGGGTATTTAGTGGGGTATATTTGTATAAAGTGAGTATTTTAATGAAAGGTGAAGATGTGTTTGCCTTGACTAGTAAATGGTGAAGTGAGGTGAAAGGGAGTGAGAGGAGAGAGAAAGCTGACGTGGCGCTGATGTGTATGGTGAAGGAGGGCTTACCTTGCCAACCAGCCTTAAAGAAATTGACAAAAAGCCACTAGCAATCATCTTCCTCTATATTCAAAATCAAACCAGATCCATTACACAAATTCTTGCCCAAATTAAATAACTTATAGACCCATGGCGGTAAACTTAGTAAGTTGCCCCGTCAAGATGCGCATAATCTCAACTTTACTCGAATCCAGTAAGAGGCATTCCATCATCACAGCCTTACATGGCTGCAAGCTATAGCAGACATGTATTCTGAGGTGCCTGAATCCTGCAAGAACTTAGCGGGCCCAAAATCGACAACATGAGCTTCAAAGCCAGTATCCAAAAGAATGTTGTTTGACTTGACATCACGGTGGAGGATCAACGGTGAGCAATCATAATGAAGATAACAAAGTCCCTTAGCAGCTTCAACATCAATCTTATACCTTGTTTCCCAATGCAAATGACCCCATTTCTTCCCATGAAGCATTTTCCCCAAACTCCCATTTGGCATATACTCATACACCAACAAATTCGTCTCATGATTTGAACAAAATCATTATGAGTAAATTACACTGTTCGTACTTGTGGTTTGGCCGAAATCCCTACGCTCATCCCTCAACTTCTTTTTTTTTTTTTGCATGCTGAATCCTTATAATGAAGTTTCGTAACACCATTCGTCCTTATCTTTAACGATTGTTAAATAATTTTGTTAAAACCCCCATGTGCCTTGCACATGGGGTAAATTCGTAATTTTACCTTATGTTTTTTCCTTATCTTCTTTGTTGAATTGATAAAAATCAACCCTCACACCCTAATTCACTCTCCCTCCTCCTTATCTCTCTTTCTCCCATTCAACCACCACCACAATTATATATAATGCTTGATTATTGTGAAGACTTTTTTTTTTTTTTTTTTTTTTTTTTTTTTTGGTGATGGTATTGGGTTTTGATAAGTTAGAAAATTAGTGAGAGAATTAGTAAAACTGATTGGGTTTGGATTTGTTTAAATCAGTTCAGAAGTTTTTATTTTTTTGAATATGAAGATATTGTTGGAAATGTAGGTGAAGGTATTGTGCTTAGCAACGCATATGGGTGTTAGAGGTTTTGAGTTTTGTTGTTTTTTTTCCCCTGAAATGGTAAATTTTATTAACTTTAGAATCAGCAAATTACATGGAATTCAACAACAGCCTTATATGAACATGCTCATATGGCTAATACAAGATTTCAGTAACATACAGTACAAAACATTCAGGGACTTTAGCTGATTCTAAAATCACCATTCTTCTAGACTTAGTAACTACATGCTAACATCTAGGCAACCATGGAGAAATATCTTTGTTTGACTACATTTTCACCGAACAAACACCCTACCTAGTCTCAATTGCAGCCCTTACAACTGAACCTAGAGGCTCTTATTCAGGGTATCACCAAACAAAATATCAAAACTCCTGTTCCATTGGGTCTCAAGTGCATAGAACTACATTTCCTTATTCAGGCATCATTCAAATTGCACTGAGTTGCCCAAGGATACATCCCACCTTGGCTACATTTCCCATTCCTGTTTTCATAACTCCAACACCATGAATAACACAGAATAGGCATCACAAGGTTGGCACTCCACCATGTTTTTTGGAAACCTACTTTATTTGACTATTTACTAGTTTGAAATGGACAGAGCAACTCACCCATGATTAGTTGCCACTCCAGGCACCCCTAATGTGAATAAGTTGGTTATCCATCCATCCTTTCAACAACCACAAGTTACAAGGCCCTCAGATACCCCAATCAAGAAGATAAATTGTTGCAAACTCATTTTATCTCCTTGACCCAAACACCCCTTAATGGAACTGATATAAAAGATTGCACTTCTTAAGCAGTGTTCCATTGGTACTCTCACTTATTCTTTGAGTAATTCATCATCCCATCCCATCTTTTAGCAACTTTAAGTACTTGAGTTGTTAAAGATATGTGATAAATTGATAACTGCATAATCAAATAGATAAGTGATAATGAGAGATTTAAAGTGAGAGTAAAAAAAAAAAAAAACCCGTTTAAAATAGCTTTAAAATAAGCATGCAAAATAGAGGTAGAAAAAAATGACAAAAATACTCCCACGTGGGCAAACTTAACGAGCAAAAATAATAGGAGTTACTAAAAGGACTAATAGTGTTACGAAACTTCATTATAAGGATTTAGTATGCAAAAAAAAAAAAAAAAAAAAAAAAAAAAAAAAAAAAAAAAAAAAAGTCGATGGATGAGCGTAGTGCATTCAGCCAAACCACAAGAAACAGTGTAATTTACTCAAATCATTATCTACACTACTTTATAATGTATTCGAGACATTCTCAAAATGGGAGACTTAAAATTTCAAGCAACACTCTTACTAATAATGAAAAATAAAGTTACATGTGAAAAATTAAGTGTCTTAAAATTTTGACTTGTAATAGCCAATCCAATAAACACCTAATAAATGTTATTTTTAAAGCACCTCTACAATGAAAAATACATGTTATTATACATATTGTACAAATTAATAAACACACAAAGCTGCATACAATTTTTATGAAAACAAGTTGATGGTATATATGGTTTTAAAACCGGATCAGACCAACGGGTTCAACCGGGAATCGGAGTCACTACCGGTTCGGCTAACCAATAAAAGCCGTCCGAAAACGAACCTGAAAGGACCGTCGAAACCGATAAAAACGGATTAATCGGGCCGGATCGGGATCATTTTCTTCTTGTTTTTCTCAGGTTAATCAGCTCGTCATTGTTATTTTGTTGGTGCGTGATCTTTAATCATAAGGTACCCGTCGCCGCAACGCTCGAGTACCCTGCTAGTAATATCACAATGTGTCTATGCCTAATCCAATCTCAGCATTGAATCCATGGTCATGTCACGAACCACGACTCATTGCTGGCACTCTATTGACTGTTCACCACATTGGAATTCAAACCTAAACAAATAATCATAATACAGATTCATGTTCGCCACACCTCCTCCTTCATGTTCATGTTCACCTTTATCTTCTTCAAAATCAGAATTCAAACCTTGAGGGAATCGTTTTTCAAGCTCATGTACTGCCAAAAGTATACTTTGGAGAGCTTCCATTGGACAGGATCATTACAAGATGCAAAAGTCATAACTCACCACATGCATTTCTCCCTTCTGATAAGGACGTGGTGGACATGGCTTAAGAAGACAACCACTCTCACTTGAACCAAAAGAACAATGAAGCAAAGTGTCGACTATATAGCTACTGCCACATGTAGGAGGCAACGAGCCAACTGGTGGGGCGGGGTTTTTTTTTTACCACATTAACCACTACTCCCCAACCCCAATCTGTTCTAGCTTTTCAAATCAAAGCTCAATTCAAAACATAAAACTAAAATCAAAATCTAATTAATTATAACTTAATCCCTAAATGAAAACATAGAATTCCAAACCAAATCCCTAAATAAAAATGATATTGATCAAACACTTAAAAGGAAATTCAAAATCCCTAAATAAAAACGAAAATGAATCAAAATCTTGATGATGATGTTGATGGGTATTTGGCAGATTTACATTAGTATGGTGGGGATGATGGGTAATTAAATTGGTGGATTTAGAGGAACTAGACGAGTACCCGTGCATAGCAACGGGATTTTATAGCAGATAGTTTTAGTGATAAAAAAAGTTTATGGGTTTATAAAAGAAAAATAAGAAAAGTTTGAGGATTTGGGGATTAAACATAATGTTTTGAGACCTATTTCAACCCGGGTGGTTCAACCGGTTGAACTGTTCCGGTCGAAAAACGGGTCAATTTAAACCGGGTCAACCCGACGGGTTGGGTCGAAAAACAGCTCAAATTAAACCGGGTCAACCCGCCGGGTTTGAAGCGTCCCGGGTCAACCCAGTTTTCGATGTGTAGTAATAGTTTTCTTTTGAGACATACGTTTTTAACATTTCCTTTTTTAGTTTTAACTTTTCACTTTTCACTTTTTGGTTTTTCTTTTATATATAGTATAGATGTAATGACGAGTGTGAGGGGAGATAATATAATTAATATAGTATAAATAAATAACTAAATAAATCAAATTTATAAATTAATATTTATTTTGTGAGTGAATTTATAATATATTTATCTTAACGTTTATATGCGTGTTTGTCACGTCGTTAGTTTAGTTGACAATATATTAATAAATATGTGACAATGATCATACTACTTGTATTTTTATTTGCATGTGTGTGTCTCATCTACATGTATGTAATTGTTGAAATATGGAATAAACATTATTAGACTTAGATTGGAAAAAAAAAGTAAAGAAGAATAACCAATTTTCTATCTAAAACAAGTTTGTTGGTATAAATTATTTATGCCCAAATATAAACCGTTAAAAACCGAAATAACCGAAAAACCAAACCGAAAAAGTTTATAAACCGAAAAAACCGAACAGCGAAAAAGTTTATAAATTGGATTATGTGTCTGAACGCCACTCAACTTTTAAACTTTTTACTTTTATCACATATTTTTTTTAAATTAACTTATAGGCCACCCAGATATTTGTTTGTTTTCGTTTATACCAATCTCGTTCATATTCTTACCGAAAATCTATACATTTTCAAGAATAAAGCTAATTTTAACGTGTCCAAATATAATAAATTAAAATTTTTAAACGTAAAAAATTAGTTAAATTATCATAAATCACTTTTAAATATATAAAGTTGCACTTAAATAGTGGCTAAATGTGACACCCCCATTTTCGGGATACGCAGCGAAATATAAGCTTTGGGTGTTACTTCATGGTTCACAGTCATGGAGATAGAAAACGACTCGAAAAGAGACGTTTTTAAATAAAAATTGTTATCATTCATTTATTTAATATCAGAGTACATAAGATAGGTCCCAGAGGGAAGTTCGGAAAATACATTATAACATTTACATTATCCTTTTGAATGATAACAAAGTGGACACCCTTTTATTTTAAGAAGAAAGTCCACCGCCACTCCGTGCCAATAATCATACTTCTAGATACCTGAGATAAACATGCTTAAAAAGTCAACACAAAGGTTGAGTGAATTCATAGTGTTTTCAGTTATAATCAATTTGAACACAAGCCAAAATATGAGAAATCAGTTATATCGTAGTTCGGGAATATTGCACTAAACCTCATGACACGCAATGCGTTAACAGTTTCCAGGTTCCACAATCATGATTGAAATGAGAGTGGTCTTGCCCCCGAGTTAAAGATATCAAATATAATGCATCTGCCTAACCGACTACCACGTAGATATCCATCCGGTTAGAACAAATGGGTCGTCAGGCCAATAGATCTATTCACATATTCGCGCTCACCCAGCAGGTGACTAATGGTGCATGATATGAGGGTCTTTTAAATAAATAATTCAATCTCAATAATAAGGTAAGTTAGCCTAGTGCAATAACAATCAGGAAAATACTTGTGTTTGGTTTAATAGCATGTATCTCCCCACATATTTGGAAAACACGTAAGTAAGAAAAGTGGGACTATAAACTCACCTGAATAGTCTGGATGGAATACCAAGTTATACAAAGTTGATAAACGTCTCCGGTACGCAACCTGGGTTGATATGTCAAGCTTTCAGTAATCGTTTCTGAATATATAAGTTTCCAATGTTCGTTTCGTTGTTTGGTTGTTGTTTAAATATTGGAATGAGACAACATGAAGTCTCTTCAAAAATAAGATTCTATCTTATTATTCGTCCTTATGTTTTCGTTTGTTCGTTATAATTATCTTTCGTTCGTTCGTTGGTTCGTTATATCTTGCGTTCGTTTGTTATCGAAATAAACGTATCATGTTTATAAATTCTTAAATCAGAAATAAGAATGATAAAAATATTAGTTATGAAAAATTATACTTTTACCCATAAACTTTGGTCAAATGACAGTTTCTACCCTGAAGTTTTGAAAATGACACTTTCTACTCGTTTTTATTCATCATTGACAAAATGGTCCTTGGTTTAATTCACTTTGAGATAATTACATAATCGACCAAATAAAACTCTTAAAAATAAGGCGCATGAAATTTGTGACAAAGCTGGAATTTTGAACTCAAGTAACTAAATGAAGAATATATCATTTTACGAATTTCCTTTTCCTATAAAAAAGCTAGCCAGGTCATCTTTGATTATGCCAAATTTTGTTATTTTTGAAAATCGTTTGATACTTGAAAAATATGTCTAAAGTCAATCGGGTGAAATGGAAAGTAGATAAAGTTTTAATAAAAATCTAGAAAGAAATTTTAAGACTAGTGACAAGCAATTTTTGGACTTAAATATCATTATGCTAACTTAATATTTTTACGATATTCTTGTTCCTAATAATAGTTAGCTAGGTAATCTCTATCTAGACAAAAATTTAGAATTTACAGAGATTGATTGATGGTTGAAAATTACGTTCAAAGTTAGGCTATTGAATAGTTACTTTACCAGACTTAAGAAATAACTCAAAAGGATTTTTCAGTTCTAGCGATGGAAAATTTTTTGGAGCTCGATAACTTTTTAACCATTCAATCTTTCTACAAAATTCTTTTTCCTATATGAAGCTAGTTAAGTGGTCTTAATCTGGGCCAAGTTTCATGATGTTTGAAAATCGTTTGATAGGAAAAATAAATTCCTAAAGTTGATTTGTTAGAACATGATTTAACAAAAACTAAAAAATGGGTTTTTGGCCTTAACGATGGGGTAACTTTGGATGTAAATAACTTTTCATTCATTCCACCTTTTTACACGTTTCTTTTTCCAAAACATACTCAGCTAGGTGATTCTTGAATGTGACAAAAACTTAGAGTTTTCAGGGGTCATTTAAAGGTCAAATTATGGGTTCAAAGTAGAGTCACTAGGCGTTAAAACTGAAAAGAGATGAAATGAAATTATGGGTTGTCAGTTTTAGCGATAGAGGCATATGCTTGTAGTTCAATATCTTTTTATTTGTCCAACCTTTTTACAAGATTCTTTTACCTACATGTAACCAGCGGGGTGGTCTCTCATGTGGTATGTTTCATAATTTTTTGATGTCAAACAAGGTTCGAAATGTGGGTTCAAAGTTGGGTTACTGATCGATAAAAACTAAAAGAAATAAAATGAAAATTTTGGTTTCTATACTTAGCGATAAGAACAGGTTTTTGGAGTTTGATATCTCTGTGAAAACTCAAACATTTTTCAAAATTCTTTTTCCTAATTTTAGTTAGTTAGGAGGTCGTTACGTGTACCAAAAAGTAGATTTTATAGAGGTTGTTTGGTGGTCGGTTTATAGATCAAAAGTTGGGCTTGTGGGCTGTTTTTCCTACTCGACAGAAACTCAGAAAAGAGAAATAAAATGGGTTTCGATATTTAAGGTTTTCTAACAAAGTTTTTATGCATGATATGATGATATTACATATATTATACTTATTTCTAACATACTTTATTACTTCTTAATCTGTTTTGACAAAATTTTAAATACATAGGGTGTGTTTGTTTACTGATGTGATCAGGAAGAAAGAAAAACAATGGAAACTTATAATCTTTGATTATGTTTGTTTTTAGAGTTCATGTATTAGTGTTTTTAGGAAAATATAACATAAGTAAACTGAATTAAAGTAAAGTTAAAGTACTTACTTAAGTTTTAGGGTCGACTAGGGTTTGTGAGTAAGATGGCTTGAACCGAATGTCCAGGGGTTCCTCCTCATTTCCTAGCTTCGAATAAGGTTTTGTTGGAATGTTTGTGAGTGGATTTTGTTCAGGATTGAGTGAGTATAGGCTGGGTTTAGTTGGAGTGTCGGATGGTATGTGAATAAGAGTGAAGTTTTAGGCTGCTACTTATAGAAAGAAAAGAGGTCTAGGGTTTTCATGGGAGTGTGTAGAAGATGATGAGGTGGCTTGTTTTGATTGGAAGACAAGTGAATGGAGGAGGGTTTGGACGTGTAGTTTTCTGGAAGAAAGAGTGATGTGTTCTATTTTCAGCCATGGTATGTAATACTTAAAGAGGAGGGTTTTGTCTTATGAGAAGGGACATGTGGATATGTTTATTGAAGAGAAGAGAGGAGAGGACATGCATGTGTTCATAGTTAGGGGAGATGCATCTAGTGAAGATATTATTTAGTAGTAACCTAGTTAGGTTTTTAAGTTGTGTTCGAATCAGTATTTTAGGAGGAGGGCCGAATGGAGCTTGGGTTGTGGTACTTTGTGTTTAGAAGGTAGTATTTAGGGTTCAAGGGAACTTAACTAAATTTAGTTTAAGTGTTTTGTTGATAGGGATTTTGTTTTAGGTTTATATGTATTTATGTATAATTTGATTTGCGTAGAAATAAGAAAATAAACGAGTTGTGCTTAGGTGGGTAATAACATATGCTTAATATGATTGTACTATAATTTAGAATGTAAGAAAAATATGGTTTTAATAAGTTATTTAGTTATAAAAATTATTTGTTAACTTTTATTATGCTTAAAAGTAAATACATAGGAATTTTAGTTTATATGCATTAGGTACTTGTACTTTGTGTTAAAAGACTTGTAAAAAATAATTAAAGAGTTTAGAAAATATAATTTATAAGAAGTATGCATGTATGGTTTGTAATTTGTGCTTTAAAAATAATTACAAATAGGATTTAAATAAAGATTTTTTAAATAAATGTTTTCATGCATAAAAGACTTGTACTCTAGCTTAAATACTTTGTAAAATTAATATTTTGTAAAAATATTATATAAATAAATTAGGGTTTGTGAAATGAATACATAAAATCACAGTTATGTGAATTTAGGGTTTTATCAGGAACTAAAATAGAATTAGGGTTTTTGGTGCTTTATCTACTTGTACATTAATCATATACTCCCTCCGTCCTAGTAAAAGTGTCCTACTTTGAATATTCAAAGTGTTTGTTTTTCAACTTTGACCGTAAATATTTTTGTTTGTGTTATATAATACTTGATGAAAGTTATATGAATTGATTTAGTTTTAGATGTGTTTTCATTGGGTATACTTTTCATCAAGTATTATATAACACAAACAAAAATATTTACGGTCAAAGTTGAAAAACAAAGACTTTGAATATTCAAAGTAGGACACTTTTACTGGGACAGAGGGAGTAATTTGTACTTTAGTATTTCTATGGTCTTGTTGTTCATAAATGTCGTTATGGTAATTTAGGGTTTCATAAAACTATCATCAGTTAAGGAATGTTCAGTTTTAAACGTACGTTAGCGAAATAATGTAAAGTGGTAAGTGGGACCTCATAATGTTTTAGGTTGAAGATGTTTACATAGTTGAATACTAAATCAGTTAAGGTTGGGTTGCAAGCACGGTTATTCGGGATGTGATCTTCGTCACATAAGATAATAGTTACAATCAAGAAAAGAAAAAAAATCTACGTGGAAAAAGGATAAGTATTCTGAGAGATTGTTTATTTAAATAAGGGATTTTTCACAGTGGTTACACTAAAATGATATTTTACATTACAATAGTTATCTGTGTTGTTTTAATATGTTATATGTTGCTTTATTCTTGTTCTTCCAAAGATTTTCAAGAAAAAATTATCTGAAATTGGTATAAACGAAAACAAATGGATAAATGGTGGCCTATAAACTAGTTTTTATAATTGAGTGGCTTAAAAATAAAAAAAGTTAATAGTTAGGTGGCCTCTCAATACATAATCCATTTATGTTTTTATTTTTTTATAACTTTTTTCATCTTTTACTAAAAAATATTGAAAAAAAAAAATTGTCGACCGTTCTAAAACCGATCTAGACCCAGATCTATTTAGACACATGTTTCTATAAGGCTCATCTAGACTCAGACCCGTATAGACCTAAACCCAACCCGACCCACTTATTTTGCCACCTTTAGGTTGTATGATGATGGATTTAGAGGAGTAAGTGTTGGTGATGTATTTAGAGGATGTTTAATATCAAACTTGGGTTGCGATGTTTATATGAATCTCAAACTGAAGATTTGCTGCCAACAGTGATGATGGCTTGTGTTTTGTGTTTTATATATTAATTAAAAAAGATCTCTTATGTGGCTTGGAATAATGAGGTGGAATTTAATTTCAAAGGAAAAAACATATGAAAACCAGTTAAGGGATGAGCAAGTCACCGGTACATGAAAATGTCAATTTTAATAGTTTGTGTTTTAATAACAATAACAATAACAACAACAATAACAATAATTACGCGAAATAACAAAAAATGACAAGTTAGATGCATTTTCAAGTCATTAGTCTTAAAGAGAATACAACATTCTTTATTAAATTAAAAATAAAATTACATTAACAATAAATAGTACATTAAAAATAAAAATTAAAGAACAAAGCGCAAATAAAGAAAATACAAATTAATTTTAACCCAATATCTATACATAATGCATACATACATCACTTTAATTTTTATATTATTTTGTGTATTGATTCAATATCGTTTCACATTCTTTTGTAACTGAAAACTTCCTTTTTTGTAACTCACGGTTTACTTGATGATTAAACAGATAATGTCTTTGTCCAGCAACGACTTTGCTCACTTATATGTTCCTCTTGAAGATATACTATCCGCTACTAACAACTTTGCTGATGAAAATCTCACCCGCGAAGATGGATTTGCAAATGAATACAGGGGACAACTCTCGTGGTCCGGTGAGTTGATTAGTATCACTGCTCGGAGGTTAAATAAAGAATGGGATGGAGGAGAACAACAGTTTTGGATGGAGATTTCCATGCTTTCTAGTCTCAAGCATAAAAACCTGGTTTCATTAGTTGGATTTTGTGATGAAAATGGTGAGAAGATCATAGTGAAAAAGAATCAGACCAGTGGAAGTCTCAGCAACTATTTAAGTCACCCGCTGCTGACATGGGTGCGAAGATTGGAGATATCTGTCGGTCTTGCTCATGCATTGAGCTACATTCATTATGATGAGTCACGTGAATTTAGCTTAATACATCGGGACATCAAGAGCTACTCAGTTCTATTAAATGATAATTGGGAACCCAAGTTATGTGATTTTGAAATTTCCATGAAGACTAAATCATCTCAAAGGCACCTTTCATTCAATGATACTCTCTTTGGTACGAAGGGGTATACAGACCCAGCATATATAAATACTCATAGTGTGAGCCATAAGTCGGATTTGTACTCATTTGGGATAGTATTGTTTGAACTGCTGTGTAGTAGGAAATCAGTATCCGACTACGTCGATAATAAGTATTTAGCTCCGGTGGCCACTTTCCATTATAAAGAGAAAATACTCCATGATATAATTGATTTGAGTCTATGGAAACAAATAAATCCACAATCACTCGATGTTTTTGCTGATACAGCGTATGCGTGTCTGAATGAAGAACCATCTCAACGCCCAAATATAGATGAGATTGTTACTAGACTTGAGAACGCGTTGAAACTTCAACTGAAATGTGAAAAAACGGTAAGACGGTTGATCTTTTTCATCTTTTATCATAACAAGTACTCTATATTTATTATTGTTGATTAATAATAATTACTTATTAGTGTATTTATGATTATGATGTTAAAGGAACACTCCATAGCTGCAGCCGAAGTTGAAGATGAAGGTACATCATCCAGTCATGACAAGGTAATTATTTTCTTTTAACTCTTGCTGTAAGTCACTGAAATTTTAAAAACAGACATCATCAGGAGTTTGTAACAAACATTTTACCAAGTAGAAACTCAAAGACGACTTCTTTGTTCTGATTCGAGAAGCGTTTCACCCTGTGAATCTGCAGACATGGTAATTTTTTCTTGTTTAATACATATAGGGATCAGTGAACTTCGTATCCACGCGCGTAGTATCCGGAAAAAAGACAATGTCTTCCCGCGAAGATCTTTCTCACTTAAAACTCAGCGTGCAAGATATGTCATCCACAACCGACGGACTTGCTCCTGAAGATATCATCATAAAATCTGAGCGTAGAATAATTTACAAAGGCCGTCTCTTGCATCCCAAACAGTTTGCTATTATTGGAAAGGTTCTCCTATCTGATTCTGTAAGAGATGAGAGCAAAACGTTTTGGACGGAGATTTTGATGCTTTCTAGTCTGAAACATAAGAATCTTGTGTCTCTTATTGGGTTTTATGATGAGGAGGGCGAGAAGATTATCATATACAAGAGGGAGGCCAATGAAAGTCTTTCAAAACATCTAAGTAACCAAACCCTCACATGGATGCAAAGGTTGAAGATATGTGTTGGTGTTGCGAAGGCATTGAGTTACATTCTCTATGATGCTGAACGCGATTTTAGTGTCCTACATTGCAACATCAAGAGCTCGAAGATTTTACTTGATGACAAATGGGAACCCAAGTTATCTGGTTTTGAATATTCAATGAAAAACACTGTCGCTCGGAGGCACCGTCTTCTTCTTACTCGTGATATTGTTAAGAATGTATATCTGGACCCAAAATATAAAAAGACTGGCGGTTTGACCCACAAGTCAGATGTGTATTCATTCGGTGTTGTATTATTCGAAGTTTTGTGTGGACGGAGTGCGGTTCTTCGAGATGAAGATGAGTTGGGAGAGGGGTTTTTAAGTCAACTGACAAAATCTCAATTGGATGATATGATCGATCAGCATTTAAAAATTCAGATGGACGCAGATTCATTAACAATCTTCTCAGATATAGCATATTGCTGCATAAAAGAGGAAAGAGCAGATCGTCCATATATAGATCAGGTTGTCAAAGGACTTGAGAAAGCGTTGAAACTTCAATCAGCATATGAAAATCCGGTAAGAAAATTAACTTGCTTATCAACTTAATGTAATAATACTGTAATACGGAGTACCTGTTAGTATATTATTAACTCGTTTCCTATTCTTTTGCAAATATTATTTTTAGGAACTTCCAAGAAATGCAATAGATGATGCATCATCCAGTCACTTGAAGGTAATTCATGATTTCATTAACTCTCAGTTTGAGGCCATTTGTTCTAATTAATAAACAAAAGAGTAAATTACACGAATGGTCCATGTGGTCTTTATTGAGATGACCACCTCCATACCCCCTTCAATATCCTGGCATGCAGTCTAAAATAACAACCACCATTAACAAGTTTGTTGAATATGGGGGCAGCTTTTATCCAGTGTTGAATTTATTGAGATGACCACCTCCATACCCCCTTCAATATCCTTCTAGCCACCACACGATCACCACCCAAAAACCAGAAATCAAAACAAGTAACAACATCTGCGCCAACTACCATGGACCTGCACACTAGTCACACTCACAAAATCACAAATTATTTTTAAGCTTAGAACCTAACTGATATCTAAGTTTACGGAATCCATTGGCTGAGAATAAATAATTGGGGATTTCAAGTTTGTTGTATTACTTTTACATTCTATTAACATCACAATTAGTACAGAATTCTGAATCTTTTCTAATTCAATCATTATATTTTATTTTGTTGTCCACAATATTGCAGTGGAAGAACTTGGAACATTTGAAGATTGCACTTAATGATATCGAGTTGGCAACCGAGAATTTTGCCGACAAATATTACATTGGGGAAGGCGGATATGGTATGGTATACAAGGCACAACTCGAACATTTTGATAGCAGCAATTCATCGTCGATAGATGGGGAAAATAAATGTGGTTTTCCCAAGAAACAAAGCAATGTAGCCATAAAATGCATCATCAGTCCAAAAGGAGAACAAGGGTTCAATGTAGAAATTGAAACGCTGACTAGCTGTAAACATGAGAATATAATCTCTCTTCTTGGATTTTGTGATGAGGGTCCTGATCACATGATCCTTGTCTATGAGCTTGCTTCTAAAGGAAGTCTTGAAGATTATTTGGGAAGCAGCGATAAAATGGCTAATCTTAATTGGTTACAACGTCTAAATATATGTCTTGATATTGCACATGGTTTGAATTACATTCACAACAACACAGATCATGGCAAACAAACGATGATACACCGAGACATCAAGAGCGCGAATATTTTATTGGGCAATAACTGGGAGGCAAAGATAGCTGATTTTGGGCTTTCAAAACTCCACCCTACAAATCAAGAGGCCAGCACTCTCAAAACCAATACAATTGCAGGTACGAAAATGTATTTGGATCCAGAATATCAAAATTTTGGGAGTTTAAATAAGAAATCAGACATTTACTCTTTTGGAGTTGTGTTATTTGAGATCTTGACTGGGAGGGTGGCCTATGATCGTATTTTCACCAACATTGATGAGATGGGGATTGCACCCATTGCACGACATCATTTTGAAAAGGGAACACTAATGGAAATTGTTGATCACAAGATAAAGGAAGAAACAGATGAACATGTCTTTTCTCTGAGTAAAGGACCCAATGACGAGTCTTTGGACATATTTACAAAAATCGCATTTCGATGTATAGCAATGACTCAAGTCGAACGCCCATCAATAGATGTTGTCATCAACGAACTTAAAAAAGCGTTATACTGTCAGGTAAGTAATTTATTAAAAATTTAACTTTATAATTTCTTCATATTTTTCATCGTAGTATGTGACATTTCATACATTATACTATATGTAAATTATTTCATCCTCAAAATTTTACTCAATTTACGATGTAACCATTTAAGTTTTTCTTCACTACTTAACTTTTGTGACTTATTGCTTTAATCTTAAACTTTATTAACTTAGTGATTAACCATTTTATGAAATGCTGCTGATTTGCCAGTAAACCTCCTCACTCCCCCTGTCATGATGTATATCAATATATGTATTATTTTCTTTGATTTTAAAATGCTAAACCAACCTTGATTTACAAATTTAGATGGCAAGTTGTTTCAATTTGTTTTAGATTTATCAAATCGACTGACTGTCCCGTGATTTACAGGAGAACCACAAGGACAGCCTCAAACTTTCACTTAAAGACATCAAACTGGCCACACAAAACTTCAATCAAGACAATTTCATTGGACATGGAGATTCTGGGAATGTATACAAGGGAGTAGCTGCTCACACTCTTGGACAAAACAATATTGCTGCCAAGCGGTTGAATCGGGAGTCTGGTCAAGGAGAAGCTGAATTTGTGGCAGAGTTGGACATCCTTATGGAGTATAAACATGACAATGTCATTGGTCTTGTAGGCTATTGTGATGAAGAAGAAGAAAAAATTATTGTTTACAATTTTGCATCTAGAGGAAGTCTTGATAGGTACTTGAGCGATGTTAGTCTTACGTGGGTGATGCGTCTTAAAATTTGCATTGATATTGCAACCGGGTTGGAGTTCCTCCATAGAACTGCTTCAAGTCAACAAGTGGTGATACATAGAGACATCAACAGCAGTAACATTCTGCTATTTGATGATTGGAAAGCAAAAATTACTGATTTTGGGCTTTCCTTAGTATGTCCAATAAATCAGGATGTGGACTATGTCATCGATGATGTTAAAGGCACAATCGGATATTGTGACCCACTATATGAGACAACAGGCTTCTTAACAAAAGAATCTGATATATTTTCACTTGGTGCGGTTTTATTTGACATATTGTGCGGGAAATTATCATCTGTAAAACTGGATGATGAATATCAATTTTTACCCTTTTTGGCTAAACACCGCTATCAAGTAGGGAAGCTTGACGAGTTAGTGTTCGAGGGTATCAAAGGACAAATTGTGCCACGGTCATATATTACATTTACAAGGATTGCCCTTCAATGCTTACATCACAGGAGAGAAAGACGGCCAACTGCAGGTGAAGTGATAATACGACTTAAGGAAGCATTGGAATTCCAAGTAAGTTTTTATAATTATTTCGTATTTGGCTACAATACGTTTCATTTACGTATCGAAAGTATATTAGGTATAAATTCATGTGTATCAGGAAATAGATAAACAAAAAAGTTGTACAGTTCTACAAAGTGTTGCTAAATCAAAAAATAAATTATGAAAGAAAATATGTCGGTTAAAAGACACTTCTTATTTCATCATTTAAGAAAAAAAGTAGATGTCAATATGAAAAAGACAGGTATTTTTTGTGTTGTCTTTATTTCATCACTTATTAGTTTCTTTAATGGTAAAAACGTAATTGTAAGAAATATGAGCTTATTGATTGTTTAATTAATGTACAGGAGGATCATGAGCTATGGGAGCCGAAATTGCCTAAAGGCTATAAAGAAATAATCCAGATGTCAAAGTGCCCTAAAGATTATTCTACCATCAAGAAAGAGGAACTTTACAACACTTTTACTAAGGGAATACTTCTTCAACAGGACAAAGTGGTAATCAGTTCATTCTCATATCTCGGTTATTTTGTGTTTCCTTTTTTGTTTGTATCTTCTACTTTTTGAGAGATAGTTCAAAATCACACATACTTTTACAGTTTACAAATCATAGAAAATGTATCTGATTTGTTTTCTGTTTTGTTGTATAACAGTTGTCATTTGATGGTGATGGAAAAAGAAATGAATTGGTATCAGCAACAACGTTTACATACATAAACAGTTGTCCACATAAGTGGCGATCTCTTAAAGAATCAAGGTTCCTCTCTCTTTCTCTCTACCCCTGCTAAAATTATATAGGGTTTGGGACATACATGGGTCATTCGACATTTATATGTTTCATGATACAATAAAGTTAATTTTGAGTTTAAGTTCTAGTCTCACTTCCCAAGTAAATTATTTGGCATTTATTTTTGGTCAAAAGAAATACTAAATTTAATAGTAGAAGTGTGCATTTGAGGGAATAATGACTATGTCCTGTGACTGAAATTTATAATATGCAGGTTTGAGAAAGTAGCGGAGCTGTCAGATATTTTCAACTTGAACATCGAAATTAAGACAGACACTCAATTGTTATCTCCAAAGATTGTTTATGGGGTCTATTTAGTCTTCAAACTCTGTGATTCAAGAAAATTTTCAACTAAACCGATGTATGTTAATCTAAAGTATAGGAAGGAGAGCGAAACTCTACAAGCATATTTTGCAACACAGAGAGACGAAAATTGGATGATGATTGAGTTGTACCGATTCTTGAATCAGAACGAAGATGCCGTTTTTAAGTTTCTACTAGAGAGCTTTTCATCGTATTATTGTGGAGATGGTGCGATTTATGTTGAAGGCATTGAATTTCGAGCCATTGACAAAGTAAGTTTGAAAATATCCCTTGGCTCGTTCCTCCTATCTTCTGTAAATATGGTTGTATAAAGGGGTTGGATGCATGGCAAAAAATAAGTTTAAAAAAAATCATGTTCTTTGTTGTATACCTTACATGATTTGCACACAGGTGAAACATGATGATATCGAATATTTGAAGGAAGTCCAACAAGTATTGAAATCAAACTTCAATGTGGATCAGGTGCAACAATTGCCAACTGAAGAAATATCTAAAATACACAACAATCATGATGAGTTGTTCTGGTTGGGCAAATTAAACGGAAAGAAACTTCTTGTGCTTTCAGCAAAGGCAGCTTTATCCCAATCTTCTAATGTAGATCTTTTTACTTCAAAACCATCAACTGAGTCCAGGTTTGCTTTTTATTTGAATTAATTTTGTTACAGTTTCCTTTAACCGCGAATCTTTTTCAAACTGTACATTCACGATGCACTCATATACTTATACAAATATTTGAACATTTCTCACAAAGAACTAGGTTTGATAATTCTAGGTCCTAATCTTCTTTATTGTATAGTAAAATATTGAAGATTCGTGAAGGCTGACAAAAGTTTCACTTCTTTGTGTCTTGAAATCTTACTATGTTTCTATGGTATGTAATCATGTTATATATAATACATACAGATTTCAAGAGGTGATTGAGCTTTTGCCACAACAAGTATTTTATATCAACTGCACTCTTAGAAGTCAAATGTTGTCACTGGATACAGAATACGTGTGTTACCTTGTGTTCAAGATTTCAGAAGAATATCAAGGGCTGCATAATCCGGTGAGAGTACGAGATTTACTCCGTGAAGAAAACGAAGAGGCAGAACTTTTTATTTATCTTATAACCCCAAGTCAGTTAAATATTCATGATTTTAGTGGGGTTCCAAAACAAAGGGAAGATGGATGGATGGAGATTCAACTGTGGAAATTTAACTCAACCCATGAACTCAAGGAGGACTCCCTTTCTATTAACATGAGATTTACAAGTCTCGAAGGGATGTTGTCTGGCCTCATTGTATGTGGCCTCGAGTTTCGGCCAATGTAAAAGAACTTTTCCTGTACTTATTACAATGTGTTTATATTTAGTATCAGTGAAAGGCTCTTAGAGTACATACCGAGTATTTTACAAGACCGCGCTTCACTACGGGTGAATGAAGCTTCCGCTTTTCGTCTATTGAGTTTTAAGACGTATGTAATCAAAAAATTACGTAAAAAGAATTGGTGTGTTTAGATCGAACTTACATTATAATTAGTTTCTACTTTTACTTCTACCTATTACATATGGACTTAGTTAATTTAAGATTATATATCAAAATAAAATAGTTAGTTAGAATTATTAAAAGCACTACATAACCAATCTTATAAAAAGGTGTTAAATTTCTATCATAATTTATACAAAACTAAAATACTAAAGATTAACAAAAGTTTATAAAAACGCTACTGTTTTCTCACTTAGTCACTTTTTTTAAAAAATTTAAAGTTATCAGTATTGTTGTATTTGATTAAGAAGATAACTAATTAATGGGAAGGCTTGATTTTGAAATTGAGTCTTCTGATTGGCCAATATAATGTTGGTAATTAGTGTTATCAACAATTTTAGGTGATTGTGTTTTACTTGAGACCAACGGGCCTTATACAAGTTTAGCTCAAGATCGATGAGTTAGGAGGTGAAGAGTGCACACTGGTTATAGTTAGCTTGATACCGCCACGACAAAGACGCGGGGGTCAAGGGGCATCACCCCTAAACAGTTTTTTTTTTCTAATCGTTGTTAACAGTTTTACCGCCAAAACCCAACAGCTGCGTCTTTTTACTAACCAACACAATGGTTGGAGATGGCAATTATGATCCAATTCACCAGACATGGATCGTTTTGGGTTAGTTTTGTTTCTTACCTTGTGACGTAAATTTTTTAAACTGTGTGACGAATGAATGTGGTAGATCGTACAGGTCATTATTGTATATTTAATTGAACCCGACCCAACCTAGTAATGACCCGTTTCTCAAAAGTAACCTGACTCGCCTTTTTTTCCACCTATAGCATCTCAAGAGAACTAGTTCTTGTCCCAAAACAACTCATTTAAAAACACTCAAAACTATTATAGTGTTTCTATCTGATACTGCAAACAAAATCAGTTGCATACTACCATTTTTGCTGCTGATTTAATGGTAGAATTATATATAGGTGCACCAATATGCTTTCTTTTGTTTTACATGTAAAGCTTACATGTGTGAGTGTACGTACGTATGTGCTCGTCAATAATCATAAAATTGCTAAGACAGAGAGGTTACTTGAAATCAAAATCATAAGCTTAAGCTGAGTATACTGCAAAATTACATATCTAAAAAAGATGTAAAAGGTTTATAACACAAAATAACGATGGTAATAATGTCTAGTAGGATTAGCTACCTAGGACCAACTTGGTTCAATCCAAGTATGAGGGTAGGTGTTATAACGACTTATTCTGCTAAAATGTTCTTCACTGCCCATGGGATCGAATGTGTCATACTTGCGTGTTTCGAGTGAATAGAAGACTATCCTCTTGTTCTTGGAATGCAATTCTGGAAAATAGATCTTGTTCTCCATATGTTGAGATTTGGCTTCAATGCAAAAACATGTTGTACTGCAAATATAAATCATGTTCCTTCCTAAACTATCTAACTTCTCCCATTCTTTTGTAGAATCGTTCATCTTGAATACCTCAACCGACTCTCCAGACAGCCCTACAATTACTAGTAAAAGATGTTGATTGCATTTAGTAAGGAAATGTTGCACCCTCGAAGTGCAACAACTTCTTGGGGTTTCGGCTATAACTGCCTCCCAATAGAAATCATATTCACCTAAATCCAAATCTTTGAACACATCAAGCTCTCCTTCATCAGACAAGGCATAAAGATCCCGACCATAAAATGTTGGAAAACAAAAGGTATATGAATAATGATAATGAAGGTCAATCCTACGTCAGGATGGCTCCCCGCCAACAAAGTGGATGTAAGCATAACTGTCTCCTTTTGGGAGTAAAACAGCCATACAATCAGGGGAAGTAGGTGGTGCTGAGAAACAAAAGCTTCCATCAATATAACCTAAATATGGAAGCTCGCGGATATCATTTGTAAAGGGGTTATAGAAAACCAGTGTCTTCCAGGAACCGAGGTAAAACAACAACCAACCAAACCTGGAATAGCATATTCTGTCAAGATAGATCGGTAAATCTATTTTGTTCATAAAGAACATGTAACCAGACATGGGATCAATAAAAGTGAATATGCCTTGTTCTTTGTCAACCTCCATGAGCCAGGAGGGTGAAAGTGACAATTTATCGCTCCATTCTATTGTAGGTGTAGAATGATAGCATGTAGATATGTTTCTGCTTCTATGATCGAATTAAACATGAGATAAGGTTCATGTTTGTAGTCGATGCATAGGTTGCATTTTCACAGGTTTCTAAGTGTTTCTGGATCGAAATTATGCACAAGATAAACAAGGGTAAAAGATATCACAACATAACAATGATTATGTTGTATATATTGTGATCATAACTGATAACTTTATATAGGAACAATGAAGAATGGGTTGAACCCTTTTGATTAAATCTGATATAGAAATACAGGAAAGGGTTGATTATTACAAACAGACATGTCCCTATTTATACTAAAAGAACAGGTATAATATGAAGGGTTATGATGGTTTAATGATACCAACAGTTGTGTCCTTTCAATCATAACTGTCAATAACTAACTGTATCTTAACTAACTTTCCTAACTGTCAAACGAAATTTGCAGCCCTATTCTAACATAACAAAGATTGATGGATTATGTTTTCCAACAGTAGGTGCTGCTAAATGACAATACTTGCATGTAGCACGAAAGTCCATGTATTCCAAACCAACACAATATTCGATGATCGTCTCCAAAATATGAAGCGGAAGATTGAGTAGGTGTGATTCGCTAAACTGGTCATCATCCGTTAATCTTCTTACCACCATTTTGCTGTCCCTGTCCTGTAGTTTTGGATAAGAATTATCACTCTCCAGCCTACACAGCAAAAGGTTCTTCTATAAGAAAATGTTTCCGCAGTTTTAATTATTGATATATAATAGACAAACACAAATTAAAGCAATACCTGCATTCCCACAATGACACATGGCTTGTTGGCAGAACTTGAGGATGCATCAAAGATATGGAGATTGTTTTATCTTTCACATGACAGGAGTGTATCATTTTTCCCGTTTCTGGGGAAAGTGCAGGGCTATAAAAGATTGAGTAATCATCATCAGGATCCGCGGAAATTGCAGGGCTATAAAAGACAGAGTAATCACGAGTAGGATCAACAAAAAAGCTAGCGTCTTTGAGGTCTAATATTTCTTCCCACATGGAACCAGTCATGCTCAAGTATTTGAGTTCTTCCTCTTGCATTACTTCACAAGTAATATTAGGCATGTCCCATTCTCTAAGGCATTGATATTCTTCCCACTTTATTCTAGTCATATCCAGTTTATGCAGAGACACAACAGCAAGTGTTTTCTTTGTTTTCTCGTTATACGCCATTACAATGCAAAATAGTATTGAGCCAGATCCTTTTAGAAAATAATTTTTCTTGTCGAAAGAAAATAAGTAATGACCGGTAGGACATGCCCCAAATAACATTAGTTCTATCTTAACTTCTCTATCCTTTGTGAACAAATAATCTTAATGTTACTTCTCCATAAAACTCGAAGGTCCAAAGTTGCTAAACAGAAAGATAGAAACCGAAAGTTAGTTATTTCGGTTGGTAGTTAAGTTAGTTATTTTAGAAAGTTAGTTAACACCCAAAGGGTTTTGTCGTTTGGTACATACCCATTCGACCACTATATATATATGAACATATGTAACGATTGAATGTTAGACGATTTAGTTATTCAGATTTACTTATTGCAATTTCATATATCGACTCACATATTTGGGACCAACATTTGGCATCAAGAGCCACGCTCGTTACAAACATCAAAACCAGAAAACTCTTAACGAGACACGAAGGAAACCAAAAGAAGAAAGAAATACGCTGAACCTTGTTTCAGAAAAGAAATACGCAACGTTCAAAAGAAAGGGACGCTGCCTGGATAACTAGGACGCAAGGAAAGTAGTGCACGACCGTACTTGTGTAGAAATTGCAAAAAAAGAAGGCGCCAAACGAAGTGGTGACTTATTGGTTTGTGTTGGTGTGATTCTGTACGCGGCAAGAACTAGAGCAACAAGAAAACTGTTGTTGCACAAACTTTTGTTGGCAACTAATATCACACAACAAAAAAAACCGGAGACCCACTGTTGTGTTACAACGCAACAGGTAGGAAAGAAAGGAGACCCATTGCTGTCATTTAACGCAGCAATTTGGAAGAGAAAGACGTCAAAAGGAAGACCCACTGTTGCTCTTAACGCAACACATTGGAAGAAGAAGAAAGTTGCTTGGGATAAAAAGGTATACCGAAAAACAGAAACAATCTAGGATTGTTTTGGAGAAGACACGCTAGCAATACAAGGGCAACAACAACAAAAACAATCTGATCAATTGTTTTGGAGGGAATACCGTGGGGTATTCTTGGAGATTTGTCGTGAGATATACGGTGTGGAACAAAGAAAACAAAGAAAGGAAGTATTGTGATACGCGGACAAGCAACAACGACAACAAGAAAACTAGCAACTCGCTACTTCTTGTTTGAAGGACATACTACCGTAGTAGTATTAGAGAAGAAAACAAACAATCCGTTTGTTTTGGATTAAATACCGAAGGGTATTTGGACACTTTGTGTTCACGTAGACTTGGAAATCAAGAAAAAACAACAAGCAACAAACTTTGTTGCTTTACCGAAAGCACTTGGTGATTTTTGGAAGAAAGCCGAGACCAAAAAAACAAGGGATCTAGGGCACGTTTGGTTTCAAGTCGACACAAAGAAAGGAAAAGGAACAACGTGGTGGAGTGTGGTTAATTTGAAAAGAGCAATTCGACAACATCAAAGAAGGGTACAACCGGAAGGTTCAATACACGAATTGTTTTGGTGAACAAGGGAAAGAAAAAGCGTGGTTGGTATAATAGTCAAGTACCGACACACAAAAGGGAATACGTTTGTGTTTAACACAACAACGAGGTCACAAAATTCAAACTTTGGACTTCAATTCATATTTATATAGTATAGATACTTATTTTATACTATTAGGAAATCCCGAGAACTTTATATTAATCCCGTACTATTAGGATTCCCGGATAACTATTTTTTTTGTTCCCATAGTAGGAGATATACCATACTAAGTTAGAAATTCCCATACGATTAGAAAGGTGAAGATTATAAACACTTTTAAGATGGCCGGTGACGATACAACTAACACATCGACAACACTGAAACCCGTAACACCAATTGCACAATACCAATGCCCTAAGTTGAAAAACTCAAACTACACGGTTTGGGCTATACAAATTAAAGTTATACTGGAAGCACATGGTTTATGGGAAACAATAGAACCTAAGGATAACACGCAAGTAGATGATAAGAAGGATAAGGCAACAACTGCCCTTCTATATCAAGCATTAACCGAAGATGTGATTTTACAAGTAGCAAGTTGTAAAACGGCAAAGGAATTATGGGAATCGTTAAAAAGGAGACACGTTGGTGAAGAAACAGTGCAACAAGCACGGTTACAATCATTGATGATTGGATTTCAGACCCTTCAAATGAAGGAAGATGACACGGTGGATGCATTTACGGACAAACTAAACGGCTACGCCACAAAGGCTAAAGAATTAGGAAAAACTTTGGATGAATCACTTTTACACTCTGTTCTTAAGTTTGGGTTGGGGAAGAAATGAAAGTAAAGTATGGTGAAGTAAAGAAAGTGAGTGGAGTGGAAGAATTTTGGTAAATTATAAGGTGTTCTTGAGTTTAATGGTGAAGTAAATGAAAGTAAAGTATGGTGAAGTAATGTACTATTATGCCCTTCTACACATAATAAATACAAATTAAATAAGGGGTATTTATGTCA
This sequence comes from Artemisia tridentata subsp. tridentata, assembly GCA_021014915.2. Classification (NCBI taxonomy): domain Eukaryota; kingdom Viridiplantae; phylum Streptophyta; class Magnoliopsida; order Asterales; family Asteraceae; genus Artemisia; species Artemisia tridentata. The sequence continues at coordinate 35,337,246 of CP139505.1, forward strand.
AATGCCTTTTGATTGATTGTTTACTTCCTTTGCAGCCCATTTATGGGAGGAAAGTATTGGTCAAAAAAAACAAAGGACTATCCTCCACTTTCCCTCCTTTCCCTTCACTTGCTTTCCTCTAAAAAACTCAAGAACATCACTTTTTTTGTGGTCCCTCCTTTCCCTTCACTTTCCTTCGAAATTCACTCTTGAGAACAGAGTGTTAGTACGAAAACTATTAGATTCCACACCAGATAGGTTCATTCAAATAGTAGCATCCATAGAACAGACAAATGATATCGATGACATTACTTTAGATGAGATCGCTGGAAAACTTAAGGCATTCGAGGAAAGGATAAAACTCCGAAAGGGAGGAAAAGTAGAAAGCCAGGATAACTTACTATTCGCACAAGGCGAACAATCTAGAAGTAGAAAACGATTTACCAAACATAGAGGTAGATCAAACTACTCACGAGGAAACTGGCAAAATAATAGAAACAGAGATAACTCGAATGGAGAAAACTCAACTCACAAAGATAAGACAAATAAAAGTAGACGTGAGTGGGATATAAGAAAAGTAAAATGCTTCAATTGCGGGAAACATGGACATATGAAGAAAGACTGCAGAAAGCCATCAACAACTCAGGAACAATCAAACCTTATCTTAGAAGACGATGAACCATCACTATTAATGACTACACACGAAACTGAACACGAAGAAGTTTTGTTGAATGAAGGACAAATACAACCCGAAAAGTATGCTACACCAGATGCTAGCATATGGTATCTAGATAATGGTGCAAGTAACCATATGACGAGAACCAAGAGTCATTTTAAGGATATTGACGAAAGCATCACTGGACGCGTTCGTTTTGGAGATGGATCGTATGTGGAGATAAAGGGTAGAGGTTCAATACTATTAGGATGTAGAAACCAACAACAAAAGATAGTTTCGAATGTTTACTACATACCAAACCTCAAGAGCAACATACTTAGTCTAGGACAACTTACAGAGATAGGTTGTAAGATCATCATGGATGGAAACACAAACTGACTTTGTATGACAAGAATAAGAAATTGATGATGAAAGTAGAAAGATCTAAGAATCGACTTTACAGTATAAGACTACAAATAGAAGCACGTATATGTCTCTTAGAAAACGTAGATAACCAAGCATGGTTATGGCACGCTAGATTAGGTCATCTGAACTTTGACGACATCAACAAGATGACAAGAAAGGTTCTAGTGGAAGGAATACCAAGAATAAATCATGCATGACAAATCTGTGATGCATGTTTATTAGGAAAACACAGTAGAACACCATTTCCAAATCAAGCTAAATTCAGATCAAAGAACCCGTTGGACTTAGTATATGGAGATCTTTGTGGTCCCATAAGTCCAGCCACACACTCTGGAAAGAAACTCATCTTCTTATTAGTAGATGACTGTACACGTTTTATGTGGGCCTACTTTCTAACATCGAAAGATCAGGCATTCAACACATTCAAGGAATTTAGACAGAAGATTGAAATGGAGTTGAGATTGAAATTAAAATGCTAAGAACAGATAGAGGAGGTGAATTTACATCTAATGAATTCACCAAATACTGTAAGGAGAATGGGATAGCAAGACAGTTGACAGCACCATATTCACCACAACAAAATGGAGTAGTGGAGAGAAGAAATAGGACAGTGTTATCAACTACGAGGAGTATGATGAAAGCAATGAAGTTACCTTTAACTTTTTGGGCGGAAGCAGTCAAACACGCCATTTACATACTCAACAGGGTACCTACAAAAGCCCTGGAAGATAAAACACCATATGAAGCACTCTACAACAGAAAACCGAATCTGAAATACCTAAGAATATTCGGATGCACAGCTTATGCCAAGATAACGATACCTCACTTAAAGAAGCTGGATGACAGAAGCATACCAATGATTTACTTAGGAGTAGAGGAAGGATCAAAAGCTTGTAGGTTATATGATCCAATAGGAAAGAAGAAACATGTTAGTAGGGATGTAAAGTTTATGGAAACGAAACCGTGGGATTGGGATAACAATGGAGAGGATACGAGTACACAAGACACTTTTTGGGCTAATTTTGTGATAAACGGAATTGACAATGAAAATCCTATACCAATCAATGATAATACGTATCAGGAACCGGATCCAATACCAGATCCAGACTCACCAATCACACCACCAACATACACTTACAACCCTAACTCAGAAGATGAAGAAGAAGCTACTTTTAGCTCATTAGGAAACTCAGATCAGAGATATGATCATAGACCGGTACGAGGTTTAAAAGATATAACGGAAATCTACCAAAATGCACGTGAAGTAGAAGCACCAAGCTTATTTTTCACAGAAGAAGAACCCCGTAATTACAAGGAAGCATCAACAGATAAGAAGTGGATTAAGGCCATGGAGATTGAATTAGATTCAATCAACAAGAATAACACATGGACTCTTACTACATTGCCAACGAATCAGAAGGTAATAGGACTCAAATGGGTTTATAAGACCAAAAGAGATGCACAAGGAAAGATCATCAAATATAAGGCAAGATTAGTAGCAAAAGGTTATGTACAAGAACAAGGAATAGACTTCGATGAAATATTTGCACCAGTTGCTAGGATAGAGACAGTTCGTTTGATATTAGCACTAGCAGCATATCATGGATGGCAAGTACACCACTTAGATGTAAAATCAGCATTTTTACATGGAGAATTGAAGGAAGAAGTCTATGTTATGTTGGTATAATTAGGGTTCCCAGATCAGGGTAAAGATAATCAATGTACCGGATATTCACTTGAAATCGTGTAATCACTTTCCAGTAGAAACTATTCGACCCTATGTCTGGGTTACACGAATATCTCTATGGGATAAGACCAAGTGATGTTCTTGTTTTAAGCACAAATCAAGAACCGAATTGCTTTCAAGTGTTTAGGTTTTTCTGTATGTGTTTCATGCCGATGTGATTATCTCTATTTATATTAGAGATATACTCAAAACCCTAGTCAAAGGAGTTATGAGAGAATATTGGCCAAATATTCTCCATATACATTCCTTAATTCTAGATACAGTGGTTTATCATGGTCTTAATTACGAATTTGAACCTTCCAAAAATAGAGCAAAGTTAGTTACAAATTCTATCCTGCGTTACCAGCAGCAGAATCTATGCCCAGTAGCACAATAAATTGCACTAGCAGTAGGATCTTATGCCTAGCAGTCCAGCATCAGTATCAATAACACTAGCAGCAGAATGTTCTGCATCAGCAGTATTATCAATAATACTAGCAGCAGAATGACAAACCACTTAATTGAGTCAGGGTAAACATTGACCTGATGGGTGTTGTAACCACTCGTAAAATTTCCTATTTACTTTACAAAATTATTATCCTTTTTCCACGGGTAATTTTTTTTTATCTCTCATCTTATGTGACGTAGATCACATCATTGATAAACGTGCTCCCACAGGACCTGCCTAACAAACCTAATATTTATTTCATAAACATAACAATATGAAAACATTACAAAATACCATTTACCATTTTACGATAAATCCTTAACGAATACATTCATTATTTGAATAGAGTTTCTAAGAAACCCTAAAATTTATCACAACACCAAATATGAGCAACTAAATCTCAAAACATAAAAGTACAACATATCTGAGTTAATATACAAGTTACTAAAGCACCAGAAACCCTAATTCCATTTCAGTTCCCGGTAAAACCCTAAATTCACATAACTTTGATTTTATGTATTCATTTCACAAACCCTAATTTATTTCTAGAATAATTTTACAAAATATAAAGTTTACAAGTTATTTAAGCTATAGTACAAGTCATTTATGCATAAAATCATTTATTTACAAAATATTTATTAAAATCTCATTTATACTATTTTTAAAGCATAATTTACAAACCCTACATGCATAACTTTTATAAATTATATTTTCTAAACTCCTTAAATATTTTTACAAGTCTCTAAAGCCAAAGTACAAGTATCTAATGCACAAAAACTATAAATTTCATTTAATTACTTTTTAACATAATAAACTTCAACAAATAATTTTTATAAATTATTAAATTGTTAAAACTATATTTTTCACACTTCCTAAATTATTGTACAACTAAATTAAGCCTAAAAGTGCAACTCACATAAGCACACTTATTCTTTTCCCATAAAATTCGAATTATACTTGTGTATATATATATCTTCACTAATTTTCTAAATAACAAAACACTTAAACTAAATTAGTTCTCATCTTTAAAACTTAGTTACAACTTATTAAAGCTTATTGTACCATCACCTAAAGCCTCACACGCCTCTCCTACAAAAACCTGGTTCGAACTAAACTAAATACCATAACTAAATTCTACTTACAATGAACCTAGCCAAGACACACTCCATGCCCTCTCCTATAAACCCCTCCACTTGTACACCTTCTTCTTCAAGAAAGAATTTCATTGGTAGCTTAAACCCTAGGATTAAAACCGGCCACATCACCCACCTTTCTCCCTCCTCCTCCTCCTATCCAAGTGGCACTCTTCACCCTTTCTGTCAGCCCTTGTATGCACACTTGGTCTCCTTATCACCTTCTTACTAAACCCTAATTTCTACTTCTATAAATAGCTACATACAACTCTCTTCATTTCACACCAAATCGAACCCAATACACTAGTACAAATACAAATCTTTTCTGTCCTAATCTCAGCACTAAAACACTCTCACAATAAAATTAGAAAGACCAGAAGAGAGGAGGAACACTGGGGAAAATCAGAATCGAACTCATCCAAGTCCTAAACCCTATTCGAACCCTAAACCTAAGTAAGTATTACTAATCCTTCTTATTTCAGTTTTATTTATGTTGTTATTCTTAAAAACACTAAAACATAACTTTCAAACATAAACATACTTAAAAACCTAAGTTTTGTTTTTATTTCCTCTTATCTGTTCGAACAGTAAACCCCAAACGCACCCTAGGTTTTCGAATTATTGTCTAGACAAATCAATAACGAGTAAAACATGTTGAAATTTATCAAACAATATTATAACATACATGAAAACCTTAGTCGAAAACCCTAAAACCACTAAAACCCTATCGGGTGTCTTAACTGTGTTTTTATCGAGTTCAAAACAGCCCCACAGCCCTACTTTGGCCCTATAAACCGACACCCAAATGACTTTAATAATTTCTGGTTTTCAGTATATATAAAGTTCACCCAACAAGTTAAATTTAGAAACTGGAATCACTAAAAATGATCAAGTATCCATTGAGATATCGAGATCCAAAATCTGCCATGTATCATTAACTAGAAATAAAGTTTTTTTTTCTTTTCAGTTATAACTTTTCTATAATAATCGACCAGGAGCCCAACTTGCGCCCTATTTTTCGAACCTCAAATGATCACTAAAAGTTCTACCCTTTTGGCATATTCAAGTTTAACCAGCAAACTTTATTTAGAAACGAAAATCATCGAAAAAGGTTAAGTTTTGAACAAAATATCGAGTCTTGAATTTGGCTTCATATCGCTAAACCAAACTTTTGATAACCAGTTATTTATTTTTCCATTTGAGTCGACCAACCTACCAAGTTCCAATCGAGCTTTCGACCCTTATTTGATCCCTATAAATTTTAAGTTTTTGGAATACTAGAGTTCATATAATGAACTTAATTTAGAAAGAAACTGTTTGAAAAACCATCGAGTGATTTAGAAAATATTCGAGTCCAAAGTTGGTCTATCGCTAGGTCTAGAACAAATTTTCAGTTTTGATTATTAAACCATGTTTCATCACTCGACTTTTGAACTATATTTCGAACACCAAACGAATTTTATAAATTATGATTTTTGACATGTCTAAAGTCGACCTAGGTGACTATTCATAGAAACTAAAAGCTCGTAAAATGATTCCGTTTTCATAAAGTTATTCGCGTCCAAAGCTCTAGCCAAATCCTATATTTCATATGTGATTTTTCTTTAAAGTTTTCAGGGTTAATTTTGTAAATAAATATAATCAAAGGTTATTTTTGGCAATATTAAATGAACAGGGTAGAAAATGTCATTTTTGAAACTTGAGGGTAGAAACTGTCATTTTCCAAAAGTCCAGGGTGTGAACTGTCAATTGACCAAACCTTAGGGATTAAAAACGTAACTTTTCCTAATCAACATTTTCATCCTTTCTATTTTGTTTTCCCAACTCAATATTAACATAATGTGTTTAAATAACTAACAAACCGAACCGAAACTTACAGATAAAAGATAAGATAAACTCTTACTTTTGAAACTACATATTGGTTCAATTAAAACATTTAACCATCACCCAAACAACAAAACAGAACGAAATGAAATAAACTATAATCATTAGAAATGATTACTAAATATTGGCATAACAACCCAGGTTCTTTGACCGGAGACGTTTATCAACTTTCTTTCATTTGTTTTCCATCCAGATTGTTAAGGTGAGTTCGTAACCCCTTCTTTCACTTGTTTTAAATTACTTTTGGGGGAGATACATGCTTAACTATTTCTATATACTCTAAACTTTTATATGGATTATTGTGAGTTCATAACCCCTACTTTTACATGTTTTGAATTATTTTTGGGGAGATACATGCTCATAACATTTATAAACATTGTTTGCATTTACGTGACTTATGAATCACTAATGGACTTTTTCCCGTATTAAACACAAGTATTATCCCAACGTTATTCTTATTTTATTGCCTTAAGCTAAGTTACCTTAAGCCAAAAAGACCTCCCATCATGGACCTCTAATCATCCGTAAACCAGGGTGAGCGCGAATATTGTGGATAGATCTATTGGGCTGACAACCCCTTTGTGTTACCGTAACGTAACCCAAAGCATTATATTTGAGATGAATAAAGAGATGTGGCTATCTCCTACCCGGGGGCAAAGTTACCTACATTTAATTATGGGGTAATTATTACATCATTAGTTCATGACTGTTGATGTTCGGTTAAGGCTTTGCGTGCCATGAGACTTAGTGCAATAAAATACATCTTTCCCTAATAATAATTGTGTGTGTGGCAATTATTACATTTAATCTTGTGTTTAAATGATTTCCAACTGAACTGAATAACGTATTTTTGAATAACTGAACAAACATATTTCTGAACCATTGAACAGCGTATTTTGACAACAGAAACTGGCTTATTTCTGAATAACTGGAACCATCATATTTCTGAATAAATGAAACCTTTTCATTTACGAAACTTTATGAATTCACTCAACCTTTGTGTTGACGTTTTAGCATGTATTCTCAGGTTATCGGAAGTATGGATTGGCACGGGATTGGCTATGGACTATGTTATCATTCAAACTAATAATATATTTTTATGAATGTATAATGAGAACCTCCTGCTGGGACCTGCATATTGTAACTCTGATATAAATGAATGATAACAATTTTATCTAAAACGTCTCATTTTCGAGTCGTTTTCTATTATCATGACTGTGAACTGTTTTGTAACTCCCCAACTTATATTTCCGCTGCGAATATCGAAAACGGGGGTGTTACAGGTGTACACTCCGTACCTCCAAGCCCATTACCAGGTGTGAATTAATCCCTCAAGTGCACTAAATTTTCCAACAATCCTCCCCAAATTTAGTTCACTTCCTTTGCATGAACATAAACATAAAACAAACATGTGCATAAATGAAAATATCTTGAAGATTGAGTTCTCATCTTAGTACATTACACGTTCAAATATTCGAGAATCAGGGTGTTCTAATAATTGAACCCTTCAACCCATTTGAATACTTGAAGATAAAATACACACAAGTTTCAAACACTTAAAAAGCTCCTGACACTATACAAGCCATGTGTCCATATCCAATTCATAAATGTTGTAAAAGCTAAAAGTCCAAAAGCTTCCTGAAGCGGCAAAACTTCAACATTTACATAGGTGGTTCCTCTTTATTCATGCTCCTGCTAAGCACTTTTTCAAAGAAAAATAACCATTAAGAAGTAAAGACTTCATCCTCCTTTTCCAGCAGGTTCTGAGCACAACCTTGGGATGTAAATAAAACATGTGCTCCAGTACACTAAATGTTCAGCTTTCCACATTGAACTCAGCTCCCAAGTTTCCTCAGGAGGGAGTTGGGTGTCTTAGCATTCAGTGACTAAGTTGGACTTCAAACCCATCCCTTTAGCAGACTTTAAAACCAAGTCTCTAGCCAAACCCTTCGTCAAGTGATCAGCTAAGTTTTGTTGAGATCTAACAAACTCTATAGATACCACCCCATTCATGATAAGCTCACGAATCATGCTATGCCTGATACCTAAGTGTCTAGACTTCCCATTGTACATTTGGCTATAAGCCTTTGCCAATGTAGCAGCACTATCACAACGGATAGAAATATGTGCTATAGGTTTAGGCCACAATGGAATCTCAAGAAGCAAGTTTTTCAACCATTCAGCTTCTTTACCAGCAGCAGCTAATGCCACAAATTCAGATTCCATAGTTGAACTGGTGATGCAAGTTTGCTTCTTGGATGCCCAAGAAATTGCACCTCCACCAAGTAGGAATACCCAGCCACTTGTAGAAGAATTGTCTTCAGTGTTACTGATCCAACTTGCATCTGTGTATCCTTCTACTACTGAAGGATAACCAGTATATGAGAGACTATAATCCATAGTTCTCTTCAAATACTTCAGTACCCTCTGAATTGCTTGCCAATGATGAGCACTAGGATTACTAGTATACCTGCTCAGTTTACCCACAGCAAAGGCAATATCAGGTCTTGTACAAGTCATGGCATACATTAGGCAGCCAATCACCCTAGAATACTCAAGTTGAGATACAGCCTTACCAGTATTAGGCAAGAGCTTCTCACTTGTATCCATAGGAGTACTCACTGGAGTACAATCAAAGTAATTAGATTTCCTCAACACCTTCTCAATGTAATGAGACTGAGAGATAGAAATTTTGTTACTTTCATGTTTAATCCTTATACCAAGGATAACATCAGCCTCCCCCATATCCTTCATGGAGAACCTTGATGCCAAAAATTCCTTTGTTAGGTCAACTTGATTTTGGTCAGTGCCAAAGATCAACATGTCATCAACATATAGGCAAATGATGACTCCTTTACCAGATTCATCAAATTTGCTATATACACATTTGTCAGACTGATTAAGTGAATAACCACTAGACAAAACCACTTCATCAAATTTTTGATGCCATTGCTTAGGTGCCTGCTTCAGTCCATATAAGGACTTAATCAGTTTACACACCTTGTTTTCATTGCCAGGCATGATGAAGCCTTGAGGTTGGTTCATATAAACCTCCTCATCCAATTCACCATTCAAGAAAGCTGTCTTCACATCCATCTGATGAATAATCAGATTGTGAATTGATGCCAAAGCAAACAACAATCTTATGGTACTGATACGAGCTACAGGGGCATAAGTATCAAAATAGTCTATCCCTGACTTTTGTTTAAAGCCTTGAATGACTAGTCTAGCCTTGAACTTTGCAACCAGGTGGTAGATCAGCCAACACCCAAGTGTTGTTGCCCATGATGGAATCCATCTCATCATTTATTGCTTCTTTCCAGAAAGCAACATCCTGGGACTTCATTGCTTCATCAAATGTTTTGGGATCATCCTCAACATTAAAGCAATAGGAGTGTTGGTCAGAGACCTCATCCCTTGTTCCTTCAATTAAGTATAATTGAAACTCAGGTCCAAATGACTTTGGAGTCCTGACCCTTTTGCTCCTTCTGAGCTCAGGTTCAGGTTGTTGAACCACAACCTCATCAGGGACCTCATCAGAGATCTCTGATACACCAACATCATTAGTTCCATTAGGAATCCTCTTACTTGGTCTAGGGACTGATGAGAATCTATTCTCATCAAATATTGCATCCCTTGATTCAATTATTGAGTTAATTGAAACAGATTCATTAGGTTCAATAACATAGAACCTATATGCCTTGGAATGCTCAGCATATCCAACAAAGATACATTCAATGCCTCTTTCACCTAAAGTCTTTAGCTTTGGATCAGGGAGTCTTACAACTGCCCTACAACCCCAAACCCTGAGATAATTCAAGTTGGGTTTCTTTTTAGTCCAGAGTTCATAAGGGGTTGTCTTGTTCCTTTTGTTGGGAACTCTATTTAATAAATAGCAAGCTGTTAACATAGCTTCACCCCAGAACCCTTGACTCAGCCTAGAATAGGACAACATGGAATTAACCATCTCCTTCAGCACCCTATTTTTCCTTTCAGAAATACCATTTTGCTGAGGAGTATAGGGAGCAGTCGTTTCATGGATTATACCAACAGACTGAAAATACAGAGTATCCATGTACTCACCTCCCCTATCAGTCCTTAATCTCTTGATCAGGGACTCTTGTTGCAATTCAACCTCTGTTTTAAATACTTTAAATTTATCTAATGCTTCATCCTTAGTATATAATAAATAAACATAACAAAACCTAGAAGCATCATCAATAAAAGTCACAAAGTATTTCTTATTCCCCAAAGAGGGAGTAGCATGCAAATCACATAAGTCACTGTGAACCAGTTCCAATACTTTAGTTTCACGTTTTACACTTTGAAATGGTTTCTTAGTTATCTTGTTCATCATACAAGTTTTACACCTTTCAGTGTCCATGTCAAATGCTGGGATTAACCCATCCTTAGACATATCTTGCATGCTTTTAAAGTGTACATGGCCAAGTCTAGCATGCCAAAGGGTTGAATCATTCAATTTAGATGTCGACATAAAAGCAGAATTAACCATATCATGAACAATGTTAAGTCTGAACATTTGATTACATATATAACCAAAACCAATAAACACACCATGTTTAGATAAAACAAACTTATCAGATTCAATCACTTGTTTATAACCACAATTATTCAAAACACTACTAGAAACCAAATTCTTTCTAATAACAGGAACATGTAAAACATTAAACAAAGAGACAATCTTTCCAGAACTAAACTTCAAATCCACACATCCTCTTCCATGCACCAGGGCTGTTGACTCATTTCCCATATGAAGAATAGAACCATCATTCATTGACTCGTAGGTCTTGAACCAACTTCTATCTTTACACACATGAGTTGTTGCTCCAGAGTCAAACCACCACGCAACATCATCATCCTGCACAAAGTACACATCAGATATATATGTAACATAATAAATCTCAAAAGATTTATCAAATATATTATGACCTTTTAGAGAATTGGTATTACCATTCCCTAATCCATTTGTGCCAAATCCATTAGCTTTATTGTCAATCTTAACACCTTTACAATCCTTCCTGAAGTGTCCAGATTTACCACACTTTCAACAAGTAGCTTTTGACTTCTTGTTAGGATCAGTTTTGGTGTTATCCTGATGCTTACGTTTGCCCTTGTTGTCATTGTTCCTGGAGGAGTTGTTATGCTCCACCAAATTGACAACTGATGGACCAGCAGCGTTGCTGCTCTTTGGCTTGTCACTTTCATGTGCTTTGAGTGATTCCTCAATGCGCAAATGACTACCCAACTCAACAAGAGTTAATTCCTCCTTCTTATGCTTTAACATATGCTTGAAATCTTTCCAAGAAGGAGGTAATTTATCGATGATACAAGAGACTGAAATAGCCTCATCCATGTTCATCTTGTGTTGTGTGAATTGATGAGTGTGTAAATACTCATCATTTTACACCCGATAAACACACAAAAATGACCAAAAACAATCAAATATATTGTAGATATCCTTGGTTTTGTGTTTTTATGTGTTTCAGGTACAAAGGATTGAAAACGGAGCGAAAACGGGTATTTTTGGATCGATTCGACAACAAGTGTGCATTTGATCAAGAAAAGTCAAAGTCAAAGTCAAGTCAACCCTCAAAATACCAAAACAACACGAATGGTCCTTGGAAATAATTCTCATTTGGCAACTTTAGTCCTTTGGTTTAATTTTGAAGAATGGCAGTTTGGACCCCTGAAGTTACAAGATTTTTACAACTTTGGTCCTTGTTATTTAATCCCATTTATCCTAACGAGTATACCCAATTCACTAAACCCTTTTATCCAATAAACCCAACCATCCCATAACCGAAACCCCAACCCTCATTTAACCCAACTCACCAGCCCATCACCACACAACCCAGCCCATCCTATCTAAAAACCCGACCCACCCACTAACTAATAATAATATATACGGGTTAAGGGTCAAACCCCCAAAACAAAAGTCAAAATCCCTAAAGCTACTTCACCTCCTTCTCTCCCCCGCTATTACCCACTGGGTATATCTCCTTCCCCCAACACCACCACTGTCACACACCACCACCACCTCAAAAGCACCCCCAAACACATTCCCCCATCCCACTACATCCCCCCTCCTCACAAACCCGTACCTACCACTGCCATGTCACCAATCCGTGTACCATTTGGGCGCCAAAAGTGAAATCGAGGGCTAAGATCACTTCTTTTTAATCCTACGGATGGGAAATGTTCCAAAGAAGCACACAAGATTTTCCCACTGACTTATCTCACAAAAGGAACACATCGTGAAGACTTTAGCTTTATTGTTTTTTTAGTATAAATAGATTAGGTCATTCTCAGTTGTGAGTAGGTTTATTTTAGCATTTTTTTTAAGGTATTGTAATTTTATTTCTTAAGTTGTAATTTACTCTTTATTTTAATCTCAATATCAGTTTCGTTTTTTTTACCTGCTTTTGTATCTGCGTATTGTTTTTTTATTCAGTGTTGTTATTTTTCTGCTTATGTTTGCTTATTTGGTTTTTTTTTCCTGCTTATCTGATCTTGAACATGCTAGCTGATAATTAGTTAGTGTAGTTAGTTATGCTTGAAATTTTTAGTTAATTTAGTCTTTCTATTGTCATGTAAAAAGAATCAGTGTTATGAAGGTGTGTTTGACTTTTTGAGTCAAACGGGTAATTTTGCTTATTACTGCTCTTGGTATTTTTTTTTGTTCTGCTTAGCATTAAAAGTTTGTTCGTAGTATTAAAGTTTGTTGAGTATTAAAATTGTTCTTGTTTGCCTGTTTCATATTATTAGCTGCTTAGCATTAAAAGTTTGTTGAGAAAAAAAAAATTTTGACAGTTAAACTCTTAGGGGGCGTTTGGTTCGCCGTAATCTGGCGTAATTGGATGTAATTGTAATTCAGATTACATTACGTAGGCTGTTTGGTTCGCAGAATGGAGGGAATTATAATTCAGATTACATTACGTAGGCTGTTTGGTTTGCGTTGTAATTGTAATTCAGACATTACAATTACATCAAAGGAGGGAATTCAGATTACATAGGATGTTGGATGGAAAGTTTTGAATTACGTTGTAAAATTTATAAAAATTCGAAAAAAATTATATAAATTCGAAAAAATTTATAAAAATTCAAAAAATTTATAAAAATTCGAAAAAATTTATAAAAATTCAAAAAATTTATAAAAATTCAAAAAATTTATAAAAATTTGAAAAAATTTATAAAAATTCAAAAAATTTATAAAAATTTGAAAATATTTATAAAAATTCATAAAATTTATAAAAATTCAAAAAATTTATAAAAATTCAAAAAATTTATAAAAATTTAAAAATTTAAAAATTCAAAAAATTTAAAAAATTAAAAAATTTATAAAATTCGAAAAATTTATAAAATTTTATAAAAAAATTTTATAAAAAATTTATAAAATTCGAAAAATTTTATAAAAAATTTATAAAATTTAAAAATTTTATAAAAAATTTATAAAAATTTAAAAATTTAAAAATTCAAAAAATTTAAAAATTTAAAAATTTTACAAAAAATTTTATAAAAATTCAAATTTTTAAATTTTTATAAAATTTTATAAATTTTTCGAATTTTATAATTTTTTTATAAAATTTTTAAATTTTTAAATTTTTATAAATTTTTGGAATTTTTTTAAATTTTTTCTAATTTTTATAAATTTTTTGAATTTTATAAATTTTTTCGAATTTATATAAATTTTTCGAATTTTTATAAATTTTTTCGAATTTTTATAAATTTTTTGAAATTTTATAAATTTTTCGAATTACAATTACGTTGAGATCCAACCAAACACATTGACAGAAAACATCAATTACAATTCATACACATTACAATTACAACACATTACAACTCTTTGAATTATAATTCATTCAAATTACAATTCCTTTGACAGATTACAATTCCTTTCAAAACATACTGCGAACCAAACGCACCCTTAGATTTGGTTGTTAAAGTTTTAGTGGAATCTAGTTTAAGGTTTGAGCAAAAGGTTTTAAGAAAGTCAAAGAAAAAAAAATATATTGCAAAAACTGATCTCTGGGGTTCGAACCCAGGTCAGTCCATAGCACACACCATCTGCTATTTGAATTGTTTTAGTTATTTCTTTTTATTTGATCCAACTGAATAAGCTGATTCTTGTTTTGTGTTTGAGTTTTAAAACATTTTTAGTTTAAAAACCTGTTAGTGATCACTTGTTAAGCAATGTTTAAAAAGGAAATCAAGAAAAAAAATTAAAAACAAAAACTGCCATTCCTGGGGTTCGAACCCAGGACAGCAGACACACAAACAAGCAACCTTACCACTGCACCCTTAGCCTCTTTTAGTTAAACCTTACAAAAAAATTTAACTAAAACCTTTCTGTTTTTTTTTTTTTTTTTTAGCTTATAAGAACTGTTGGCTTATTTTCAGCTTATTTAAAAAAAAAGCATTTTCACTTTTTATATTTTTCATAGCTCAAGTTTAGTATAAAGTATTTTAGTAAAAATTTTCAGAATTTTCCTTTTCCATTTAGTATTTTTAATCAATTATTTTCTTTTAAATAGTTTTTAATTTATAAAAAATTATTAAAAAGTCAAAAAAAAATATTTTTCTTTTTTCCAAAATTTTCTTTTTATATTTAAGTCGTAGGAAAATTAATTCGGTACTCGTAGGGCTAATATTTTTAGAGTTCACTTTTATTTTTGCGCGTTAACGTTAATTTTAATTAAAACGTGCGTTTTTAGTTTTAAATACCTTTTGCGTTTCATTGCTTTGTGTAATATTACCACAACACCAAATAATCTCCAAATCAAATCATCAAGCATTTTAATTCCGAACCTAAAACGAAATCCTCGATTCACACCTCGCTGGGACACGACCCGGGTGATCACTTGCCCGGTATCACACACATCACATTCACGGGTTTTGCAAGTTTGACTTTTCCTAAGGTTTGACTTGTCATTTCCCAAAGTATCACGTGTGCACGATACTATATTTATTTATATATACTCACACACGGATCAAATTTTGGCGCCGCTGCCGGGGAGGTTGTGTTGCGACAATATTGTTTAAGGTTTAAACGATTAGTGACTTGAGATCCTTCTTCACGAAGTTATCACTTCCAAAAAAATTATAAAACACAAAAATATTTTTCTTTTCTTTTGTATATATATTATCATATAAAAGCAAAAAAACACACAAAGATTTTCCGTTTTTCTTGTTAAATTAATAAAACAATAAAAAATTACCGTCGAAAACCAAGACAGAATACTACCTAACTGGGGGTATGACCATTAATAAGTTCCCAAACTAAAGATTAAAACTTGTCTTTGCGTCGCTTGCGAATTCGGCTCACCTTTGATTGATAAACAACCTATACAAGTGGTTTAAGGTAGGTCTTGACATTAAATTGCAGACCGAAGAGAGATCCATTCTTCTCTCCCGCCACTCTGCGCGTTTATCTTTCAAAGAGCTACCGTACGCTTGTTTGATTTAAGGTTTAAGTTCACTTGTGTTTTGCCTCGGTCTTGTTTTAATTGAAATTGTTTTTGTTAGTGCATGCGCACTCGTTCTTCTCCGTCAACAAGTCCTTTACGTGAACTCGTGCATACCTCGAGAAGACGTAATCGAAGACGTAATCGTAGGCATTCCGCCTCAATAGCCGAACCCGAGATTCGTGCTATTCCCGTTCCTCCCATTGTCACAATGGCGGAGGAACGTACCATGTGTGAGCTTCTCCAAGCACCCACCGAGGGTTACGGAGATGCTATTGTTGTTCTGGCAATCGTTGCCGATAGCTTTGAGCTTAAGACCGGGTTGCTATCCTTAGTAACTTCGAGTCAATATTTCGGATTTGAGAGGGACGATCCTCATTCCCACATTCGATGGTTTAACAAGATCACCTCTACCATCAAATACCGAAATGTACCACAAGATGCAATCAAATTGCTTCTTTTTCCTTTCTCTCTCGAGGGGTCGGCCCGAACTTGGCTAGAAAAACAACCCCCTCGTTCTATTTTAACATGGGAAGATTTGGTGTCGAAATTTGTGAATGAATTCTTTCCTCCATCAAAAACCACAAGCCTTAAAAATGAAATCACCAAATTCACTCAAAAATTTGATGAATCCTTTAGTGAAGCGTGGGACCGTTTTAAAGAATTACTTCGCAAATGTCCTCACCATGGTTTCTCCGAGTTGCATCAACTCGATACTTTCTACAATGGATTGAACCATTCCGATCAAGACTCTCTTAATGCCGCCGCCGGTGGTAATCTCTTGTATCGGACTACGAAAGATGCTTTAGCCATCATTGAGAACAAGTCTAAGGTTCGCACTACACGAAGCAAGCCGGTTGTTTCCCAAGTGAGTGCTACCCATTCTACCTCATCTCCCGTGAGTACTTCTAGCACCGATGCTAAGATTGACAAACTCACGGAGGCTATTCAAGCTTTGGTTCTTTCCGAACAAAATAAACTTTCTTCCCCACAAACTTCTTCACCCAATCAAGTCAAAGCGGTGGAAGAAACTTGTGTCACTTGTGGTGGTCCTCATGCATACTACAATTGTACTGCCACCGATGGTAGTCGATGTGAATTTAATCCGGTAGTCGGGTCTCTCAATCAAGGAGGTAATCAATACCGTCCTCAAGTTGACCCAAACTATCGTGCTAACAATCAAAATGGACCACCCGGATTTTCTCAACCCAACAATCCAAATAGATTCAATCAAAACCAACCGAGAGGGCAAAATGTTCAAAATCAATTTCAAGCCCCGATCAATCAATACCCAACCCAAGGGGGTAATTTCAATCAAGGCTTTCAAGCTTCTCATTACCAAGCCCCCGTTGGTTCCTCAAATGAACTTGCTAACTACATCAAGTTAAATGAGGCCAACATGAGGTCAATGCAAAATCAAATCACCACTTTGAAAAATGATTTTCAAACCTCAATGTCAAAACAGGGTCAAGAGCTTAAAAGTGAGCTTAGAAATACAAACTACAAAATTGATCAATCTCAAAGCAAAATTGAGAACATGTTTGCCAGTCTCATGAGTTCGATGAATCAAGGTTCAACTTCGGGAACTCTTTCGGGAAATACCATTCCTAACCCGAAGGGTGAATTAAAAGCTGTCGCCACTCGAAGTGGTAAAACACATAATGGACCCTCGACTCCTATGCCCCCTCCACCGGGGGAGGTGAATCGGGATACCAAGGTGACAACGGACAAGGTGCATTTTTCAAGCCCACAAAGTACCGCACACGTCCAACCTTCGGTGGTCCAAACTCCAATTCCGGAACCCGATGTTCCGAAGACAAATTCTAAGCCTTCAATTCCATATCCTTCGAGGCTTAATGATCAAAAGCTTAAAGAGAAAAACAATGCACAAATGGAAAAGTTCTTCCAAATCTTCAATGAGATGCACTTCGACATAAGCTTTGCTGATGCTCTCGTTCTCATGCCAAAGTTTTCAACTACACTCAAAGGGTTGCTAAGCAACAAGGATAAGTTAGTCGAGATGGCAAAAACCCCATTAAACGAGCAATGCTCGGCAGTCATCCTCAAAAAGCTTCCCGAAAAGCTTGGAGACCCCGGCAAGTTCTTAATCCCGTGTGATTTCTTGGGGATGGTGAAATGCTCCGCTTTGGCCGATCTTGGCGCAAGTATTAACCTCATGCCGCTCTCGATATGGGAAAAACTATCTCTTCCAAAGCTTACACCTACGTGCATGACACTCGAGCTAGCGGATCGTACCACTACTTATCCGCTTGGAATAGCCGAGGATGTTGTGGTGAAAGTAGGAAAGTTCCACTTTCCTACTGATTTTGTTGTAGTGGATTTTGATGCCGATCCACGAGTTCCACTCATTTTGGGTAGAGCTTTTTTGAGAACAAGTCGTGCTCTCATTGATGTGTACGCTGAGGAGTTAACCATTCGTGTTGAAAATGAAAAGATCACATTCAACATTAATCAGGGGTCTAAATGCAACGTTGCTACTATTGATAAAAAATCTGAAAAAATTGATTCGAAACTTTCAAGATTTACGGTCAAAAGTGTTTCACAAAAACGTGCTAAGCTCAAAGCAACGAACATAGCCCCTGGTTCAAGTGAATGGTTCAAAAGTTGTAATGCGGAAGTTAAGAGTGTTTTTTATTACGATGAACACGAATCGGAGGATACAACGGAAGTGGTAAAAACTGCTAGCTCTAAGAGCACACCACTTGCCCCACCTTCAGAATCGGTTTGTCGTATTGATATTGCCAAAAATCCCACTCTTACTTCCGCATCACTCATTTCCGACTCTTCCTATACTTCTCCTCCATTTGAGGAAAGTGATATTTCTAAGGAAGAGTTCGAGGTCTTCTTGTTTGATGCTCAAATTGTTGAGCCCGATGTTGATCCGAGGGAGATGGCCCGATTTTAGAAAAGATGATTTTTGATGAACCATTGTTTGCTCTCCCCCCAAAGGATGATGTTGTTGTGGAAAAGCCGTCTTATCCTTCCGAGCTCGAGCTCGAGGATGCTTTTCCCGAATTTGAGAGTTTTGTGTTTAATGATCAAGAGGAGAGAAGTGGCAGTCCCACTCCTCATCCGGATTATTCACTCTCGGCTTATGAAGCCTTTCGTTTTGATATCGATCATTTGGAAGAGACGGGAAGTGTAAATACCACTTCCCATTCTTATATGTCTCTTCCCGAGTATGATGTATTTCATTTTGATGAAAATGATCGATATCATGAGGAGTTCTCGATTGAACTCCCTCATGAGATATCTCCTCCTGAATATGATCATTTTTGTTTTGATCTGGAGGACGAGTTAAGTGTGGGGGGAGGTGTGTTGAAAGATTTACTTCTTGAAGATTGTATCCCAACCCTCCCTCCCGTTGAAGCCGATGATGCTTCTGATGATGAAGAGTTTTACATGATAATAATAAAAATCTTGCTTCTCTTCATCACATATGGTGTGATTGCTCTTTCCCTTTTCTCCTACGGGAATGAGGACACCATATTTAACCCCGGTATCTCCCCTAATAGTTTCTTCTATTGAAATACCGTGGGTTGTATCTCATCGGAGTGGAACTTTCTCATGTTCAAGTGTTTATCCAAACAATTTGAATGAAAGTCCGATTGAGATTGGTTTTCCACTTGCTTCCCCATGAACAAATGAATTCGGGGTCGAGTCAAGCTAGTGACTCGGTTAACAAAAACATTAGCATTGCATGGGTGACAACCCATGTTTCTGACTTCTCTCTATTTTCTAACAACTAAGTGTGGGGGAATTCCTCTGCTGTGCTTTCTTTGTGTGTTGTTTGCTCTTGTTGCAGATTTCCCAAAGATCGTGATGATTGATGCGCCTGTTTTCAATCCAGCCGCCCAATATCCGATCTTCTTGCTAACGTTTATATAGGGATATCTTTTCAACCTTTCTGTGAAAAATGGAGATTTCTGTTCCACACTTGGCTAGTGGTATTACCTTTTTACGTTTTAAGCATCGGCATAATAGCCGGTACTTTGAATATTGAGGGAAATATTCAATTCTAAGTGTGGGGGGGAATTCTCGCGAATTTTGTCACTTAAGTACCTTCTAGTCCCTAGTACCCCGTTTTTGACCAAAATTTTAAAAAATTTTTGTCACAAAAAAAAAAAAAAAAAAAAAAAAAAAAAAAAAAAAAAAAAAAAGTCATCAATAAAAGTGTGTTTAGTCTTGATTAGGTTAGAACAAAGGGAATCCTGACTCTGCTAGAGTGTTGATCTAGCTGCTTCCTTAACGTTTAGACTAAGGTTTTACGATGTGTGCAAATGAAAATGCTAAGCGTAGAATAGTTGGTTTTCTTTAGAGCTTATAAAAGTAATCTATGGCTTTTTCTCCCATAAGCTAACTAATCTGACTTAATAAGTGCTTATTTTTCAAACTTTTGAACACACAAAATCATTTTTTCATACGATTTTGAAAAAGACTAGTTCAAAGATTTATTTAAACTTCGGAACAAGCATATGTCAGAATAATGCAAAATGAAAGTGAGACGTTGCTTGAAAGTTGCAAAAAGTTAAGTAATAAATGTAGGTGCTAAAAAATAAGCTAAGGTTCAAGATCGGCCCTTGGATCCTCATTTCAGGAATGTCTAGAGTCTTGGAATTCTCCGTTGTAACGGCCCTTGGATCCTTACTTCCGAAAGGCGGTTAGGTCTTGGCTACCCTCTTACACCGGCCCTTGGACCTCTAATTCAGGAATGTGTGAGGTCTTGGATCCCGTGAAACTCCGTTAGTTTATTTGCACAAGTATTAAAAAAAATAAAAAAAAAATAAAAAATAAAATAAAATGAAAAATGATGAAAATAAATAAATAAAAAGGAAATAAAATGGAATGATATTGCAAAATGCAATATATTTTGAAGCTTGCTTGTTGTGAATTTTAAATCTATCTTTCAACTAGTATTAGTCAAAATTTTATAAAAACGTCGATTTTTTGTGATCAAAATTTTGAAAATCAAGCACATTCGCCTAACTTAAATAAATTGCGGGAGGAAAAGTTAAGTTTCGGCTTACATAGATTATTGGTATAAGTAGCGTTAGCATCTTACAAAAACATTTGCACATTGAGTTTGAGCTTAGTTGGGAGTATAAAAAGAGGATGACGATATCAATTCCCTGGAGACACCCATTTTGTGTGAATCCCGTTCCATGATACCATTTTTGAAAATCAAGCATGTTATTTATTTATGTTCTAGTTTAAATTTCTCACATCAAATAAAAAGTCGAAACGGGGTATACTTGGTATTCTTTTGATCCTTTCATTA
The DNA here is from genome assembly GCA_021014915.2 of Artemisia tridentata subsp. tridentata. Lineage (NCBI taxonomy): Eukaryota > Viridiplantae > Streptophyta > Magnoliopsida > Asterales > Asteraceae > Artemisia > Artemisia tridentata. The sequence continues at coordinate 35,358,278 of CP139505.1, forward strand.
CTTCACATGATTGGATTGCTAGGGACTAGCAATAGCTTAGTGTGGGGGATTTGATGAGTGTGTAAATACTCATCATTTTACACCCGATAAAGACACAAAAATGACCAAAAACAATCAAATATATTGTAGATATCCTTGGTTTTGTGTTTTTATGTGTTTCAGGTACAAAGGATTGAAAACGGAGCGAAAACGGGTATTTTTGGATCGATTCGACAACAAGTGTGCATTTGATCAAGAAAAGTCAAAGTCAAAGTCAAGTCAACCCTCAAAATACCAAAACAACACGAATGGTCCTTGGAAATAATTCTCATTTGGCAACTTTAGTCCTTTGGTTTAATTTTGAAGAATGGCAGTTTGGACCCCTGAAGTTACAAGATTTTTACAACTTTGGTCCTTGTTATTTAATCCCATTTATCCTAACGAGTATACCCAATTCACTAAACCCTTTTATCCAATAAACCCAACCATCCCATAACCGAAACCCCAACCCTCATTTAACCCAACTCACCAGCCCATCACCACACAACCCAGCCCATCCTATCTAAAAACCCGACCCACCCACTAACTAATAATAATATATACGGGTTAAGGGTCAAACCCCCAAAACAAAAGTCAAAATCCCTAAAGCTACTTCACCTCCTTCTCTCCCCCGCTATTACCCACTGGGTAATCTCCTTCCCCCAACACCACCACTGTCACACACCACCACCACCTCAAAAGCACCCCCAAACACATTTCCCCATCCCACTACATCCCCCCTCCTCACAAACCCGTACCTACCACTGCCATGTCACCAATCCGTGTACCATTTGGGCGCCAAAAGTGAAATTGAGGGCTAAGATCACTTCTTTTTAATCCTACGGATGGGAAATGTTCCAAAGAAGCACACAAGATTTTCCCACTGACTTATCTCACAAAAGAAACACATCGTGAAGACTTTAGCTTTATTTTTTTTTAGTATAAATAGATTAGGTCATTCTCAGTTGTAATTTTATTTTAGCATCTGCGTATTGTTTTTTTATTTTAGCATTTTTTTAAGGTATTGTAATTTTATTTCTTAAGTTGTAATTTACTCTTTATTTTAATCTCAATATCAGTTTCGTTTTTTTTTACCTGCTTTTGTATCTGCGTATTGTTTTTTTATTCAGTGTTGTTATTTTTCTGCTTATGTTTGCTTATTTGGTTTTTTTTTTCCTGCTTATCTGATCTTGAACATGCTAGCTGATAATTAGTTAGTGTAGTTAGTTATGCTTGAAATTTTTAGTTAATTTAGTCTTTCTATTGTCATGTAAAAAGAATCAGTGTTATGAAGGTGTGTTTGACTTTTTGAGTCAAACGGGTAATTTTGCTTATTACTGCTCTTGGTATTTTTTTTTGTTCTGCTTAGCATTAAAAGTTTGTTCGTAGTATTAAAGTTTGTTGAGTATTAAAATTGTTCTTGTTTGCCTGTTTCATATTATTAGCTGCTTAGCATTAAAAGTTTGTTGAGAAAAAAAAAATTTTGACAGTTAAACTCTTAGATTTGGTTGTTAAAGTTTTAGTGGAATCTAGTTTAAGGTTTGAGCAAAAGGTTTTAAGAAAGTCAAAGAAAAAAAAATATATTGCAAAAACTGATCTCTGGGGTTCGAACCCAGGTCAGTCCATAGCACACACCATCTGCTATTTGAATTGTTTTAGTTATTTCTTTTTATTTGATCCAACTGAATAAGCTGATTCTTGTTTTGTGTTTGAGTTTTAAAAACATTTTTAGTTTAAAAACCTGTTAGTGATCACTTGTTAAGCAATGTTTAAAAAGGAAATCAAGAAAAAAAATTAAAAACAAAAACTGCCATTCCTGGGGTTCGAACCCAGGACAGCAGACACACAAACAAGCAACCTTACCACTGCACCCTTAGCCTCTTTTAGTTAAACCTTACAAAAAAATTTAACTAAAACCTTTCTGTTTTTTTTTTTTTTTCTTTTTAGCTTATAAGAACTGTTGGCTTATTTTCAGCTTATTTAAAAAAAAAGCATTTTCACTTTTTATATTTTTCATAGCTCAAGTTTAGTATAAAGTATTTTAGTAAAAATTTTCAGAATTTTCCTTTTCCATTTAGTATTTTTAATCAATTATTTTCTTTTAAATAGTTTTTAATTTATAAAAAATTATTAAAAAGTCAAAAAAAAATATTTTTTTTTTTCCAAAATTTTCTTTTTATATTTAAGTCGTAGGAAAATTAATTCGGTACTCGTAGGGCTAATATTTTTAGAGTTCACTTTTATTTTTGCGCGTTAACGTTAATTTTAATTAAAACGTGCGTTTTTAGTTTTAAATACCTTTTTCGTTTCATTGCTTTGTGTAATATTACCACAACACCAAATAATCTCCAAATCAAATCATCAAGCATTTTAATTCCGAACCTAAAACGAAATCCTCGATTCACACCTCGCTGGGACACGACCCGGGTGATCACTTGCCCGGTATCACACACATCACATTCAAGGGTTTTGCAAGTTTTACTTTTCCTAAGGTTTGACTTGTCATTTCCCAAAGTATCACGTGTGCACGATACTATAATTATTTATATATACTCACACACGGATCATGAATCGACCAAGTATACTAAGAAGTTCATTGTATTGTTCCATGACAGGTCTAGAATCGACCATTTTGTAATTGTTAAAATTACTTACAAGGAACTTCTTACTTGATGCATCCTCAGCCATATATTTGGCTTCCAAGGAATCCCATAGTTCTTGAGAAGATTCAACATTTTGATAAAGATCAAATAAAGAATCAGACATACCATTGAGGATTAACCCTCTGCAAACATAGTCATCATTCTCCCATTTGCTCCTGTTCCTTATCTGTTCCATAGTAGCATCATCCCCATGATCTTCAGGAATGGATGTGGTCAGCACATACACCACATTCATGCTTGACAACAAGAAGTGCATCTTCTTTTGCCACCTTCTGAAATCGACACCTTCAAACTTTTCCAGTTTGGAAAAGTTAGCAGCCATATGCCTCATCGCAGCAGCCATTGATTATCACTAAAATAGTTTCTATTGATTGTTGGTATAATTAGGGTTCCCAGATCAGGGTAAAGATAATCAATGTACCGGATATTCACTTGAAATCGTGTAATCACTTTCCAATAGAAACTATTCGACCCTATGCCTGGGTTACACGAATATCTCTATGGGATAAGACCAAGTGATGTTCTTGTTTTAGGCACAAATCAAGAACCGAATTGCTTTCAAGTGTTTAGGTTTTTCTGTATGTCTTTCATGCCGATGTGATTATCTCTATTTATATTAGAGATATACTCAAAACCCTAGTCAAAGGATTTATGAGAGAATATTGGCCAAATATTCTCCATATACATTCCTTAATTCTAGATACAGTGGTTTATCATGGTCTTAATTACGAATTTGAACCTTCCCAAAATAGAGCAAAGTTAGTTACAAATTCTATCATGCGTTACCAGCAGCAGAATCTATGCCCAGCAGCACAATAAATTGCACTAGCAGTAGAATCTTATGCCTAGCAGTCCAGCAGCATTATTATTGTACTAGCAGCAGTATCAATAACACTAGCAGCAGAATGTTCTGCATCAGCAGTATTATCAATAATACTAGCAGCAGAATGACAAACCACTTAATTGAGTCAGGGTAAACATTGACCTGATGGGTGTACACTCCGTACCTCCAAGCCCATTACCAGGTGTGAATTAATCCCTCAAGTGCACTAAATTTTCTAACATGTTACACAACCTGAAGGTTTCATTCAACAAGGAAACTCAGGAAAAGTCTACAAGCTAACTAAAGCTTTGTATGGCTTAAGACAAGCACCAAGAGCTTGGAATGCGAAACTTTATCAAACCTTGAAATCATTAGACTTTAAGAAATGTAATCTCGAACAAGCAGTTTATACGAAGAGAAGCAAGACTTCTACACTCATAGTTGGAGTATATGTAGATGATTTGATAATCATGGGCACTCCAAAGAAGGAAATAGACTTGTTCAAATCCCAAATGAAAGAAAAATTTGAAATGAGCGACTTAGGGTTGCTGTTGGGTCCGTCAGTACCCAAGAGTCCTTAAAACAGGATTTGGACACAAATTAACTAAGTGTTATTTAAACCGAGAACAATTTAAGTCACTGAGGGAACAGTTACTCAGTGAGTCATCTTCAGGATGCTTAAGGCGAATTCAATTAAAAGGATTCACTACTCAGGAAGGCGGTACTCCCTGAGTAGGACTTAAGCCAAAGAAGAAGATGATGGTTCAGTGAGTGTTGGACAAGAACTCACTGAACCCCAGTCTCCTCAACGACAATAGTGATTAATAAATGAAGGCGTGTACTGAAGATCCTATAAGCCTGAGAAGAGGGCGGAAATATCTGGGAAGAGTTTAAGATAAGATCATATCTTATCTTGTCAGGAAGAAACCTTCCCTAAGATAGCTAACAGTCGTAGAGTGTCAGACCAACCACTCCTAAAGACTTTTAGCCCATTCCTATTGGTTCTTGGAAATGACAATTACTGTTGTAATTGTCAGACATGCTTGCTTCAACAACTTGTATTATTTTAATCACTTTTATTCATTATACTTGTGTATAAATAGGTTCAGAAGGAGAGAAGTTGAGTGTGTTTTGTACATTGAAAGCTTAGACTTTTACAAAGCAACTTCTCTCCTACAAAGAGTAACCAGTCCCTGAGATAGCTCAGTGAGGCATATTGTTACCACTCAAAGCAAAGCTTGAGTTTAGATAGGAGACACCACCATACCTTGTCTGTTCAATCCCAAGTGTTTGTTCCGCAAAACACTTGGGTAATAGATTCTTTGATTCATTTCTAATAAGAATTTAAACGTTGAAAATACTTGTGTGTTTTTTATTTACGTTTTATTAACTGTTAGAATTAATCAATACATTGTATTAGTCATAAACACAAATAGATTAACTTTCTAGTTAATTCTAAGAGTGTTAAGGGAACAACAAGTGGTATCAGAGCCTCTGGTTTATAAAATCTTTCAAAACTAACCAAGAGTGCTCAAGGTTTTTAAAAACCAAGATCCTACTATGGCTGATATTAATGTACCCCAGCTGGTCGATAAAAAGGGTGGCAGCTATTCTGCTGTTGCACCCAGACTAGAAGCTGGAAAATTTAGCAAATGGAAAAAAGTGTGATTTGCTATTTAACTGGTATGGAACCTTACTACATCACATGTATCAGGGATGGCCCATTTGTCCCTAAGACTGCTGAAGGGCTAAACAAGCCTGAGGCCCAATGGACCATTGATGAGAAGAGGGTGGTCAATCAAGACCAACGCCTTAAAAGCATCCTTATATCTTGTCTTCCTGACGATATAATGGAATCAGTCATCAACTGTTTAATAGCCAAGCAAACTTGGGATGACTTGGTTAATAGCTTTGAGGGTCCCTCAGATACCAAGGAAAACAGGGTCATGGACCTGAAACTTGAGTATAATACTTTCAGGGCAAAAGACTCTGAAAGTCTCTCTCAGACTTATACCAGATACAAGACTTTGATAAACGAACTATCAAATGACGGTGTAGTATTATCTAAGCATGAGACAAATGTTAGCTTTGTCAACAGTCTCCCTGAGAAGTGGCTAAACTTCTCACAAGGCCTGAGGAATGCTAATCACATTCAGACCCTTGAGCTCCCTGAAATCTATGGGAAATTTGTCTATGAGGACAATTAATCTCAAGGAGATACCCTGACTCAAAAGCTCTTGAGTCCAAAAAGGCCTTAACCTCCACACCCATTTCAACTGCTTTCTATACTAATGGTGTTGTGCAGGATTTCCAAGAAGATTCTGAGGATGAAATTTATGAAAGGACTAGTGATGAGTACCTAAAAGACTTAAACTTGGATTTCCAAGAGAGGGCACTCCTTGCTAGTTCAAAACGTTTCATCAAAAGAAACCAGTCCAACTTTTCAAAGGGAAAAGCAAATGAAACCACTGAATGTTTTAATTGTGGTAAAAAAAGGGTCATTTTTCTAGGGACTGTTATTCTAAAACCACCTCAGAACCCTCTTACAAATTTTCAGGAAATAGTTCCTCAGGAACTAACAAGTTTCAACATAGAATGTTTTAGTCGACCCAACAATTTCAAAACAAGGGCCAAAAAGACTTTGAAAGAAAATATAGGAAGGCTAAGGCCAAGCTTGCAATTCTTGAAACTAATGCCTCTATGTCTCAGTCAGCTCTAACATCCAAACCTGTTCAGGCAAAGTGATGAGTGTCTAAATACTCATCATTTCTGTCACAGTTAGACTGCAAAAACATTTAAAAACATGCAGTTATGCTTCAAAATACAGGAAATATCATATGATTGTGTTTTTATGTGTTGCAAGTGCAAAAAGATTGAAAAACATGTGAAAACGAACAAAGTTTGCATAATTGACAGTTTTAGTCCCTGAAGTTTCAAAAATGGCAAAACAAGTCCCCCGGTTTTCAAAAATGGAAAATTATCTTTTATGGTCCTTGTATTATTGAAACTTGGCATGGATAAACTTTGGAAATAGTTTTGAGTTTTTGCAGCATTGGTCCTTGGATATTTCAGGAAATTACACAAATGGTCCCTAAGGTTAAATCCGGATCAACCAATAACCCAAACCCATTTACTTGGTCAATATTAGTTGACCGTTTGGGGCCAATCAAATTTTGGCGCCGCTGCCGGGGAGGTGTGCTGCGTAGAACGCATTTGCAGTATCAGTGTTGTTGAATATACATCCATTGTATATTTACCATCCTTGTTCATATTCTTTTATTTTTATATATATATAAAACCAAAATTATCGTTAAGTTGATTCGTTTGACTGATCGATAACCAAAAAAATCGTATTTCAAAGTTTCCATAAACAAATAAAATCCAAAAAGAATCTTCTTACCCTTTTCTAAGTTTCCATTACTCTAAAGGATTCTTAGACTCGTCTTAGTGCATGCGCACTCGTTCTTCTAGGTCATCGAGCCCTTTTCGTGAGCTTGTAAACATACCTCGAAGACGTCGTAGACGTTCTGCTCCATCAGTCGTACCCGAGATACGTACTGATCCTAAAACTCCTGTCATCATGACAGAAGATCGTCCGATGAATGAGCTTCTCCAGGCACCCTCCGATGGGTACGGAGATGCCATTGTTGTTCCAGCCATCGTGGCTGAGAATTTTGAGCTTAAGACTGGGTTGATAAACCTGGTAACCCAGCGGCAATTCTATGGTTTTGATAGGGATGATCCTCAAGATCACATTAGATGGTTTAACAAAATCACCTGCACCATCAAATGCAAAAATGTCCCTGAGGAATCAATCAAACTTCTTCTTTTCCCGTTTTCCATCGATGGGGCAGCCCGAATTTGGCTTGACAAACAACCCCTCGATCGATTGAAACATGGGAAGATTTGGTTCAAAAGTTCGTAAATGAATTCTTTCCTCCTTCTAAAACCACATATCTCAAGAATGAAATCATGAAATTCTCTCAAAGGTTTGATGAACCATTTGGAGAGGCATGGGATCGTTTCAAAGAATTGCTCCGCAAATGTCCTCATCACGGTTTCACCGATTTGATGCAAATGGACACTTTCTACAATGGGTTAAACCCATCTGACCAAGATTCTCTCAATGCCTCAGATGGAGGTAATTTTCTGAGCAAATCCACTAAGGAAGCCATTGCACTCATTGAAAATAAGTCAAAGGTCCGCACTGCACGAGCCAGACCATATAATTCTCAGGCTAGTGCTGGTCCTTCTACTTCATCTCCCGTGAGTCAGTCCAGTACTGATACTCAGCTTGCTGAACTCACGAAGGCTATTCAATCTTTGGTTTTCAACACACAAAAGAAAGAGTCCGCTCCGCAAACTTCTCACACTGCTGAAATCAAAAAGGTAGAAGTTTGTGTTACTTGTGGTGGTCCTCACGCTTACTAAAATTGTACTGCCACCGATGGCAATGCATTTGAAGTCAATGCTATAGCCGGAACTTCCAACCAAGGAGGTAATCAATACCGTCCTCAAGTGGAACCAAACTACCGTGCTAGCAACCAAATTGGACCACCCGGATTTCCTCCTCCCAACAATCCAAATAGGATTAATCCTAATCAACAAAGAGGGCAAAACACGCAAAATCAATTTCATGCCCCGAACAATCAATACCCACCCCAAAGGGGTAATCAAGGGTATTCAGCTCCTAATCACTGTAAGATCCTACAAAAATCCGTCATGGTAATCTTTGTTAATTGATAATAACCTCGACTTCCCGTCTAACGAAGCCCAATTTTACGGGGAAATTTAAATTTTTCCTTAATATACTATACTCACGACCAACACAAGATTAAGATAAGCCTACATATTTTATATGAACTATTTTCACTTTATTATTATATTTTTTTTATATATATTTTATATTATACTCTTTACGTAATACAAATATTTAAACCCTATTAGATTTTATTAACTTATCATCTCTCTATTAAAATTATCTCACGTCTAATATAATTAGTTGAGGTATATTAATAAACTCTGACATTTTTATAAACGTTATACTTTTACGTTACCCGATCTTAAGTTTCGTAACTTAATAAATTAACATTAGTAATTACCGGGATCAAACTATACCCTAAACTAATATAACTAATTATATATGGTACTAAAACATGCCACAAATCATACATGTAATTTTTTATTTACACTAACGTGTATATTTCCTTTTCATGCAACTAAGTAATACGTGTATTAATAACTTATCACACAATTTCTACAACTAGCTAAAGGTTAACGTGTAAGAAGTCTTACCCATACAAAAACTACAACTCAAATATATATATATACGTGTAACCATTTAGGCCATGCCAAGCACATATCAACTTTGCATATAAAACGTAATATAGGATCCATGCGCTTGAGATACAACTCAAAAACTCACCAAAACACAAACACTTTCAAGTTATTTTTCAAGTTATTGTTTTCCTGTCAAGGAAGAGATTAACTTATGTCCCTTACAGCCACCTCTCCTCATATTATTAATCCAAGATACAAGTAAATCGAAGATCTACTGGTGTTCGTATTTTTGGTTTCGGGATAGTGTGAAGAGTCTCGTTTGGTTCGAGATAACCATCACAGCCGCACCATCATCGTCTCCACCGCGTTGTTCTTCTCCTTCTCGTCATGGTAAAACCGAAAATCCCGTCATTATATTTTCTTTATTTATTACCGATTATTATTATTATTGTTTTCGTGGATACAAACTTTATCACAACTCATTACTATCAAATTTGTGGTTAAAAACTGAATATAAGAACCGGATACAAACTGTTTTGGAACCAAAATCGTGTGGTAAGAAGTTAATATCAAAATAGTGTTTGTTTGTTCCCCTTGGTCTCGACATAATAAGTATATTGGTTGTTGTTGTGGTCCTTATTGTTGGTTTGGGTCTCGGTATGACAGCCCACGAGGGCGTTTGGTTGCTACTGGTTCGATACCCACATAGGGTACCCAATCTTGGTGTTAAGAATAAATATGAAGCCGTGGTCTTACTTGGTCTCGGGGAGTCTTCTAAATCCCATTTGAGTCATAGCTTGATGTCGGGTAAAATTTGGACTTGCGTGATTAAATCTTAATTGTTGTTGGTTAGTTGTCCGATGGTCACGGTTCACTGGGAACCCACAAGAGTGTTTGGTTACTTCGTTTTGATCTCGGGTTCGATTTAAGATATGTTGAGTCGGTCGCGGTTGCGACCAGTGACCCACATAGGGTGCGTTGATTTTTGTGTGTCTAATACTTTAATATAAGAAGTCATTTGGTGAAAGATTGAAATTGAGTTGAAATGTTTAGGGACTAACAGATGGTGCGTTTGCTTATTCAAAATGGGCTTAACCCAAGTTTTAACTAATGGGTTGTTTGTTTAATTTTGGGCCGAAGCCCACAAGTTACAAGTGTGTTGTGCTTAATGGGCTAACAAGCCTACTAAATTGATAAGGTGTGTTGGATTAATGTTAAAATGGGTATTAACAGTTATTGTGTCTAAATTATAAGTAGTAACATTTCGGATGTTAAATAATTGACTATCGTGTTTGTTATTGGTGTATATCTTGTACGTTTCGAATTATACTAGAAATCGCGGTTGGGATTTGAATACGGACTTGATTTCTATATTTGGACATTGGACGGTTATGGATCGTTAGCGGACTAACCTATTAAACATTGGACTCATTGAACATTTTAAGGCTTGGGACGGTATAATATATTAAACTCGGACTGGACACAAGATCTTCAATAAAATCCAAGACTAATATTTACAAGAATAACAACGAAACATAAACTTATTAAATACTGGATTTTCATACTTGATGAACCCAAGTCACGACGACTCAGGAAAAAAAAAAACTAGTTTTATTAACTAAACTCATTTTTATTATAAAACATCATTGTCTTATACCAACTATTTGGGAATAATGGGGTAAATTCCGAAACGTACAAACTAGTTATTTGATTTGAGGTGTTTACTTGTTTTTAGCTTCTAAGTTGTCCTCCTTGGTTTGAGTTCTCGTCGGTATCCTCTTGAGATAGTTGATGTCTATTCTTTTTGGTGTGAGTTGTACATCGAGTCTAAGTTATCTTACCACACCACATGAAACATTTAAACTAAGCTTTTGATAAGATTTGGAAAACTGAATAATCCACGAAAACTACGACACTCTGTCTTTTATAGACTCTATTACTTTTGCGAGATGTATTTTGAGACAATCGTATACGTATTAGGTTGTGTACCTTCGTTGCTGTATGAGACTGTTGTAATATGCTCTAGATGCCAGTCATGTCAATGTGATCTTTGCTTTGCTGTGGCTAAGGTGAGTCGTGGCCCCTACTTTTCACACTTGTTTTTAATAATTCTTTTGGGGGAGATACATGCTTTAACTGTTTTATACTACTTGAAATCTCTTATGAATTACTCGAAATTATCAACTATGCTTTATCTAATTGAATCATACTTGAGAAGGATATGTGCTCAGTATATGTGCAAATAGTTTGACTATCTTAAACACGGAACTTGAAACATAACATCTCTGAACTACTTGACGTAACCTGATATTAAAATTCACTATAAGTATTCATATATCAAATGAATGAACTGTTACTTATTATGACATTTCTATATGCCACTGGAAATAATTGCCAATATCAGAATATGTGTATTTTATGAACTTGAGACCCATATTGCCTAAGCTTACTTTATTGCCAAAAAGTCCCTTTATCATGAGCCATTAATCACTGCGGTGAGCGCGAATATAGCAACAGCTTCGAAACCTGTTGGTGGACTGACAACCTATCCCACTAATACTAGGACGGAATGCTTAACCGCTAGTCGTATTAGTCGCGATGCGCTATATTTGAGAAAAATAGGAAATGGCGATTCACCTATTACTCGAGGGCCAATTTTTCATCATTAATTTGATGATCACCTCCGTTTTACGGTACTTTGTTAACGCTTTGCGCTTCATGAGGCCGATGGCAATATAACTTTATATATGAATGTTTCATATATATATCCTAGGATGCAGCTGTATTAGAAGACCACCACTTTTCTTCAGACTTTAGACTACTATTACTTTACGTGATATAATTATAAATCTCGTACTTGAACTTTAACTGTTATCATATGTGATTTAAATTGAGAATTCTATAAAGACAACTAAGAAGGCTTAGTATATCGCTACTTTCAAAAGTTAATCCAATATATCATTTCGAGCGTATATCAATGATGCGCGTGATGTGTCGTTGCGGTTTAGCAGTTTTAATGCCTACTCAAGTTTTAAATTTATATTTAGCCGACTTATCAATAACACACACACTTAACGAGCAGTGTACCCGGTCAGTATGAAGATAATGGTAAGTAGAGTGTCGATCACTAAGAGTGGAACGTATAATCTCGTTAATCTAATCAGTATTTTAATATCCTAACGCAAGGGGGTTTCAGCCTGAGAGACTGGCACGGTTTTGTTTGCAATTAAATAATAAAATAAACAAATAGGCACGAATCAGCAAGTAGCACACACGTACACAGATAGATACTTGAGACAATAAGAGGGCTGTCCTTATGATTAAGTAGATTGTCACTTGTTTTATTGATAGCTTTATATGAAGTGTATGTAATTAACCCTTTCTCGTTGGTCCTATTCTCATCGGCGAGTAAACCCTTAATGACGACTTATGTCTAAAAGTTATTCCTAAGTGATCAATTTAGAAACAACCGTGGGAGCCACACCTTGTCCCGCAGTCGGGTGCCCGCAAGCCACTAATAAACACAGAGGTGGTCAATGCACTAATAAGTAGTAACCAAAGACATCAACATATAAACTTTAATTGATGGGAAAGCAAGTATTAAAGGGAGTGCAATCTTTCCGTTGTCACATTACACAAGCCACCAATCCTGATGAATTAAAGTTTGCTAAAACAATAAAACAAAACTACTTAATGAATTAAATACATGCAGCACTTTCTTACAGCTCTTGTATCTTCGATTTGGGTGTGTCTTGTGCTGCCTTCTTGACTGAATTCGTCCTTCTCTTCTGTTCGGTCTTTAGGTTTTCGAACTTCCGAATCTCCGAACTCTTCAATGTGTCTGGTCTACGGGGTATTTATAGTTTGTGTCTGAGGGAAGATGCGGCGCATCTACTTAAGAAGATGCGCCGCATCTACTTAAGTAGATGCGGCGCATGTACTTAACTTCGCGTGGGGTCCAAGATTATAATATTCAGGAATATTCGTACACCGCCAGAAGATGCGGCGTAACTCTTTATTAGATGCGGCGCATGTCCTCTTGTATCTTGGATCGTATCTGGTGATATCTTGATAGAGATGCGGCGCATGTTGATAGTGAGATGCGGCGCATCTGGAGCAGAATTGACTTGATCTTGTCCATGTCAGTAGACTTCCACTTTATGTACGTTTTGCTCCATTATTGGTCCAGAATCGCCAAGTTTCACCAAATGCTTGTTTTTACCTGAGAATTACAAAAGTAAACGATTAAGTATCAATCCTCATACATAATATAGTAAAACAAGTCAAATTAATAGGATAAATGATAGTAATAAAATGTACTTATTTGAGTTCATCAAATATCCCCCCACTTGAACTTTACTTGTCCCCAAGTAAACCTTAGATTAAATCTCATGAAAATGTATCCTAAAAGAAGTTAGGATTTATTTTTATATTTAAGCATGTATTCGTTTATTTCGTAATCACACAACTAAACACTTAACGAATTAGAAGTAAAATAAAATAAGTCGATAAAAGCAAATCTAATCGTTTAACTGTCCAGTCGCGACGAATATTCTATCATAGGCTTGGCAAGTATACACATCTCCACCACTAAAGCTAAGGAATAACAAGTCTAAAGCGGTAAAAAGGGTTTTTAGGCTTAAGGGTTAATTATTCTTATTTACACTATCGATCTCAAATTCCAGAAAAGGCGACAAAATCACAAATACATGATCGAATCCACGAACACGATACTTGCAATTGCTCAAATCCTTAACTCGAATAGGCTAAAGATAGGTCCAAACTTCACCAATAATAATATATCAAAAAGGGCGACAAAATCATAAATACATAGCCGAATCCACGACTACGATACTTAAGATTGCTCAAATCCCTAATCTCAATAAATCAAAGGTTTGGTTGGATAAAGAACAATACAGGGTATGGATAACATTTGGGATATAAATTGGTGTAAAAATAAAAATAAACAAAACAAATAAATTAAAATCCTAAGTGTGGTTAATCACTATCCCAACCATCCCATGAATAAGACTCATATCATTGAATAACTCACGCTTTAACACTTGAAACACACGCTTTAGGTAGACACGAATTATACTCAACAAGATCTTAATCAAAGAATAAACCTTAATTGGCGTTCCCATAACTGCCAATTCCCATTCAATCCATAGATATAATACAACAAATAGTGGCCATATGAACCACTTACATAACTCTACATCGTTGGCTTAAAATAAACATCCAACTCTTTTTTCTTTCTTTTTCTTTTCTCATTTTTTCGATTTTTTTTTTTTTTTTTTTTTTTTTTTTTTTTTTTAACTTGAAACATAAACATAGATGTGTAAAATTTCACCACATCACTATAACTTTCTTTCCGGATAATTTTTTTCATACTTTTCATAACTTCAGAAATAATGGTAAATAGTGAAAGTAGTAAACACACGAAAAATAAACTCTAAAATATACAATATTTACTTTCACTCCAATTGCATTGTGCAATTTCCCGACCTAACCATATATAATGAATTACGCACGCGAACACAGGTAATGTAAGGAAACACACTCTGCCTATAGCAATTAACCAACCACGGATTCTAATCTACAGGGTAGGCTAAGGTTTAAGGTGTAACGAAACATTTTAAACATAGGTGTAAGAAACGAAAGGAATGGCTCTGAGTGTTTTTCTAGGGGTATCTTACTCTAAAAGTGAGAGTAACAAAAGGTTTTATACGGGGGTTAACTAACCAGTGTAGTTAGCTAATAACACATAACATATAAAGGCTTTTTGGGTGTAATCCTAGAATTTTACCAAGTTAGACAAGTCATTCCAATTAAATAAATAATACTCATTATGGCGGTCTCGAATAGTATACAAGCCAAGTTCTAAAGTTTACAAGTCACCGGCACACTCATAGATTTGTGAATTTTGGAAAATCACAATTTTTGAAAATAATGTCATGTGTGCAGTTATGCAACTTAGATCTTAAACAAAAACATGCTAAAAATTTTTAAGTTTGATATATTAAGCACATTTTAAGCATAATTTTTGAAAAAGTTTAGGACAAGTAAGTGTTAAGTGTTCTAATTCTCCTATCCCCCCACTTAAGTTAAACAACGTCCTCGTTGTTTGTATAAAAGGTTAAAAACTGGAAAATAAAAAGAATTAGAACAGAAAAACTCCCCTGAGATTTGCTCGGTATGATCCTCCATTTGTATATGAGCAAAAATCATCTTTCTTGTGGATTAGAACGTTAAAGCTTCATGCTTGATGTATCCACAGGAAATCCAGAAAACTATAATACCACCAACACTTTAAAACACACCTAAGATAAGAAAGGTTCAACTTGCATAATACATTAGTAGTTAGGTAAAAATAAAACTTAAAAATTAAAACTGAAAATCATCAGGTCAGTCGATGCGCCGTATCCTATTGAAGAAGATACGCCGTATCGAGCCTGGAATAAATACGGATCAGAATAAAGATGCGCCGCATCCTTAACCAGGGATGCGCCGCATTAAAATAAACTGATAAAAGTTTTAAAGTCGAAAATAAAAATGCAGAAAAATAAAATAAGATATGACCATTGCAGAGGATGCGTCGCATCTCAGGACTGAGATGCGCCGTATCTTCGTGCGGCCTGGACTGACTCGACACAGAAAACAGAATAATAAAAGATAAATCCGGGTTGTCTCCCGGTCAGCACTTGTCTTTATTCCAGAGTCTTCAAGTTAGACTCACGTTCAGCTCCTTAGTTGGTCCTTGTCACGGTCCATCCTTCTTCCTTCATCCGAAAGATTTTCCCGTATATCTCTGCGACGTTTTCTTCAGTTCGACTTAGCCTAGTATAATTCTTTGTTTTCACCGCAGTATATTCTTCATCAGGACCCAAAGAATATTTGATGATTTTAAATTTTTCAGAAGTAATCATGGGTGGCTCATTGTATGGAATCCCAAGTAGTTGACACTTTCTTTTGGTGAACTCTTCTTCGTCCTTGTCAACAAACTCAAAATAAGGATCCTTAATTAAATAGTCATCTAGTTCCTCAATCAACGACTCATTATTATTATCATCTTGAATCGCCTCCCATTCTCTTTCCAAGTCATATTGTAACCGTCGACTAAGCTTTGTGAAATCATCAAACTGTTTATGCACCCATTCCCAGAAAGTAGTATCCGATGTCCCTTTAAGTCCTTTCAAGCGTTCAATCCTGCCCTTTTCTTGTAAAGCCTCCGATTTTCGTGGGCAGTCTTCAACATTATCGTACCACTCATAATTTTCAAAGGTTACATCCTTTCCAACTCTTTTCATCCCAATTATACTTCCCCCATTACAGGTTCCGTCACTTTTATAATCACAGGTTGGCCAAACACTACTCCCGTCTTTGAAAACGAAGGGTGTACAGGTATGATTAATGTGCTCAAATTCCCATGGTTTATCCCAAACCCATGGTACTTGGTCATTCCATTCATAGTACCAGGTGTTTTTGAAATCGTCATAAGTCTTAAATCCTGGTAGATCCCCAGTAAGCACATCATCATCGATTCGAAGAAGGTAGTTAAATTCCTTGAACTGCTTGCACAAGGGTGTCTCATACTCTAACAAATCAATGTCAATTCTGAAAAGTTCTTCAATGCCCTCATTGATTGTTGAATCATGATGTGACAACCTATAATCGCTTTCTACTTCTTCGTCTTCTCCTCTCATCCAATATACCCATAATGCATCCTTAGTAGCTCGATCCATGCTCTTATGGTTATTAAACTTACTAGCTAACCATTCTGAAAAATCAACATCGTTAGGGTCATGGTTAACGTCAAAGCAAACCTTTCCAATCATTTTCTTTTTTATCTCCATGAACTCGTTAAATTGTTTCTTAAAACTCCGAGTCAACCATGAAGTCATAATCTCCTTGACTTCGTTTGCAGGGGCAAATTCCGGACTACCATATTTGAGTTCTAACCAATCATTGAGGGAGAGGTCTATCAATCTTACTATCCTGCCATGAAATAGTAATTCCGCCAAAGCATAATTCATGTCATTATCCTGATAGTTCTCATCTAATCCCTTGTACCACTCGAAATAAGGCATGTAAGAGTTTTGGGTATTGTCTCCACCACAGTTGTTGTTGCTTGAGTCCGTGTATGCAAGAGAGAATTTCCCATCATCTTCTTCGATAGTAGTCCAGTTCAATCCTTCTGCTTCAATCTTAGGCCATAAGAGCGACAATTCTTCTCCAGTGTACCTCACAAATACATCATAAGAGAATACCTCTTTGTCAATGTTGCATAAACGCATAAATTCCTTAAAAACTGCTTCAAGAGGAGTCTCCCAAGAGAATAAGTCTGCATCGATCATGAGTACATTGAATGAATCTGAAAACAAGCATTCCTTAGCAAGATATCCGTTAACTGGCATGTCTTCCATAGCAAAATCTGTCATCCAAGGTAAAATCATCAGTAGGATTTGTTCGCTAGAAGAGAAATTAATGAATATAGAAACGGATATAAGAATAAAAATAGCTGATATCTGCAGACGATGCGCCGTATCCAAAGAGTTGGATACGCCGTATCTTATGATCGTTAAAATTAAATCAGACTTTATCCAGAAAATAGATACGCCGCTTAGAATTTATGAATGCGCCGTATCGAATTGATCAAAAAATCAATTTATCTAATTAAAATTAAATGCGTCGTATTAACGAAAGTTAATGCGCCGTATTTTCGTTACGTTTAAAAATAAAAGATTTTTGATTCAGTAAGATGCGCCGTATCGACGGAAATCGATACGCCGTATTTGTTTAATAATTCGCAAACTGTTTTTAATTAAAATTATAGATACGCCGTATCTTCAGAAGAAGATGCGTCGTATGGCGTTTAACGTTCAGAAAAATTTTTTTTTTATCAAAATCAGATACGCCGTATCTTCAAAAGAAGATGCGTCGTATTACTTTATCGCTTAGAAAAATTTTCTTATTAAA
This sequence comes from Artemisia tridentata subsp. tridentata, assembly GCA_021014915.2. Lineage (NCBI taxonomy): Eukaryota > Viridiplantae > Streptophyta > Magnoliopsida > Asterales > Asteraceae > Artemisia > Artemisia tridentata. The sequence continues at coordinate 35,376,041 of CP139505.1, forward strand.
AACAGATACGCCGTATCTTGGGGAAAAGATGCGTCGTATCGAATTAATTAAACGCGTTGTATATAAAAAAATTAAACGCAATACGCCGTATCTGAGAGATCAGATGCGCCGTATCGTTTGATTTAGCACAGTACAACGATAGCAGAACAGAAAAATACGAAAAATAAAAATAAAAATTAAACACACAAAACAAAAATAAAACACACAAAAATAAAAACAAAAGCAAACAAATAACACACAATACAACAAATATGCAAAATAGTACAATGATGCAATTAATCTAATAAAAAGAAAAACCTAATTAAAATACTAATCAAATTAACAGAAAATAACAATTCACTCCCCGGCAGCGGCGCCAAAAACTTGATGCGCGTGATGTGTCGTTGCGGTTTAGCAGTTTTAATGCCTACTCAAGTTTTAAATTTATATTTAGCCGACTTATCAATAACACACACACTTAACGAGCAGTGTACCCGGTCAGTATGAAGATAATGGTAAGTAGAGTGTCGATCACTAAGAGTGGAACGTATAATCTCGTTAATCTAATCAGTATTTTAATATCCTAACGCAAGGGGGTTTCAGCCTGAGAGACTGGCACGGTTTTGTTTGCAATTAAATAATAAAATAAACAAATAGGCACGAATCAGCAAGTAGCACACACGTACACAGATAGATACTTGAGACAATAAGAGGGCTGTCCTTATGATTAAGTAGATTGTCACTTGTTTTATTGATAGCTTTATATGAAGTGTATGTAATTAACCCTTTCTCGTTGGTCCTATTCTCATCGGCGAGTAAACCCTTAATGACGACTTATGTCTAAAAGTTATTCCTAAGTGATCAATTTAGAAACAACCGTGGGAGCCACACCTTGTCCCGCAGTCGGGTGCCCGCAAGCCACTAATAAACACAGAGGTGGTCAATGCACTAATAAGTAGTAACCAAAGACATCAACATATAAACTTTAATTGATGGGAAAGCAAGTATTAAAGGGAGTGCAATCTTTCCGTTGTCACATTACACAAGCCACCAATCCTGATGAATTAAAGTTTGCTAAAACAATAAAACAAAACTACTTAATGAATTAAATACATGCAGCACTTTCTTACAGCTCTTGTATCTTCGATTTGGGTGTGTCTTGTGCTGCCTTCTTGACTGAATTCGTCCTTCTCTTCTGTTCGGTCTTTAGGTTTTCGAACTTCCGAATCTCCGAACTCTTCAATGTGTCTGGTCTACGGGGTATTTATAGTTTGTGTCTGAGGGAAGATGCGGCGCATCTACTTAAGTAGATGCGGCGCATGTACTTAACTTCGCGTGGGGTCCAAGATTATAATATTCAGGAATATTCGTACACCGCCAGAAGATGCGGCGTAACTCTTTATTAGATGCGGCGCATGTCCTCTTGTATCTTGGATCGTATCTGGTGATATCTTGATAGAGATGCGGCGCATGTTGATAGTGAGATGCGGCGCATCTGGAGCAGAATTGACTTGATCTTGTCCATGTCAGTAGACTTCCACTTTATGTACGTTTTGCTCCATTATTGGTCCAGAATCGCCAAGTTTCACCAAATGCTTGTTTTTACCTGAGAATTACAAAAGTAAACGATTAAGTATCAATCCTCATACATAATATAGTAAAACAAGTCAAATTAATAGGATAAATGATAGTAATAAAATGTACTTATTTGAGTTCATCATTTCGAGCGTATATCAACGTAGCTCATATTCATCTATAATCTGAAACTTATGATCGTTTGAGGTCATACATGAATTACTTGTGAATTTTATTCAACGCGACTTGTTATTTAATGAAGAACTACTATTTATATCGAAAATCAGTATACACCTTTCAAATAAAGTTATTTTCTATAAACTCCACGAACTCACCAACCATTGTGTTGACGTTTTAAGCATGTTTATCTCAGGTAATTAACGGAGCAGGACAAGACACGGAACGGGCATCCTTTACTCTGATAACTTTAATGGTGTAAAATCAAATATGTCATTCCTCCCAAATTATCACATTTTCTTATGGGATTTTCAAATCAAATAAATCACTTTTGTATCAAGAATATTCTTTGAATGACATATAGCTTTCAAAATGCATATTCTGGACCGTTTTCTGAGATTTAAACTTCGATCCTCACCGTAACACCCAATTTACTTTTCCGCTGCCACAAACCAAATTTGGGGGTGTTACAGTTTGGTATCAGAGCCTATGGTTATAGAGAATCAAACGTTTAAAACATCAAACTATAACCACATTTTCAAAATAAATGATTTTACACCTTATCATCTTATGCCTTCCGTGTCTGCAGACTGCCGTGCTCAATACATTACCTATTAAGATTATTTTGTACTAATCTTTACATGCTTGATGTTTATTCCTCACACATTACACACTATACTATTTCACACTCAACGTTATATATATATGTACTTACCAACTATTTCAAGTATCGTACCAACTATCTTTAATTATCTTACTCGTATCTTTATAGATACGTGTGAAATAAATCTTACTGTATTCCGGAAAATCCGCGCAGGAATTATGTTGTGGAATAATATGAATATTAAATCAGAAATTCTTAAGCAGGATGGGTTGCAATGTCTTTATTTAAATGATTGGGATGCCTTTTACCTAAATAAAGAAATTGTAAAGCGCCGAACCATAAGTTTATATTTCCTTATTTACATTGTTTGGGACGCCTCTCTATGTAAATAACGAATTATAAATAAGTGGGCTTATTTATATCTGTAAAGGGCACTAGTATGAAAATGATAACCATAAAAATTCATTAAACACACAGCATAACTCTCACTAGAACCCCTAAATAGTGATACATAGTGTTAATATATGAATTCAAAGCAACACTCCTATCGTAATACTGTCTCTTACTGTTCTAACCACTTGCATTAACTATTCTTCACACCAAGACAAACAAGATCTCCCATACCCTAAAAGCCAGGATATAGCAACTTTCTCTACATACACCGAATATTCATTCAAATATCTCCATGTGAGAAATATGTTATCAACAAAACTTTTTGTTTAACAAGTAGGTTACCCACCCAGATTTCTGTAAAATATCTAAATCTAGCAGAGTAATGAGTTCTTTTCCAAGATCTGTTCATAGCATAAACATCCAAACACCATATTATTCAAATAAACTTGACGGAAATACTTAAACGTTACAAACGATACTAGATTAAAACATCACATAAACCTAAACCTAAACTTCAAAGGTAGTCCGGATGATTCCAAGTCTGAGAATTGTTGGAATCATAGCCGTCATCATAAGGATCAAAGCTCGCCAACTTCTCTTCTTCCCATTGAGCTTCCAACCTGCTCAGCTCCCAATCCATGGCAGGAGTCCAACCACCATCATCAACTGCCACATTTTCCTCGAAACTTGGCTGGAAATGATCCAGATGAGGCAAATGTTGTTGTTGCACAACCACCCTTGGTGTAGATGAACTTGATGCACCTTGTTGTAGTTGTGGTTGTTGTTGATGTTGTAGTAGTGATGGATTTTGTTGCTTTTGTTTTTTTGTTGTTGTTGCTGTTGTTGATGTTCAACCCTAGCAGCTTCAACGTTCTCTTCTAAACTCCAACGAACCTTGTTGGAAATCTGGTCATCTATTTGATGAACACAAGACCACAGCGATTCGATGACAGCCGCATCCTTACAAGATTCATCATACAAAAACTTGTCAATCACATGCTTCCTACCATCTGAAATGTCTGTGCACCTAGCATAGCTTTCTCTAAGTCGTCGTTTCAATTGTTTCGTAGCTTCAAACTGCAGAATAACCTTCACAATAGCATTTTGATGATCCACGTCACTACCCTCAGTTTCTGCGTTGATGTACAGTTGAATTTGTTCAGCGGTATGTGGTAGCTTACAAGCCATTGATTGTGTGTGTATAGGTAACCCAACCACGCCAATGGTATTTATAGAGATTTGAAAAATATTTTTCAATTATTTTAAGAAATATAACCATTTGTAATCAAACGGTAAAATTTTCAAAAATTATGTCTATTAAAACTAGCAACTAGCTCTGAGATACATGGTAAATAAATTTTATTTACTTTGGTTTTCGCAATTCAACGCAAGAGGCAGGAACAAATCGCGTTAAACGCGCCCCACCATGACTTAAAAATCCTGAATACGCCACATACGAATAGCACTTCCCATACGATTTGACTACACATCCTCTAGGAATTAATGAACCTCCTAACGTCTTCTCAAAACTCTTAGGCATTATACGAAAATTCGATGATCTCGAAACTACCTAGTAACCATATATGTCATGGAACCTGTGTTCAACATTCGTCAAACTAAACTTATCCTTGAAACCTTTATTCTCGACCTATTGCTAACAACAATCCAACACACCCTTGTTATCATTAATACTCGAACCCAATTCTAATTGAGCGCAAGAACTTAAGATTTAATCGACTCATACCCGTTTACTTTGGATTATTCACTTAACAACCTACCAATATTTTCATACGTCTCGATTAGACACTTACCAAGAAATCATGTGTAATAAATCTTTTCCAATGCTCAATCATGTGACGACCAAAGCTCAGCCCGACTATCACATTCTAAAATGACCTCAACAAAAATCATATATACCTTGTTTCATTTAAGTTCCCAACAATCTCAACAAATTCAAACGCAAACCCGTCTAGTTATTTGGTCAAATTTCATCTTTTGTGGACTCAACTACAACCAAAACAAACCAACTTTCGTAATTCTCTTTCGCACCCAACAACGATTAACAAATCCTAAGAAACAATATGAAAATTTTTACTACAACACATTTCATCTTGCAGCATATTGATTTCCCTCTTTGCTTTCACTCTTAGTTAACGACTTGAATACTTTGAAAAATAAATAAGCTATTAACGTAAGACGCGGTTTTATATATATAAAGCAAACCAATTTTGTGTTATCATTTAAGACTTTATCTAACGAGTTTTTCTTTACAAAAACTAAGGTTCAACAACTATTTTTACATTCATCAAATTCTCGTCCAAAACTCTCATCATTAAAAATCTACAAACTCTCTGTTTGACGAATAGTTTATACCATAAATTTGTGGTTTTCAAAAATTATGAATCCTGTGTACTTTCAAAATGCGATAGAATAACAATTTTCATTCCAAAAACATAATCTCGAAACAAAATAACTCATTCATACACCTCACTTTTAGCCAACCTCAGTCCGATCTACACTCATTACCCATTACTCACTGCTCTATTATACGAAGTCGAGAAAAATACGAAACTAGAAACCATAAGCATTCACAACAATCTATGGAAAACATAAATAACATAAATTTTATTTGAAACCACGGAAGTTAATACATAGCGAAATGATTAACATCGAAAGTGCTAACAATACAATAAACACAATGTAAGGCATACAATCTTCAATCGGTTGACCCACCATAGAAGCAATGACCCCCACCAATCTAACGATAGCAAGAGCCACCATAGGATGAAGCACCTTAATTATTCTGCGACATAAACATAACAAAACATTAAAAGCTATATCGAGACTTCTAACTAAACATAAACGAGATTTTATTCATTAAAAGTTATATCGACATACAACAAAACTACTTTATGACCACACTAGCCGAAATCCTCACCCCAAAATCTTATCCACATTGATCGCTAAAACCGTGAGAGGTACGATAAACACCAAGGATGCGACGTAATAGTCGGAGTTTTCATCAGGGAAGAAAGCTAAATAAGTGGCGACGAAAACAATGTATACGGTAGCGGCAAAGATGACGATCGACGGCATGGTAAGGTATTTTGTTCGAAGAAGATAAAGATGTGGGATGAAAAAGGGGAGCGGAAAAGTGAAAAAGGAAAAAGAGTGGATAAGATTAAATAGGGAATCTAAGTGGAGAAAGTACCCGTTATTTTACTATTCACGATCATTAAATTTCAAATCATTACCATTAAAAATCCCCTAGTCTCGACCATTGGAACACTAAACATTAAGTGTTAAATACTTTCTACTCTCGGCCATTACTTTCACTATTCGTAAACCATATTTTAAACTGTCGACCAAACATTCGAATTTATTTAGTCTAGTACTAATAAATTTAGATGAAATCTCTCTTTTGTTAGTCAAATAAGAAATCCTTCGACAACATCTTCCATGAACTCTTACCTCAGAACACCACATTTTCCAAATACCTATCACGGACTGAACTTCGGGACGAAGTTCAAAATTGAGAGGTAGATACTGTAAGATCCTACAAAAATCCGTCATGGTAATCTTTGTTAATTGATAATAACCTCGACTTCCCGTCTAACGAAGCCCAATTTTACGGGGAAATTTAAATTTTTCCTTAATATACTATACTCACGACCAACACAAGATTAAGATAAGCCTACATATTTTATATGAACTATTTTCACTTTATTATTATATTTTTTTTATATATATTTTATATTATACTCTTTACGTAATACAAATATTTAAACCCTATTAGATTTTATTAACTTATCATCTCTCTATTAAAATTATCTCACGTCTAATATAATTAGTTGAGGTATATTAATAAACTCTGACATTTTTATAAACGTTATACTTTTACGTTACCCGATCTTAAGTTTCGTAACTTAATAAATTAACATTAGTAATTACCGGGATCAAACTATACCCTAAACTAATATAACTAATTATATATGGTACTAAAACATGCCACAAATCATACATGTAATTTTTTATTTACACTAACGTGTATATTTCCTTTTCATGCAACTAAGTAATACGTGTATTAATAACTTATCACACAATTTCTACAACTAGCTAAAGGTTAACGTGTAAGAAGTCTTACCCATACAAAAACTACAACTCAAATATATATATATATATACGTGTAACCATTTAGGCCATGCCAAGCACATATCAACTTTGCATATAAAACGTAATATAGGATCCATGCGCTTGAGATACAACTCAAAAACTCACCAAAACACAAACACTTTCAAGTTATTTTTCAAGTTATTGTTTTCCTGTCAAGGAAGAGATTAACTTATGTCCCTCACAGCCACCTCTCCTCATATTATTAATCCAAGATACAAGTAAATCGAAGATCTACTGGTGTTCGTATTTTTGGTTTCGGGATAGTGTGAAGAGTCTCGTTTGGTTCGAGATAACCATCACAGCCGCACCATCATCGTCTCCACCGCGTTGTTCTTCTCCTTCTCGTCATGGTAAAACCGAAAATCCCGTCATTATATTTTCTTTATTTATTACCGATTATTATTATTATTGTTTTCGTGGATACAAACTTTATCACAACTCATTACTATCAAATTTGTGGTTAAAAACTGAATATAAGAACCGGATACAAACTGTTTTGGAACCAAAATCGTGTGGTAAGAAGTTAATATCAAAATAGTGTTTGTTTGTTCCCCTTGGTCTCGACATAATAAGTATATTGGTTGTTGTTGTGGTCCTTATTGTTGGTTTGGGTCTCGGTATGACAGCCCACGAGGGCGTTTGGTTGCTACTGGTTCGATACCCACATAGGGTACCCAATCTTGGTGTTAAGAATAAATATGAAGCCGTGGTCTTACTTGGTCTCGGGGAGTCTTCTAAATCCCATTTGAGTCATAGCTTGATGTCGGGTAAAATTTGGACTTGCGTGATTAAATCTTAATTGTTGTTGGTTAGTTGTCCGATGGTCACGGTTCACTGGGAACCCACAAGAGTGTTTGGTTACTTCGTTTTGATCTCGGGTTCGATTTAAGATATGTTGAGTCGGTCGCGGTTGCGACCAGTGACCCACATAGGGTGCGTTGATTTTTGTGTGTCTAATACTTTAATATAAGAAGTCATTTGGTGAAAGATTGAAATTGAGTTGAAATGTTTAGGGACTAACAGATGGTGCGTTTGCTTATTCAAAATGGGCTTAACCCAAGTTTTAACTAATGGGTTGTTTGTTTAATTTTGGGCCGAAGCCCACAAGTTACAAGTGTGTTGTGCTTAATGGGCTAACAAGCCTACTAAATTGATAAGGTGTGTTGGATTAATGTTAAAATGAGTATTAACAGTTATTGTGTCTAAATTATAAGTAGTAACATTTCGGATGTTAAATAATTGACTATCGTGTTTGTTATTGGTGTATATCTTGTACGTTTCGAATTATACTAGAAATCGCGGTTGGGATTTGAATACGGACTTGATTTCTATATTTGGACATTGGACGGTTATGGATCGTTAGCGGACTAACCTATTAAACATTGGACTCATTGAACATTTTAAGGCTTGGGACGGTATAATATATTAAACTCGGACTGGACACAAGATCTTCAATAAAATCCAAGACTAATATTTACAAGAATAACAACGAAACATAAACTTATTAAATACTGGATTTTCATACTTGATGAACCCAAGTCACGACGACTCGGGAAAAAAAAAACTAGTTTTATTAACTAAACTCATTTTTATTATAAAACATCATTGTCTTATACCAACTATTTGGGAATAATGGGGTAAATGCCGAAACGTACAAACTAGTTATTTGATTTGAGGTGTTTACTTGTTTTTAGCTTCTAAGTTGTCCTCCTTGGTTTGAGTTCTCGTCGGTATCCTCTTGAGATAGTTGATGTCTATTCTTTTTGGTGTGAGTTGTACATCGAGTCTAAGTTATCTTACCACACCACATGAAACATTTAAACTAAGCTTTTGATAAGATTTGGAAAACTGAATAATCCACGAAAACTACGACACTCTGTCTTTTATAGACTCTATTACTTTTGCGAGATGTATTTTGAGACAATCGTATACGTATTAGGTTGTGTACCTTCGTTGCTGTATGAGACTGTTGTAATATGCTCTAGATGCCAGTCATGTCAATGTGATCTTTGCTTTGCTGTGGCTAAGGTGAGTCGTGGCCCCTACTTTTCACACTTGTTTTTAATAATTCTTTTGGGGGAGATACATGCTTTAACTGTTTTATACTACTTGAAATCTCTTATGAATTACTCGAAATTATCAACTATGCTTTATCTAATTGAATCATACTTGAGAAGGATATGTGCTCAGTATATGTGCAAATAGTTTGACTATCTTAAACACGGAACTTGAAACATAACATCTCTGAACTACTTGACGTAACCTGATATTAAAATTCACTATAAGTATTCATATATCAAATGAATGAACTGTTACTTATTATGACATTTCTATATGCCACTGGAAATAATTGCCAATATCAGAATATGTGTATTTTATGAACTTGAGACCCATATTGCCTAAGCTTACTTTATTGCCAAAAAGTCCCTTTATCATGAGCCATTAATCACTGCGGTGAGCGCGAATATAGCAACAGCTTCGAAACCTGTTGGTGGACTGACAACCTATCCCACTAATACTAGGACGGAATGCTTAACCGCTAGTCGTATTAGTCGCGATGCGCTATATTTGAGAAAAATAGGAAATGGCGATTCACCTATTACTCGAGGGCCAATTTTTCATCATTAATTTGATGATCACCTCCGTTTTACGGTACTTTGTTAACGCTTTGCGCTTCATGAGGCCGATGGCAATATAACTTTATATATGAATGTTTCATATATATATCCTAGGATGCAGCTGTATTAGAAGACCACCACTTTTCTTCAGACTTTAGACTACTATTACTTTACGTGATATAATTATAAATCTCGTACTTGAACTTTAACTGTTATCATATGTGATTTAAATTGAGAATTCTATAAAGACAACTAAGAAGGCTTAGTATATCGCTACTTTCAAAAGTTAATCCAATATATCATTTCGAGCGTATATCAACGTAGCTCATATTCATCTATAATCTGAAACTTATGATCGTTTGAGGTCATACATGAATTACTTGTGAATTTTATTCAACGCGACTTGTTATTTAATGAAGAACTACTATTTATATCGAAAATCAGTATACACCTTTCAAATAAAGTTATTTTCTATAAACTCCACGAACTCACCAACCATTGTGTTGACGTTTTAAGCATGTTTATCTCAGGTAATTAACGGAGCAGGACAAGACACGGAACGGGCATCCTTTACTCTGATAACTTTAATGGTGTAAAATCAAATATGTCATTCCTCCCAAATTATCACATTTTCTTATGGGATTTTCAAATCAAATAAATCACTTTTGTATCAAGAATATTCTTTGAATGACATATAGCTTTCAAAATGCATATTCTGGACCGTTTTCTGAGATTTAAACTTCGATCCTCACCGTAACACCCAATTTACTTTTCCGCTGCCACAAACCAAATTTGGGGGTGTTACAATCACCAAGGACCTCTTTCAAATGAACTTGATAACTACATCAAGGTTAATGAGACCAAAATGAGGGCAATGCAAAATCAAATCTCTAATTTGAAGAATGAATTTCAATCTTCAATACACAAGCAAGGAACTGAGCTTAAGAATGAAATTTCAAACTAAATTGATCATTCTCAAAGCGAAGTTAAGAATATGCTTGCCAGTCTCATGGACCATCTCAATCCACCTTCTACCTCGGGAGGTCTCCCAAGTAACACTGTTGTCAACCCAAGGGGTGAACTCAAAGCTGTCACTACACGTAGTGGTAAAGCTCATGATGGACTCAAGGTAACAAAGGACCCGGTACTTCCCTCTAACAATAAAAGTGCTAAAAACGTCCAACCTATGGTTGTCCAAAATTCTACACCCACAATTGCACCTAAACCGTCAAGAATAGATCCTACTCTTTCACGATTTACGGTTAAAAGTTTGTCAAGCAAACTTAGTGAGCAAAGAACAGCTAGAACTTATTCCAATATCCTCAATGCTGCTCCTATCAGTGCAATTGATGACAGTGATGATGATGAAAATACCAATTTCATCAAAGCTATCACCACTCGTAGTGGTGCTGCTTATGAGGGACCCTCTGGTCCTATTCTTCCTCCGTTGTATGAAATGGAAAAAGAGACGGAGGATACAATGGACAAAGTGCAAATTCCAAGCCCACAAAGTATAGCACAAGTCCATCCTCCGGTTGTCCCGAAAAAGAAATCCAAACCAGGAGTTGTCTTTGAATCTGTTGAGACTCCTGAAGTTGCAGCCCCTAAATCCAAACCTTATATTCCTTACCCATCGCGCTTAAATGAGCAAAAGCTCCGCGAAAAGGCTAGTCAACAAATGGATAAATTCTTTCAAATCTTTAAAGAATTACATTTTGACATAAGCTTTGCGGATGCTATCATTCTGATGCCTAAGTTTGCATCAACAATCAAACACTTGTTAAGCAACAAGGAAAAACTGATTGAAATGGCTAAAACTCCATTAAATGAGAACTGCTCAGCAGTTATCTTAAAAAAGCTTCCTGTAAAGCTTGGAGATCCTGGAAAGTTTCTTATACCTTGTGTATTTCCGGGAATGGTTGAATGCTATGCCTTGGCCGATCTTGGTGCAAGCATCAACCTGATGCCTCATTCAGTGTGGAAGAAACTTTCTCTTCCGGCTCTTACTCCTACCTGCATGACTCTTGAACTTGCAGATCGTACTATATCACTTCCTCTCGGCATTGCCGAGGATGTGTTTGTAAAAGTAGGAAAGTTCCATTTTCCAGCTGACTTTGTGGTTGTTGAATTTGACGCAGATCAAAAGGTTCCTCTCATTCTTGGAAGAGGATTCCTAAAAACGGGCCATGCTCTTATTGATGTATTTAAGCATGAGATCACATTGCGTGTGGATAATGAAGCTGTTACCATTAACCATGATCAAACTTCGAGGTACTCCTCAAATTATGATTCTGAATCGGTTAACCGAATCGATGTCATTGATATTGCTTCAGAGCACTACTAGAAAAAGGTCTATCCTTGACTCGCATTTTATGACGCACACTACAAGATGACGCGCAAATAGCAAAGTCATAAAATAAGAGTCATAACGAGTAAATTTTTTATTGGGGATGACTCGTTTTCAAAAGCGTCATAACATAGGGTCATAATCAGTTAAAATTTAGCCTGCTAGATGACGCTCGTTTTGCTTCGTCCTAAATAGGGGTCATCTATGTTTTTTTTTTCCCATCTGCTTCATCAAAATCCATTGTTTTTTTTTTTTTTTTTTTTTGCCAAAACACTTCCCGCTCAACACTTCCCTCTCAAACTCTCAAAACCTTATCAAACCCCTCTCAAAACTCTCAAAAGACTCCCGCCCTAATTTCCCATCTCAAACCCCTCTCAAAACTCTCAAAACACTCGACATCAGTTTGCCCTAATTTTGAAAGGTATGCCGTAATTTGCCGTAATTTGCCCTAATTTGCCCTAATTTCCCATCTCAAACCCCTCTCAAAACTCTCAAAACACTCGACATCAGTTTGAAAGGTATGCCCTAATTTTCCCTAATTTGTTTGTTTGAGAGTTTTATGTTTTCTGTTTTAATGTAGTTGTAGAGTTTTATTTAGGTTATAAAATCAATTTATTGATTTTTAATTTAGCACACCAGGTGTTTGTGAAAATGTAACTAGGTTTTTGTATCAGTTTTTGTATCATTATTTTTTGGTTGCAAGATAACATTTTATAGGTGTTTGTGAAAATGTTACTATGATGTAAGATAATATTTTTTGGTGTTTGTGAATAATATTTTATAGGCCTCATGTAAGTTAACTGTAAATAATGTAACATGTATAGTTTAATAGAGTAAACTTTAACTGTAAATGATTTGTAAGCTGGTGTTCTTGTTTAACATGTATAGTTTACTAGGTAGTTATCTTTTTCTGTTTTAGTTTAATAAGGTTGGTATCAGACTCGACACTTACACGAGATGTTTTCTGTTTTAGAGTTTTTAGGTAATGGATAAATCTTGGATTTTGTCTGATAGATTATCAATCGCATGCGAGGAAGGTGTGAATGCCTTTTTAGAGTTTGCACAATGCAATAACCCAAATTCCGATGCCATTCCGTGTCCTTGTGTAAATTGTATCAATTTGTGTCACAGTTCCATCAAAAACGTGCGTTATCACCTGTTTAAACACGGTTTCAATGAGAATTATATTGATTGGACCTTCCACGGAGAAAATTCATCTAAGGATGAAGCTCAATGCCCTAATGAGTCTAGACCTCCCGAGTTCGATTACACAAAGGAGATGCTACATGACGCCTTCACATATGCAGAGAATGAACCTAATTTATTGAAGTCACTTCTCGAAGAATGCGACAAGCCACTGTATGAAGGGTCTAAGTATAATGCACTAAATGGATTGCTGAAATTCCAACATTTGAAGGGTCAATTTAGCTGGTCTGATACAAGCTTTGATGCTTTATTGGGCGAGCTAAATGATGTTTTGCCTTCAAATAATACAATCCCTAAGTCGATATACGAGGCCAAGAAGTTGCTAAAAGGAATAAGCATAGAATACATTAGGTATCATGCTTGTGAGAATGATTGTGTCTTGTTCTGGGATGAGCACAAGGATGCTTCTCAATGTCCAACTTGTGGCACTTCTCGGTGGAAGGAGAATAGCAAGAAGGTGCCGAGAAAAGTTGTTTGGTATTTCCCGCCCATTCCTAGATTTAGAAGAATGTTCTTGTCACCAGAAACCGCACATGACCTAACTTGGCACGCGCAAGGTCGGGTCAGTGATGGCAAGCTAAGACATCCTTGTGATTCCCCATCTTGGAAGCTTGTTGACGACAAGTACTGGAAAGAATTTGGAAAGGAAGATAGAAATCTGAGATTAACCTTGTCCGCGGATGGTATAAACCCTCATAAGTCATTAAGTGCAAAGTATAGTTGTTGGCCGGTTACCCTAGCAACATACAATCTGCCTTCTTATTTGTGTATGTCAAGAAAGTTCATGATGTTGACTCTACTGATATCAGGTCCAAGGCAACCTGGTAACAGTATTGATGTCTACTTGGCACCACTAATAAAGGATCTGAAAGAGTTGTGGAAACCTGGCGTTAAGACGTATGATGCTTATAAGAAACAGTTCTTCAATCTAAAAGCAGTCTTACTTTGGACTATAAATGACTTTCCCGCGTATGGTGACCTGTCGGGGTGTGTTACCAAAGGTTATAACGCGTGTCCAGTATGCTCAGAGGATACCTACTCACAGTGGTTGCCAAAATCCAAAAAAGTATGCTTCCTCGGGCATAGAAGATTCCTCCCACTTACACATCCTTTTCACAAAAGAAGAAAAGATTTCAATAATGAACCAGAGAGCGGTGTGATGAAAAAACCGAGATCGGGTGAAGAAGTTTACGACTATCTGGAAGGTTTTACGACTAAATGGGGGAAGGAGAAAAAGGCAAAGAAGGAAGTTATCTGGAGGGCGTTGAAGAAGAATAAATCAAAGAAGAAAATGCCACGTCAGCAGAGAAGGCCAAAAAAGAAAAAAGAAACTATTGATGCGAGATCGAAAGTTTGGCGTAAAAAATCAATCTTTTTTGAACTAGAGTACTGGAAGCATTTGCTTGTTCGTCATCAGTTAGATGTTATGCATATAGAAAAGAATGTATGTGAGAGTGTTTATGGGACGTTACTGAATTTGCAAGGCAAGATGAAGGACGGTTTAAAGGCACGACAAGATCTCGAGGAATTAGGGATTAAGACTGAGTTAATAAGTCAACCAAAAGGGAAGGGTCATTATCTGCCGCCTGCCATATACACATTAAATAGTGAGGAGAAACGCATGTTTTATGACACGCTGTCTAACATAAAAGTGCCTGATGGGTATTCCTCCAATTTCAAGAATCTCGTGTCCGATGATAATTCGAAGATGAATGGATTGAAGTCCAACGACTGTCACGTACTAATGCAACAGATTCTTCATTTTGCAATAAAGGGGGTGTTAGACGTGAAAGTTAGGAAGACTATTATAAGCTTGTGTCACTTCTTCAACGAGCTGTGTAGTAAAGTAGTTGATGTTAGTAAGCTAGGCAAGCTGCAAAGTGACATCGTAGTAACTTTGTGTTTACTAGAGAAGTATTTTCCGCCTTCGTTTTTCGATGTCATGATTCACTTGATGGTGCATTTAGTCAGAGAGGTGAGGTTATGTGGCCCAGTCCACTTTAGGTGGATGTATCCGTTTGAGAGGTACATGAAAACACTAAAAGGTTATGTACGAAATCATTATCGACCCGAGGGCTGCATGGCAGAATGTTATGTGGCAGAGGAAGCATTAGAATTCTGTTCCGATTCCTTGGAAAACATGAAATCAATTGGCAATCCTCATGATCGTGCTGATGAAAGAAACCGCACTGGTAAACCTTTATCGCAGGCTACCATCTGTGTTGTGGATTCTAAGCTACTTGATCAAGCTCATCTTTATGTATTAGGAAACACCGCCGATGTTGAACCATACATAAAGCAGCATATGTTAGAACTGAAGGATCTTAACCCGCGTCGAAATAATACATGGTTGCAGAGCCAACATAGTCGGACGTTTATTGACTGGTTTAAGAAAGAGGTTGAAAAGTGTTTGGCTAACGGGGAAAATACCGGTGATAGTGTTCGTTGGTTGGCAAAAGGCCCTGATTTTGCTGTTAGTAAATATACCGGGTTTGCCGTAAATGAGTATCAATTCCATACAAAAGAGCGTGATGAATCTAAAACCACTCAAGGTAGTGGAGTATCTATAGTTGCAAATACTATGCAGATTGCTAGTGCAAAAGACTCCAATCCGGTGTACGGCGCTGTTACCTACTTCGGTCGTATATTGGAAATATGGGATCTTGATTATCGTACATTTACGGTTCCTGTTTTCATATGTGAGTGGGTAGATAGTCGTGGAGTAAAAAAAGATGATTTAGGATTCACAGTGGTTAACTTTGATAGGCTTGGTCAATGGTCTGAACCCTTCATATTACCTAGTCAAGCAAGACAAGTTTTTTATGTTCAGGACCAACAAGATAGGAACCTGTCTGTTGTTGGCTTCACACCACATAGGATGCATAAGTATGGAGATAATAATGATGAAACTGATGATGTGTTTGAATTTGATGTTACACAAGATATGAACCTGTCTTTAGAAGACCTAGACGATTATTTTAACTGTACGCGCTCGGATGACGAGGGCATATTCGTTTTAGATCATTAGTTTTTGGTATGAAATAACTGTTTATTTTAGTAACTGTATATTTGTTAAAGTCTGTCAAGCATTATTTATTATTTAAAGTTTTTGGTATGAAAATAACTGTTTATTTTGTTTATTTTAAACAGGTTGCTTTTTGGTAATAAAAGATGGCCTCGGGTTCTGATTCGGACCGCGAAGAAGATGCGGTTCACGGTTCTGATTCTGGTTCGGACCGCGAAGAAAATGCAGTTTCTGGTTCTGAGTCGAATTTGGATGCCGAATTAGATTCCAAATCGCATAGAGGCCCGACAATAAAAGCGAAGGCGAATAAAAAAACAGTTGTTACTTATAATAAAAGAGGTGTGCCAACTGGACCGGGAGCAAAAAAATTGTCTACTTTTGAGGGATTGGTGGCAAGATCTATGGTTCTCATAACCTATGATTCTTGGTTGAACGTAGATAACGAAACAAAGGAAGCTTGTTGGCAATATGTTAAGGTAAGTATTTTATTATTTTATTCTAACTATGTTTTAGTTTTAGTATTTTATTCTAACTATGTTTTGTTTCATTTTTTACGTTTCAGACAAATTTTGCACTTGACCAAAAGAGTCGGAAGCAAGTTCTCCAATCAATCGGGATAAAGTGGAAAAACTTCAAACATTATCTTTATAAGAAGTTCATTAAGCCACTAAAAGATGATAAGTCTAAGGAGGCCAAGAAGCAATTATATACTCCTCCTGAAAAGTATCCGTCCGTGAAAAAAAAAGACTGGAAACTTTTCGTATCACAAAGAACTAAGCCTTCGTTTGAGGTATTTGTTTAAGTTTCCAAAAACAGTTATTTATCACAAAAACAGTTACTAACATGTTAATTGTATATACTTATGCAGGAAGTAAGTCAGAAGGCTTCAGCTAACCGTAAACGTAACAAGTACAACCATCGTTTGAGCCGAAAGGGATATGCCGGACTCATTTCTGAGATAGTATGGAATTTATTGCTTATGTTAACTTTTTTATTGCTTATGTTGATGCTTTTTAACTTTTGCTTTTAACTTTTTTAGATGGAAGAAACCGGCAAAGAGGAAGAGGAGATTGATAGGGTAGAATGTTGGAAAAAAGCAAAGAAAAGAAAAAAGGAGGTTTCGACCCAGCTGTCCAAAAAGTTGTCGATAAAATTGTAAGTATTCATATTTAACAGTTTTATTTTGGTATGTTTTAGTTAGTTTTGTTAACTTTCAGTTAGATTTCTCAGTTAGCTGCTTAGTCTCGTTAGATTTCTCAGTTAGCTGCTTAGTTAGTGTTAGTTAAAGTTTGACTTTTGACCATAAGTCAACAGATGTTAAGTTATTTGATGTTCAGTTAGTTAAACTTTGACTTTTCACCATAAGTCAACAGATGTTAAGTTATATGTTTGTTTACTCAGGAGATACTAAAGAAGGACAAGGATTATTCAGAGGATCCAATGGGATCACTAGATTTGCTTACAAAGGCCCTGGGTAGTGAAGAAACACGTGGGCGTGTACGTGGGATGGGTCGATATGTAACACCGCACCAGTATTTTTTAATACCCAGGAATGTCAAGCAATACCTGAAACAATATGATAAGATGATGAATAAACGGCTAAAAGCTGTTGAAGATGAGTTAGAAAGAAGAAGATGTGCAAGTACCAATGCTTCGGAGGGTGCAAGTAATTCTCCAACGTTGAGCGATGAAGACGAAGAACCAAATGTACCAAGTGAACCAAATGTAAGTCTTCATTTGTTATAAATTCATTGCAATTCTTGTCTGTTTTAATAATATTGTGTACATTTGTAGGATAAATCATGCTATCTTGCGGTCGACGATCCTTCAAATATAGTCGCCAAAGGAACCATAGTGAAGCATACTGTCTCGGGTATTTGAAGTTAAATTACTTATTTAATATTTATATATATTCTTACTTATTTAATATTTATTTGTTCATATATTAGATGGGAACATTGAAGTTACGGTGGACACATCTGTTCAAGCAGAAGCTTTGATACCGAATCCAATTCCCGAGGAGTTCGTTGAGACTGTTAAAGATGCCATTGGGTACATGCTAAGCTAGCCGAGTCACCTAGTCATTCCATGCTCTGGTTTGGTAAGACTTTTTTATAAAACAGTTTAATCATTAGAACAAAATGGTTTGGTAAGACTTTTTTATATTTTTGCAGAACAAGATAGTGGCCAAAAAGAAGGAGAAAAAGGCTGCTGATCAAGACAAGGAGAAAAGAAGAAAAACAGAAAAAGAACAAAGAAGAAGAAGAAGAAGAAGAAGAGAGGAAACAGAAAAGAAGAAGAAAGAAAAGAAGAAGAAGAAAAAAGAGAGTTGGGCAGTGTGATCCACAAGAAAAAAGAAAAGAAGAAGCGACAAAGAGAACCCGACAACGAAGAAGAAGCGACGATGCCAAAAACAGGTACGATGCCAAAAACATCATATTCTTACAGTCATGTTTACAGTTATTTTTAGTGACCAGAAACTGTTATGTTTACAGTTGCAGTTGAAGAAGGAAAAAGCCCAGAAACTCTCGCCTCCATTGCAAAAGTGACTAAGAAAGGAAATCCGTTGAAAAAAATGATGACGAGAGGTCAGAAGAGAGTAAGGAAAAGAATTGAAGAAAGGATGGGATTGAAAATGACTGCAATGATGGTTGATGGACAAGTTGCAAAGGTCGATTGCATAAAAGTGCAATGCGAGGATGATTTGTTTGGGCACCACAGTTACACGTACTTAAATTGGAATGATTTTGACAGTCTATTTTCAATGGATGAGTTAAGCGGGGTTGTCGTTGCTTCTTATATCATGTAAGTGATAAATATAGTTTATAAAAAATTGGTACTTGTATGTTAACAAGACTAATTGAATGTAAACTGTGTGTGTTAATTGTTAACAGGTACCTGTATGAGCAAATCAAGAATGGGTCACAAAGAGATCATGGAGTTTGTTTCATGACCCCGACTGCGATCATGCATCATGAACGTAAAGCGAGGGCCAAGAATATCGAGGAGGCAAGTCGAGTTATTGCAAAAAGGTTATCTACAAGGAAGCAAAATGACCTCATCTTATTGCCATACAATCCCGGGTTAGATTTTCGACAACATTTAAATTAATTAATAAAAATTAACATTAATTAACAGAATTTGTTTTTTGTTTTTTGTAGAAGACATTGGGTGTTAGGTGTGCTTAACATGAAGACAAGTACCTGCTATTATCTTGATTCCCTATCGACTAGCGACGTCAATCATCAGTTCAAGCAAATAGTGGATGCGTAAGTAATACAAATTATAGAATCTTTATGATGTATGATGTAATACTTAACTAGGTTAATTCTTTGTAGGGCAATTGCATTGTATGATGTAGAAGCTGGAACCAATAAGAGGACTAAACTTAACTGGGTTAATTCTAAGGTTAGTTATTTGTTATGGCTTATTTGCATCTCCTAGCTTATTAATAGTCTAAGTAATACTAGTGTAGAGTGGTTTTTAGTTTTAATCAGCTTAGTATAGGGTAAAATTGCAATACAGATCAGTGTAAGGGTGTTTGGTTTAAGACAGCTTATAGGTTAGTTTGGGTATAATCTGAAAAGCACTGTTCATGTGCCAAGTTTCTGAGTTTGATTGAACTGATTCAAAGGTATTTTAGTTGTTCTCATCAGATGATAGGGCAGTTTGATGGTTATTTAAAGTCTGCATTAGATATTTTAGTTTTGAGCTCTTATCTGCCCTAATAAGCTTAGCAATAAGCTGAGCTTAATTTGAGTTCATTTTGGCTTTGCTAGTTAGTTCAATGGTGCTTAAGTGAGTTCCTATGAGTCGGTCTGCTGTGGAGTAGTCTTGCTCAAATTTTGCGCCAAATTCCTAATCTGCTACCACAGATTGTTTTGCAGCAATTAGTTATCTGCACTGCTGATCTAGGATCAAAATTGGCTTATCGTATCTGCTTTAGGTCCTAATTTTTGGAATATAGGCAGGTTAGGTAGGGGTATTTTGGTGCATAATCTGGTATTTAAGTTTCACCTTATTAATCAGCTTATAACTGATCTGCAAATAAGCCCATATACCCTGTGCAGACCATTCTTGTTAATAAACTGTAGTTGCATATCATATACAATTTGTGTTTCTTGTGTAGTGTCCATGTCAGCCCGGATGCACCGAATGTGGGTACTTCGTGTTGAAGTTTATGAAGGAAATAGTTAAACATGGAGTTCGGGCTCTCGAAAATGACAATGTAAGTAGTTAACTGTTTTAAGTAGTTTAAGTAGTAATTAACTGTTTCTAAAATGTTGTTTTATTTGACTAGATTGGTGGTGATAGCAATGAGTACACGGATGCGGATTTCGACGATATTCGAGAAGAATGGGCAATTTATGTGTCGAATTTCATTTTTAGGTAGAAATCGTACATTGTAGTAACTTTAACTAATTATCGGTATATATTTTGACATGAATTGTTATGTAATGAATTGGTAACGCATGGTTTTGATATATATGAAATGCGTTAATTTTGTACAATTATCAGGTTTATTGTCAGTAATTATGTATATAATCAGGTTTTAAAAAACAGAAAAAATAAAAAAAATGATTTTAAGGTAATGACTCGCAAAAACATATGTCAGAAAAGTGTGTCATAAAAGTTAGTCAAAATGATTTTAAGGGTAATGACACGCAAAAAGGAGAGTCATAAAACGTGGGTCATAAGTGCGAGTCATAGAAGGATGACGCACAAATGCGAGTCATGAAGCTTTATGACGGGTCCATCCTTGACTCGCATTTGCGCGTCATAAGGGCTCTTCTTGACTCGCATTTGGAGTCAAGAATAGCTGTTTTTCTAGTAGTAGAGGAGTACTCTCAAGAGTTTCTTGGTCATTCTCATAATTCTGTGAGTGGGGATCCCACCACATCTTCTCTACCTTTCATTTCCGACTCTTCCCCTTCTCTCACTCCGTTTGAGGGAAGTGATTCCATTTTGGAAGAGATCGAGGCTTTTCTCAAGTGTGATTCATTTCTTGAAGGAATTGATAACGCTGAGATTAATCTGGAGGGAGATATTCTTCTTCTTGAGAAATTGTTGAATCAGGACAATTCTCCTCCACTCCCTCCCGTTGAACTTCATAATGAGGAAATCAAGTCAGTTGAGAAAACTGATAAATTTCCTGAGATCAAGTTTAAGGACTTGCCTCCTCCACTTGAATATGAAATTCTTGAGGAGGAAGTTCTTATCTTAATTGCTATTCAGATCTCTCTTCTTCCCTTCACCTACCCGGTGATTTCCCCTATCCTTCACTCATTCGGGAGTGAGGATATTACCTTTGACCCCGGCATTTTCCATCTAACATTGGTTTAAATTCCGGATATATCTCATCGGTGTGGACCTTTCATATACTTCAATGTTTATCTAGACATCTTGAATGAAAGTCCGATTGAGATGGTCTCTTCCACTTACTTCCCCATGAACCAATGAATTCGGGGTCGAGTCAAGCTAGCGACTCGGTTAATAAAAACAGTAGTAAAACATGGGTTTTCACCCATGTCTCACCCAAGTGTGGGGGAGATGCCCCACATGTTGTATATATGTTAAAAAAAAAAAAAAAAAAAAAAAAAAAAAAAAAAAAAAAAAAAAAAAAGCTATTAGTATTTCCTTTTTACGTTCTAAGTGTCGGCATAATAGCCGGTACTTTGAATATTGAGGGCAATATTCAGTTCTAAGTGTGGGGGGGAATTCTAGCGAATTTGATCATATGTACCATCTAGTACCCCCATTTTGGCAAAAATTTTAAAATTTTTATCTCACTTAGAACGCAATAAATGGTTATCAGTCCGCCATGTCTTACCCACATAAGGATTGGCTAATCCGAGAGCAAACGGCTCTTGGTAAAGATATATCAAATCCTTTTATGGCTGACAATTTGCCGAAAATTGTATGGTATTCGACTCACCATATCTTTTATAGTAAAGAGTTGGCTAGCCCGCAAGGTTATGGCTTGTGGTAAAGGCAGTGGAAAACCATATTTGGTAATCAGCTCACCAAAGATAATAACTGTATTTTATCTAAGAGTTGGCTAGTCCAGAAGCAAACGGCTTTTGGTAAAGACAAATCAAATCCGTTGACAGCTTATGGTTTGCTCAAAATCATTTGGTTATCATTGTACCAAAGTATCACATACTAAAACATTGGCTACTCCAGAAGTAATGGCTATCTGGTAAAGAGAAAAATCCATTAAATTTTCAAAAAGTATTGCTAGGGACTAGCAATAGTTTAGTGTGGGGGATTGATGAGTGTCTAAATACTCATCATTTCTGTCACATTTAGACTGCAAAAACATTTAAAAACATGCAGTTATGCTTCAAAATACAGGAAATATCATTTGATTGTGTTTTTATGTGTTGCAAGTGCAAAAAGATTGAAAAGCAGGTGAAAACGAACAAAGTTTGCATAATTGACAGTTTTAGTCCCTGAAGTTTCAAAAATGGCAAAACAAGTCCCCCGGTTTTCAAAAATGGAAAATTATCTTTTATGGTCCTTGTATTATTGAAACTTGGCATGAATAAACTTTGGAAATAGTTTTGAGTTTTGGCAGCATTGGTCCTTGGATATTTCAGAAAATTACACAAATGGTCCCTAAGGTTAAATCCGGATCAACCAATAACCCAAACCCATTTACTTGGTCAATATTAGTTGACCGTTTGGGGCCGATCACAAAGAACAAAGTTTTAGTAGCTGAAGCTTATGATTGGGATGAAGAAGAGGTCTCCTCTGATGAGGAAATCAGAGTGAGTGCACTGATGGCACTCTCTGAAGGTGATCAGGTGGCTGTTGGGAAAAGCCATGCAAGGAATGGAGAGTGGGTAAACATCACCATGAAGAAGAAACATGCCAGGGATCCTGTTTGGCATCTAGACAATGGATGTTCAAGGAGCATGACTGGTGTGAAGGAATATCTGCACAAGTATGTGAATGAATCAGGACCCAAAGTGATATTTGTTGATAACTCATCATGTCTCACTAAAGGTTATGGTTCAGTAAACTGCAATAGTTTAGTCTTTACTAGGATAGCTTATGTTAATGGTCTTAAGTACAATCTGATAAGTGTCAGTCAACTATGTGATGCCAAATACATAGTTCAGTTTGATGATAAGCAAGAAATCATCTTCAATGCTAATAAGGAAGTTGTCCTTATTGCACTAAGAAGACATGATGTTTATGTGTTAGACATGTCCAGTCTGACTCAGAATGGAACTTGTCTCTTTACCAAGGCCACTGATACTCTCAACTGGCTTTGGCATAAGAGACTCTCCCACCTGAACTTCAAAAACATAAACAACCTTGTTAAACAAAACAAGGTCCTTGGCTTACCATCTCTTGTGTTTTCAAAGGATAAACCATGCTCAGCTTGTGAAAAAGAAAAACATCACAGAGCATCCTTTAAAACCAAAACCAACTTTTCAATCAGGATCTGCCTACATCTTCTCCATATGGATCTATTTGGACCAATTAGTCCTAGATCCATTAACCATGAGAAATATACTCTGGTCATTGTGGATGAGTACTCAAGATACACTTGGGTATACTTCCTGATCAAAAAGAGTCAGGCAGCTGAAACAATTATGTCCTTTGTCAGGAACATTGAAAATCAAAATGACATCAAGGTCAAACAGATCAGGACTGACAATGGAACAGAGTTCAAAAATGTTGAACTTGAATGTTTCTGTGATGAGAAAGGAATTTCCCAAAAATTTTCCTCACCCTACACACCTGAACAAAATGGGGTGGCTGAAAGGAAAAATAGAACACTCATTGAAGCAGCCAGGACAATGCTAAATGGATCAGTCCTCTCCAAACACTTCTGGACTGAAGCAGTAAATACTGCCTGTTACACACAAAACAGATCCATCATTGTCAAGAGACATGGCAAAACTCCTTATGAGTTGTTCAAAGGTAGAATCCCTGACATCAGCTACTTTCATGTATTTGGGTGTCCTGTGTTTATTCATAATAACAAGGATCCCTTAGGAAAAAATTGATGCCAAAGCTGATGATGGATACTTCCTGGGATACTCCCTTGTCTCAAAGGCCTTTAGGGTGTTCAACACTAGGAGACAGCATACTGAGGAAACATTTCATGTTACCTTTGATGAGAGCACTGATGCAATCAGTGTCTCTAACAACTCAGTGGAAGAGATAGGTATTGATGAATCATCAAGATATCCTCCTGATGAACATCATCCTGAAAATGGTCCTTCCACTCAGTAGCAAGCAAATGCTGACATCTCCTACTACATCATTCCTCACAACCTTCCTTACCCAACCATCACTGAGTTTATTGAAGCACAAAATACTGATAAAATTATTCAGTCTGAACATAATGCTCAGGAACCAAACAATCTCAGTAATGAGTCAACTCACTCAGACACTCAAAATGTTGATAATCATCATTTGTCTGATCTTGATCCTACCCATCAAGCATCTACAAGTTCTAATCAGTTTCCAAGACATCAGGACAGTTGGACTAGGTCTCAGGATATAGAACTTATCAATATAATTGGTGAGCCTACTGAAGGCATGCTCACAAGAAGCATGGCTACTGAACTAAGAGCAGCCTCAGCCAATGAATGCCTATTTGTGGACTTCATTTCCACAATTGAACCTGATTCGGTGTAATCAACTCATATTTTTCTCCAAGGATTTACAAAGGAAATATGTAATCCCGGGTCGTTATCCCCAACGAAGGATTGAATGGAATTTTCAGTTCGGTTCATGATTGTGTGAGTTGAATGGAAAAAAAGGAATTTTTGGGTTTTAAGACTAAAATTATAAATCATAAACTAAAAACAACTTAACAAGCATATAAAACAAATATCTAAAGCTTAAATAAGCAAAAACGGATTTAAACCTAAAAACGCGCAACTACGGGAAATAACCGAGCCTAAAAAGTCAAAACGAAGAAAACTAACCCTAGAAATATATGATAACAACTAAATTATGCTAAGCAAAGATAATAATAAAACTAGTGGTAAATAAATAATCTAAAGTTAAAACCAATATATTTTCTAACTAGTTGTAAGTAACTTAAAAATTACTAATCAATATATTTTTTAACTTTTATAAAACCACACTTAATTCACGGAATAATTTACTCAAAAAGCATATAAAAAAGTCTACTCAATAATGCAAAATAAAACTAAGCTAATCCTAAAACTAACAAACATGACAATAATGATTAAGATACTAAAATAAATAGATAAAAGGGTTAGAGATAACCAAATGAATCAAAATTATAAAGACGGCGAAACGAGGCCCATTCCACAAGCTTCAAAACCCGTCCATAAGCTTCTCCACTAAACCCACTAGTCACCTCTTAATCACTACAAATTATCTACTAATTCTCATCTAGTCACTATTAACTTTTGGAAAAGAAAGAAAAAATAAATAAATAAATAAATAAATAAATAAGTAAAAGCAAGATTAAAAAAAAAAAAAAGAACTGTAAGTTGGTCAGAAAAAGTTTTGCTACTCCTATAACATGATTTGACCTTTAGAAATACGTTGACCTTTATGAATCAAAATTTGTAAAAGAATAATAATAATAATAATAATAATAATAATAATAATAATAATAATAATAATAATAATAATAATAAAAGTAATAATAATAATAATAATAACAAAAAAAAAAGAAAAGAAAAAAAATAAACAAAAAATAAATAAGATTTCAAAATTTATAAAAATAATTAAAAACAGATTTTTATAAAAAAAATTGCAAGAACTTTTAATTAAAAAGGTATAAAGATTAAAGATTAGGGGATAAAAAGTAATTAACTAAAACATAAAAATAAATGCTTCAAATTAATAAGATATGAAAGAAACTAGACAAAGATTAATACCTTAAATTGTCAAGATTTAATACAAGTTCTAACTATTTTAATTGAAATTAAAATTAATCTAAGAAACTTAACAAAGAAAAAAAAAGAAAAAAAGAAAAAGAAATAAGCAGTAGTGAAAAAGTGATATCACAAAAGATGCGGCTGCTGCTTTTCTTCTACTCTTCACGACGTCAGCCCTTGCATTTTTTTATGGGCCTTGTAGATGGCCTGGTATATATTTTTTTCTCATTGGGCTTGGTGGGCTTTAACTTGCCATATGAATTCACATGCCATTTTATTTTATTTTATTTTATTATTATTTTTTTTTTTTTGGCATGCTAGCTGCTATGATTAATCTTTAACTTTTTTGTCTTTTGCCTCGATGCTCCATATAAAATTATCGTTGGTCTCGTAATTTAGTGCTCTTTCCAATCTCGTGCTCGGTTTTTGTCTATTTTTGCCCCGTTTCTCAATATCCGTACCTGCACATGCATAAACACAAAAACACAATATATTTGACATATTTGGTTAGTTTTTAGTATTTTTGGTCCATTTTATCGGGTAAAAGATATGTGTAATTTAACACAAATCAAAATCCCCCAGACTAAGGTATTGTCGTGTCCTCACGCAATGTTATCAACTCACGCTTTTGAAACCAAAAATTTCAAACCTCTTTTTACTAACTTTGAAAAGTAGCAAAATATTCAAAAGAGATTAAGAAATCCAAAGTTCTAAAAACGCCCCGTTTTTCCAATTTATTCACACTTATTCTATTTTTGTATTTTTCATTTTCATGTGACGGTTTGTTGACTTTCATTATCTCCTGATAACTTTTAGGATCACGGAGTAGGAAACACGACTCATAAAGAAGTGACCATACGGATAAAATTCGTCGTTCTTGATTTTTCACGAGTCTCCAAACCATACTTAAAAATGAAATCACAGCTAAAGTATGATTTTAGATGCTAACACTACCCGTAAATGATAATTGTGTACGCGTAGCTACTTCTCGCTCCCTTATTCCTAATTCCTCTAAGGATTTTATTATGAAAATTTTTGATTTTTCTTATTCCACTATGATTAAGAACTTTATTATATAGAAGAAACCCGGTTTAGACAATAAATAGTTTTCAAAACATTCCTAAAGACTCCCTTTTGATAAAAATTAAGGTCCACACTCATATCCCGATTTAACACGATTTTGGAAATACTTTTTAGACACTCTCGGACTAGAAATGAGGCTTATTATTATTATACTAGCAACCTTATTTATAGATCCTCCGTCCTTTAAACAACCTGCATATCGGGCGTCACCGACAGTACCGGGAGTCTTATTTCGACATCGGTTATTTATTATTATTCACTTTTCATGTATATATATATACTTTTTTTTAATGCCTCACTCCTAACCCCATGTACTTTGGAACTCACGGAACTACGGAAATCCAAGACCTCGCCGCCTATTTTCGGAATAAAGGATCCAAGGGCCGTTACAACGGAGAGTTCCAAGACCTTAACGCCTTTCAGAATTAAGGGTCCAAGGGCCGTTGTAAGAGGGTAGCCAAGACCTAAACTCCTATCTTTAGCAATGAGGATCCAAGGCGTAATTAACCGCATCCTAAAGCACATGACACTGACACGATCTAAGTATGTACCCCAAGTTCCACCATCGGGGACCCTCGAGAAACGAATCAAAAATTAAGAATTGTAAAAACCGTGAAACTCTATTTATTGAAAATCATTTATTTTGGGTTTATTAATCTTATGGGGGCAAGAAGCCACAATTAACTTTCACGAGCTCTAAAGAGAACCAACTACTCCACGCTTAGCATCTAAACTCAAAAAATAACTCTATCATTTTTCGTTCTCCGCAAATTTAAAATCACAAATAATGAGATCCGCGGATGCTTAGCTAAATAACTTCAAGCCAAAGCTTTCGGTCATTATTGGTTAAGGAGACAAGCTAGGGCTCAACACGCCCGGTCAAGTCAGAATTTTATTCCTACTCTCTCCAGCGGAAAGTCAACAAAGTGTCAAAACTCTTATTATATTTTTGCAAAATTTTTTAAATTTTCTCATTTTTATGGATTTTTTCATCATTTTTTTTTTTTTTTTTTTTTTTTTAGGAAAAACGGGGTTGCGAGAGTACAAGGCACAAATGCAAGGCAAAATCAAATCGAAAGATCACCCCCCCCCAGACTAAAACGAAACATTGTCCCCAATGTTTTAAAGGTGAGGGCCATCCTACGCAAATCTAAGGCCGTTTATGAATTATGCCAAATAAATAACGTTAGTCGATAAGATTAAAGATACCAGGTTTCTCATTCAGCACTGTATGATGAGACTCAAGTGGAGATAGACAAAAACATGAGCACAAGAGTCTTCACATGTCGGGCAAATCCTGCACAAGACAACAAACACCAAACACAAGAAATGGAAGAGATAGAACTCCTCACGTCACATTTATTAGTAAGAAAATAGAAAGAAGATAGAAGGATAAGCATGGGGTGCCTCCCACGAAGCGCTTGTTTTTTTTTCCGGGTCGTTAGCTTGACTCGCCCCGAATTTAATTGTTCTTGGGGGAGCATGCGGAAAAGAAAATCTCTATCGGACTTTCATTCAATATGTTTGGATAAACATTGAAGTACGTGAAAGTTCCACCCCGATGAGATACCCACGGTTCAAAGGAATAGCAACCATAAACGATGATACCGGGGTCAAAGATAGTATCCTCACTCCCGAAAGAGTGAAGGAGAAGAGAAATCACATCATATGTTGTGGGAAACTAGAAGGGGGGTTGAATAGTTTACCGGTTTAAAATCCTTTAGAAATCTTGTTTTAAAAGTATGCTATTGGAAACTTTGATTCGAACTCTATGAGTAATCAACAAACACCAATATGAACTAGACACTAAGCTAGGTAATAATAGTAAATGAAAATAAAGAGTAGAGTTGGAAAGATCAAACCGAGACAGAGGATTTATAGTGGTTCGGCTACGAAGCTCTTCTTCGCCCTACTCCACTCCCCGAGTACCACACTCGAGAGTTTCAAACACTATATCAACAACCTCCCTTCAGGCGGAGAAAACCGTACACGTCGCTTATCCTATTACCGACACTAAGCTAGATGTCGAGTGCTAATCTTAGCTAGCACCAATCTACCAAGGTCCACGTGACCAAACACACAAGCCCAGTGGCTTCAAGAGATCACCAAGATCTCAACACGATCACAATGATCAACACTCACTCAACTAACACTAACCTAATGACCCTTGATCTTCTTGATCAATCACACAAGCCCAATGGCTTCAAGAGATGTTCACTATCTCTATAGATCACACTTGATCTTCACTCTCACTCACAAAAGAGAAATAAACTTGATGTATGCTAAGACACAACAAGGTTGTAACAAGTGTTACAAAAACCTATCAACTATAACTCTAGTATCTTCTTGATTACTTGAGTTCTTCTCTTGCTAATGAAGAGGGATGACAACACCTTGTATCAACTTGGATACTTGTGTTCTTCTCTTGCTAGTGAAGAGGTATGAAGAGGATCACTTGAAGGATGATTGGATCACTCTTGAAACAAAGAAAAACTAATCTAAATGAACTAAAGAAGTGAAAGGTGTGAGAGGATTGAGCTAGGGAATTTTTCTGTGTGTGAAGGGTGCCTAAAACTGTGAAAGGGGTTAGTATTTATAGGCAAGAAAAATCTGAACGTTTACAGAAAAATCTGTACGGACGGCTCCGTTAAATACCATACGGCTCCACTAAATTTAGTGGAACCGTGGAGCCGTGCCAGACAAAGACGCTCCAAATTTTGTCTTTTCTGGTGAAAACTTATTTGGGGAAGATTGGAGCTGATTTTGGGGGGAAAAATAGCTGTTATGATTTTCAAACTAATTTTTCCATTAAAACATTTCTTAATATTTCAAAAATAATTTGTCATGTGTATCTTTGAAATTTTGTTTTGTCCCATTTAAAATGTGAACTTTCAAAACATGAATTCACTTCTTTAATCACTAGTTCAAGTTATAACTTTGTTCTAGAGTGATTTGCGTAGAAACGGGATCTTCCGATTAAAAACTTGTTTACGTTAATTTTAACGTAACGTGATTTCATATTTTGTCATCCTCAAAACGTGAAGTAATCGAAAGATATAAATAATGTTTTTAGAACATTATTTGCATCAACAATTGTTAGGATCTCTGGGAAATAAGGGTTTCTCAGTGATGGGAAGATTGTTGGGATCTAAGGAAATAAGATATTATTGTTGCTGCCGATAGTGAAGACTGGTTCCTGCCGATAGTGTTGCATTGTTGCTGCGGTTGGTTCCTGCCGACAGTGTTATCTTGTTTCTGCCGATGGTGTTTGTTACTGCGGATAGTATTGTTTGTTATCCGTATATTTAGAATGTTTGTTAAGATTTATTTTTAGAAGAGATTGTTGTTTATCTCTTCACACGTTTTCTTGTAGAATGGGTTAGGGTTAGGTTATCTTGTTAGTATAAAAGATAAACCCGTCTATGAGTTTATGTACGCCTTTAACGTTTTCAATATTCAATAAACAATTCTTAGTTCATAGTTTGATCCATAGAGGATCATTGTCGTTTAGAGTTTTCTTCTTTATTATACTTGCTGTTTAGTTTCCGCATAAACGCTTGTATAGCATACAGAGGTTCTCGTTTAAACCAAGCTCAATCAAGCTCGAAGTACTCGATCCTACAAGTGGTATCAGAGCCTGGTAAGGATCTCTGATAAAGAAGAAAAAGTTCAATTTCATATTTCACAACCCTCTTTCAATGGAAGACGAAATCCCACAAAACAATGTCATTAACCCTGAAGAACAACAACCCAAACCTGAAACCTCACAAGTCCAAACACAAATCCTCACCACCATGTCCACCAACAATGCTAAATTCCCATATCTGAAGAAAGATGAGTATGAAGTCTGGGCTATGAGAATGGAATATTGGATCACAAATATTGATTACAATCTGTGGAATGTGATTCTTAAGGGAAATAGTAAGAAGAATACTGGAAGGGATAATGATGGCAATATCTATATAGAGCCACCTGTTACTGCAGAAGAACACCTTGCTGTTCAAAGGGAAACCAAGGCAAGAACCCTTCTACTTCAAGCTATTCCAGAAGATCATATGAGTGATTTTCATCACTTGGATGATGCTAGAAAGATCTGGCATGCTGTAAAAGCCAGATTTGGAGGGAATGATGAATCCAGAAAGATGAGAAGGTCTATGCTCAAGCAAGAATTTCAGGAATTCAAGATCTCTGAGGCTGAGGGGATTCACAAAGGGTATGACAGATTCCACAAGATCCTGAGCCAACTCAACCAGTTGAAAGCTAGGCCGGATGATGAAGACTGCAACACTAAGTTTCTGAGGGCTTTGCCACCATCATGGTCTCAGGTTTCCATTACACTCAAGGCCAAAGGAGGACTGGATTATATGAGCTTTGATGATCTGTACAACAAGCTGAAAACCCTTGAAATTGATATCAAAGGGTATTCCACCTATACACCTCATAATCCAGCCCATACTGCTTTTGTTAGTAACTCTGGTCCTAACAAAACATCATATGGAAACAGTCCAACACCATCAATATCATCAATCTCCTACTCACCTGTCACACCAAAAGCTCATACTAGATCTGATTATCTTGTAGTGGATGTGCTTCATTCATTTGTTGCTGAGAGTACACCACAGCAGAAGATTGTGTATGAAGATTTCAATCAGGTTGATGAATTGGATCTAGAAGAGATGGACCTAAGATGGCAAATGGCTATGATATCGTTGAAATTGGATAGGTTTGAAAAGAAGGCAGGAAGAAGGGTCAACTTTGATGGACAGGAACCTGCCAGGTTTGACAGAAGGAAGGTGAGGTGCTATAAATGTTCTCAAACAGGACATTTTGCCAGGGAATGTACAGATAAGAAGGTAGATGACAAAGCACGATATTCTGCTTTCAAAATTCAAGAGCTGGATTCAGAGGACCCCAAGGCTTTGGTATCTGTGGATTCGATGGTGGACTGGGAGCATCATGAGAAGACGATTGCAAGTGGAGCAGATAAGGTCTATGGGATGATAGCTGGATATGGTGAGAAGAAACAAGTGGCTGGTCAGTTTGGAATGATGGGTCATCCATCTCAGGTACAAAACTGCCCATTTGGTTGTGAATCTATATATGCTAAATTGAAACAGGAATTTGATGATATAGAAAGTGAAAATAAGGATAACTTTATTCAACTTAAGGCTCATAAAGGTCTGGTATCAACAACAACAGTCTGCTTATGAAGTAAAAATAAAGGTGTTAGAAAGAGATTTAAAAAATGCCACTAATGAGTTTAAACATTCTGAAAGGGAAAAAGCTAAGGTAGTGTTAGAAAATCAAGAGTTACAGTCTAAGCTAGATAATTCCTTAGCTAGATTTGATAAGTGGAAAGACTCATCCAAAAACCTTCACATGCTTATTGATAGTTCTATGTCTACTAAAACTAAAAGAGGTTTAGGGTTCGGTAACCTAATAGGGCCAAATCAGTATTATGACCCTAATGAGTATAGTGTTTTTAACCCAGAACCTGTAGATTATAGAAAACCTGTAAAGTATGTTAAGGAGGGAGGAATGAATGATGTTCCTCCACCCATAACTGGAACATTTAAACCTGCTAATCCTTTTGATGACTTTGATGATTCACAAATGATCTATGGCAAACAGGCAAAGGACTTGCCTAATCTTGATTGTGACTCTAATGAATTTGTCTCTTGTTCTTACAGTGACAAATCTTCAGAAATCAAGACTAATGACTATGCCACATGTGGATCAAGTGATAAGTCAGCTCCAATAAAGTCAGAAGATCTCTCCTCAGAAGTAGCTACTGATGAATCTCACTCAAAGACAGCTGCATTTGAAGATATTTCTTTTGATAGTGTTAAAAACAATAATGTTTCTAGTTGTGGTTCTGTTTCAAATGTTTCTAGTTGTGATTCTGTTTCAAACAATGATGGTTGTGGTTTTAATTCTGTCAAGGATAATTTTGTTTCATGTGTTGGTTTGAATAATTCTGTTTGCAATGAGAAAGTTATTGTTAAGAATAAGTCCCCTAGAAAGAAATCTTGCTTTGTGTGTCGTAGTTATGATCATCTTATTAAAGATTGTGACTATTATGAAAAACAGATGGGTGTATATGCTTGTAAAAATAGGTCTGTATAGAAAAATGTTAATGATATTCCCCCTTATATTCCTCAAGCAGCTAGGAGAACTTCAGTTGCTTCTGGCAAGCCAGTTTCTGCTGGTAAGCCTGTTGCTGCTGATAAGTTCATTCCTGCCGATAGACCTGTTGCTGCTGTTTATACTGTTCCTGCCGGTAGGATCAATCCTGCTGGTTGGAGAAGTAATATTGCTAGACCTTTCAGCAGACCTACTAGTACTTACTTTCAAAAAAATATGAGACCTGTTTGTTTAGACACCATGCACAAGGGAGGGGCAAGATGGAAAACTGCTGTTAAGTCCTCAGCAGGTTGTTCTTGGAAAATCAATAACCAATATATGAAAATGGGGTCCAAGATCAATGGTGGATCTCATCAATCTCCAGGGTTTAATTCTTATTGATCCACTAGGCAGGCTCAAGTCAGCAATGGCTTGAGTCTCTCTTGTATCTAATGTTGTATATGTATTCTTTTTCTCAGGATTTTCCTTTTAGAAGCAAAGATGTTGGAATTGTTGACAGTGGGTGTTCCAGGAGTATGACAGGGAATTTGGAAAGATTGCATGACTTTGTACCTTTGAATGGAGGTACTGTGACATTTGGAGGAGGAGATGGAATAATTTCTGGGAAGGGAACTATCAAGACTGCTAAGCTGGACTTTGAAGATGTACTTTATGTGAAGGAACTTCAAGACTTCAATTTGTTCTCTGTCTCCTAAATCTGTGACAAGAAGAACAGTGTTCTCTTCACTGAGAATGATTGCTTTGTGTTGTCCAAAGACTTCAAGTTGCCTGATGAAAGTCAGGTTGAACTTAAAGTTCCTAGGACTTTCAATCTTTATAGCTTCAATCTTAGTGATGTTCAGCCTGAGGGATCACTTGCTTGTCTGGTTGCAAAAGCTTTTGTGGATGAATCTAATAAATGGCACAGAAGAATGGCCCATGTGAATTTCAAGACCATTAACAAGTTGGCTAAGAATGGGTTGGTTAAAGGGCTTCCTATGAAGATCTTCTCTAATGAGCACGATTGTGTTGCCTGCAACAAAGGAAAGCAGCACAAAGCATCATACAAGGCCATAACTGCTGTGAGCAATATCTCTGAGCCTTTGCAGCTTCTTCATATGGATCTTTTTGGTCCTACTTCTATCAGAAGTATTGACCATAAGAACTACTGCCTGGTGATTACAGATGATTTTAGCAGGTTTTCATGGACTTTCTTTTTGGGTACTAAAGATGAAACTTATCCAGTTCTTAGGGATTTTATTGCCTTAATAGAAAATCAGCTAAGTAAAAAGGTTAAGTCTATAAGGTGTGATAATGGCACAGAGTTTAAGAACTCTAATCTTATTGAACTCTATGGGTCTAAGGGGATAAAAAGGGACTATAGTAATGCTAGAACTCCATAACAAAATGGGGTTGCAGAAAGGAAAAATAGGACCCTGATAGAAGCAGCTAGGACTATGTTAGCTGAATCTAAGATGCCCACTATGTTTTGGACTGAAGCAGTTTGCACTGCTTGTTATGTGTTGAATAGGGTATCTATTACTAGTCCTCATAATAAAACACCTTATGAACTTTTGTCTGGGAAGGTTCCAAACATTAGTTACCTTAAGCCTTTTGGATGTCATGTCACTATTTTGAATACTAGTGATTACCTAGGCAAGTTTGATGGGAAGGCTGATGAAGGGTTTATTGTTGGATATTCTGCTCATGGTAAAGCCTATAGGGTTTATAACCTGTCCTCTAAGAGAATAGAAGAGACTCTCAACTTAAGATATCTTGAAGATAAACCTAATTTGCAGGGTGCTGGTCCAGAGTGGTACTTTGATCTGGATTATCTATCTGACACCTTAGGTTATAATAGATTCAAATCAACTCTATCTGCTGGTACAAATGTTTCTCAAACTAACAATGCAGGTACCTCGGATGATGATTCTGATGTAGAGAGTGATGAACGACCTATAGTTGTTCCTTCTTTTCCCTCTAACAACATTTCAGGTTCAAAGCTCAAAGATTCTTTTGATATGGCTGGAGGTGATTCTAGTTATGCAGAAGATCTTGCTAGGCTTCAAAGACAAGAGTTTAATGCCAAAAGAGCTGCTGAGATGTTTGATTCTGGGTATTCTAAAGAGACAGAGGAGATTCTGAGAAAGGCTGAAGCTGAAGTTAGAAGACAACTGAATTCAACTGGTGGTATTCATGTTCCTGCTGATCCCATTCCTGCTGAAAGTGGATCTGTTCCTGCCGAACCTTTTAGAGTTTCTGCTGATGCTCCTGTGTCTTCTCCATCTGTTGACACTCTAGGTGTTGTTAACTCCCCTGAAAGATTTCCAATTCATTCTGATCTTGGAAATTCAGTCTCTTCAAGAGATAAGTTGAATGATCCTCATCATCAGTCCAGAACTGGCATTTTCACTTCTTCCTCATATGATGATGACTTCAACCCCTCAATTACTAATCAGGCATCCTCCATTGAAGTCAATCCCATTGCTACCAAGAGGATCAATAATGTTCATCCTCAGTCTTTGATTCTTGGAGATATTAATTCCCCTGTTCAGACAAGAAGTAAACTTCATCAACCCAAGTTTGGAGAATCTGCTTTTCTCAGTTATATACAGGATCAGTTGAGAAGCAATCATACTGATTATTTACATTGTCTGTATGCTTGTTTCTTATCTCAAGTTGAACCAACTAGCATAGCTCAAGCTCTTACTAATGATGATTGGGTTGAGGCTATGCAAGAGGAAATGCAGCAGTTCCAGAATCAGAAAGTATGGATGTTGGTACCTTTACCTGCAGGAAAGCATGCTATTGGGACTAAATGAATTCTAAAGAATAAAAGGGATGCTAGGGGAATTGTAGTTCGAAATAAGGCTAGATTAGTAGCTCAAGGTCATAGACAAGAAGAGGGGATTGATTATGATGAGGTGTTTGCACCAGTGGCAAGAGTTGAAGCTATCCGATTATTTTTGGCTTTTGCTTCCTTTATGGGGTTTGTAGTATATCAGATGGATGTGAAGAGTGCATTTTTGTATGGCAGGATTGAGGAAGAAGTTTACGTTACTCAACCACAGGGATTTGTGGACCCTCAGAATCCTAATTTGGTTTACAAAGTGGTTAAAGCACTTTATGGTCTTCATCAAGCACCAAGGGCTTGGTATGCAAGGTTATCAGCCTTTTTGCTAAAACATGGTTACAGAAGAGGGGCTATTGATAAAACTCTTTTTATCATAAAGAACTTCAAAGATATCATTCTGGTACAAGTTTATGTAGATGATATTATCTTTGGTTCCACTAATGAAGCCTGGTGCAGGGAGTTTGAAGAATTGATGAAGAGTGAATTTGAGATGAGTGCTATGGGTGAAATGACTTTCTTCTTGGGTCTTCAGGTTAAGCAGAAACCAGATGGGATCTTTATTTGCCAGGAGAAGTATGTTTATGACATGCTTAAGAAGTTTGATATGGAAAATGTGAAGATTGCTACAACTCCTTTTGAACGTCCAAAGCCTAAGTCCAATAATGAACCTGATGCTGCTGTTAATGTTCATCTTTATAGGTCCATGATTGGATCACTCATGTATTTGACAGCTTCAAGACCTGATATCATGTTTGCTGTTGGTGCATGTGCTAGACATCAGGTTACACCATTGACTTCTAACCTAAATGCAGTGAAGAGAATCTTCAAGTATTTGAGAGGACAGCCAAAGATGGGACTTTGGTATCCCAAAGACTCTCCTTTTGTGTTGGAAGCCTATAGTGACAGTGATTATGCTGGGGCTAACTTTGATAGGAAGTCTACTACAGGAGGTTGTCAGTTTCTGGGTAGGAGGTTGGTTTCTTGGCAGTGCAAGAAGCAGACTATAGTGGCTACATCTTCTACTGAGGCAGAGTATGTTGCTGCTGCTAGTTGTTGTGGACAGGTACTTTGGATGTAAAATCAGCTGTTGGATTATGGGTTCAACTATATGAACACTAAGATTTTTATTGATAATCAAAGTACTATGTGTATTGTTAAGAATCCTGTTTATCATCAAAGAACAAAGCATATTGAGATTCGACACCATTTCATAAGAGATGCTTATGAGAAGCATCTTATTCAGGTGGTTAAGATTCACACAGATGATAATGTTGTTGATCTGCTGACCAAGGCTTTTGATGGACCAAGGTTTAAACATTTGGTGGTCCATATTGGGATGGTAAATCCCTAGATACTGAGCTTAAGGGGAGGATTGCAGCTTAAGGGGAGGATGAAGCTTAAGGGGAGGATTGTTCTTGTTGTTGTTGTACATTTTTCTTTCTTTCTTTTGGTTTCTTTTCTTATTTTCTTATTTTCTTTTGGTGTGTTTTTGATTTGTGTTTCTTAGTTAAAAAAAAAAAAAAAAAAAAAAAAAAAAAAAAAAAAAAAAAAATCTTTGTAAATTTTGTGTGCTCATAAGTGGTTTTGAGCAACCCCTTGCAGGTACAGTGTTGGTGTTTACACCTACACAATAAATGGTGCTCAACTCACCATGTCTTGCAGACAAGAAAGAGTTGACTCACCATGAGGGTACGGCTCTGGTGTGATTATCAAATCCGTTGATAGCTGTAATAGCTTGCTCAAAGCTATAGGGTACTTCAACTCACCCATGGTTCATTCCTGAGAGTTGAAAATGGTTCTCAATTCACCATGGATGTAACCCTTCTGGGATCCAAAGGATTGGCTAGTCCACAAAAGTATGGTTTGTGGTAAAGACACTTGGTATCCATATTTGGTATTCAATTCACCAAGGTTCAGTTGAAACCAAAGAATTGGCTAGTCCTGAGCAAACGGCTACAGGTAAAGACAAGTCAAATACGTTTATAGTTGCTGATTTGCTAATAAATCAGATGGTTATCAATGTACCATGGTCTAACAAACCTAAACATTGGCTACTCCAGTAGTGATGGCTATTGGTAAAGAGACATCAAATCCATTAATTTTCAATGATTCACCTCTCACAGGAGTTAACACACCTGGATGTGATGAGAATAGTATGAAACTTAAGTGATTTGATGTACATATTGTCATAAGTAGCAGCCAAGTTCAAGTGAATATCATGGTGATCAGTATACATGTTTTGAAGAAGATTTCCTATTCCTGCTGAACTATTGAAGTTGCTGCTGGATGCTATAGAGGCTGGAATCTTGCAAGTTAAGGATTTTGCTGGTTACTACTTATTGCTGCTGCTAAGTCGCAGTCCTCAAGCCTGAGAAGTTCAAGCTCTATCACATTGGAATCTTGCAGGTTAACCTAGTCAACCTCAAGATTAGGGGAGGATTGTTAGGATCTCTGGGAAATAAGGGTTTCTCAGTGATGGGAAGATTGTTGGGATCTAAGGAAATAAGATATTATTGT
This sequence comes from Artemisia tridentata subsp. tridentata, assembly GCA_021014915.2. Taxonomy (NCBI): domain Eukaryota; kingdom Viridiplantae; phylum Streptophyta; class Magnoliopsida; order Asterales; family Asteraceae; genus Artemisia; species Artemisia tridentata. The sequence goes on from CP139505.1 coordinate 35,414,596, forward strand.
TGCTGCCGATAGTGAAGACTGGTTCCTGCCGATAGTGTTGCATTGCTGCTGCGGTTGGTTCCTGCCGACAGTGTTATCTTGTTTCTGCCGATGGTGTTTGTTACTGCGGATAGTATTGTTTGTTATCCGTATATTTAGAATGTTTGTTAAGATTTATTTTTAGAAGAGATTGTTGTTTATCTCTTCACACGTTTTCTTGTAGAACGGGTTAGGGTTAGGTTATCTTGTTAGTATAAAAGATAAACCCGTCTATGAGTTTAGGTACGCCTTTAACGTTTTCAATATTCAATAAACAATTCTTAGTTCATAGTTTGATCCATAGAGGATCATTGTCGTTTAGAGTTTTCTTCTTTATTATACTTGCTGTTTAGTTTCCGCATAAACGCTTGTATAGCATACAGAGGTTCTCGTTTAAACCAAGCTCAATCAAGCTCGAAGTACTCGATCCTACAACAATCTCCCCCTTTTTGATGATGACAAAACATAAACTCATTTTAGGTTAAAATTAGTTTTAACAAGTTTTTAATGAGTTTACTCCCATTTCTCCCCCTTTTTGTCTAATCAAAAAGGTGACGAAGGCTCCCCCTTGATGTGTACTCCCCCTTATTTGGAGAACACAAAAGAATCGAGCAATGATTCGTGCTACAAAACAAGGTTAGACGACAAATATACTATATCTAACAAGTAGCACATTTGACAAATATCCAATCCACACAAAGAAAATAGCTAAGTAGCCAAAATGAAAAGCCTATTTCATAAACATAAAATAAATGTCATACATATGTATGACTACAACCAAGAAAGCAAATAAAATAACATGAAGACACATAAACATCTAAAGTAATATGAGGCTTCAAGATTTGCTTCCAACTCCAAAAGGGTTCCTGATGAAGCGAAAAGTGTACCGCTTTTAGGGGGTCATTTAAGCCCTAAATCGTATTTATTTGATCAAATATTGCCCTAAATCGTTCCTTTTGTCATTTTAGGTACTTTGGAGAAGAAATCTGGAAAAGGAAGCATTTTGGACGTTTTTGGAGCATAAAAGTGAAGAAAACGACAAAGTCTCAAAAATCTGCTGGCAAAGTACCTGTGACGGCGTCAAGCCCCAGTGTGACGCCGTCAACCCTTGATAAGCCAGAGAGGATTTTGGAAGATTAAAGGGGGACGGCATCAAGAAGGCCATCAAGAAACCCTAACCGCGGCGAGGTGACGGCGTCAGCTCTATAACGTGACGCTGTTAGATCTGATTTTCTATATATATTCTCATAATTTTTAGTCATTAGTGTGCAACTTTGTGAGGAGAAACCCTAAGACGATTTTTCTGCCACTTTTAAGGGTTTTATACCCTTGGATCTCCCATGTTCAATTGAAGATAAGTAATCAATTAATCATTCAATATGTCTATGTGTTGTTTGATTATATCTTGTTCTTGTCTTTTATTTAACATGCTAGGCTAGATTTATCTTGTGTTTGCTTAGATCTAATGAAACCTAACTATTGATTATTGGTTGTTGGTGTGTTATTAATTGTATTGGATGATTGTTTATCGATGTTAGGCTTAAGAAAACTGGCTAACCTCCTTTACGGTAACCTGCTTGAATGTCTTAAGAAACATGAACCAATGCGTACTAAGGTTTTCATGGTTGTATTTAATGCATGAGCGAATTCTAGTGATCCCATGTTAGGAGCTTCTTAGCCGGCTCGACATAGGAGTGAAGTAGGAGCTTATAGAGTTTGGGAAGTACGTACGCCACCCCACGATTGGTATTAAGGAATACACCCGTCATCCACGCAATTAATACACACTAATCAACCGGTAAAAGATAGTTAGGGAGTAAGGAAATCTAAGTAAACACATTTCTCTCCATTTAAGTTCCACAACCTTTTTATTTTCAGTTATTCTATTTTATTTGCATTTGTAGTTATTTGGGTTAGTTGACTAGCAACTAATTCCGCCCACTCCTTCAAACCCGAGATTTTACTTGCTTTCATAAAAATATAAAAATACAAAAAGAATCTTCCCTCACCCTTAGACCTATTAGAGTAGTTTTTCATTTCTAACGACACTATTCCCCTAGAGAACGATCAATCCCTCGGTACTTGCCACTACACTATACTACATCGGTCAGGTACACTGCCTGGTGGGGATTGCAAGCCTCTTGAGATCCCTCGAGAGGTAAAACCTGTTGTAAGGTCGCAAAACCACGCATCAAGTTTTTGGCGCCGCTGCCGAGGAATAGTTATTGTTTAGGTTGAATTTTTATTTTATTAGGTCTACTCACTAGATTCCTTTCTAGTGAGATTTTTATTTTATTTTTCTAGGTTTTCTTTAGTCTATCTTATTTCTTTGTACTTTTTTTTGTGACACCTTCCACCTACCTCATGAGTAATAGTGATCGCTTGATCCCTGTTATTCGTATTTTCCGCCGTGCAAACTTCCAACTACCCGTTCCCGCCCCCATCGTAGAAAACAACAACCTTTCACCCGACCACCACTTTGGTAACAATTCTGAGATGGAGGAGTCTGACCATGAGAATGACTATGCAGTTAGTCCATTTTACGACTCAGACTCCGATGAGGATGCTGGTAATGGAGAAGTAGTTAACGAGGAATGGAGAAAAGAGGAAATTGATCCCTTTAAGTATGTTGACCCTAGGACTAAGATAGAAAAGGATAGCCTCTTTAACATGCAATTTCCATGTAAGATTGGTTATCATAGTCTTCATGCTTATCTTAACTCATCTTTGCCTATGAACATTATCTCTCGCGCTAATTATAATAAAATCATGTTAGATGAGCTAGAATATCAAGGAGATAACATTGTTGCTAGGATTAAGCCACTACACGTATTCGTAGGAAGTTTTGTGTATTTGGTGGATTTTATGGTTATGGAGAACTTAGGAGAATTTATTAATAACAAATTAACCCAAGTCATTTTTGGAGAAACCTTCAAAAGGTTGACCAACCTTGACGAAAAACTTGTGGACGGGTTAATTACATTCTCGGATGGGGATGAAGATTTTGTTTACCAAATGCCCCGATCACATCCTAGGTTTAAGAACTTCTCCATTGAATCTTGCAATAGACTTGTGCCTATTGACTTGTTAAGTGAGAATGATAAGAGAAAGGGGCTCAAATATCCACATGAGAAAAATAAGAGATATTATCATGGATGTCTGGAGCTGAATGATGAATACAAGAAAGATGAGGCAACAATTAGATGGCTCACACTCGGATACGTGAGCATAAGCGACACTAGATAAGCCTGACTTTGAGTCTAGCTACAAGACTCGTTAATAAAGAAAAGCGCTTCTTGGGAGGCAACCCAAGCTTTATTTGCTTTGTGTGTTTATTTATTTGTTTGTTTGATTTTATTTGCTTCCGTATGTATGTTTAATTTTTATTATTATTGATTCAGGTTCGAAACTAAATTGTGAAAATGCTTTATCTTGTTTTTAACTTCGTCTTAACTACATATAAAGGTATTTTGCAAAAGTTAAGTGTAAGGGAAATCCAAATCGGTTTATTAGAACAAATGAACATGAATCGTAACAATAATAAATTAACATACATATTAGTAATTGTTTGAGTCAAATGCTTGTATCGAGTCATAATGATATTTTGCAGGATTTCCAGGAAATAAGGATTGAGTTTTTCCAGAAATTTTCCGGAAACTTAACATGAAAAATCTGTCAGATCACTTCTGACGGCGTCAGGAACAGTTTTCTGGAATTTTTTTTTTTTTTTTTGAAAGTTTTGTTTTTCTTCCGGAATCATAAAATGCTTTATTAAATCTCTAACTTATAAACTCCAGGAATCTGCAAAATAATCATTCCACAAGCATTATATCCTTATACAGATTTATCCCGCCGATGTTATGCAGGTTTTCGTGTTTGTTTTCTCAGGTTTAACAGGTTATTTTGGACAAGGAGATGTATGTGGAATCTAGCTTTTGGCGCTGCTTTAGTCTTGAAGCTTCAACATTACCTTGGAAGAAGATCTAACCATGTTACCTCTTTATCCACCGAGCGAATCAGGGGAGTATTTGATTTCATTCTTTTACCTTATTTACTTTTACATCTTGTTATTTGAACATTGGGGACAATGTTCATCTTAAGTGTAAGGGGGGGTAAAGTACGATACCTTAGAGAATGCTATTACGCTTGATTTTTCGTTTGTTTAATGGTAGATGTGTAATAAAACTGAGAGAAATACCTGTTAAGGCAATTTTAGTGCCAAATTTAAAATTTTTTACAACATATAGGAGTGAAACTTTGGTCTTAATGAGCGTCTCACGGATAGGAGTTATATGACTAGCACAAAACCGTACCACTAAAAAAAAAATTCCACCACCAAATATGTGAGGTTGGCCCCTATAATTGGTAGGAAAAGCATTTATGCTATGATGTGTGTACCGGTACCACTTAGATTCTAGAACTTGCGTTAGGACCATTCCGAGGCCACAAGTGAGACTACATTCGTGTAGTTAGATTTACTACATAATAAGAGGCATTAGGATTAACCCATTGTTTTACACCTGTGTTTTTGTTATAATTACATTGGCTACATTAGTCAAGTAATTCTCCCACACCCTTTGCGTTGTACTCATTTTTAGTACACGATACCCCTAGTACACCCCTCAGAGCCTATCTTTTCGTTTCTAACTTTAAGCATTTTACTTAAAGTAAGAATTTGTTTACACCCCACTTAAATGTACACCAAAATTGCCTTAGCCTACCTTGTATGCACTCATTTTTAGTGCATTGTTGTGACAACATTTGTTTAAACCCCAAGTTAATTATCTAATTGATTACATGGTTTCTAAGTCGAGTCATATCCTTGTACATATTGTTTTGGGACGATTGGGACTCATGGGTAAAGTACTAGTGTAATGGAGTAATGGGGAAGAACAACATTATTACCCCCATATGTGCTAAATATTTTAAAAGTACTCCAAGTGTTTCGATTATCTTAATTCGAGTCATTAGAATAGTTAATTGTAAAGTTATGTAAAAGTTCAAGTGTAAGGGGGATACAACCCCCTACGATGTATTATTTTGGATGGTAGGGCAAGAGTGTATGCAAAAAAAAAAAAAAAACAAAAAAAAAAAACAAAACAAAAAAAAAACATACGGACTACCATCCCGTTTCATTTTATGTTTATTTTATCTTTTTGTTATTTCTTTCATTAGCTTAAGTCGAGTCTAGTCTTGGCTTAGCAACGCCATATTGTACATGTAATTAATCAAGATCTTTAACTCGCCACCAGTAAAATATCCTTTATCCAACAAAACCGTGTTTATCATATCCCTACACCTAACGTTATAATCCGTTTAAAAGCCCTCTTTGATAGTTTATCTTAGGTGCTTACTCCTAGTAGAGGAGGTTTTTGATCCTTTCCCAAGCCTATGGTAATCTATTTGCTATGACAGGTAGTGAGAGATATTATTCATTTTCATTTATGAGATATACTTTTATGACACCTGAGAGATGTGAGTATCTAAACACTACTTGTGAGGTGCTAGTCTGTAATCTCCGTGCTTATTATGATTAAAGTGGAATGACTATTTGTTGTAATTACTTTTATATTAGCGTTAAATGACCCCTAACTTGTATTTTGATTAGAATACAAGCGCATTTGCTTGAGGACAAGCAAATCTCAAGTGTAAGGGTATTTGATGAAGCGAAAAGTGTACCGCTTTTAGGGGGTCATTTAAGCCCTAAATCGTATTTATTTGATCAAATATTTCCCTAAATCGTTCCTTTTGTCATTTTAGGTACTTTGGAGAAGAAATCTGGAAAAGGAAGCATTTTGGACGTTTTTGGAGCATAAAAGTGAAAAAAACGACAAAGTCTCAAAAATCTGCTGGAAAAGTACCTGTGACGGCGTCAAGCCCCAGTGTGACGCCGTCAACCCTTGATAAGCCAGAGAGGATTTTGGAAGATTAAAGGGGGACGGCTTCAAGAAGGCCATCAAGAAACCCTAACCGCGGCGAGGTGACGGCGTCAGCTCTATAACGTGACGCCGTCAGATCTGATTTTCTATATATATTCTCATAATTTTTAGTCATTAGTGTGCAACTTTGTGAGGAGAAACCCTAAGACGATTTTTCTGCCACTTTTAAGGGTTTTATACCCTTGGATCTCCCATGTTCAATTGAAGATAAGTAATCAATTAATCATTCAATATGTCTATGTGTTGTTTGATTATATCTTGTTCTTGTCTTTTATTTAACATGCTAGGCTAGATTTATCTTGTGTTTGCTTAGATCTAATGAAACCTAACTATTGATTATTGGTTGTTGGTGTGTTATTAATTGTATTGGATGATTGTTTATCGATGTTAGGCTTAAGAAAACTGGCTAACCTCCTTTACGGTAACTTGCTTGAACGTCTTAAGAAACATGAACCAATGCGTACTAAGGTTTTTATGGTTGTATTTAATGCATGAGCGAATTCTAGTGATCCCATGTTAGGAGCTTCTTAGCCGGCTCGACATAGGAGTGAAGTAGGAGCTTATAGAGTTGGGGAAGTACGTACGCCACCCCACGATTGGTATTAAGGAATACACCCGTCATCCACGCAATTAATACACACTAATCAACCGGTAAAAGATAGTTAGGGAGTAATGAAATCTAAGTAAACACATTTCTCTCCATTTAAGTTCCACAACCTTTTTATTTTCAGTTATTCTATTTTATTTGCATTTGTAGTTATTTGGGTTAGTTGACTAGCAACTAATTTCGCCCACTCCTTCAAACCCGAGATTTTACTTGCTTTCATAAAAATATAAAAATACAAAAAGAATCTTCCCTCACCCTTAGACCTATTAGAGTAGTTTTTCAATCCTAACGACATTATTCCCCTAGAGAACGATCAATCCCCCGGTACTTGCCACTACACTATACTACATCGGTCAGGTACACTGCCTGGTGGGGATTGCAAGCCTCTTGAGATCCCTCGAGAGGTAAAACATGTTGTAAGGTTGCAAAACCACGCATCAGTTCCTAAGCATTTATTGGGGAGACTAAACATAATTATGTTTAGTTTGGGCTATTGTGTGGTGGAGGTGGTGGAAGGATGATGGGTCCCATGGGTGGTGTGAGGAGGTGTTCTAGGTATGAAAACCTAAAGCTAAGCTCATCTCTAAGGTTCATGATGAGCTCAAAGTTGTGATGGCAACAAGCACAACTTAAGGGGGTGTGTGTAGGGGATAAAGGATGTGATAACCCATTAAGGGTTGAGGTGATGGTGATAGGGAAGGTGATGATATGTTGCTCCCAAATTCAAAGGGAGTATTTGGTGATAGGGTGAGGGTGAGAGTTAGAGGTTGTGGTGATGGTGAATATGATGAGGGTGATGTGTTAGTTCCCAATTCAAGGGAAGTTGATAGTGATGAGTTTAGTGTTAAGGCTAAAGGGTGAATGGGGCTAGGTTGAGATGAGTGTGTGTTGGTTCTTGTTGTGGATGATGAGGATGTGGGTTTGATAGAGGTTGCCTTGGATGGAGCTTGGGGTGTAGTGAAGGAAGATGATGATTTGGTAGAGGTTATAGGTGTGTGGGTTTCATCTTCATCATCCAAGGTGAGATCAATGAAGGGAATGTCATTGGTGATAGGTTTAGTTGATGATTGGGGTGTGTGGACACTCTTGATCCATTGATCAACTAGAGTGGTTTGGTTGGTTGGTTTGATGTTGAATCTAGGTTTCTTGTTCTTGTGTGAGATGGAAGCATTAGTGGAAGACATGGTGGTTGAATGGTGAGTTGTGAAGGTGTGAAGATGGCAATGCATGATGTTAGCTTAAATAGCCAAATCATAAGCATGCAATTTTGAAATGGATGTTGGATTTGGGGATTTGGGTGCATGGGAATCAGGTTTTGTTTGCAGTTTTTCAGGAAAAAGAAAGTCAAAAAGTGAAAGAGAATTGTTAAATTCGTCTTCCAGAGGCACGTCACCATTAAAGGTGATACGACACCACTAAATTTAGTGGAGCCGTGGCCTATTTAATGGAGCCGTGGGCTCTTTTGACCTTCTTTCCAGGTCTGCATGTTTTAGGCAGCCTAAATGGGGTAATTTTCTGGGGAATCCATTGGCTGCAAATCTCAAAGCCTTAAATTACTAAACACATAGAATTCCTAAAGCTAGTTTAACTAGCAACTAACATGATCATGTGATCATCTATGTATTTAGGCACCTATCAAGCATGCATAAATTCAAGCAATTTTTAACATCTAGTGCATGCAATAAAATAAGCTACTCATGCATGAACTAGCAAGATAAACTAATCATCAAGATTAATTAACCAAAAAGAACCAAGTTCAAATGTGAAGTGCTAAACAATAGGATCACTTCAAGTAAGTTATAGTTAGATGGCCATACATAAGACCATGATAGTAGATAAATAATAATAATACTTAAGTTAGATGTACTACTTAAGTTGTAAATATCTAATCTCTCCTCTTCCGTACGCCTTCATTCATCATCGCTTGATGAAACATCATAGCGCGGCACTGAATCATCATCATGATTCTCTCGAGATGATATACATTCCCAATATAGAGATGTGTAGGTGTTTTGGGTTAAAGGAGCCATAATGGGTTCAAAGAAAAGGTATCTATTGTGTTGGAGGTGAGGAAATGAGTTCATGACGAAGCGGTAAAGACGAGACAGCAACATGCCATAGGGTATTGGTTTATCAACACGACCCCTGACTCCAACAATTCTTCTTGCCACAAAGTAGGCGAGATTGTAGGGTTGCTCGGTGACGAGACAATACAACATGTGAGCACAACATGCCGGGAGTTGCTCACGGTTGTGAGGAAGATAGAAGACATTTTCACGGATGACTTCGATCCATCTACGTAAGTGTAGATGAACTTCATCAACACATATCTTGAGTGGATCTAAGTCATACTCATGAGACTCACGAAACTCGACTTCACCGTTTTCTTTAAGAAAACTGTGGACTTTTTGAGGAAGGCGAATGTGCTCTTTGATAGCACTTGGAGTGGGAATGAATGTGTGATAAGGACCAGACTCAATTTGGTGACTAGTGAGGGTTTTGAGTGACCAACTTTCCGTGTAGGAGCATTGTCTATAATTTGGAAGTTGAAGGATGTTGGCAAATTGGTCAAGAGTTAGTGAGATTGTTTGGTTTTGTATCACGAATTGGATAGACAAAGTTTGATCCTCGTTATGTACGAGTTTAACTTGTCTATAGAACTCAAGGATAAAACGAGGACAAATACGATCATTGATCCGAAACAAGCAACCGAATCCGATCCCTTGAAACATGATTTGGATATGATCGTGATTTAACAAGGAAGACTCGACAATACGTCCTTCATGGAAGAGACGTGACTCAAGATTACGAAAACTTTGTATATGGGAAAATGGGATGTCAGGTTCAAGTGATGGTTTGGGAATGTACTCAGCTGTCATTTCATGATCGTAGTCAAACATGTGATATCCCATGTTTACCTACAGAAATATAATGTTTTAAATGTTAATTAGTTGCATTTGAATGGTTGCATTTCTAGTGTGTGTGTCTAAATGCAAACAATGTAAAGGTGCGGTAATCTCGACTCCAAAAAAAATGAAACCTATGAGATTACCCAAACGCTCCTAACTTCACTTTTGCTCAATCAAATACGTCCAACGATACATATTAATTATGTAATTCGACTCGTATTTGATAGTTCATGTATGCATGCAAAAATGTTTTTAGATTGCATCAACAATGCATGAAAAAGGTTTTATGATCCTAGACTTGTGAAGAAAAAAAATCGAATAGGGGTGTTTGGCAAATGACTCATCGTGGTGCCAAAAAGTTTTAAGTTCGAAAAGCTTTAATGCAAAACGTTCCAAATCCAATTTTAATTATCCTAAACATGATTCCACTACAAACAATCAATCATAATCCGAATTTAGTCATTAATTTCGGATTAGGTTTTTCAATATAAATGAGTTTTTGAAAATCCTAGGTTTAGGCAATCATGTGAATGCTACATTGTCTAATCCTAGTCTTAATTTCACAAGGGTTTAACTAATTTTGAAAATCCCCAATTCGCATTTATACTCAAGAACAAACCCTAGACATAAAATAAAAGAAATTAAGAGTGAATTACTTACAATTGATGATGTTGTGGTTAGGATTTGTTGATTTCAATGCCTCAATATTGATTTGCAAAAGGTTAATTGAATTATGGTGTTATGGTTCGGTTTTGACAGCAAGTGAAAGTGGTTTTGGGTGTGTTTGGAAAAACTGTGTAGAAGAAAAGGAACTGGGCGCGTATTTCCAGATGCACGGCTCCACGGTTCCACTAAACATTAGTGGAGCCGTGGCTCTTTAGTGGAGCCGTATGTCTGATGGTCCAGTTTTTCTTCTGTTTTGACTTTTGGCTGATTAATCTCACTTATTTAGTAAGACTATTTGACACGAGGAAAAAGTTTATACCTAATAAACTTTTTGACGATTAGACGGGATGACCGAAAATGACCTTAGTGTTTCCAAGGAAATTAACTAAGTTGTCATTGGATGAGGATTTACTTCTAGTATTTCCCGTGAAATAAATAGAAGTTATGAGTTGTGTTTTGGAGGATGACTATAATATTTCCCATGAAATATTTAATTAGTCGGAGTAAGAGACGCAAGGAATGACTTAATATTTCCCATGAAATATTCAGAAAGTCATGTGACGGGTTGAAAGGGAATGACTTAGAATTTCTTAAAAAAGCTTCTAAAAGTCAAGTGCCGAGTGAGAAAGATGATCACAATGTTTACAGAAATATTTGAGAGGACGTAGAGGGGATGAGAGATTATAAGGTATGATACGAGGGATGACTTTTATATTTCCATAGAAATATTGAAATAGTCATGAGCGGGATGTGAGGAATGACTTAAGAAGCCATATGACGAGACGTGAGAGATGACATTAATATTTCCAATGAAATATTAAGAGGTCATGTGACGAGAATGTGAAGGTTAAGGTGATAAGAGATGCTTTTCAAAGAAAGGGTTTCTCTTTGGACGTTGTCATGACGGAGGGGATGACTTTCCGTGGGGAAATGACGTACTTCGACAAGCTTTGTTTATGAGCAAACTATATGGTTCCCGGACAAGTCTAATGGCATCTTGGCTGCTACTCTTCACAGGGGGTTGTCTCATCTATAGTGTTTGTTGTCATGCCTTTCCGGCGCTTACGTACTCGGCTTCGGTCTTGGAGATAGCAAGAGTAGTTTGTTTCTTGGGGAACCAAGAAGTTTGTTAACAATCCTATGAAGGTACAAACATTACTCTTTATGTCTCAATCCACATCAACTCTCGCATTATCAGAGTTGGTATAGAAACATTTTCTACAACCGTCTCCTTGAGATATCGTAATCTCAAGTGTGTAGTATCTTTAATGTATCGTATGATACATTAAACACTTTGATGTAAGAAGTTTTGGGACACTTCTTACAAGTGGGCACAAAGCCAACACTATCCATGATAATGAACCTACTTGCCGTTAGGTAAAGTAAATTTACCTATTATGCCCACTACTTAGTGATATCCACTCACTCACCTTCATCGTCTCTTGTGAGATTCGTATTTGTGGATATGGGCGTTAGTGTCGTGTGTGTATATATATATATATATATATATATATATATATATTATATATATATATATATATATATATATATATATATATATATATATATATATTTGTATATGATAAGTATAGTATACAAAAGTATATGAGGATACTTTCATTGGGCAGAATTTTCTACGGGCAAGGGAAGAAACTTAATTCATTCATCATTTTCGTTTCAAACTTGTCACGCATGATCTTGAAGCGATCATCGTACATTTCTGGACAAGTTGAGTTCGCTATGATGAATTGTGAATTTTTGTTTCATTATGACAGTGCCTACTATGTTATAATCTAACACTACTACGTACTTAGCATTTCTACCAACAAAGGGTGTTTTAAGGGAGCGTACCTGGACTTGAGGTGTTTCCTTTAAAACTTAGAAGACTAAAGTACCTTTGTTGAATGTTAAGCACACGAGACTCGACTTGACCAATGTGTCACAAGATTTGTTTGATCACAAATCACACTCCACTTATTAAACTTCCAAGCTTTATTTACAGTTTTGTTTTCCTAGCAAAACAGAAGTTCAAACATTTGGTCCCTGATGATGTACCCTCCTAACGGGTCGAAGGACTCCCCTTCGAGCCTGTAGAAAGCCCTCCCTTCGGAGGCCCAGGTTAATCTCCTTAACACGTTTCATTGGCGTAAAACCATTCGCCTGCGAATGGTTACCATGTGGGAATCCGCCAATCGAAGCCCTAAGCCCTTCGGGGTATTCCTGACGAAGGGACTAACACGAAGGATCATCCAGACCTGGTCAAACCCACGTCTCCTCTATCCTTTGGCTTCCCGCCAAAACAGAGATCGTGGGCTACAAAGCCCTAGCGGTTACCACTTTCCATGGGACGCCCCCATGATCTCCGAACTATGTGCAACCGCCCACTATGTCCTATTTCTCACCTATAAATAGCATAGTCGGGCCAAGAACAATGTAAGTAATTTCCAAGTTAACCTCACTCTCTCAATTTACGACCTACATTACCATTACACATACTTACTCTCACGCCGGAGGTGGTTCGCAGGGTCCAACCCCTGCGCAATCACTTAACGTAGTGTCTTTGTATTTCTTATTTTCAGGTTAAGAACAAGCTTGGCTCAATCTCAACACCCCATTATTCCTTTGATCACCATCGAAGGCTTGGTTGACGAATATTTGTTCAATCAGTGGCGCCATCCGTGGGACCGCTACAATTGGTCTCGTTATTTCCGAGCTTTTAACCTACCAACCAATTTCACTATTATTCCGGCATGGATCAAGGGAGAGAAGATACTCCCCCACCGGGCTTCTCTACCTTAACACCAATACCAGTCGACGAACCTAACAACCTTCCCCCAATAACCGCCTCCACCTTCACAACACGTTCTCACCCAGAGGTCACAACCAACAATCATGCTTCGACATCAGCCAACCCAGAACCTGTCATTAGCCCAGCCTTTGTCGAAGCCAACCATGAAGTGTTAGAAACCCTTTTAAGGGCTCGCAACAGGCAAGTCAGGAATGCTGAGGTACGAAAGGAGTTGGAATACTCGAGTGAAGAGTATGATGAGGAAATGGAGATGGAACCTAGGCCTCCGACCCAAGGACCAACCCTATCTGCCTTAAGGATTGGTTCTCCAGTTGGCCGAAGGCTAAGCAAAAGGTCTGTTGGTTTCGAAGGGGTCCCCGAGAGGGCTCCGACAAGACGAGAAGGGGCGGTTGCCGAAGGCTCCAACGGTAGGAGTCAGCTTAGGGAAGAAAGGGGGGTGATTTTACCTCCATTGCTAGCCGCTCATCTTGGAAGAACTGAAGCCGGGGTTCCGTTGCAGCTTTCTCACGCGTCGGGCGTAGAAGGCAATCCGTCTACAATCAATATGGGAGGAAATCTTCCTCCCAATGGTATGTACCCCTCGTTCCAAACTCAGTCTTATCCTCAAAATTTATATCCTCCTATAAATGGACAGCCCAATAACCCAAGCTTCCCTCAAAACTATGGGAGCATGCCCTTCGGCCACCCTATGGCGTACCCTCCATACGCCACGGGAAACAGTTACCCGTTCGCCATGAGCACACCTTACCAGTCCTGCCCAGGCCAAACTCCTATGGGAATGCCCCCAAACAGCAATCCATACAATACAGTCCCCATGTACGCACCACCTTATAATTGTCTATATTCAGACCTTATGGGTCCAGCTACACCCTTCGTTAGGTGGATAGAAGATTACCCGTTGCCTGATGGTTTGAAGATGCCTTCACATGTCGGGACTTATGATGGGAAAGGGGATCCGGACAATTTCTTACACTTGTTCGAAGGGGCTATCAAAATGCAAAAGTGGGTTATGCCGGTGGCCTGTCACATGTTTACATACACCCTTCGGGATTCTGCTCGTATTTGGTGGAATGGGCAAAAGCCCGGCAGCATTGTCAATCTTGATGATCTCAAGGCTAAGTTCCGGTCACACTTCAGTCAGCAAAAGAAATTCACAAGGACTCATTTAACGGTGCACAACATCAAACAAAAGGAGAATGAAAGCACCAGGGCCTTCGTTACTAGGTACACCGATGAGACTTTGCAAATTTTGGGTCTTCATGAAGATCAACGTATTTCTGGTTTCGTACATGGCCTTCGGAATCGGAGTTTGGTGGAATTCTTATCCACCGACCTTCCGACAACTTACAAGGGCCTGACCGAGAAGACGTACACTTGGGTCGAAGCCAAAGAGGTATCCACTAATGGGACTCCGATAGATAAGGATAGCAACAACAAGTTTTCGAAGCATTCCGCGTGGGAAGGGTCCAAGAACAAGAACAAGAACAGAGATAGGTTCTCTCCGTACAACAAAGGCCCCAACCATGGTTTGTTGAGCAATCTAACGAAGTCTCCAAAGGAAATACTTGCTACGGAGAGGGTAGCCAAAGCCTTCGAAACGCCTCCCCATATGACAAGTAAGGTAAAGAACAGGGATACCAGCAAGTACTGTCACTTCCACGAAAATTATGGTCACGACACAAACAGTTGTAGAGAGTTGAAGAAACAGATAGAGGAAGCTGTGAAGTCCGGGCAATTAGCACATTTGATTAAAGGTATAAAGAAGGAAAAGGAAGAGACAATCGACACCACTCCCCCCGAAGCCCCCATACTCATGGTCCGATGGGGCGAAGCCAGCTTGAAAAGAAAGGTAACAGAGGGCAATGGAGTTGGGGAGGTAACTTTTCCTCCTCTCGTAGGTCAAATCCCTTCAAATAATCCGGTCGTAATCAAAGTCCTCATTTCCAACCGGGAAGTGAACAGAGCCTATATGGACTGCGGAAGCTCCTGCGAAATCATCTACGAGCACTGTTTCCTCAAGCTCAATTCTACAATCAGGTCACAACGAATTGATTCGAAGATACCTTTGGTAGGGTTTTCTGGCGAGCATTCATGGCCTCTGGGAGAAGTTCCATTGGAAATAACGATTGGAGAAGGCAAGCTTACAAGGACAGAAACCCTCATGTTCGCTATCGTAAGGTCCAGCTCTCCTTACAATTTGTTGATAGGAAGGACCGCAATGCAAAAAATGGGAATCGTAGTCTCTACCATACATGCAGCGGTAAAATTCCATACACCATATGGGATAGGCACCGTCCTCTCCACTTACAATCAAGAACATACGGGAGATAACCTCAAAAAGGTTAGAGAGAATCCTGAGGAGCCTCCGAAGGTTATCCTAAGCTGTACAGACGCCGAAGAACGTATCATAGTGAATGAGCTCTATCCAGAGCAAACGGTGGTAATCGGAAAGCAACTCCCTACTAACTTCAAAGCAGACTTGGAGAAGCTTCTCAAAGCCAATAAAGATGTATTCGCGTGGACGTATTCAGATATGACCGGGGTTCCTAGGACTCTCATGATCGATGGCAAGCCTTTCGGCACAGAACATAAGCTTAACGAGTTCAAGCACATTGAACCAATTAAGCAAAAACGACGAAGCCTAGCACCAGAAAGAAGTGCAGCCGCCTGTAAAGAGGTAGACGAGCTTGTACAAGCCGGAATCCTCAGAGAAGTGAAATACCAAACCTGGGTTGCTAACCCAGTAATGGTAAAGAAAAGCGACGGAGGGTGGCGTATGTGTGTTGACTTCACCGACATCAACAAAGCCTGCCCGAAGGACTGCTACCCTCTACCAGAAATTGATTGGAAGGTCGAATCCCTTTCAGGGTTCCGTTTGAAATGCTTTCTTGATGCCTACAAAGGGTATCACCAAATACAAATGGCAAAGGGGGACGAGGAGAAAACAGCCTTTTACACAGGAAAGGGGTGTCTATTGTTACAAGAAGATGCCCTTCGGCTTAAAGAACGCAGGGGCTACTTATCAACGATTAGTGGACAAGGCCTTCCATAAGCAAATTGGAAGGAACTTGGAAGCCTACGTCGATGACATGGTAATCAAAAGCAGAACTGAAGAGGACCTCCTCTCTGACATTCAAGAAACCTTCGATCAATTACGAGCAATCAACATGAAACTTAACCCCAAAAAGTGTTCCTTTGGCGTGGAGGAAGGGAAATTCTTGGGGCATTTGATAACGAAGCAAGGGATTAAAGCCAATCCTTCGAAAGTTAAAGCCATCACCGATCTTCAGGCTCCAAAGTCATTGAAGGAAGTCCAAAGCCTCAATGGGAAGCTTGCGGCACTCAGCAGGTTCCTTTCAAAAGGGGCAGACCGTTCTTTACCGTTCTTCAAAACACTCAAAGGGTACACAGATAAGAAGACTTTCCAATGGAGTTGCGAGGCGGAAGCAGCTTTCGAAAAGCTAAAAGAATTCATAAAAATCTTACCAACACTGACGGCCCCAATCAAAGGCGAAGTGTTGTTCTTATACATTGCGGCTTCCTTCGAAAGCATCAGCGCGGTGCTTTTAGCCGAAAGGGAAAAGAAACAAGTCCCAATATACTTTGTTAGCAGGGTTCTACAAGGAGCTGAGCTAAACTATCCGGAGTTGGAAAAGCTAATCCTTGCTTTGGTTTATGCTGCGAGGCGCCTTCGAAGATACTTTCAGGCTCATCCCATCACAGTCTTGACTGATAAGCCTATCAGACAAATATTGTCGAAGCCCGAGAAATCAGGAAGGGTAGCCAAATGGGCCATTGAATTGGGAGAGCATGAAATAGAATATAAAGGTCGAAATTCCGTCAAGGGCCAAGTACTGGCGGATTTCCTAGCAGAAACGCCCTCCGGACCTATCCAAGACAAGGAGGTCCCTAAGCGACAGCCTTCGAAAACGATCGAAGGATGGAAGCTGTACACAGATGGAGCCTCAAGTTCCGATGGTTCGGGAGCAGGGTTAATGTTGGTCAGCCCGGAAGGAAAAGAGTATACTTATGCACTCCGATTTGAGTTCGAAGCCACCAACAACGAAGCCGAATACGAAGCTCTGCTAGCGGGACTTCGACTAGCAAAAGAAATGGAAGTTCAAAATCTGTCCATTTTCGTAGATTCCCAACTAGTCGCCAATCAAGTCAAGGGCTCCTATGAAGCAAGACAGCCCACCATCAAACAGTATCTGGAAAAGACTAAGGAACTTCTCCAAGGTTTCGAAACCTATAATATAGTACATGTTCGCAGAAATCAGAACAAGAAAGCAGATGCCCTAAGCAAATTGGCGTCAATGGCGTTCGCTCATTTGACAAAGGAGGTTCTGGTAGAAGTATTGGCTGATAGGTCGATCGAACGAGGCGAAGTTTCGGACATTGTCACTGAGGAGGGCACCAATTGGATGACTCCAATTAGGGAGTACTTGATCAGCGGCATCTTGCCAGAAGACCCTAAACTAGCTCGAAAGGTCCGTATAAAAGCTCCCCAATATAGACTTATTGGGGATAATCTATACAGGAAATCTTTCTTATCACCATGGCTTCGTTGTGTGGGACCAAAGCAGGCTTCAAGTATCATATACGAAGTCCACGAAGGCTCTTGCGGGTTACATGCAGGTCCTCGCTCTGTTGTCTCAAAAGTAATGAAGCTCGGGTATTATTGGCCATCCATGCACAGGGACGCCATGGAAATAATACAAAAGTGTGAAGCATGCCAGATCCATTCCAAGGTCCCAAGAATGCCTAAGCAAGACATGACCTCCGTTACGTCAGCATGGCCTTTCTGCCAATGGGGAATTGACATAGTCGGACCCCTTCCAGTTGCTCCAGGGGGAGTAAAGTTTTTGGTTGTAGCCATAGACTACTTTACCAAATGGGTTGAAGCGAAGCCCTTGGCATCGGTGACAGGAAGACATATGGAGAAATTCGTATGGGAACACATAATCTGTCGCTTCGGTGTCCCCCACATTATCATCTCCGACAATGGAAAGCAGTTTGCCGAAGGGGTGTTCCCAACCTTCTGCGAAGGTCTTAAGATCAAACAGTCATTCACTTCCGTTTATCATCCCCAAGGTAATGGACAAGTAGAAGTTACGAACCGGGATATCATAGAAGGAATCGAAAAGAGATTGGGACGAAGCCATCATGGGTGGGTAGACGAATTGCCCCAAGTCTTGTGGGCACATAGGACGCACCCTAAGTCAAGCCACGGGGAGACTCCTTTTAGCCTCACCTATGGAACGGAAGCTGTTATACCCTCTGAAATAAGCATCGAAACGGAACGCATCGTGAACTTTGAAGAATGGTCAAATAATGAAAAGGTTCGAGAAAATCTTGACCTTCTGGAAGAAAGGAGAGAAATAGCTTCGATCAGAGAGGCTGCCCACAAACAGAAGATTGAAAAGTACTATAACAGCCGAGTTCGACCTTCCACACTCAAGCCAGGTGACTATGTCCTCCGTCTGAATAGCGCAAGCAAGGCTGAATACGAAGGAAAACTAGGGCCAACATGGGAAGGACCCTACGTTATATCAGAAGCCTACGGCAATGGCGCGTACAAGCTCGCAACGCTTAAAGGGGAAGTCATGGATAGAACTTGGAACGGTACTAACCTTCGTAAGTTTTACATATAAAACTTACTACTCATCTTGTTTTTCAAATTTCATGTAACGCATTCTTCTCATTTGGGGAAAGAAGCATTAATGGTAGGTGTCCTAGTATTCATTTCTTAAAATGATGTAATCCTCCCTACCCAATTAATGATATAACGCATTTCCCTCAAATCTCTTGTTTCGTTCTTTACAACAAAGATTTGTCCAGCCAAGTAGTGTAAAAGTTTCAATGTCGAAGGATGTGGCAAGGCACAAGCCTTGTATATATGTAACATCCAGTATAATTCACATTAACTTTCCTATGAAGTCTCAGGGTATTAAAAGCCCTTTGCTACTTAAGGATAAAGGCGGAGTGGGTCGCGACCCTCTGTCGCAATCAAATTATACGATTGCTTAAAATCTTGGTCCAAAATACACACAATAAGGTTATAACCTTAGGTTGTATGTGTACGCTCTTGAAGTAAGCGTAAGAGAAGATAAGCATGACAAAAAAAAAGTGGGACATATTCCACTAAATTATGACGAACAAAGGCTACGTGAAGTCTTAGTCACAAAAAGGACGGTTGTCTAGAGTTACTGGTCGAAGCCCAGCGACACAAAAGATAAATTGTTCAAACAGAAATAAAAGATATAATTATAGCATGGTGGGGACCATTTCAAGGTAGAGCAGAGTTGGATTTCCTTGTTGAGGATGAAGGTTGGATCTTCATAGGCTTCTTTGCCAACAGCTCCTCAATTGAAGCCAATGGATCTTTGGTCACTTCGGAAAGATATGGGTACTTTGTTGAAATAAAAGCATCACCAGCTTCATCAAACTCTCGCTCCGAATTGGGGCGATAGTAAGACACCTCCGACAGAACAACGGGTTTCTTTGTTTTGGCAACTTCTTCCAAGGCAGTGCACGTCCCGTAGAAGATGGCTGCGTTCACAAGCCTCCCAATAACTTCCCCTACCTCATCGCTACGATACAATTCCATAGCAACATGAGGAACAACTCTTGAAACTACCTCAGCTCGGTCCCTCTCCAAGATTTGCAGCTGAGATTCAAGATCATGGAGTTTATCAACCACGTTACTCTCCTGCTCAGCTAACCTAGACCTTTCAATCTCCAGGCTTGTACATTTAGACTCAAGCGCGGCAATTTGGGCTCTATAGATGGAAACTTTGGACTCCTCAACCTTCAATTTATTACACCTCTCCTGGGATTCTTTCAGTTGGATTTCGAGTCTGTTAATTTTGACCCGCATATCTCGTACGAAGGGATTCTTCTCAAAGTCCTCCATCACCTCTTTACACTTAGCCTCCAACTTATCATATCCCTGATCCTTAGCTTTTTCTTTAGCTAAAATAGCATCCATTTTTACCCTCGCATCCGACAACGTTTGCATTAATTCCCTTGTTCGTGAATTAAGATGATTATCCAAAACAACCTGCCTAGCGTAACTTCTGGAGTGAAAATCGCAGAGTTCTTCAATAGACATGTTATTCAAAACTCCTTTCCAGCTGGTAGGCGTCATTTTGTCAACCAATTGTCGACAGGCATGCGCAGTAGGAAGTTCCGCAACATCGGGAAGGCCTGAAAAAGCATAGAACACAAGTTATATGGCGAATGGCTTTCGATAGGCATGAAAGATGTTAGCTTACTTGGAGTAGGATCACAAGGGATCGTTAGAGGAGTGGGTATAAAAGTTTTAGAGTGTGATCCTTTGGCTTTCACAACTCTCGTCGGAAGACTGGGAAGGGCTAATTTCCTCTTTGGAGGACTCCTTACAGACATGACGGCCTTCGCTCTGCTACTCCTCTTGCTTGAAACACCGGAGGACCTTGCGAGCCTCGTTTGAAATTCCTTGATAAGGGGGTCATCGGAATCTGCAACAGTTTCCACAAACGGCGGGGTTTCATCATTCTCAATTGACATAGATGGAGAACCTACCCCATAGCTTGTTTCTTCTGGCTCTTTGGGGACAAAACTAACTTCTCTAACACCACGAGCCACGACGAAGTTCCTGAATGCCATCCCTACAGAGATACAACGAGAAGAGATAAATATCATCAGATAAGTAATTTACTTTATTTTAATAGGTATGCGCATACTTTTCCCATTGCAGATTATCGCAGGTTCCAGTGGAGAGCCTTCCCAATGATCTACAATCCCCGCCATAAACAGTATCGGCTCAGGAAAAGTTTGCACGTCAAATGGGTGACGTTCAAGACGTTGATAAAGGGGATAGCTTCTGACGAAGTGTGGCAAAGGATCATCAAAACGTTTCTCATCAAAACGAAAGTCTTT
The DNA here is from genome assembly GCA_021014915.2 of Artemisia tridentata subsp. tridentata. NCBI lineage: Eukaryota > Viridiplantae > Streptophyta > Magnoliopsida > Asterales > Asteraceae > Artemisia > Artemisia tridentata. The sequence continues at coordinate 35,435,467 of CP139505.1, forward strand.
GTCTAGCAACGCTGGATACTTGGGAGGTATGATAGTGTCTTGCACATAGAAAAACAAACCTTTCCATTTTCTTATGTTGGCAAAAGGTTTTGTTATTAAGCAGGGAACATCAGGTTCACTTCTTTTGCCTAAAGTTAACCAATCACCACCAGGGCAAAGGTTGGTAAAACCTCTAAGCACGTTAAGCGTGGGCTCATAGCCATAAGCTTTGCATACAACAATGTAGGTGGTTAGTTTAGCCAGGCCAAACGGGTTCAACCTAGAGATATGTACTTGATAATACTGTAAAAATTCTAAGATTAGTGGATGAATAGGAATCCTAAAGTTGGATTCCGTAAAAGCATGAACATACAACCCAACATATCCAGCAGGGGCATCAAAGATACTTTGGTTTTTGTTTGGTAACATAATTTTAACTTCTTTGGGAATAGGGTATTTCCCTAAAAACTCCATTAAAGCCTGTTCCGATAAGGAACATTTTTGCTGCCTGATAATCCTTTTGGCTGCCATACTCATATTGTATTTGTAACAATGAGAACGAGGTGGGATAAGTACCTTAAAATTTTTGAAGAAGCACAAAGCACCGTTCTGTGTATGTGTATTTTGGGCGCAACCAAAAAGAATGATCAAGTAGGGACTAGAAAGAGTTTATTTATTGGAAATTTACCCTAACCGTCCACGTGTACTCATAGTTTGAGACTTTGAGTAGAATACGGATTCCAAACCATTTTTCAATTTTGAAAAGAAGTTTGAAATTATCGATATAGTAGCTGCTGCAGCCTAGGGTGTAGTAGGTGGAGAGTTATTAGCCGCATTTATTGCGCATAATTTCTTTAAGCACTTATCTTTATCTCGTTCGGTTTTGCGACAGAGGGAATAGAGTGTAGCAGATTTTTTGAGTCGAAAGCAATTTATACTCGTATGTATATATCGCCTTCGACTGGGGGGCTTGATGATGTACCCTCCTAACGGGTCGAAGGACTCCCCTTCGAGCCTGTAGAAAGCCCTCCCTTCGGAGGCCCAGGTTAATCTCCTTAACACGTTTCATTGGCGTAAAACCATTCGCCTGCGAATGGTTACCATGTGGGAATCCGCCAATCGAAGCCCTAAGCCCTTCGGGGTATTCCTGACGAAGGGACTAACACGAAGGATCATCCAGACCTGGTCAAACCCACGTCTCCTCTATCCTTTGGCTTCCCGCCAAAACAGAGATCGTGGGCTACAAAGCCCTAGCGGTTACCACTTTCCATGGGACGCCCCCATGATCTCCGAACTATGTGCAACCGCCCACTATGTCCTATTTCTCACCTATAAATAGCATAGTCGGGCCAAGAACAATGTAAGTAATTTCCAAGTTAACCTCACTCTCTCAATTTACGACCTACATTACCATTACACATACTTACTCTCACGCCGGAGGTGGTTCGCAGGGTCCAACCCCTGCGCAATCACTTAACGTAGTGTCTTTGTATTTCTTATTTTCAGGTTAAGAACAAGCTTGGCTCAATCTCAACACCCCATTATTCCTTTGATCACCATCGAAGGCTTGGTTGACGAATATTTGTTCAATCAGTCCCCAATATTTCATGGGTCCATAGTTGTTAGAGATGAACATCCTACGCATTTGTTGCGTTAGTTTAGGATGTGAGAATGGAGGACACATTTCCCATGGTAAGTAACTTTGAGGTGAGCTATCATTCCAAGTTACGGGAAAGTTACTTGGATGATTTTGTCTTCTAAAGTTACCTCTCGGCAGAGGAGTTCTAGACCGAGGTTTGGGAGAATTTATTTTTCTAGGTGGAGGAGTAGTTGACCTAGTGTCACGCTTTACAAAACCACGTTCGGGAGATGACACTGGTTTGTAAAGGCCTTTGACCTCCTCTTTTCCTGGAGTAGACACTTTAGTACTATTTCCAACTATGTGACTTGGTTTAGTACTTAAGTTACTTTTCAGAATTGACCCAATTTCGTCCTCAGCACCAGACGGTACCACGGTACCACTAAATTTAGTGGTGCCGTCTGCACCTTTAGTGGTGCCGTCACCTTCAGACATGGACTTTTCAGGCATTACAAATTTTACTTGTTTAGTACCACTTGTAGAAGCCTGATTTGGGTCAAATCCTAAACCCGCACGGTCATGTTCACTATTCCTAATGTTTTCAAGTATATCATTAAGTGTTTTAGTTCCTTCATCAAACTTAATGATTCTTAAAGCATTTTCTTTAAGTTTCTCATTTTCTACTTGAAGACTTATACATGACCCGCATCCTAAGTCTACTTCTTTATTTCTCTCAAGTCTTTTGACTTGATCTTTTAGTTCTACAACTTGTAGTTCTAGTTCACGTAGTTTTAATTTTAATTTAGTGTTTCTACCTAAGATCTTAGTACTAACTACGCATAGTTTATTGTATTCGTCATGTAGTTCACTATCATCTATTGACGAATTATTATCACTATAGTAAGAAGAGTCGGAATGTACCTCGTTAGAAGCTTGAGCCATTAGGCATGTTTCATCGTTAGGCTTCTTCTCTTCTTCTTCACCGCTATCGCTCCAAGAACCTCCTACCAAGGCTCTTTGGTTGTTGGATTTTGGTGGTTTAGGACATTCTCCTATGAGGTGATTAGGATCTCCGCATCTATAGCATTTCCTATCACTTGTCCCTTTTCTATCATCATGATTCCGTTGGGATGACCTCCTTTCATCGCGAGGTTGCCTAGGAAATCTACCTTTCCTCCTAAAGAACTTTCTAAAGTTCCTAACGGCTAGAGCATACTCTTCATCTTCACTACCGGAACTCGAGCATTCCTCATCACTAGACTCCTTCTTGGCTTTCAATGCTAGAGATCTAACTCTCTCGCTTTTGACTTTGACTATGTCGGAGTCCTTCTTGATTATCATCTCGTGAACTTTCAAGTTTCCTATTAGTTCATCGAGTGATAACTTCGCCAAGTCCTTTGACTCTTCAATGGCGGTGACCTTTGCTCTCCATTTAGGATGTAGAGCTCTAAGAAACTTCCTAACATAATTCTTACTAGAGTAACCTTCATCAAGAGCTTTAAGACTAGTGATAATAGTATTAAATCTAGCAAAGGCACTGTCTATTGACTCATCCTCCGGAATGGAGAATTGTTCATATTGTTGAACAAGAAGATCTATCTTGTTCTCTTTGACTTGGTTATTACCTTGGTGAGTGACTAACAAAGTTTTCCAAATATCTTTTGCCGTGTTGCACATAAAAATTCTTTCGAATTCCTTTTTAGGCAAAGCATTATAAATCATCATTTTAGCCTCATTATTTTTGGCTAATTTTCTTTTTAGTTCATCACTTTGTTTTTCATAAGAAACAATTTCATCCTTTTTAGTTATCGGATTCAATTGAATCGGTTGAAAGTCACCCTCGGTAATAACATGCCAAAGATCAATGTCTTTTGATTTCACATACGTTTCGAATCTTGTTTTCCAATAAATAAAACAATCGGTTTCGAAAAGTGGTGGTCTTTGCATAGATTGCCCTTCTAGATATTTGTCGGAATCCATTGATCGATTCAAGTTTTAAAATACAATATACTTTAAAATCTTGATTGACGTGGCTCCTGATACCAATTGTGGGAAACTAGAAGGGGGGTTGAATAGTTTACCGGTTTAAAATCCTTTTAAAAATCTTGTTTTAAAAGTATGCTATTGGAAACTTTGATTCGAACTCTATGAGTAATCAACAAACACCAATATGAACTAGACACTAAGCTAGGTAATAATAGTAAATGAAAATAAAGAGTAGAGTTGGAAAGATCAAACCGAGACAGAGGATTTATAGTGGTTCGGCTACGAAGCTCTTCTTCGCCCTACTCCACTCCCCGAGTACCACACTCGAGAGTTTCAAACACTATATCAACAACCTCCCTTCAGGCGGAGAAAACCGTACACGTCGCTTATCCTATTACCGACACTAAGCTAGATGTCGAGTGCTAATCTTAGCTAGCACCAATCTACCAAGGTCCACGTGACCAAACACACAAGCCCAGTGGCTTCAAGAGATCACCAAGATCTCAACACGATCACAATGATCAACACTCACTCAACTAACACTAACCTAATGACCCTTGATCTTCTTGATCAATCACACAAGCCCAATGGCTTCAAGAGATGTTCACTATCTCTATAGATCACACTTGATCTTCACTCTCACTCACAAAAGAGAAATAAACTTGATGTATGCTAAGATACAGCAAGGATGTAACAAGTGTTACAAAAACCTAGCAACTATAACTCTAGTATCTTCTTGATTACTTGAGTTCTTCTCTTGCTAATGAAGAGGGATGACAACACCTTGTATCAACTTGGATACTTGTGTTCTTCTCTTGCTAGTGAAGAGGTATGAAGAGGATCACTTGAAGGATGATTGGATCACTCTTGAAACAAAGAAAAACTAATCTAAATGAACTAAAGAAGTGAAAGGTGTGAGAGGATTGAGCTAGGGGATTTTTCTGTGTGTGAAGGGTGCCTAAAACTGTGAAAGGGGTTGGTATTTATAGGCAAGAAAAATCTGAACGTTTACAGAAAAATCTGTACGGACGGCTCCGTTAAATACCATACGGCTCCACTAAATTTAGTGGAACCGTGGAGCCGTGCCAGACAAAGACGCTCCAAATTTTGTCTTTTCTGGTGAAAACTTATTTGGGGAAGGTTGGAGCTGATTTTGGGGGGAAAATAGTTGTTATGATTTTCAAACTAATTTTTCCATTAAAACATTTCTTAATATTTCAAAAATAATTTGTCATGTGTATTTTTGAAAATTTGTTTTGTCCCATTTAAAATGTGAACTTTCAAAACATGAATTCACTTCTTTAATCACTAGTTCAAGTTATAACTTTGTTCTAGAGTGATTTGCGTAGAAACGGGATCTTCCGATTAAAAACTTGTTTACGTTAATTTTAACGTAACGTGATTTCATATTTTGTCATCCTCAAAACGTGAAGTAATCGAAAGATATAAATAACGTTTTTAGAACATTATTTGCATCAACATATGTGATGAATGGAAGAAAGATTTTGATAATTATTATGAAAAACTCTTCATCATCAAAGGCAAATTTGTCATTAAAGCTCTTTGGTCCTTTTGCAACAAAAGTCTCGGGAGGGAGGGTCAGGGTGATGTCATCAATAAACAAATTCTTATGATCAAGTACACCTCCCCCCAGACTAGAATCTTTCTCATGATCAAAATAGAAGTGATCATACTCCGGATGAGAGAGTTCACCGGAGAACTCTTCAAGAATAATCGGATCATTTGTATCAAAGAGAAACGAGTCATACTCGGGAAGAGAGATATAAGCATGAGAAGTGGTACTGCCACTACTCGTCTTCATAAGCCGGGAGAGAATAATCGGGATGAGAAGTGGGATTGCCACTACTCTCTTCTTCGGTATCAAAGATAAAACTCTCATATTCGGGAAAAAAATCCTCGAGCTCGAGCTCCGGAGGATCTAACGGCTTATCTTCAACAATAACTTCTTCAATAACTTCCTTCGGGAAAACCTCGAGCTCTTCCGTAGATATATCACTTCCCTCAAACGGCATGAGAGAAGGGGAAGAGTCGGAAATGACGAGTTCGGAAGGCGGAGTGGGATTGCCACTTGGAGGAGGTATCGACGTCTCAACTTTTAATACTTCTAAAGGTTCATCCTCATCACTCTCATCAGAGTCTGAATAGTAAAAGGTGTGTGGATGACCTGGTCCTGGCTGAGATTGACAATTTTCACTTATATAATTTTCTTTCTTGCCAAGGACCTCAATTTGTGTACTCAATACGGAAATTTTCTCGGAATAATGATCACTCATCATAGTGGTAGGGTCATGCTGAATTTCAGCATCCCACTGATAATGATGAAGTGTCATATTCTCGATCAAATCATACGCTTCTTGTGGAGTTTTCCGCATAAGATTCCCACCGGCTGCCAACATAATTTTGTCTTGATTAATCGGAGTTATGCCATTATAAAAGGTTAGGATTTGATCAAGAAGCAAAATTTTGTGATCAGGACATTTCCGTAACAAAGATTTGAATCGTTCCCAAGCTTCAAATACTGACTCCATGGGCAATTGCTGGAAATTTCGAATGTCTTTCCTTAGCTGCACCGTTTTAGAATATGGAAAGTATTTTGAAAGAAACTTGAGGAACATCTCTTCCCAAGTATGAATTGAATGTGTTTTTAAGGTATAAAACCAAGTTTCAGCTTCGTGGGATAAAGAGAATGGAAAGAGATTCAAACGAATGCTATCTTGAGAAACTCCTTTCTGCTTCATGGATTGAGTGATAGATATGAACTTGTTTAGGTGCTCGTTTGCATCTTCATCTCGAAATCCGTAGAATTGGCAATTTTGTCGAAGCAGTCGAACCATATAATTTTTCAATTCAAAATCGGTTCCCGGAACGGATGTTGGAGCGATCGGTCCTCCTCTACCGATAAGTGACGGACGATAGAAATCCTCCATGGTCCGAGGATCATGGGGATGAGACGGTGGAAAATCGATCATTGTGGAGAATTAAACAATGAGAGGGTAAAGAGATAAGAATTAAACATAAAAGAGGATAACGAAGAATATTTTTGGATTTTTATAATTTAGAAACATTGAAAAACACAAAAGAAAAAGGAAAAATAAATTTGAAAAGAAAATCTTTTTGGGTTTTTATAAGAAAATATTTACGAGAGAAAACGATAACTTCACAGGGAAGGATCTTCAAAACACGAATCGACGAACGAGAATCAAAAACTCACTTCAAACCCTCCCCGGCAGCGGCGCCAAAAATTGATTCGGTGTAATCAACTCATATTTTTCTCCAAGGATTTACAAAGGAAATATGTAATCCCGGGTCGTTATCCCCAACGAAGGATTGAATGGAATTTTCAGTTCGGTTCGTGATTGTGTGAATTGAATGGAAAAAAGGGAATTTTTGGATTTTAAGACTAAAATTATAAATCATAAACTAAAAACAACTTAACAAGCATATAAAACAAATATCTAAAGCTTAAATAAGCAAAAAACGGATTTAAACCTAAAAACGCGCAACTACGGGAAATAACCGAGCCTAAAAAGTCAAAACAAAGAAAACTAACCCTAGAAATATATGATAACAACTAAATTATGCTAAGCAAAGATAATAATAAAACTAGTGGTAAATAAATAATCTAAAGTTAAAACCAATATATTTTCTAACTAGTTGTAAGTAACTTAAAAATTACTAATCAATATATTTTTTAACTTTTATAAAACCACACTTAATTCACGGAATAATTTACTCAACAAGCATATAAAAAAGTCTACTCAATAATGCAAAATAAAACTAAGCTAATCCTAAAACTAACAAACATGACAATAATGATTAAGATACTAAAATAAATAGATAAAAGGGTTAGAGATAACCAAATGAGATCAAAATTATAAAGACGGCGAAACGAGACCCATTCCACAAGCTTCAAAACCCGTCTATAAGCTTCTCCACTAAACCCACTAGTCACCTCTTAATCACTACAAATTATCTACTAATTCTCATCTAGTCACTATTAACTTTTGGAAAAGAAAGAAAAAATAATAAATAAATAAATAAAAAAGTAAAAGCAAGATTAAAAAAAAAAGGAACTGTGAGTTGGTCAGAAAAAGTTTTGCTACTCCTATAACATGATTTGACCTTTAGAAATACGTTGACCTTTATGAATCAAAATTTGTAAAAGAAAAATAATAATAATAATAATAATAATAATAATAATAACAACAAAAATAATAAAAAATAAAAGAAACAGAAAATAAATAAGATTTTGAAATTTATAAAAATAATTAAAAACATATTTTTATAAAAAAAAAATTGCAAGAACTTTTAATTAAAAAGGTATAAAGATTAAAGATTAGAGGGATAAAAAGTAATTAACTAAAACATAAAAATAAATGCTTCAAATTAATAAGATATGAAAGAAACTAGACAAAGATTAATACCTTAAATTGTCAAGATTTAATACAAGCTCTAACTATTTTAATTGAAATTAAAATTAATCTAAGAAACTTAACAAAGAAAAAAAAAGAAAGAAGCGGTAGTGAAAAAGTGATATCACAAAAGATGCGGCTGCTGCTTTTCTTCTACTCTTCACGACGTCAGCCCTTGCATTTTTTTTATGGGCCTTGTAGATGGCCTGGTATATATTTTTTCTCATTGGGCTTGGTGGGCTTTAACTTGCCATATGAATTCACATGCCTTTTTTTTTTTTTTTTTTTTTTGGCATGCTAGCTGCTGTGATTAATCTTTAACTTTTTCGTCTTTTGCCTCGATGCTCCATATAAAATTATCGTTGGTCTCGTAATTTAGTGCTCTTTCCAATCTCGTGCTCGGTTTTTGTCTATTTTTGCCCCGTTTCTCAATATCCGTACCTGCACATGCATAAACACAAAAACACAATATATTTGACATATTTGGTTAGTTTTTGGTATTTTTGGTCCATTTTATCGGGTAAAAGATATGTGTAATTTAACACAAATCATAACCCAAAAGTGTTAAGGAAGCACTTAATCATCCAAGTTGGGTTCAGGCCATGAATGATGAACTGGAACAATTTGACAGAAACAAGGTAATGACCTTGGTCAAATGTCCTGATGATGTTTCAGTCATTGGCATGAAATGGGTATTCAAAAACAAATCTGATGAAAATGGCATAGTCATTAAAAACAAAGCCAGACTTGTAGCCAAAGGCTATAATCAACAAGAAGGCATTGACTATGAAGAAACATTTGCACCAGTAGCAAGGATGGAAGCCATCAGGATCTTCCTTGCTTTTGCTACATACATGAACTTCAAGGTGTACCAAATGGATGTTAAAAGTGCATTCTTAAATGGCTCACTGAAAGAAGAAGTTTATGTTCAGCAACCTCATGGATTTAAAAGCCATGAGTTTCCTGACTATGTCTGTAAGCTTAACAAAACCCTTTATGGACTGAAGCAAGCTCCCAGGGCATGGTATGAAACTCTTTCAGCCTTCCTGATCCAAAACAAATTTGACAGAGGCAAGATAGACAACACACTGTTTATCTATAAGACAAATACTGATGTCATACTTGTACAAGTGTATGTTGATGACATCATCTTTGGCTCAACAAGTTACAAACTTTGCAAACAGTTTGAGAAACTGATGGCAAAGAAATTTGAAATGAGCATGATGGGAGAACTGACTTACTTCCTTGGGCTACAAATCAAGTGTAACAACCCGAGATTTCAGGTCACTTTCCTAACCTCGACAATTCACTATTCATCAGTTACTATTCATCATTTACTATTCACCGATCACTATTCATCATTTCACTATTCATCGTTTTTGGAGTCAGTTTGAGACTTCGAGAAGCGTTCAGAAATTTTACTATTCATGTGACACTATTCATCCCCGGGAGGGAATCACTATTCATGTTCATTATTCATTTCAGCGTAAACGTAGTTTACGGGTATTCATATTCGCGTAACCGGTTTGGTTTGACTGCGAAATTCATGCATCATCAGTAGGAACACTGCATACGGACTAGGAATAGTCTGCATATCATCAGATTTCCATTTTCATACTATACCACTCGTAGGTTTATCAAATTAATATTTTTGTTACATTTGACGTTTTACGTATAATTACTTTTAATTAAAACGTTAACGCGCGATCGATAAATGTGACTAACACGTCCGACAATCCCCACGATGGTCCCGACATATTTTTATACTCATTTTAACATCAAGAAAATTATAAAATTCATTTACCCGGTATTTTGCGAATTTATTTAATTTATAACGTACATTTAATATAATTACGACGGTTTACGTAAAAACTAAACAATAATTACCCGAACACCCAATATTTGTACCCAACATATTTTTGTAATTTTTATGACTTCGTCAAGTCCCGACTAACTCCGTTAAATTTTATTTCTAGCAAACGCGGTACCCGATTACACCTAAAACTAATTAAATCAACACTTAAACATACATAATCATTACAAGATCTTTAGCAAAGGGGACCCCCCCCCTCCTCCTTTGTGCGCCGGCCAAGAGCCCCCAAAAACACCCCAACATGTGCTAATTTCCCATCTCATTTAATGCACATCTAATCTTGTCTAAAATATATACTAAACTACCATATTATCACTTCATTTCACACATAACTTTCAAGATTACAAGCAAAGATTTCTCTCATCTCCCTCCCCCTCCTTGTGCTCGGCATCATCAAGAAAAGAAGAAGAGACCATCAAGTTTGCAAGATCATTACATAAACTAGTTCCATTAGTATTCCTATAAGGGTTTTGAAATACAAACTCAAAGGTTTCTTAGGTTTTCATCATCTTTTTACCACTAATCTTTCAAGTAAGTTGTCAAAACTCATTTTCATAATTTTTCCAAGTTAATATAATGTTCATATCATTTTTATGCAAGATCTATATGTATATGTTAGTTATACCACTCCTTTTAAATCTTTTTGCAAGTTATGAGCCCTAGAAGTGTTTTATACTTAGATCCTTGTTAGATCTACATGGATGATGATGTTTAGGACCCTTGACACTTTAAAAAGATACATGGTAAGTTTTAGAATGATTGGTTGTTGTTTGTGACATTTTTGGACAAGTTACTAACTAGAAAATCAAGTTTTAACAAGTATATAAAACATGCTGTCATTATTTTAAAAACGTGGGAAACTCAGTAAGTTTTGGATTATTTTTAGCCAAATATTTAGAAAATACATTCCGAGACGAAGCCGTGGCCGAAAACGGGGATAAAAACGAGTTAATAACGAAGGAGATACGATTTTTACAAGTTTAACGACGAAAACTATTTTCCGGAAAAACTGCATGCTGTTTGGTAGCATTCGACGGCTTATTTGCGGCGTTTGACGAAACCTAGATGAACCAAGCTACTAAAAATGTGTTAGCATTTATTTTTACGAAACCATGGATATAAAGAACGTCAAAAACAAGCTAATAACGAACAAGATACACGCGTTTAAACATCGACAATACCCATTTTATTTTGACAGCTTTTTATAAGAAAAGGTTTACGTACTAGAAACTATATTTTTCACGTAACGACTATGGTGAACCGTATTTCTTACCCGTTGGAACACGTACAATCAAAGGTTTATTAACACGACTACCATATCACATTTCAATGTTTTCAAAACGCCAAGACCAACACTAACGTTTTATACACATTATGACACGACTAGTTTTACGTTAACAAGCTAACATATTTATACCAAGTTTTGGAAAAACTTTACATATCAACGATAACTAGTATTTTCAAATGACGAGTGGTATAGGTTACATATACATGTACATGCACTACATTGCCTCATAATCTAAGTAGATTATGCATATTCATTTTAGGTAGCGGCTAGTGTTCGCGCCTTGTTATTGCCAAGTATTCCAAGTGTTCCAGTATTTCAATTATTCCAAGTATTCCGATTTCATAGCATTGTTGTATCATCACTTGAGGTGAGTTTTCATAGCCCCGTATACATTTTATTATTGTTTTCAAATCCCACGGGGGAGAATACATTGCAACTGTTTTCCATACGAGCCAAAGTATCAGACTTCCTGTACATAGATTAAGTTACCTTGTTGCCAATTGAAAGTCCCCATATAATCATGAACCGTTAATTATGTTTAAGCGAGAGTGAGTGGATAGATCTATCGAGGGTGACGCCTCCATCCGTGTTGGCTTTGACCAACAACCGATAGCGGATGCATTTCATGTCTTTTCATTTGAGTGTCTGGCAAAACACTCCCAGGGGCTCCAAAGAATTCAGTCACAGCGTCGGGGTCATGAGCTTAAGGCTATTGTACAATCATTTTTATGTGACTTATGTCATACACTTTATACTTGTGGCTATCGTATAACTTCATTTTATTAAACCTATGAACTCTCACCAACTTTATGTTGACCGTTTTTAGCAATGTATTTTCAGGTTATTAGCTATCATGTGGGCATGCATTGGACCATCTTGGAGTCGCGGGGTCGACTTGCATCACTTATTTTCATGCACTTATGTAACCGTTTGATCTACTATGGTTTTGTTTTTAAACTTGCAACATCATTTGGGACCTATGTTTTGTAAACTCTGATTTTGTTTATGATCAAACGTGTATTTTCAAAACGACACTTTAGGTCGTTCAATATATCCATTGTATGAGACGCCATGAAAGTCACACCAAGGTATTCAATTCCGCTGCCATTAACAGGTAAATTCAGGGTGTGACATCAAGCAGACTGATAAAGGAACCTCTATCAGTCAAGAGAAGTATGTCAAAAGCCTACTAAAGAAGTATGAACTCAGTGACTGTGCCTCAGTCAAGACTCCTATGGTACCCCCAAATAACCTTGGTCCTGATCTTACTGGTAAACCAGTTAATCAAACTCTATTTAGAGGAATGATAGGATCACTGGTGTATTTACTTGCATCAAGGCCTGATATCCAATTCTCAGTCTGCTTATGTGCCAGCTATCAATCTGACCCAAGAGAATCTCATATCACTGCTGTGAAAAGGATATTCAGGTACCTGAAAGGAACTCCAAACCTTGGATTATATTATCCAAAATGTTCAGGCCTTGATCTTAAAGGATACTCAGACTCTGACTATGCTGGATGCAACATGGACAGGAAAAGCACCTCAGGCTCCTGCCAAATTCTTGGTGGAAAACTAGTCTGTTGGAGTGCTAAGAAGCAACAATCAGTTGCCATGTCCTCAGCTGAAGCTGAATATGTTGCAGCAGCAAGTTGTTGTGCAAATGTACTCTGGATGAAAAGTCAACTCAATGACTATGGAATTCAGTACAAGATGGTTCCCATCTTTTGTGATAACACAAGTGCAATTGCCATCTCAAACAACCCTGTTCTTCATCAGAGAACAAAACACATTGATATTAGATATCATTTCATCAGGGACCATGTCATGAATGGTGACATAGAATTACACTTCATTCCTACTGAATATCAGCTAGCTGATATATTCACCAAGCCATTGGATGAACCAACTTTCACAAGACTGAAAGCTGAACTTGGAATGTTGGATATTGAGAATCAGTCCACTGATTGATTCCATCCAAATAAGTGTAAATTCTGATAACCCAAGTCCCTGACTCAATGTGTTCTTCAGTGAAAAAGATCACTGAACCTCAGGAACTAGACCCAAGTTCCTGAACCCTTGAAACTCAGGGACCAAAACCAAGTTCCTGAAATTTTGGATCTCAGGAACTAGACCCAAGTTCCTGATCCATTAAAACCTCAGGAACTAAACCCAAGTTCCTGAACCTTTGAACCATCAGGAATAAACCCAATTCCTGAATAAACTGGTTCACTGAATGATGAGTCATTCAGGGCCCTCAGAAGACATTCAATGCTAACTTAAATGCTCTAAGTATCTAGTTAGTAAATGTCCGAGGTTGGTAACTGAATTCTTATTTAATATAAGAATATTTGTTCCTTTTGCCTTTCTGGCATGCACCTATGGGCCCCACTTCCCAACTTGGCATTCAATGCCCTCTCTCACACAAAACACTGTGTGATGATGAAAACTCTGCAACTTCTCCTTTTGCAGAAACTGCTCAACTGTTCACCCTGACAGTTGCGCAAAAAGAGGAAAAGTGGAGTGGTGACATTTAATGCGGATCTCAAACAGTTTATTCAAAATAATTTTCAAAAATTATATTTTGATTAAATAAAACTGCCAAAATACCCAAATTTCCCCCATCTCCACTACCCTATAAATACCCCAAACAAAGAAAACACACACACGTTTTTTTTTTTTTTTTTTTTTTTTTTTTTTTTTTTTTTTTTAATACTAAGCAAAACTCTGCCATTTTTAACTTTCAAAAAAAAAAAAATTTGCGTGTGTTCTTAAGCTTTAGAAACCCAGAAAACTTTGTTAAACCCAGACTTACCAACACAAATGGCTTCTTCCAAAGCTGTCACATACGCCCCTAATGTGGATTTCACATTAGAGGGTGTTGATATGACCAAAAACAATGTGGTTGGAAACTTTTCCTACCCACAACAATATCATGCGTACAAGAATGTGGTTAAATACTTGAAAAACTGCTTTCTTGCTACGACATTTACCAAGACTCCCTCAGTCATCTACCATGACTATCTCAGGGAGTTCTGGTGTACTGCGGTGGCTACTTGCCCTAAAGACACCAAAGAATCCATCATCACCTTCACAGTGATGAATGGGAGAAGGACCCTCTCCCTGGATTACAAAACCTTCATCAAGGCCACTGGTCTTGATTTTGCTGAGGCTTTTGAGGCCAACCCCTCAGACCAGGAAGTAAAAGCAGAATTGCTTGTCTTAGGACCCCATGACCCTAAACACCCTGAGTTGTCCGCTGGAGCCTTATTGAAGAAGGCTCCAATAGTCAAAACCTAGTTCCACCCTGTCTGGAGGATCCTGATGACCTTTGTCATTCAGGTCTTTGGGGGGAATAAATCCTCCACGGAACAATTGAACTCATCACAGAAATTGATGTTGTTCAGTCTCCTGGAGGGTAAAAAGATTGATATCGGTGGTATAATCTACCGTGACCTTGTTGCCAAGCTCTCAGGGAAATCTAGGCAAAAACACATGTCTTATCCTAGGTTTATTTCCTGTGTGCTTCAGGACCTACTTGGTCCTGACTATGTGAGGCCTGACGTTGAAGGTTCAAAACCTGACGTCTTACATAAGTCCAACTTCACTAGTGGCATTACTGAGGTACAACCGATCACCCTGACCAACTACATGTTGGTAGTAATTATGGGTGATCAGGCAGTCTCACCCATTCCTTCTCCTGAAAAACAGGTGAAGAAGAAAAAGAAGGGAGGGGCCAAGAAGGTGACTAAACCCAAGTCACTCGTCCTTGAGTCCTCTTCCTCAGAACCTAAAGAAAGGGAAATACTAGCCGAGACCTCTGAGACACCCGTCACTGAGACCACCTTGCCTGTAAAACAAACGCCAACGGAGGGAACTGAGAAATCATCCTCAGTGTCCTCGGGCAAACCCTTTCCACAAGATCTCACTGACATAAACAAGTCAGAGGGATCAGGAACAATCACCATTTCACATCCCGATGAAGGAACTGACAAATCACGATCAGTTCCTGAGGGAGAAAAGGGTTCTAAATCCTCGGTGGGGCGGCACTACTCCACTAAGAAGGGGACCCATCACCAATCACATCCTGTTAACGTTCCTGAGCAATCACACTCAGGATCTCAGGGAGTTCAGGACCCTAAATCCCCAAAAGGACAGTACAATCCTGATGGGAAGGGGATCCATCAATCTTCACAATCAGTGCCTAATGATACTACTGGAAAACACCCGTCAGTAGTTGAAGGCGCTAAGGGGGACAATGACTCAGAGGGACAAAAACCACCCGCTGATACGGAACCCATAACCACCTCAGGCGGATCCCTTCACTCAGGAACTGCCCCCAAAAGCCAGGCTGGGAAATCCCCCCCCCCCCAGTTATTATGGCTAGTCAGGCTGAGCAAACCCACTCAGTTATTATGATGGGGTCAGGACCTGGCCACAACAAAGGTGAGCCCTCTTTTGAGGGGGAGCCGGATACCCTGAAGGTTCCTTCTCTGGCTGATCTTGAAACTCTACTTAATGAAGAGTCAGAGGAGGAAATTATGGATTTTGGTGATGAAGAAGATCTTGGTGTTGAGGAGGAAATGGAGACTGATATAACCCCTCCTCAGCACCCTGAGCAACAACAATCTTCTCCTCCCCCCGAGGATCAACAACCCAGCTCCCCCACCACATCATCATCATCATCATCAGGTGCCTCTTCTCCCACCACTCCTCAGTGGTTGGAGAAATATGACAATGTTCTTCCGTTGAAAGAACGACAACTGGTTAAATTCCTTTGCAGAGCCAACGAGGGTCTTTACAACGAAATAACGGATCAACAATGGATTCAGCACACTGAAGTGGCAGCCTCCTATGCCGACTTCAGGGCTTCTGTGGAAGAATCTCAGGAAAAGATTCTTCAGGCTGCCAAACTTTCTGATAAACAACTAGGTGACCTGAGCAAGTCTATTGATGAAATTGCCACAGAACAGCACAAGGACCTCTCCAACATCATTAAGGCTATTGAATCAGTTCAGGAAGAACTTGGAGATGATCCTAAGATACTGAAAAACCTGGATGAATACATGACCACTCAGAAGACCACCTCCACCAACATTATTGAGCTTCTAAAGCTTTTTCAGGGGGTGGATCTCAAAACCATCAGGGCAAATCAGGATTCAATTAACCAGGCAGTTGCTGATTCCAGGGGGCACCTGGATAAGATATCCTCAGCCTTTGATCAGCTCTCAACAAAACATAATGAGCTGGTCAACCACTACACCACCCATGTCGCTGAACTCACCTCAACCCAACAAGCAATGGCGGCTGAAATAACCTCACTGAAGAATGAGACATCAGAAACAAAACAGATGGTCTCCAGTATCCTCACCATTCTTCAGGCCTCTCATGTAGCCCCTCCTCCTCAGTCAGCAGGTACATCCACTGAAGTTCCAGTACCTTCTGAGGGGGAGAAACCTATTGGACCAACTCCTGATCCTTCATCAGCTATAGTGGTAGTCCCTGAAACTTCCACCAGTCAACCCCCTCCCACTGACAAAAGAAAAGGAATCATGGTGACTGACAGCTCTCCTCCTCAAGCTCACTTGGTTCCGGCCTCAACTGAAAGGCGTGAAGATCCTGATGCACCCTTTATGGTTGAATTAGATGGAGGAAAGACCTTCTTTGGGACTCCTACTGAAGTGGCTGAAGTCTTACACCAACAAGACATCAGGAGGGCCAAAGAAAATGAACAGCAACTCAACAGACCAGTAATTTTTGAGGTTGCTAAAGAAGTGATCGAGGAGACTGAGAAAAAGGACATCAAAGGGGATGAGTTTCTCAAGCTCCAGGCTGAACTCCTTCAGGAACATAATCAGCAAGCCAAGAAGAAAGGAGACAGAGAACTTATGAGAGGTACTTATGGCACATGACAAAAACCAATGGAGAAGGCAAAATCACTGACATAACCATTACCCCCACCAAGCCCCTAAGCATAACAATACACAGGGGGCCAAGAAAGTCTGAGGTATACCAACCCTTCAAATTTTCAGACTTTGGGCTAAGGGAATGGGATATGATGATGCCCATCCTGAGGAAGAAGACACAAAGCAAGAATGCTCCATCTCTTATCAAGTCCCTGAACGCTAAATATGAGGAACTTGAAAAAGTGGCCAAGAGCCTTGGGATTGATCATGAGAAGGCACTTGCTTCTCAGGGACTGGCAATCCCTGAACCTACTCAGAAGACCGGGAAGAAAAGAAAAGTTGTGGGCCATGAACCTGAACAATACATAGCTGCTCTTCACTGCAACAGGATTCCCCCTCAGGGAGTCAAGTTCATTCCCAACCTGGTCATCAAGAAGCCTGAGTATGGTATCTTCTTTGTTGATGAATTTGATCAGCCTGCCTTCCAAAGAGTAAGTGACATTGATCTAGTGGAAACGACAACTCTCCTCGCCTACAAACTGGTGGCGCTTAGAGCAAAGAGTCTTGAGAACGAGGAGTTTGTCAAGCTGCAGGACAAGATGATGAGTGAAAGACCTGACAAGGAGGTGTTAGTGTCTAAGAAGGCGAAACTTGAACTCATGGGTTACTTTCAGGAACCCTGAGTATTTTGTACTTAATTTGATAGGACTTGTAATAATATTAATAAGATGATGTTTTTACTATTTCAGTGTCCTTATTTATTTTCTAGTACATTCAGTATGAGAAGAAGTCATTAGCTCACTCAATACTGATCAAAACACTTAGGAATAATTTATATCCAAATAGAGAGAGATTGTTGGGTCCATCAGTACCCAAGAGTCATTAAAACAAGATTTGGACACAAATTAACTAAGTGTTATTTAAACCGAGAACAATTCAAGTCACTGAGTGAACAGTTACTCAGTGAGTCATCTTCAGGATGCTTAAGGCGAATTCAATTAGAAGGATTCACTACTCAGGAAGGCGGTACTCCCTGAGTAAGGACTTAAGCCAAAGAAGAAGATGATGGTTCAGTGAGTGTTGGACAAGAACTCACTGAACCCCAGTCTCCTCAACGACAATAGCGATTAATAAATGAAGGCGTGTACTGAAGAACCTAAAGCCTGAGAAGAAGCGAAAATATCTGGGAAGAGTTTAAGATAAGATCATATCTTATCTTGTCAGGAAGAAACCTTCCCTAAGATAGCTAAAAGTCGTGGAGTGTCAGACCAACCACTCCTAAAGACTTTTAGCCCATTCCTATTGGTTCTTGGAAATGACAATTACTGTTGTAATTGTCAGACACGCTTGCTTCAACAACTTGTATTATTTTAATCACTTTTACTCATTATACTTGTGTATAAATAGGTTCAGAAGGAGAGAAGTTGTGTGTGTTTTGTACATTGAAAGCTTAGACTTTTACAAAGCAACTTCTCTCCTACAAAGAGTAACCAGTCCCTGAGATAGCTCAGTGAGGCATATTGTTACCACTCAAAGCAAAGCTTGAGTTTAGATAGAAGACACCACCATTCCTTGTCTGTTCAATCCCAAGTGTTTGTTCCGCAAAACACTTGGGTAATAGATTCTTTGATTCATTTCTAATAAGAATTTAAACGTTGAAAATACTTGTGCATTTTTTATTTACATTTTATTAACTGTTAGAATTAATCAATACATTGTATTAGTCATAAACACAAATAGATTAACTTTCTAGTTAATTCAAAGAGTGTTAAGGGAACAACAGTTGCTAGCTTATTACCTTGGGATAGAAGTTACACATACAAGAGGAGGGATTACAATCAAGCAAACGGGATATATTAACAAGATCTTGAAAGAAACAAGTATGACGGACAGTAATGATACAAAGATACCAATGGATCCCGGCACTAAGTTGGTCAAGGCGGAAGATGGAAACTCAGTTGACGCAACTTACTACCGAAGCTTAATTGGAAGTCTCACGTACTTACTACATACAAGACCGGATCTTAGTTACTCAGTCGGACTACTCAGCAGATTTATGCAAGACCCAAAGGATCATCACCTGAAGGCAGTGAAACAAGTAATCTGATATATCAAAGGAACAAAGGAGCATGGAATAATATACAAAAAAAGAAGGCGGCTGCAAGATTACAGGTTACAGTGACAGTAGTTATGGAATCAACACCGATCAAGGAAAAGGAACTACTGGAATAGTATTTTATTTTGGAGAGTCACCTATTACTTGGTGTACTCAGAAGCAACCAACAGTGGCGCTCTCATCATGTGAATCAGAATTCATGGCGGCTACTGGAGCAGCATGTCAAGCTTTATGGTTAAAGCGGCTACTTAGTGAATTAACTGGATGGCAAGAAAAAAGGATAACGCTGAAAGTTGACAACATATCAGCAATAGCACTCGTAAAGAACCCAATTTTTCATGGAAGGAGCAAGCACATCGACATTCGCTATCATTTCATTCATGAATGCGTAGAGAATGGTCATATCAATGTGGAACACGTCAGTGGAGAACTACAAAGAGCAGATATCTTAACAAAAGCCTTACCAAGACTAAAGTTCGTGACTATGCGACAAATGCTCGGAGTTCAAGACTTAGGACGAAGCAACGATCAAGATTAAGGAGGAGAATGTGAACAAATAATCTTAATGTTACTTCTCCATAAAACTCGAAGGACCAAAGTTGCTAAACAGAAAGATAGAAACCGAAAGTTAGTTATTTCGGTTGGTAGTTAAGTTAGTTATTTTAGAAAGTTAGTTAACACCCGAAGGGTTGTGTCGTTTGGAACATACCCATTCGACCACTATATATATATGAACATATGTAACGTTTGAATGTTAGACGATTTAGTTATTTAGATTTACTTATTGCAATTTCATATATCGACTCACATATTTGGGACCAACATCCTTAACAGCAATGTCAACGTATATGACAAAAGGAGCAATATTACCATCTGTATTCAACGCAAATACTTTACCATCGCAACAAGCTAGGCTATGTATCAAACTTCCACCACCAGTTATTCTTTTGAGTTGTTTAATGTATGACAGTTCGGTCCATCTTAACCGCGATTGGTTACGCTCAATATGACAAAAAACAAAGTTAGGAACTGTGGCTCTTGTTAACAAGAGAACTGAACTTGGATCATAAGGAGCAGACGACAAACAACAATGGCTGATATCGTCACGATTTCCATAATTCAAAACCAAGGGGGGAAGATGAATGATCTCACCAGTTTCTGGATTCCAAAGAGACCACATGACTTTGTTAGGAGAGAATTACCCAGCCATAGAAACACCCTCTAATGCGTCTCCCATGCAACTCATGGATTCTATAACGAGAACTAAACGTTGGGTCGTTTATGTTGCAGAAAGTCTGGCCGTCTTCGCCTGGGCTTTGAGAAATCAACCATGGATACTTTGCAGATAAGTCAGGCAATGAGGTGAGATCGATGCAAAACAAGTATCACTTAAAAAACAAATAAATCAATCTCAACCATCCATCCACCTTTCATCTAATGGCTAAGATCAAATCAAAAAATAAAAAAAGGAGGGCAAAATTGACATTTTAGCTCATTTAATATAAAAACCCACTTTCCACCTTTTTTTTAAAACAACATATCTTGCAAACGGTAAATCTTCAAGCTACGAAAAATACACCATCGCGACGAGAAAAAAATTATCTTTCTATAGATATGCATTGTTATATACTTTCGACGAACTTTTTTTTCAAAATTCCGTCCAGAAAAATCCCATGGGATTCGTAAAAAGAAGATTTTTTTTCAAAATTTCCGTCCAAAAAAATCCTACGGGATTCGTAAAAATCCCATGGGATTCGTAAAAAGACGAATTTTTTTTTCAAAATTTCCGTCCAGAAAAATCCCACGGGATTCGTAAAGAAATCCCACAGGATTCGTAAAAAGATTATTTTTTTTTTTCAAAATTTTCGTCCAGAAATATCCCATGGGATTCGTAAAAGTCCCATGGGATTCGTAAAAATACGAATTTTTTTTTCTTCAAAATTTCCGTCCAGAAAAATCCCACTGGATTCATAAAAAGACGATAAATCACAAAGGATTCAGTATGAATCCCATGGGATTCTTTGGTGAATCACATGGGATTCATTGTGAATCCCATGGGATTTTTTGATGCATCCCATGGGATTCTGTATGAATCCCATTGGATTCTTTGGTGCATCCCATGAGATTATGTATGAAATCACAAGGGAATATTTTTTTATGAATTTGCAGTGACAATTACATTAATCCAATCATCTCACATTACATTACTATCGAGGAAGTCAAACTTATACCCAATAAATATCTCTAAACAATGAAAAACATTAGAAAAAAGAAATCAATGACCATCAAATAGTCTTTCCTCTAGTTGTAAAAAAAGTTGAAATAAACTTCTAGCTTTAGTGGGGACCAACTGCAACCCATGTGGTAGATGATAAAAAAAATACTATTTGTTTAGTGGAGCAAACATAATCGTTTGTATTTTTACAACTGACTTTTCAAAGCAAAACTTTTATATATAAGTAGTTCCTCTTTTTTACACCAAGGATAAATGTTGTCCCTTTATCCCTTAGCCACTAAGAATCCTCCAAGGTTGACTACCAGAAACAAGATGAAGACGCCCAAAGAGTTTGAAAGCACTTCTGTTCTGCCAATGGCCGCAATCAATCAAAAAAGAGAGGGAGAGAGCCATTTGATGTAAGGCAAAGAACACGAAGAACTGTTGACCAAATCTAAGCCATAAAAAGTGTTAGATGTTGAATGCTAAACAATTCAAAACCTACCTAATCCACCACACCCAACACCCTCCTGATCTCACGCGCCACCACCACCACCAAACCCCTCTCCATCACATGCTCCGCCCACTCCAACCGCCACCGCCGTCACCCCACCACCCTCATCCGTACCATACCGTCATCTCCGTACCGTCTGCTGAAAAAACAAATTTCATCTCTTAATCTCCACCGTCGATACCACGGAGTTTGTTCTTGTCGCCGCCGGATCTATTATCGCCAGATCTATTGTCGCCGGATCTGTTGGTGGTCGGATCTGTTGCGGCCGGATCTGTTGGTGGTAGTGGTTGATTTAAGGAAGTGAAATGAAAGCAATTGATTAGCAGCTATTTTGTTATTTGGAGTGTTCGGATGATATTACAAAAGTGCCCTTTAATAATTAGTTATATTAAAATAAGTTTTAATCTAGACCTTTAGATTTAAAATAGATGGATGGTTGAGATCTTGTTATTTGTTCTTTAGCTAAATGTTGTTTCGTATTGAACTTTTCTCGCCAGGCAATCCATCATATACGAAAACGCAGTCTTGCACCATCTAAATGTTATAACAGTATTAAGAGCTTACGTAATGAAGTAATAGTTATAGTTGTCACATAAAACTACATATCATGAGAACAGATTTAATGAATGAATCACTGAGTTAAACTTTAAACTCATAAAAAACAACTTTTAAAGAATTGTACAAGTAAACATATTTCACAAACAATGTAATATGTGTAATACTTATACAACCAACAAACCTGAAGAGTCAGTGGCGGAACCAGGAGCTGAGATCAGGGGTAGCGAAATACAAAAATTTGTTTAGGGGTAGCGAAAATTTGTTTCAGGGGTCGCGAAATCGCGAAAAAATCGCCAAAAATCCCACTACCGGGTAAAAGTTCAGGGGTAGCGACTGCTACCCCTCGGCTCTATGTAGTTCCGCCCATGTGAAGAGTTGTGCGCATACTTACTCTGTGACATTTTTTTGAACGAACACTCGTCACATTAGATAAACAGAAAATCAGCAGTCGTGGGCATATCTTCAAAGAAACTAACAAGACTCCTTTTTACCAAAGGCCTTTAGCCGCACAACATGTGAGTGGCACATGTTGAAAGAGAACTCTATCAACTAAGAGGTCGTGAGGTCGGGTCTCATTCGAGACATATGTAAGATAGTATATGCGAGATATGTGGTGTAGGTTGTAAATATAATGTCCTTTTATCAGCTTTTTTCATAGAATCGACACACATAATGCCAGAAAATCGCAAACAGAATAAAAAAATCAAGTTGAGTAAAAACGATATTAACCAATGTTTTGAAAACCGGGTCTCTAATCGACCAGGTCGAGTCAATGGGTCACCGAGTTACCAGTTACCGGTTCGACCACCGGGTCAACCCGGTCTTCCAAAAAAAAATGTATATATATTTCCAATGATAAAGTGTATATATATAAATCACGACTATTCCATATATATATTGAGCCTAAAAACCGTTTACTAAC
Source organism: Artemisia tridentata subsp. tridentata (assembly GCA_021014915.2). Classification (NCBI taxonomy): domain Eukaryota; kingdom Viridiplantae; phylum Streptophyta; class Magnoliopsida; order Asterales; family Asteraceae; genus Artemisia; species Artemisia tridentata. Next base: position 35,458,834 of record CP139505.1, read on the forward strand.
AAATATAACATGTAAAAATAAAATTAAGTCGCAAATATATGAGTATGATTCACTTGCTTTATTTGTAAAAAATAGGGAAAAAAATACAAAACCCAACCGGGTCTCGAGAACCGGGTTGACCCGGGTCGTCTTAAACCTGGCCGGTTTAACTGGGTTTTGAAAATGAAAAAACCGGTTTAATTTGACCCATTTTTGGTTTTTTTTTACCGGAACCGGTTCAACCGGTTGAACCGGCCGAGTGAAACCGGGTTTCAAAACATTGATATTAACAACAGCAACAAAACTTTGCATCCATGCTTCTTAAACAATTGTAAAGTAACCACATATACAAGAGCAACTAACTAAGATGTATGTCAACTAACAAACTGAGCAGAAAATATAATAGTATTTGCAGCAAAAAGAAAACACATATTTAAACTAATAATTTTGACTTTATAAACGTTTCTAATGCTAAGGGAGTAAATATTTTGGAGAAAGATTTACCTTAGAATTCACTTGAGGTTCTTTAGGGTTTATGGTCGATTTTTGCATGGTGAATATAGTGGCATCGTTCCCTCTATATATATGGCTTATTTTCTTTACACATTGTGAGAACAACCCTATTTACCTTATTTATAATTTTAGTTTATGGAAACAACCCCTTCTTAAATCACGTTCCATATTTCATTGTAGACATTCAAAAGGCTTTAAAAAAGATGGATTTTGCTTAATAAATTACTCAAAGTAATGCCAAGTTTTATCATAGTCATGTGTGGCTCTTATTAATTTTGATCATTAAAGATGTTTTTTCTCCTCACTTGGTCATTAAAGATGTTTTTTCTTTTACTTAATATTTTCACTTTTAACACTCTACATCTTTCTAACTTTTCTTTTTCAATTAATTTTATATAAACAAAATTTTACGCATAACATTAGTATATTTTTACCGCAACGCATGGACAACAAATTTCTTATTACCTTGATGCCTTATAATTTGTATTAAGGAGTTAATGATTGTTTAATCACTACACTTCTATTTTGCTTTTAGTTTCAAACCACAAAATTTTCTTAGCAATAATTCGATCCTAAAAAAAGATCACAATACAAGAGATTTTGAAGAAAATATGTTGACAATTAGTATCACATTTTACATCAATAAACACGTGATCCGCAGTACATAATCGCAACACATCACTCTATACACCCGGGAAAAAAGCAAAATGCCGCAAGTAAAGTAAGGTGGAACTGAGCCGAGTCTGCCAGAACTCAACTCGTTTATATATATAAAGCTTGAGCTCGAGATCGTTTCGAGCCTCAAATTTTGAGCTCGAGCTTGGCTCGTGAAAATTTCACAAGCTTGAGCTCGGCTCAGACTCACTATATGATGCGTTGAAGTAAATAATGCTCAAATGAAACTCAGCTCGGGCTCGACTAATTTATATGACGCGTTGATGTAAATAATGTTCAAATGAAACTCGGCTCGTTAATCACACTAGGCTCGAGCTCGTTTATTTCTTTTAAGCTCGTTTACACATACTTATATACTTGTATGCATAGACAATATATATAATTATATACGTATATATTTCTAGAGCTCGTTTAGGCTCGCGAGCCTGATCAATCTTTACATATAAACCTTGATTATTAAATGAGCCCAAACTTAAGCTCGAGCTCATCTAAGCTTGGCTCGCTCAAGCTTTTTATCGATTCAATTTCATGAGCGGCTCGACTCGTTTTCACCCTAATATAAATTAGTACAATCTTTTAGATCCTTCAAGGCCTCAAGGGTGGTAAAATAGAACTTTATCGAATATTTACTGGCCCAAAAATGGGCTTATAAAATCAAGTTTTATGGACCAAAAATCTTGAAGAAGAAAAAAACCAAAAAGCAATCACCTTTATCATCAATTTCACAAATTAACAGATACCCATTAAGGAATCTTGAAATGGGTATGGCCCAATTTGATTAAACTTTCATTTCCCCAATTCACTTTCAATTTCAAGAATCAAGAAAATATTAGGGTTTAAGCAACAAAAAAAAATTTAAAATGCAGCGTTTGAAATCATTATCAGTATTGAAAAGGTGGAAATGTAATAACAGTTTTTGTTTTTACACTACTTCTGCTGCTCAACGTGAACTAAATCATTTTCAAGATGAGGTATATATATATGAATCTTGATAAAAATAAGTTTTTTTTATTTACTTTTAAGTTTGTGATGTTTGGTGGGTGTTTTGGATTATCTTGTTTTTGGGGCTTATGAGCTTATTTGAAATTGGAAAAACTCATAAGTTCGGTTTTCTCGGCTTATGAAGTTGAGCTTATGGACTTGATAAGTCCATAAGCTCAGTTTGATAAGCGTAAGCCCAAAAAAATGAGCTTATGAGTTTTTTCCAGTTTCAAATGAGCTCATAAGTCCGAAAATTAAGATAATCCAAAGACCTCCTTATAAGTTTGTGATGTTTGATGGGTAATTTTTTAAGGGGTGTTTTGGATTAGCTTGTTTTACGGGCTTTAGAGCTTATTTGAAACTGTAAAAGCTAGTATGCCCATTTTTTCGGCATATGGACTTGAGAAGCTCAAGTCGATAAGGTCATAAGCCGAAAAATGAACTTGCGAGTTTTTCCAATAGCAAATAAGCTCATAAGCCCGAAAAATAAGCTAATTCAAACACCCCTTTAAAGTTTGTGATGCTTTATGGTATGATTTAGCGGTGTTGGGATTAGCTTGTTTTTCGAGCTTATGAGCTTATTTGAAATTGAAAAAGCTCGTAAGCTCATTTCTTCGGCTTATGGACTTATAAGTTCAAGTCAATAAGGTCATAAGCCAAATAAATGAGGTTATGAGTTTTTCCAATATCAAATAAGTCCGAAATAAGCTGATCGAAACACCCCCCTTAAAAGTTTGTGATGTTTGAATTATGTAATGATGCAGGTTTTGGTGGAAGGAAGAGCTTTTTCAAGAGCTGCTATACTTAATAGACCATCTCAGCTCAATGCTATTACTACTTCTATGGTATCCCTTCTATCTCTTATGTTTTTTCGCAAATGGATCATCGATTTTACGCACTTTCGATTTTTTTTTTTTAAAGTTTGAAGTTTTAGTCTACATTCAATGTTTTGAATTTGTTTGAAATACTGACGCACAAATTATAATAAATGTTACCGATTAGGTTAGGATGTTACATAAGTTGATGTCGCGTGTGTTAGACTTAAGTTCCCTGTACTTGGATAATGTGGTAATACATGTTACGGGTCAGTTTTTAAAAAGGTCAGAACATCGAAAGTTGAGCAATTAAACCTTTAAAAAAATGATCACATAAGTGGAATGATGGTGAAGTTTCTTTGATACGTTTAACCACTAAAGTTTCAGTTTTGATCCATTGTTATGCATTCTTATTAAACAATGAAACCGCCCCCTGTATTATCGGTTAGATATGTTGACATGGCGTGATAAACGTGTAGTCCATATTATATAAACATGATGGTGTGGCGTCCATTCTACAATGGGCATCCATGTCATCAAGCTTATATAGTTGGCACGTCGTGTCAGCATATGTAACCGGGTAATTAAAGTGGCAGGTGAATTTTTCAATAAGAATTCACAACATACTAACAAAAACGAATCTTGAGTGGTTAAACATATTTAAAAAAAGTAGTCATATATTATTCTTGTTCTATAATGATCTTTTGGTACCTAATCTTTTGAATGTTATTAAAATTCCATATGTAGGCTGGTCGGTTACAAAGACTCTACGAGTCATGGGAAGACAACTCGCAGATTGGATTTGTGACCATGAAGGTATTTCATATGCTTATATGAAATTTATTAACTCTTTATGTTAGGCATAGGAATTGTTTGTGTCTCTAAACGTCATTTATCTTTATTGAAGGGTAGTGGTAGGGCATTTTCTTCTGGTGGAGACATGGTAACCATCTATCGTTTGCTTCAAGAAGGTAGACATTCCATTTATTTATTTTATTTTTATAAATGGTTATATGTACATATACGAATGAAATTATTGTATATAATGATTTTCCGGTTTGACATATGTACAGGCAAAGATGCAGAATGCAAAGAATTTTTCAGGACGTTATATCAGTTTATATACCTTGTAGGGACGTATTTGAAGCCAAATGTGAGTATCCAACTTTTTTCCCCTCTCTGAGAAAAAGCGTAATTTGTGAAACCTACTGCTATATAATAATTCCGCTGTCAAACTCCAACGTATGTGATTTTGTCTAGTTGTGAGATAAACATCTTGCATATATATCAGGACAGTGAATCACCATATTGTTAATGACATGTGTATGTTGTCAATATTATCCAAACAATGCTGAATTTAGTGCTTTAAGATTTGGATACAATATGTGTATATCTCTTATGTATGGTGAATGGTGATTATCTATATCCATGTTGAGACACAATTGGGCCAAGATGATAACATACACAATAACTAAAAGAGTATATTAGTTTACTACAATGAAGTTAGATTCCATTCATTAACATACGTTTTTTCACAGTGTATGTAAAGTATGATGTTTGACTATTGATCCTATTAACAGTTGACTATCTTGGATGGTATCACGATGGGCGGTGGTGCAGGAATAGCAGTTCCTGGAATGTTCCGCATAGCAACTGACAAAACTGTATGAAGTATCCTCTTTTCATCAGTCTTTGATGAAACTTGTTGACTTACAAAATAAAGTGACTATGTGTTTGAACTACCCGCTTGCAGGTTTTTGCAACTCCAGAAGTTCAATTGGGCTTCCATCCAGATTCAGGGGCTTCATTTTATCTTTCTCGTCTCCCTGGTTATTTAGGTAACTTGAACCCAAAATTATTGTAGCTTTCACTCAGTTACAATATTATTACTAATGCTTATTATTAATCATCTCTTGTATTGTTTTTTGTAGGTGAATTCTTGGCTTTGACTGGAGAAAAGCTTAATGGGGCTGAATTGGTTGCGTGTGGCTTGGCTACACATTATTCACTAAATGCGGTATGTACTGTTTACTTATGAATGGGTCAAGTTGTGTTTTATCCTAGTTTTCGCTGGTCATATGTGTCAATTTGATTGAAAGTCACCCAAAGTATAATTTTAATCCTTACAGCCTCATCAGTTTTGTTTTAAAAAGTTTGGTTGTGTTCTTGTAATCATATTCAACACTTTTAACTATCTGAAAAAATTACCCATCCCGGCCATATTGCCACCTCTTAGCTATGGAGCTAAAAATATTTAAACTTAGTTGCTCTCTATGATGATATATTTTATTGATCACGACAGAAACTTTCTTGGATTGAAGAACGCCTTGGACAATTGATGACTGATGACCCTTCTGTCATATCAGATTCTCTTGCTCAGTATGGTGATCTTATCACAGTAGATAGACACAGTGTTCTTCACAAGTAATGTTCTATTCCGCTCTTTATCTCATATTATCACTTGGTCCTTTCTATATATATTCAAGACAAACAGCTTTTATTGATTTATACTCGTATAATCTGGTTCGATTAATATTAATTTGTGTTTCAGGATTGACAGAATAGACAAATATTTCTGTCATGACACTGTTGAGGAAATTGTCGAGGCTTTAGTAAGTTCCCTCCCCCTCTCTATCTCTAGACCGTCTTGGAAAATACGCGCTGACTTGTGCCATTATTGGGCAGGCAGAAGGAGAGTCTCATGATGAATTGTGCTCAACCGCCCTGAAAAGACTGAAAGAAGCCTCTCCTTTGAGCTTGAAGATCACTTTGCAATCGGTGAGTCTGCTTATCCGATAATAGTTTTATATGAAATATTCAATATCATACCAATAGGTTTTTATCAATTTCCTTCCAAACCAAACCGTGCAACTTAATGTGTCCAAATGCAGATACGGGAAGGTAGATTCCAACCCCTTGATCAGTGTCTAGCTCGTGAGTATCGTACATCATTGCATTGCATCTCCAAAGAGGTTTCTGGAGACTTTTGTGAGGTAGGACGGTTTCTTCTTGATCTATTGTGTCATATAAATAACTAATTAATTTGAGCATGTGTGTCCATGCATTTATTTAATAAATATTATTGTTGTACCCATTTTCAGGGTATCCGAGCAAGGCTAGTTGACAAGGACTTTGCTCCAAAGGTACATACCCTTTGTGTTCGTCCCATTTACTTGTGAAATTGGGTGATTAAAAGTGTAATCGTAATTACCACACTTGTTATCTATTAAAAAATAAATTGAAATCTTGAACAAGGTGTGGCGGGTCAACCCATGCCAGCCTTCTTTAACTTGTCTTAAAACTACCTGTTTTGACCCATTTACTTGTCCCACCACCCATTTTTCTACGTTGTCCTAGATATGATTATGAAGTTCATATAAAGGCAAAAAGAATGTGCAGATTTTTATATGCTTCTTTTCATCTTTGACAGTGGGATACTCCGAGTTTGAAAGCAGTAACCAAAGACATGGTTGACTGCTACTTTGCGCCACTTCCTACTTCCGAGCCTGAACTGAACTTACCTACGGCCTTGAGAGAACCTTTCATGTGAAGATTTTTGTGTGGCTACGAATCAGATTCATGCTCCTTTTCCCTTTTAAGTATACCTTACTCCATAAAAAGAGCAACAATATTTTTGTTAGCAAAAATATTTCAACTAATTAGTTTTGTTAAATTTGTTATGTTTCAAATCACTGTTGGGATGTAATTTAGATATTGGGTGACTAGCTAGATTTTTGTTGAGGGAGTAGTCGATGATGTTTAAGGAAAATGTTGTCATCGATATATGTGTAATCATGCATTCCAAACCCAAGTGGGTAAAAATAAATAGAGAGAATTTCATCCGTATCCTTTGAAAACTTCATAATTACATCAATATTCTTAAAAAATTTCAAATTACGTGAATATCCTTTATAACCTTAAAAATACTCATATATGTATCCATTTTACATATTTAATGATTATTAAAGTATTTTGATATTAGTTTTTTAATTCAATTACCAAGTAATATACCCAGTTTTTTCAGCCCATCCCGTTTTTAGTTTGCTACTACTTAATTTCTTATTTTCTTTCTTTCCTCTATTTGGTTCTATTTTTTTAACGGAAAGAGATCCTCTAAAGTTTATATGAACATGACCGGTAATGTTCTCTCACAAACATAATAGTGGGACCTACTGAGGGACCCAATTTTCTTTTTGATTGTGAGTGAACATTATTGGTCATGTTCATATGAACAGGATCTCGATCCTTTTTTAACAGATGGGTTTTACGGTTGTATCTATTGGATTGGAATGGGTTCCTACCAAAATTAAGACAATATACGGAGTAATTACAGGTAGCATCAAAAGGTTGATCGTGTCACGAGCTTTGTTTGATAAGAATCTCTCAAGAAGATGAAAATGAAGATGAATTTGATATGAGATTTTAGTTTTAGGATGATAAAAGGGTAGTATAATATTTTAAAGATTTTAGTTGTAACTTTGTTCTAGCTTCTTGCTAGATTTTAATACAAATCGCCGTTAAAAAAAAAGTATAATATTTTAATGATTATGTTCAAAAAAAAAGTATAATATTTTAATGATTATTTACATTGGAGTTTTGAATATAAATTTAGAGTAAATTGCAAAAACCGTCCATGTGGTTTGTCAAAATTGCAGAAATCGTCCCTGATCTTTCATAAGTGCAGGCGGCGTCCCTGTCACGAAACCTTTTGATCATTTTGGTCCCTGGTTTTAACCGGCGTTAAGTGAATTCCGTTAGTAGTTACACGTTAGCCCTTTTTGGCCAACGATCGTTACAACGTTCATCCTTTAAACTAACGATCGTTAATAATTTAATTTTTTTTTATTTATTTTAAGTTTTCGATTTTTATATACATTTTTTATAAAAAATATACATTTACATATATGTTTTTATACGCTTTTATATACGTTTTTATATACTTTTTTATTTACTTTTTATATTTTATATACGCTTGTATATACGTTTTTATATACACGTTTTTATACGTTTTTATATACTTTTTTTTAACATATACGTTTTCATATATGTTTTTATACGCTTTTATATACGTTTTTATATACACGTTTTTATACGTTTTTATATACGTTTTTTTTATACTTTTTATATATTATATACATATACGTTTTTATACATTTTTTATAAAAACATATACATTTTTATATACGTATATAATAACGTATATGTTTTTATAAATACGTATATAATAAGTATATAAAAATATGTATAAAAATGTATATAATAACGTATAAAAAGTATATAAAAATGTGCAAAAACGTACATAAAAACGTATATAAAAATGTGTATAAAAACGTATATATATAATAACATATATGTTTTTATAAATACGTATATAATATATAAAAAGTATAAAAAAAACGTATATGAAAACGTATATTTTTTTATAAAAAATGTATATAAAAATCGAAAAACTTAAAATAAACAAAAAAAAATTTAAATTATTAACGGTCGTTAGTTTAAAGGATGAACGTTGCAACGGTCGTTGGCCAAAAAGGGCTAACGTGTACCTGCTAACGGAATCCACTTAACGCCGGTTAAAACCAGGGACCAAAATGATCAAAAGGTTTCGCGACAGGGACGCCGCCTGCACTTATGGAAGACCAGAGACGATTTCTGCAATTTTGACAAACCGCAGGGACGGTTTTTGCAATTTACTCATAAATTTATTTAATCAAGATTAAATTGGTTATTTGGATATATATGAGAGGTTTTGAAAGGATATTAGTGTAATTTGAAATAGAGTAAATTACACGAATCGTCCTTGTAGTTTTCTGACCCCGATAGTTGTTAAAACCTTAAACATGAAGGTGTTATTGTCATTTCACTCTTAACTTCATTTTCTTATTTTTATTCTTAATAAGTGTGTTTTTTTTATATATATAATAAAATTGTAAACAGTACTAATTAGAAGGGTTTTTTATGAATTTTTAATCACTCGCAAAACAAATCATTCACAAATGACCTGAACGAGATTGACCCACACTATTAGAACCATGACCCGCAATATTTATAAGTGTTGGGGGTAGCGATCCAAGTGTTGCGGTTCAAGTATCTTGGTTCAAGTGTCATGGTTCACATGTCGTGGTTCATATATGAGTATGGAAGTGTTGAGGGTCGTCGTTTCAAGATTTGAACCGCATCTTGAAACGACGACCCTCAACACTTGCTGCAAGCCATACTCATATATGAACCATGACACTTGAACCGCAACACTTGGACCGCTACCCACAACACTTACTAATCACCACTGCCCCTTTACCAATACACGACAAATTCCACCATCACGTAGATTAAATAGCAAAACGGTACATTAAATCGAGTTTCGGGGTAAGACCAGTGGATGTTAATTGTGTAGTGAGAATGCAAGTCTGGATATGATAATTCACTTTTAAAAGAAGAAAAAACAGAAAAAGATGACAAGACTATTCTACCCTAGATGTGTCAAAACGGGTGGGTCGGGCGGGCTCGGGTTACAGGTCCAAACGGGCACGGGCTTAAATGGGCACAGGCAAAACGGGCACGGGCTTAAATGGGCACTGGCCAAACGGGCTCATGTATACGAATCGCTTTAGTAAAATCCTAAAACGACGAAAAAAATTTCTTAAACCTAACACCTCATTTATATTTAAATAAATATATATTATATTTATGAGTTTTTTTTTTAAACAATTGCATTGTCATTCAATAGAGAGAAAACATGTGCTCGTTAATGACCATTTATCTTCTAAAAGAGCCAAACATGCCCATTTAAAGCTTATTTTTATGATTTTCGGTACAAATTATCACCTCTATTCTACCGTCATGTGTTTACCGGTCAAATTTAGTGTCTGTTTGATTATAGGGTTGTGGTGATAATAGTTTCAGAGTTGAAGACTATCTACGCCAAAAAAAATGTCAAAGAATTATACCTAAAAGTCAACGCAAACCATAAGAGATGATCCATTTAATTTACTCTTTGAAAAAAATAAGGATATTAATGTAATTATGATTTTTTTTAAAGATATAGATGAAATTCTTTCAAATAAAATTAATTGCGTCACAGAACTTGTGAGTTGAGGATTTAATATGTATTTGAAATATCTTTCTATTGTTGTTTTGTTTTGTTTCTTTTAAAGTCTATAACTGGATGCGACAAGTGCAAACGTCATAGACCAGATTGGCAGATTGTGTGCATAACAAAGCAACTTATGTTGCTTAGTGGTGTCACGTGTTCGAAGTTGGTGAGCGGTTTATCTTATTGTTATGCACACCTGGTTTGTGACGTTTGCACTTAACGGCTTATGGCATCCAGTTAGACTTTAACGGCTTAGTGGTGTCACATGTTCTAAATTGGTGAGCGGTTTATCTATGCAAAAAAGTGCATAACGAACTATCGATTTGCAAACTCCATTAGAACTTTTGATTCGAAGAGACTTCTCCATCAGAACTTCTTCAAGGAATAGCCGCGACTGTTTGATGCAACATGTTTTCTTGTAGCTGATTTTGTGATTCTAATTGTTCAAAAAACCAATACTAATCGGCTAATCCAACCATAATTTCAATTTGGCAATTGGTATTAAAAGAATTTACTTGGCGTGTGATGATAACAATTAAACCGATACGAAGCATAAAACTTTCCATAAATAAACTATATACAAAACACGAAATAAATATCCCAGCGTTCGCAACAAAAGACAGGCAGCTAAAACTGCAGAAGGACTAAAGTTCCTAAACATAAACGACGTTTTGGCATGTACAATATAATACACGAGGACTCGGTTTGAATATGCAAATGTAAAATCAGGGAATAACACCAAACAATCGCTTATGCGTCGGGCAGCTATACTTCTTGCAGACAGCAACAATAAATATAAGATAAGATAACAAAATTATGCAGCACTTAAGCAGTTCTCCCAAGTACCATATTTTGAGCTGAAGGTGCCACCTCCACTTTGCTGAGCATAATCGGAGATAACAGCACGAGCACAAACATCCCAAGTCTTTGCAATCTCTTTAAGAGACATAGGTTGCGAAAGGCTTCTGAGAGAAATACTGAACCTTGACTTGGTCTTTGTTGAAAGATCTTCATACTCTTTGCTGTAAAAGCATACGGACCATGTTAAAAAAGGGTACATCCCTCTAGTTTTATATTTTACGAGTAAGCCAGTTTTCTAAGATTATATCTATATATATGTGAACATATTTCATGCATCTCAAACAATAACTACAGTGGTAGATATTATTGAAACGCGTTGATTTTGTTTGGTGTAAAGAACAGCAAATAACATGCTTAAGAATGACGTAAATCGTAGTTATCTCAAATAATTAAGAACTTCTCACCTGACTTCAGCAGGGAACTTATCCAAAAGTATCGGGGAGCAATTTGGATAATTTGCAGGAACAAGCAATCGTAATGGTTGAATAGGTGACTGCACATCAATCAAAGAAAATATAAGGATGCAGGCAACGTGACAAGGTTGGCAAAAACCAACTTAACATATCAGGTAACACCGTAACACACACCATTTGTGCTGAAGCATATTGTGATTTCAGGTTTGGACCAAGAGCCACAGCAGTGAACGAGCATTTAACAACGGTTCCATCACCACCCTCTGACGCTGCAGCTGGATCAGCATCTTCCTCGCTAATATTCACCACAGTATCAATGAGTCCCCTATTAATCTCCTTTATTTCTTCCACAAGGGCATGGTTGGTCTGCAATAACATGCAAATTTTGACTCAGGTTAGCAACATTCCTCTCAACGCAATAATATGGCATTCTAGCAAAAACATACATGTCGCATATGAATGCTGCCTTGACACATTATCGGGATAAAAATAAATAAATAATAAAAATAAATTAAATTAAATCCAGAATTGCTTTAAAATACAAATTACGATCTTTCCAGAGTTAAATAAAGGAAGTCTTCATTGCAAGCCATGGATTCTAAAAAGAAGTTCATCCTGTGATTCCCTTATAACCTTTCAGTCACAAAGGAGTATGCTCATCAGTTGCTCTAAAGGAATGGAAAATGAAGTTCTACATCTGTGACACAACTAATTACCAAAATCAGAGCCAAATAGGACTATTTGTGTATGTGGCATTGTGTTATCATGCACAAATGCGAAACTAACAGTGAGAGATGTCATTCTTTTTAATTCACATATCCAAGATACCTTAATCAAACAAATGTATCAGACTAAGCCTCAGGGAGAGGTTACGCAAAGAAACAACTCTTTTTGTTACAGCCTAGATCATTTCTAGCTTCCATGTATCAAGTAGAAAAATAAAGGCGAAAGCTGATAAAAGATAGTACCTCAACCCGGGGCCTTTTGATTGCAGAAGATGCAGTTGAATCAAGCTCTGAAGAATCGACACAAGACAATTGCTTGAAACTATCATTTACACTGCCAGCAGATGATATAACATTTAAGGGCATTGCACTTGTAAAGCGTTTCATCTTCCTCACACCATTGGTTCCATCTTGAGAGACCAAAGTTCTTGCTTGGAGACGACATTTTGTCATCGCAACCAAGTCCTCACCAACGGCAGCTCTCGATCCATTACCTGGTGCTGATCCTGCAATCCTATCGATCATACTGACAACTGAACCAATGTCACTAACTGAGGCACTCAAAGCTGCTGGTGAAATTGTTTTTACCTATGAAGAAAATAATTACAAGATGTTAGTCATACACTTTTAGGATATAACAAAAGCATTTAAAACACACCCATCTATTATAAACCACTTGAGTTTAAAAACTGACCGCTTTAAGTAAGCGCTCTAGAGGCTGTTCCGTAACACTGGACCTTCCTGATCCAATTGATGGCGCAACACCATTAATTCCATCTGGACTAGTGAACTCTGCTAGTAAAGGCGAGGCTGACATTCCTGGTGTGCCTATAGCAAGAGATTGAGAAGGTATGACTGCAGCATTTGCTTGTTGATGTCCAATGTTCCCAACATTAGACAGCGATGAAACACCATTTATTCTCTCAAACTCCCCTGGCCCTGGGAGCGGAGACGCAGAGGAAGTTGAAGGAGAAGGTACAGCAAATGGTGAGTTTGCAGAGTGCAAAGGTGTACCAGATTTAGTGTGCGAGTTGAACATGCCTTGCTGGTCTATCTGTGGAGATGCATGCTGTGACATTTGTGGAGAAGCAGCCGAGAGTAGTTGAGGTGAAAAGGGAGCACCTGATTTCAACTGTTGGTGATACGCTGAACGCTGGGCAGCTGTTGCTTGTTGCTGCTGAAAAGCACCCGACTTCATATTCATCTGTTGTCTAAGTTTTATGTCACCGCCATCATTTATCTGATGAAGCTGACCTAGTTGGTTTCCTTGCAACTGCCCACCTTGTTGTTGCTGCTTTGCTTGTTGGTGAAACTGCTGCTGCTGCTGTTGTTGTTGCTGTTGCAAAAGTTGCTGTTGTTTATGCACATACTGTTGCTGCATTTGGCGCTGTTGAAATTGCTTTAGTTGCTGGCTCTGAAGGAGTTGCTCCTGCTGTTTAATATGCTGATGTTGAAGCATATTGGAGTTCGGCTGTAGTGTACCCATCCCACTATGAGACGCCATTGGATTTATGTTTACTTGTTGGCCCCCACTCACCGCATTTTGTTGTAGAGAACCGCCAGAGACCTGCTGCAAGGAGTTCATACTGCTATTCTGTACTTGGTCAAGATTTGAGCTAGGCTGCATCGAATTCATCATGTTTTGTTGAGGGTTTGCAGACCCTTGCAGAGAAGAAACAGAATTTTGCTGCATACTTCCCATGTTATTCTGTTGCATTCCTCCCATAGAGCCCTGCATATTTCCTGTTTGCATTTGGGAACTCATCTGATTGTCATGCGATTGCGAATGTGGTTGTTGTGACTGCATATGTTGTGGAGGAAGTGCTTGTCCTTGCTGCTGTGGGGCCCCAGGTTTCCGCCTATTTGAGTTGATGACATTAACAATCTGTTTCTCGTAAGTACCTAGCTTGTCCTTATACTTAGCCAATATACTCTGCTTTGGGATTTGTAAGAACGCCATGAAACGCTCCAGCATATTTTTGAAGACTTTCAGCTTCTCAAGTTGCTCATTCTTTGGCTGCTGAGGAAGAGAATCATGCTGGACAACACAAGTCATTCATTAAATTCAGAAGAAAAAAATGCCAACAGTTTTTCGTTATCATCAGACATAAAAGGAGAGAGATACAAAACCATGCGAATAGCACAATAGCATAACATGGCAATAAAAAAATATGTATATGAGCTACTAACTTACATGCTGCAATTTGCCAAGAATTTTCTGGTGCATGTCATTCAAATCATGCAGATAGAGGTCCTTCATAGCTTTTATCTGTAAGAGTAAGCAGACGAGAAAAATCAGGTCTAGAAAATCTATAATGTCAATATATTCATATTTTAGTATAAGTAATGAAATTTCTAACTTGTAGAGACATATGCTTTGAAATTAGTGTGAAAAGAAGCATAACTAAATTCTAGTTTAAGCAAACGTGAAATTTTGTTCAACTCAAAGCCATCTATGACATCAGCACTTCCGATACTTATAAAGATATGTAGTTTAATATACAGTACCTTTTGGTACACTTCCTCTTGCCAATCAACAACACCATTTGCACTTCGTGTCTGATCAGTAGAATCCAATGATGCTACAAAAGAGAGAACATGATGCATCAGCTCGTTGAAAATCTCCCCAAAAGGAACATATTACAGTATCGGTAACAGTAGAATACATGGTAAAACTACAAATACTAACAAATCTATACCCCAGTCTAGCACCCCTAACGAACTAGTATATAAGTGTTTATAGCCAATTTTTATGTTCAACGGTCCTGTCATATTGAGAAGTTCCTTAGCAGAATATCAGGGTCGTAATGAACCAAGCTGGGTCAGATTGAGTTTAATAAACCAATACAGAATAGTTGCACTGTCACACTATCAAAATACATGTGACGGAATTCACAACTGTGAGCAACTTTAGTTGCTTATTTAAAATAGGTCAAATAGTGGTTTATTGTCGCCAAAAAAATAAGCCAAAGTTGGCCGCTTGAAAACACATACTTGCTAGTTGCTACCAAGTTCTTATAAGATCAGTATCATCAAATAGAGCTGAATATTTGAAAATAATCAGATCTAATAATCGTCTTACTTGATGAAGCCTCTGGCATGGCTCTCTGTTGTTGATATAGCTTCTGCTGATCAATAACGTTTTGTTGCTGAAACCCGCCAGCTGTTGGAAGCCTTTGTTGCATATCACGTTGCAGCAGATTCGGCTGTTGTTGCATACCCATCTGCTGCTGCAACTGGCCAGACTGAGATTGCATTTGTGGCATTACATGCTGTTGTAACTGTGGTTGTGATTGTTGAACCTGTGTTGGCAACATCGTTGCTGAGCTTTGCTGATTCTGTTGCTGAATTGGCATCTTAGATTGTAGCATCTGTTGCACCGAATGTTGATTGGTCTGCATGCCGGTGTTACCAGATTGACTTCCAAGCAACTGCTGCTGGCCAGATGCATTACTTTGAGAGCCCAGATGTTGTTGTTGCATGCCAGAAAGATTGTTGTGCTGACCAATTAAGTGCTGTTGTGGCTGCTGTACACTCGAAAGCTTATTTTGCTGTCCTAGCAACCTCTGCTGCTGCATATCAGAGTAGTTACTTTGTTGTCCCATTAACTGGTTTTGTTGCATGTTTGTAGCATTTGCCTGCTGCCCCATTGGATTTGATTGCGTTGGTTGTACTTGCTGTTGTGTTGGTTGCACGTGCTGCTGTCTTTGTTGTTGCCTCAAAACTGATTGTTGGTGGTTCAGTAAAGGCTGAGACGATTGTGGTACAGCAGCCTGCTGATTTTGAACAACTCCAGAGAGAGAAGGCGTTTGCATCATTGTTGGTTGCATACCAGATTGCAACAAATTCTGTTGCTGTTGCTGCTGTTGTTGTTGTTGTTGCTGTTGCTGCATTTGTGATTGCATTGCAGGATTGATATTGTTCTGTTGGAGCTTCTGTTTAGCCATTTGTTGTAACTGCTGCTGATAGAGATAATTCGGATTTTGTTGTTGTTGCTGTTGTTGTTGTTGCTGCTGTTGGGGAACAAGTTGTTGCCTTCCTGGTATCTGTCGTTGATTTGCAAAGTTATTGGCCCCCATGGTATTTCCAACAGAGCCTTGTTGAATTGTGGACATGTTTTGCATGTTCTGCAAATTTGAATTTTGCCCTGCAACATTTGACATGGTGGATTGCGATAAACCACTGCCAGTTGGTAATGCAGCTGATAAACTAGAAGATCCTTGCATTCCAGTTGAGCCGATGTTATTCTGCATGTTTTGTGGCATCATCTGCTGCTGTCCTGATTGAGAGGGCACAGGAATTGGAAGCTGTTGCCCTTGAATGTTCACTTGTGGCATGACTTGAGAACCTATCCAATCAAAGAACTTTTGTAAATTATAAAGCATTGGAAATAAACTTATAATAATGTGTACATTATAAGAGCAGTTATAGAGAAAGAGAAAGAGCATTTGGAGAAAGAAAGAGATAGAGAGCTGAGCATTTAGAAAAAGAGAGTGTATTTTTGTGCGAGTTTGGTACAGGTGCAGGGTTGTGTAAACACGAGGGGCTCTAAGGTTAAAAACTAACGGGTTGAACAGAGGGACCACGGGTGTTAAGGGTTTCCGAGTTAGAGAGCATTCAAATAAATAAATAAGTCAAGGGACCATAAATGCAAGTCAATGCTGCCCACGTGAACGATCCGTATAATTCACTGTTTTATTATATCGGATGAGAATGTAACAAAATTTTGTTAGTATCGACGAATTAGATTATTATGATTCCAAAAAAGAGATTAGGAGTATCACGTGGTCATATTCAATCTTCATTTTAGAATAATAGAGAAAATGACAAATTACTTTTTTCATAATCACATTATTAGTCTCCGGAGTTTGTAATCACATTATACCTGGATCTGTGGGATTTAAACCACTGTTTGCCTGCATAGGATCTGGCATAGGATTTTGTGATCTAGTCTCCATAGTCAGCATCTTCAAGGATATCTTGCGCAGATAATCAGACTGCAAGTCAAATGAATTTAAGTGTCTAGGTTCCAAAGTGTATTACAGGGGAGGAGTGATCACTCCCAATTTTTCAACCCTCCCAAATTTATCCAATAAAATTATGCCAACTCAGCTCAACCCTCCAGCCCTCCCAACCAGCCCTCCCAACCAATTTCACTCGCGCCCATGATTTTCCAGCCCTCCCAAATTTTTTTTTTACATTTAATGCTAAGTACAACTTAAATAACACAATGTACAACATATTAATACTAAATACAACGGGTTCACCAGCGGTTTCCCAGCCCTCCGAGCAACCCGCCGAGCCAACCCGATGGAGGCGGAATGGGCAGCCCGCCGGGTTGAGGAGCCTTTTGGCCAACCCGATGACCACTCCTTCTCCAAAGTGCCTTACAGCGTACAAGAAACATGATATCAATTCCATGTTCTGATATCAAATTACTAGGCTCACTCTTACAAATAGACTTCTATAAACTTTGTTCCAAAAAAAGCAAACGGAAAAAAACTACAGAAAGAAAAAGATGCACACACGCATAACGAACCTGGCTTGTTGCAGCAGTATAAATCTTCTCTTCAAACCGCACAGCTATTTTATTAAGTTCCTGTAGCCCCTCATGTCCAGAGAAAGGAAGGTGCCTCTTCAAAGTTTCCATTCTATGCAAGATCAACATGAGTCAGTCAAATAATATAGGTGCATCAACTCCTTAGAATTTAACCCTATAAAAAAAACACGGAACACAACACTAAGTTGTGTGCATAGTAAGCAAAGTAATCCAAATCGGCCGAAGAACAGAGTTCTATTTTCCTCCCTTCAACATGGTCATAAATGTGCAGGTTCAATTATAAATCATTGAATCATTCTGACCACATTTTCATCGGGCGTTACTATATTAAGAATCAAAAGAAATAGCAGCCACGTCAAAGCAAAAGCATTAAAGTCGAACCGAAAGTAACCACTATACATCAAAGTAGTATATGTTAGTGTAAGTTTACATTTATTCTAGAATTATCATATAACATCAACCCATTGATAGTTAATAATTAAATTCACAATATATCCTAGTAAACAGTAATGCATTTAATGACAAAGTATTACTAAATCCATGACAGCCTAAGCACACGTATGTACCATCCACCGCTATCCATCTTTTACGTCCTTAAACTCTACAGTTATGTTGACATATAGTAACAATCATATGCATAAAATTTCCTTTCTTCATAATTGCTAAAGATCCAGTAAACAGGATATATCGACACACACGTGAGGAAACTATCAGACCTACGAAGGGCACTAACTCATATTTATAGCAATCTATTTAGTGCTAGCACACAAAAAACTAACAATTATCATACTTTTACAAGAAGAATAAACATACGTAAGCAAGTGAAATAGCGAAAAATTGTAATATAAGTAAACTACTAACGGCAGCAGTAAACATCACAACTAAGGTAACATTCCAACATTCCAAACAGGTCACCACAACCAATATCTTAGATAACATATTGAAACAAAAACTTAAGAGAATGATATAAATACACACATCTTGTTCACGATCCTTTGCCGAGAATCAGCTTGCAGCTGAGCCCTCCAATCACCAGATTCCATAGATGGGTCACCAACAGGGCCTCCACTTACACCCTGAGTCGGCCTCCAATTACTGTTATCCATCTCCTATTCAAACAATTGCTACTCAATCCTGTTTTTATCAGTAAAAGATGATTCAAAGATAAGAACGTTATTCATAAAAGATAAACAAACTTCTTCCTATCATCAAAATAAAACTTCGTAACACATGAATTCTTGACACGTATTAATAGCAATCATACCACGATCACCTAACTTTTTATAAAATATAAACTATCGTGGGTTTAGTTGTAAAAGATTTTCAATTTAACAATAAAACACTAAGGCTGCGTTTCGTTGTAAAAACGCGTTTTAGAGAACGCGTTTAGATAATTTTTTTTAGAGAAGTGAAAATTGCTAGGGAATTAAGAAAGTGAAAGAGCAAAATGTAGAAAAAATGTCTTGAAAATATTCGATCTCAACACATTTTCTTTTTTTCAAAATTTTCGAGTAAGTCCTCTATTATTTCACAACTAAACAAAATCTAAAGAAGTAAAGATCACTACTTTTACAATCATTAATTTCAATCATCCAGATGACGGTTAGCGCGATAGCGTAAATTATTCTTAAAATGTTAATATTTAAACGACGATCAAATCTTTTTCACAATCAAACACTTAAAATAACTACCCTTTTATGATCATCATCATTCGAGTCACCCAAACAGACTAAATTACAATAAAACATTGAATTTATACCAAAATCATTCTATTTCATTATAAGACACTAAAAATCACAAATATTAATCATAAAGATTCTAACTAGCCAAATATCCTAAACGTCACAACTTTCATAATCATTAACTTTAATCGCCAAAACTCCAAAAGGGTTAGCAAAAAAACCTAAAACCATTACTAAAACGTATAATTGAAACCAAAATCATTTCATTTTCATAATTGAACAACATAACACAACATCAAGAAAACTAAAAAATACTGCTTTTATAATCATAACCATCAACCACCATAATCAGGACTAGTACAATAACCTAACACAAAAATCCCCACTTTCTATTTGTAAGTTATAAGTTAGAAAAACCACTTTTTCTATATTTTTTAAAAGTTATCTTGAAAATACTCGATTTGAACACGTTTGTTTTTTTTTTTTTTTTTTTTTTTTTCGATTCTTCCTACAGATCACTACTTTTACAAATAAAAACTTCGATCATCCAATTAGAACTAGCCACATAGCCTAAATTACAATAAAAATGTCAAAATTCAATAAAAACCATATCACATTACACAATCGAACACTAAAAGATCACTACTTTCGTAATCATAAACATCAACCATCCATTTTAGGGCTAAAAAAATAACCTAACACGAAAATTTTATATCATCTTCACAGTCTGAACACTAAAAGTCACTACTTTAGTCATCGCAAACATCAACTATCCAAATTATGACTAGAAATCACAACAAAATCTTATTTTAAACCAAGATCAAATCTTCTTCACAACTTAATACTAAAAATCACGGCTTTCATGATCATAAACTTTAATTGTCAAAGGGGTTCGCAAAAGCACCTAAAACCATTATTAAAATGCTAAATTTAAACAAAAAATGTTTCATTAGAACTGCCCAAATAGCCTAAATTACAACCAAAAATGTTATTTTTAAACCAAAATCACCCCAACCTCACAATAAAACACTAAAAACCAGAAATGTAAATGATCAAGATTTAAACTAACCAAATATCCTAAAAATCACAACTTTCATAATCAAAAACTTCAATCGTCAAAAGGGTTAGCAAAAAAACTAAAACTATTATTAAAATGCTAAATTTAAACCAACCCAAATAGCAAAATCAAATCTTTTTCACAACTAAACACTAAATACCCCAAAAATCACTACTTTTATAATTACAACCATCAATAACCATAATTAGGGCTAGCAATATAACCTAACACAAAACCCCCAATTTTTCAAAATTAGGGATTTACCCTTGTATGATCGGCGATATCAAGAAAGTGTGTGTGAAAATTTAGGACCCGATTGATTTGATTGATTGATTGAGTTGGTTTTAAGCAGGTGTGAGTATTTATAGATGTCAAAAAAAAATTGTTGTTGTTTTTTCTATTTTCGGAGAAGATGTGTAGAGGAAAAGATACGTATTAAATAAATTCTATTCTTTGTAAAGTTTGACTAATTAATTTTTTCAGCGTCGTAAAAAGATTTACAAGAAATTGCTGTTTAAGTAAAATTGGTCAATGTTGATTAACGGTGATTAATGATGGTTAAATTTATTGGAAACCTTGCAAATCTTGTCAGAAATGCTAATATGATTAATTTCGGCTAAATCGATTACAAGTTACAAGAAGGTCGACCGACTTACTACCGATTCCTGATTTTTGCGACCGTGAATTCTTTTATAGATTATGATTTGTGTAATAAATGTACTGGGAAGAGATTTATGGAGAGGAAAAAATTGAAATGAGAAAAATGAGAAGAAATTTTAGTCAAACATTTCAAATGAGTCGGAGATATTTAAGAGGACATGCATATATTTTGTAATTGCATCTAAAATATGCGAGTGTGTTTTCTTTTCACTTTTCTCATTTTTATTTTAGAGTAAATAGCAAAAATCGTCCCTAAAGTTTGGCCAAATTGCAAGTTTCGTCTCTGATGTTTGGAAAGTGCAAGGATCATCCATGTGGCAAACTTTTGGGGCAAAAATCGTCCCTGGCCTCAAACGGTGTTAACGCCATCCACTTTATTCTTCACGTGCATTGCACACAAGGTCTTTTTCGTCTTTTTACATCATTTCCCACTTTAATACCCCACCCACCCATTTTTATATCACTTTCCCAACCCCACCCACCTTTTTTATATCACTTTCCCAACCCAAACCGTATAATCATATAACCCTAACCCTAATTTTTAGGAAAACCCAAAATCACTCAAAATGGTGCATTGCTTTTGTGAGAAACAATGTGTGGTTCGTTGTTCATGGACCCCGCATAACCCAGGTCGAAGGTTTTATTCTTGCTCCCAAATGGTAAGTTTCGTCCAATCATTCGTCCTTAACAATTATTTGATTTTAGTTTACTTTGAATTTAAAGTAACAATGAGGTTTTGCAGAGTGGTACTAATTGTGGATATTTTGATTGGTATGATCCACCAATGTGTCCACGTTCAATTTAGATCATACCCGGTTGCTAAGGTCAAAGAATGTGCTTGAAGCTGCAAATCGAAGATTGAAGATTTTTCTAGTTGCCAGTTGGGTTTTTTTCCTTGTTTTTATGAAGATGTAGTAGACTATGTATGGTTGTTGATTAGCTGAACCTATACATTGACCAATATGTATGATGGTCAATGAATTTTGGATGTAAGGTTCTTTATGTTTAATGAAATGAAGTTATTAAAGTATTAGTAAGTTTTCTACTTTTTTGTGTTTAGATACAAAAGACACAGTTTGTTATGCGGAAATGAGCAATATGCAAGTCACAAAATGGTAACATTTTTGGTATTTGACAATAATAGTCAAACATCAGCTTCATTATGTGACAATAAGAGTAAAACATCAAACATCAAATAGAGTTGACAAAATGGTCGCATTATGTGACAATATCATACATAATAAGTCTTAAACTGAATGCATCAGTTTCAAGTTTTCTTACAAACACAAAAGACTAATAGTGGAAATAACTAAACAAGTTTTTCAAATACTAGTAAATGTCTTAAACATCATACATAGATATGCATAATAAAACAGCAACAAATGTTATCAACCGACATTGTTGGGGTGAGCCTGTTTGCTGTTTTCTTTGAATATCTGAAAGGACTTGAATTTCCACTTGGTGGGGTGACCATGCTAGGTTGACTTCCACTTGCTTGGGTGACCCTGCTAGGTTGACTTCCAGTTGGTGCACTTCCACTTGCACCATCTTTTTTCCCACTTTGTTTTTTCCCACCACATTTTTTCCCACCAGCTTGACTCCCACTTGCAGCAGCTTGACTCACACTTGCATCAGCTTGACTCCCACTTGGTTCTTCCAGTGATAGGGTTGATCTTATGTGTGTATTGGTTTTTCCAAGTCTCTAGTTTGTATGACTCATGAACCCAATCTTCTGGCAAACCCCCATTCAAACCATTTTCATTCATGTTGTTGATGCAGGCCACTGCATGTTTACAAGGCAACCCTGATACTTCCCATTTCCTACAAGAGCAGATCCTTTGTTCCAAATTTACCACAACCTGATCTTCCCAAGGCCCTTTAACTTGATAAAGATCTGCACCATTCCAATCTACTTGGTATTGAGTTGCATCAAGCTTGATTTTGTTGAAAACTTTTGTAACAGATGGAGTCAATGGACCAATTGACTTCTGAATCACATTTTGAACAATCAATATCCTCTTCATAAGGTACTACCTAACATACTCAAGTGCAGTGATGATTGGGGAATTCCTAGCATCTAATAATTGCCTGTTGAAAACCTCACAGATGTTGTTTATCAACAGATCACAATGAGCCCTACCTGTTAAAACCACAACTGTTAATATCTAACTAAAAACCTAACTGCAGAACTATTTGTGGATCAAATATACTAACCTGAGAATTGAGATCTGCTCCAATGTTCAGCAGGTATTTTCTTTAACCATTCATAGGCTTTAATGTTGTATGCTTTCAATTCTTCCATACCTTTGTTGAACTCTACAGTAGTTGTAGCAGTTGCACACTTCCAAACCATATCCTTATAAGCTCCACCTCTCCAAGTCAAATTCAAATTCTCACATATATGTCTCACACAATACCTATGCTCAGCTGATGGAAATAACTTCTTGATTGCAGGTAACAGACCCTGAAATTAAAATAAAACAGATAAGTGTGAAATTTGATTCAATGTTATAAAATAAAACAGATAAGTGTGGTTTCATTATCTGCAAACCAATCTAGAGCTAAAGTCTTTCTGCACTTAGGCAACCCTAGAAACTTCCTCTTTCTAGTAGTCTGTGGTACAACAGGCAAGTCTTCATCTAATTCCACTACTTCATCATTGTTATTCAACTCCCTTATTTGAACTTTTTCTTTAAATGTAGACATGTAATAACTTTCAACTGTGGTTTCACCATGTTCAATGAAAACTTCAATAACCTTATTATCTTTTACATATTGGGAAAGGTTAACAATATCATCATCAGAAGCCAAAGCCCTAAGTCCCCAATCTAAATTCTTATTTGGTATCTTAAAGTGATAATACATTATTTCTCTTGGATCATATTTCAACATCTTCACTATTGAATGTATTATGTCAATCGTAAATTGCTCAATATCTAACAAATCAATGTACTGCACTTTACCCCCAAAATACCTACGATTTGGTGTTGGTGTGAAAGTTCCACCATGAAAAAGCTTCATCGAAAACACTTCTGGATGATCAGCTGTATTATAAAAAAAAATAAATAAATAAATAAAAAATAAAAAAAAAAAAAAAAAAAAAAAAAAAAAACTAATTAGGATAAACACATTTACGTATACCAAACCTATTTATTTCAGTAACATGTTCTTACCATACACAATGTGTGGATCAAATTTACTCCCATCTTTACGAAAGTACCAGATCTGTAGTCCAGTAACCATAATTGATGTTTGTTGGATTTCAAGTTCAGGGACTGACAAACTTTTGAGGATATAGAGAGATTTGGGTTTTAGGGTTTTAAAAGGTCAACTGGTCTGGTATTTAAATAGGTGGGAAAGCGATATAAAAATGGGTGGGTGGGGTATTAAAGTGGGAAAGGATGTAAAAAGACGAAAAAGACCTCGTGTGCAATGCACGTGAAGAATAAAGTGGATGGCGTTAACGCCGTTTGAGGCCAGGGACGATTTTTGCCCCAAAAGTTTGCCACAGGGACAATCCTTGCACTTTCCAAACATCATGGAAGAAACTTGCAATTTGGCCAAACTTTAGGGACGATTTTTGCAATTTACTCTTTATTTTATTTCTCATTTAATCCTATTTTAGTTAGCAAAACTCTTTAATTAGTACTCCTATGTTTTTTCAAAATGTTTAAATAGGTAAAGAAATTTAAAGCCGTATCTTTTTTAAATGCCGACTGAAACTTTTTCACGAGTTAACATGAGACAGTGAAGCATATGTTCCGGTGACTTCTAGCCGGATTGAAGCGTTATTTATTACGTATGCGGTTGACAGTGATACGCTGAAACGATGATAGTTCATTCGTGTATTTAGTATAAGATAATTAGTTGCAAAAGCTTAAATGATGGTAAGCGTTTATGGTCACAAAGACGAAAATTGGTCAATAATTTACTTTTATTTATTGCAATTGGATAATTATATTAGGATAAATTAAAATGGTATTGTGAACAATACTTTGAAACGAAAAGAGTATGTTATTTGAGGGTGTCGATAAGAGAAAATCATGAGAAAAAATGTATCTGGAAATGAATTTAATATGCCTGTATGTTAAAAGGGTGAAAAAGTTAAATACTATGGTGAATCGTGATATTTGAGTATATGGTTGATGATGTACTCTCTGAACGGGTCGAATGACTCCCCTTCGAGCCTGTACGAAGCCCTCTCTTCGGAGGCCCAGGTTAATCTCCTAACACGTTTCATTGGTGTAAAACCATTCATCTATGAAGTGGTTACCATGTGGGAATCCGCCAATCGAAGCCTTAAGCCCTTCGGGGTATCTCCTACGAAGGAACTACAACGGAGAGCTACCTTGACCTGGTCATACCCACGTCTCCACGTTCTTTAGGCTTTCCCGCCAAAACAGAGATCGTGGGCTACAAAGCGGTTACCACAAATCATGGGACGCCCCCATGATCTCCGAACAAAGTGCAACCGCCCTCTAAAGCCTATTTCTCCCCTATAAATAGCTTAGACGGGCCAGAATCATGGTAATGTTAACTGAATCTTAACCGTACTCTCTCAACTTACCTCAAACTTACCATTACACATACTTACTCGCACGCCGGAGGTGGTTCGCAGGGTTCATCCCCTGCGCAATCACTTAACGTAGTGTTTTTGTATTTCTTATTTCAGGTTAAAGACAAGCTTGGCGCAACCTCAACACCCCATAAATCCTTTGATCATCATCGAATGCCTGGTCGTGCAATTTATTGTACAATCAGTGGCGCCATCCGTGGGACCGCTACAATTGGTCTCGTTATTTCCAAGCTTATAACCAACCAACTACTTTCACTATTATTCCGGCATGGATCAAAGGAGAGAAGATACTCCCCCACCGGGTTTCTCGACCTTGGCGCCAATACCAATCAATGACTCCAACAGCCTTCCCCCAATAATCACCTCCACGTTCACAACACGTTCTCACCCAGAAACAACACCCAACCATCATGCTTCGACATCAGCCAATCCGGAGCCCATTATTAGCCCAGCCTTTGTCGAAGTCAACCACGAAGTGTTGGAATCTCTCTTAAGGGCTCGCAAAAGGCAAGTTAGGAATGCTGAGATGCGAAGGGAGTTG
Source organism: Artemisia tridentata subsp. tridentata (assembly GCA_021014915.2). NCBI lineage: Eukaryota > Viridiplantae > Streptophyta > Magnoliopsida > Asterales > Asteraceae > Artemisia > Artemisia tridentata. The sequence continues at coordinate 35,484,965 of CP139505.1, forward strand.
GAATACTCAAGTGACGAGTATGATGAAGAAATGGAAATGGAGCCTAGGCCTCCGACTCATGGACCAACACTCTCAACCCTAAGGATTGGGTCACCAGTTGGTCGAAGGCTAGGCCGAAGTTCCGTTGGGTTCGAAGGAGTCCCAGAGAGGGCTCCGACAAGAAGAGTAGGGGTGGTTACGAAAGGCTCTAATGGTAGGAGCCAGCGAAGGGAAGAAGTGGGGGTGAATCTACCTCCGTTGTTAGCAGCTCATCTTGGAAGGACTGAAGTTGGGGTTCCGTTGCAGCCTTCTCACGCATCAGGCGTAGAAGGCAATCCATCTAAAATTAATATGGGGGGAAATCTTCCTCCCAATGGTATGTACCCCTCGTTTCAAACTCAGTCTTATCCTCAAAGTTTATATCCTCCAGTAAATGGGCAGGCTAATAACCCAAGTCTCCCTCAACCTTATGGGAATATGCCCTTCGGGCATCCTATGGCGTACCCTCCGTATGCCATGGGAAACGGTTATCCGTTCGCCATGAACACACCTTATCAGTCCTACCCAAGCCAAACTCCTATGGGAATGCCCCCAAACAACAACCCTTGCAATACTGTCCCTATGTATGCACCGCCTTATAATTGTATATACTCGGACCCTACGGGTTCGGCTACACCCTTCGTTAGGTGGATAGAAGATTACCCATTGCCTGATGGGTTGAAAATGCCTTCGCATATTGGGACTTATGATGGGAAGGGGGATCCGGACAATTTCCTACATTTGTTCGAAGGGGCTATTAAGATGCAAAAGTGGGTTATGCCCGTGGCCTGTCACATGTTTACTTATACCCTGCGGGATTCTGCCCGTATTTGGTTGAATGGGCAAAATCCTGGCAGCATTGTCAATCTCGATGATCTCAAGGCTAAGTTTCGATCACACTTCAGTCAACAAAAGAAGTTTACTAGGACCCATTTGACGGTTCACAACATCAAACAAAAAGAAAACGAAAGCACGAGGGCCTTCGTTACTAGGTACACCGATGAAACTTTATAGATCTAGGGTCTTCATGAAGATCACCGCATTTCGGGTTTCGTACATGGTCTTCGAAATCGAAGTTTGGTTGAATTCTTATCCACCGACCTTTCGACAACTTACAAAGGGTTAATGAAAAAGACGTATACTTGGATCGAAGCAAAAGAAGTATCTACTAATGGTGCTCCGGTTGACAGAGACAACAACAACAAATTCTCCAAGTATTCTGTGTGGGAGGGGTCCAAGAATAAGAACAAAGGCAGAGACAGGTTTTCTCCGTACAAAGGTCCTAATCATGGTTTGCTGGGAAGTTTAACTAAGTCTCCGAAAGAAATACTTGCTACGGAAAGGGCTGCTAAGGCCTTCGAAGCACCCCCTCGCATGACAAGCAAGGGTAAAAACAGGGATACAAGCAAGTATTGTCACTTTCATGAAGATTATGGCCATGATACGAACAGTTGCAGGGAGCTAAAGAAACAGATAATAGAGGCTGTAAAGTCCGGGCAATTAGCACATCTGGTGAAGGGTATAAAGAAGGGAAAGAAAAAAATGTCTGACACTCAATTGGCTAAAGAAACTACTCCTCTCGAAGCCCCAATACTCATGGTTCGTTGGGGCGAAGCCGGCTTAAAAAGAAAGGTAACGGAGCAGGGGGTAAGTGAAGTAGGGGAAGTAAAATTTCCTCCTATTACAGGCCAAGTCCCTTCGAATGATCTAGTGGTTATCAAAGTCCTAGTCTTCAACCGAGAAGTAAATAGAGCCTACATGGACTGTGGAAGCTCCTGCGAAATCATATACGAGCATTATTTTCTTAAGCTCAAGCCTTCGATCAGATCGCAATGGGTTAATTCGAAGATACCTTTGGTAGGGTTCTCCGGTGAGCATTCTTGGCCTCTAGGAGAAGTGCCATTGGACATTACAATAGGAGAAGGCAAGCTCGCAAGAACAGAAACCCTCACATTTTCTATCGTAAGGTCCGATTCTCCTTACAACCTATTGATAGGAAGGACCGCCATGCAAAAGATGGGTATCGTAGTCTCCACCATACATGCAGCGGTCAAATTTCATACACCTTATGGGATAGGAACCGTGTTCTCCAGTTACAATCAGGAGAAGACCGAAGATATTGGCAAAAAGATCAGGGAAAGTCCCGAAGAGCCTCCGAAGGCCATTCTAAGTAGTATAGATGCCGAAGAACGTATTGTGGTAAATGAGCTCTATCCAGAGCAAACGGTGGTAATCGGAAAACAACTCCCTGCTAACTTTAAAGCAGACTTGGAGAAGCTACTCAAAGCCAACAAAGACGTCTTCGCATGGACGTACTCGGATATGACAGGGGTTCCTCGGACTCTTATGATCGATGGCAAGCCCTTCGGCACAGAACACAAGCTTAATGAGTTCAAGCACATTGAACCAATTAAGCAGAAGCGACGAAGTCTGGCACCTGAAATGAACGCAACCGCTTGCAAAGAGGTGGATGAACTTGTACGAGCAGGAATATATTGGGAAGTGAAATACCAAACCTGGGTAGCCAATCCAGTTATGGTAAAGAGAGTGACGGAGGGTGGCGAATGTGTGTTGACTTCACCGACATCAACAAAGCTTGCCCGAAGGACTGCTACCCTCTGCCAGAAATTGATTGGAAGATCGAATCCCTCTCGGGTTTTCGTTTGAAATGTTTTCTTGATTCCTACAAGGGATATCACCAAATACAAATGGCGGAGGAAGATGAGGAGAAGACAGCCTTCTACACAGGAAAGGGTGTCTATTGCTACAAGAAAATGCCCTTTGGTCTAAAGAACGCAGGGGCAACTTATCAACGTTTGGTAGACAAAGCCTTCCACAAGCAAATAGGAAGGAACTTGGAAGCCTACGTTGATGACATGGTAATAAAAAGTAGGACTGAGGAAGACCTACTCTCCGACATTCAAGAAACCTTCGATCAATTAAGGGCAATCAACATGAAGCTTAACCCAAAGAAATGCTCTTTCGGCGTAGAAGAAGGACAATTCTTGGGGCATCTAATTACAAAGCAAGGGATCAAAGCTAACCCTTCGAAAGTCAAAGCCATCACTGATCTACAAGCTCCAAAGTCATTGAAAAAAGTACAGAGCCTGAATGGGAAGCTCGCAGCACTCAGCAGATTCCTGTCGAAAGGGGCAGATCGTTCTTTACCATTTTTCAAAACACTCAAGGGGTGTACGGATAAAAAGACTTTCCAATGGAGTTGTGATGCAGAGGCCGCTTTCCAAAAGCTGAAGGAATTTATGGAAATCCTACCAACACTTACAGCCCCAATCAAAGGCGAAGTGTTGTTTATGTATATTGCGGCATCCTTCGAAAGCATCAGTGCTGTTCTTTTGGCAGAAAGGGATAAGAAACAAGTCCCGATTTACTTTGTTAGCAGGGTCTTGCAAGGGGCCGAATTGAACTATCCGGAGTTGGAAAAGCTTATCTTAGCTTTGGTTTATGCCGCAAGGCGTCTTCGAAGGTACTTCCAAGCTCATCCCATCACAGTATTGACCGACAAGCCAATTAAACAGATATTGGCAAAGCCGGAGAAATCGGGTAGAGTGGCTAAATGGGCCATCGAACTGGGGGAGCATGAAATAGAGGACAAAGGATCGGAGAGGAAAAATTACCTTTAAGCTCAACTGAAGCACAAAGCACAGTGTTGTGTATGTGTATTTTGGGCGCAAAAGAAAAAGTGATCTGGGGTTAGGATCATGAAGGGTTTATGTATATCATTTGTAGTTTTATCCTAGCCATCCACGTGCAGTTATAATTCGAGACATATACGGACTCTAAATTGTTTTTAAAATTTTAAAAAGATGTTTGTGGTTACCGAAATCTTAGCTGCTGTAGCATAAGGTGGTAGTTGCATATTTATTAGCCGCATTTATTGCGCAAAGTCTGTTTAAGCACTTATCCTTCTTCGTACGAATTTGGGATGAAAGGGATAGAGTGTAGAATGTTTTTTTAGTCGAATGCAATTTATACTCGTACGTATATATCACTTTCGACTGGGGGGCTTGATGATGTACCCTCCGAACGGGTCGAAGGACTCCCCTTCAAGCCTGTGCGAAGCCCTCTCTTCGGAGGCCCAGGTTAATCTCCTAACACGTTTCATTGGCGTAAAACCATTCATCTATGAAGTGGTTACCATGTGGGAATCCGCCAATCTAAGCCTTAAGCCCTTCGGGGTATCTCCTATGAAGGAACTACAACAGAGAGCTACCTTGACCTGGTCATACCCACGTCTCCTCTTCCTTTAGGCTTTCCCGCCAAAACAGAGATCATGGGCTACAAAGCCCTAGCGGTTACCACAAATCATGGGACGCCCCCATGATCTCCGAACAAAGTGCAACCGCCCTCTAAAGCCTATTTCTCCCCTATAAATAGCTTAGACGGGCCAGAATCATGGTAATGTTAACTGAATCTTAACCGTACTCTCTCAACTTACCTCAAACTTACCATTACACATACTTACTCACACGCCGAAGGTGATTCGTAGGGTCCATCCCCTGCGCAATCACTTAACGTAGTGTTTTAGTATTTCTTATTTCAGGTTAAAGACAAGCTTGGCGCAACCTCAACACCCCATAAATCCTTTGATCATCATCGAAGGCCTGGTCGTGCAATTTATTGTACAATCAATGGTCAACAAGACTCAAAAGAAGCGTATGGTATATGATGAGGTGTTGCCACATGGAGGTTTGTGTCATCCTCGCCGAAGAAGATGTTCATCAGACCATTCGGTCAGTGGAACACAAAAAGATGTCTATGCTTTATGAGTCATGCTAGCGTGTTTGCATGTAGAGGTTCGCGCCATTATGGTCCAATTCTTGGGTTAGTTATCGCAACATTTTGGTCATTGGTTTGGTCTGGTTTGTTATACGGCATCTAGAAATTGATTATTTACTTTAATAAAAAGTCGTTGAGACAATGAATTAAATTTGTATATTAACTCAAAAGTTTGAGTTTGATTCACAATTTTTGTTCAAGTTTTGGCTATATACTGCTACAAAACACTCATTCTTGTTATTAAAAAAAATAATAAAAAATAAAAAAATTTTGCTATCTGTAGTCTTAAGGGCTACATTTAAAAGTTAAAAAGATGTAAAAGTTGTTGTACATTAAGCCGGTTGAGGGTAATTATATGTAGGGGTGGTTGGTTTATTATTAAGGTACAAACATACAATGCATGTCTTAATCTTTTATACGTAGCCCTGGGCTACGTTTAGCATTTTCCTAAAAAAATATACTCATTATTGTTTTTAAACTTGTAATGGTGTGTATGTGTGTTGTGTAAGTTTGGTCACTAGAACTCATTCTTGGTTCGAAACTAACATTGCTATGAAATGCAGTTTAGTTGGGTTCGGTACGATTTTGAACTGTTGTGTGAGATCTTATGACATTAATCTGTTTCAAAAGAAAAAGTTGAGAAAAGATATGTCTCAAAAAAGTCATGTGTATTGCACACAAAAAAACTAATTAACGATTATGTGAAACCATTTCTAGATGTGTCAGAATGAGGATTGGTTTGGGTCGTGTTTCTTCGTCGACATACCACAAAATAAGACAAGGACACTAAACAGTTCAAGTTAAGTTCCAACTCTTAATCCAACATAATGACATACAAAAAAAAAAAAAAAAAAAAAAAAAAAAAAAAAAAAAAAAAAAAAAAATTGTTGTTGTTTTTTCTATTTTCGGAGAAGATGTGTAGAGGAAAAGATAAGTATTGAATAAATTCTATTCTTTGTAAAGTTTGACTAATTAATTTTTTCAACGTCGTAAAAAAGATTTACAAGGTCGATTAATTGCTGCTTAGGTAAAATTGGTCAACAGTGATTAATGATGGTTAAATTTATTGGAAACCCTGCAATTCTTGTCAGAAATGCTAATCTGATTAATTTCGCCTAGATCGATTACATGTTACAAGAAGGTCGACCGACTTACTACCGATTCCTGATTTTTGCGACCGTGAATTCTTTTATAGATTATGATTTGTGTAATAAATGTATAGGGGAAGAGATCTATGGAGAGGAAAAAGTTGAAATGAGAAAAATAAGAAGAAATTTTAGTCAAACATTTCAAATGAGTCGGAGATATTTAAAAGGACATGCATATATTTTGTATTTGCATCTAAAATATGCGAGTGTGGTTTCCTTTCACTTTTCTCATTTTTATTTTATTTCTCATTTAATCCTATTTTAGTTAGCAAATCTGTTTAATTGGTACTTGATCCGTTTGAAAGTACGTATATAATAGTATCAGACGGATACACGTGATACACGGGAAATGACAAATCAACCCTTTAGGAAAAAGGTTAACTTACAAAACCCGTGAATACGATATGTGTGATACCGGGTGATTGAACAAATGATTGCACAACCAAGCCTTCGATGGTGATCAAAGGAATAATGGGGTGTTGAGAATGCGCCAAGCTTGTTCTTAACCTGAAAATAAGAAATACCGAAACACTACGTTAAGTGATTGCGCAGGGGTTGGACCCTGCGAACCACCTCCGGCGTGCGAGTAAGTATGTGTAATCGTTTGAGTAGATTGTAAATGACAAGAGTGAAGTTAACTTACATTGTTTTTGCCCGACTATGCTATTTATAGGGGAGAAATAGGACATAGTGGGCGGTTGCACATTGTTCGGAGATTATGGGAGAGTCCCATGGAAAGTGGTAACCGCTAGGGCTTTGTAGCCCACGATCTCTGTTTTGGCGGGAAAGTCAAAGGGAAGAGGAGACGTGGGTTTGACCAGGTCAGAATGGTCCTTCGTGCTAGTCCCTTCGATAGGAATACCCCGAAGGGCTTAAGGCTTCGATTGGCGGATTCCCACATGGTAACCAGTTCGCAGGCGAATGGTTTTACGCCAATGAAACGTGTTAAGGATATTAACCTGGGCCTCCGAAGAGAGGGCTTTCTATAGGCTCGAAGGGGAGTCCTTCGACCCGTTAGGAGGGTACATCATCAAGCCCCCCAGTCGAAAGTGATATATATGTACGAGTGTATATTGCTTTCGACTCAAAAAACAAATTACACACAAGTCCTTCCATCACAAAGTCGTATGAGTAGGATAAATGCTTAAACAATCCTGCGCAATAAATGCGGCCAATAAATATGCAACTACCATATCCTAGCTACATCAGCTAGAATGTCGGTACCCACAAACTTATTTTCAAAATTCTAAAGCAAATTGGAATCCGTGTCAAACTCATATTATGACTACACGTGGATGGCTAGGATGAAACAACTAAAAACATACATAAACCCTTTATGATTCCCACTGATCGTATTATTTTACCTTGCCCCAAAGTACACATACACAGTACTTGTGCTTCGTGCTTCTTCTAAGATCAAAGGTAATTATCTTTCCTTAGTCTCAATATTTCGAATACAAGATGAGTATGGCGGCAAAAAGGACCATTAGGCAACAAAAGTGTACCCTATCAGAACAGGATTTGGCGGATTTTCTTGAAAAGTATCCCATACCTAAAAAGTATAAAGTGATACTCCCAAACGAAACCCAAAGTATTTTTGATGCCCCCGCTGGGTATGTTGGGTTATATGTTCATGCTTTTACAGAATCCAACTTTAGGATTCCTATTCACCCGCTGATCTTAGAATATTTACAGTATTATCAAGTACACATTTCCAGGTTGAACCCCTTTGGCTTAGCCAAGCTAACCACCTACATTGTAGTATGTAAAGCTTATGGTTATGAGCCCACGCTTAACGTGCTTAGAGGTTTTATCAACCTTTGCCCTGGTGGTGATTGGTTAACCCTAGGTAAAAGAAGTGAACCTGATGTCCCTTGTTTAATAACAAAACCCTTTGCCAATATAAGAAAATGGAAAGGTCTGTTTTTCTACGTGCAAGATACGATTATACCTCCCAATTATCCAGCATTACTGGATAAAGACAATCGTTTTGACGAAAAACGTTTTGATGATCCTTTGCCGCACTTCGTAAGAAGCTATCCCCTCTATCAACGTCTTGAACGTCATCCATTTGATGTGCAAACGTTTCCTGAACCAATATTATTTCTGGCGGGCATTATAGATCATTGGGAAGGTTCTCCCTTGGGGCCTGAGATAATCTGCAATGGGAAAAGTATGTATGTACTTATGTAAATAAATTAATGACTTATCTGATGGTATTTATCTCGTTCCTTTTTTCTGTAGGGATGGCCTTCAGAAACTTCGTTGTAGCCCGTGGAACTAGGGAGCTTAGTTTTGTCCCCAAAGAGCCAAATAATGTAATCCATGAAGTAGGTTCTCCGTCGACATCAATAAATAATGACGAGACTCCGCATTTTGTGGAGACTGTAGCAGACTCCGATGATCCCCTCATCAAAGAATTCCAAACAAGGCTCGGAAGGTCCTCCGGTCTTTCAAATAGGAAAAAGAGTAAGAAAGCAAAAGTTGCTATGTCTGTGAAGACTCCTCCGAAGAGGAAATTATCCCTTAATACTCCTCCAACAAGAATGGTGAAGCCCAAAGGCTCTCATTCAAAAACCTTTATACCTACTCCTCTGACAATTCCCGAGGATGATACTCCTGGTAAGTTATCATGCATGCGTAAAAAGTACCCTTCTTTATATAACTTGTGCCTCTGTCTTTCGCAGGTCTTCCCGATGTTAACGAACTACCCAATTCAACTGCGTGCCGCCACTTAGTTGAGAAAATGACACCTCCTAAATGGAAGGACATCTTGGATAACATGTCTATGGAAGAGCTTTGCAACTTTCATTCTAAGAGTTATGCTAGACAGGCTGTTTTGGATAATCATTTGAATTCAAGGACAAGGGAGTTGGTACAAACGGTGTTGAATGTGAGAGTTAAAATGGATGCTATCTTAGCCAAACAAAAAACTAGGGATCATGAATATGATGAATTGGAGGCTAAGTGCAAAGAAGTGATGGAGAACTTTGAGAAGAATCCTTTTGTTCAAGATATGCGAGCCAAAATTGACAGGCTCGAAGGGAAATTGAAGGAATCCCAAGCAAGGTGTGATAGGTTGAAGGTTGAGGAGTCGAAGGTATCCATCTATAGAGCCCAAATTGAGATGCTTGAGTCCAAATGTGCAAGTCTGGAAGCCGAAAATTCTAGGCTGATTGACCAGGAGGCCAAGCTTTGCGAGGAAGTCGATGGTCTGAAATTCCAGTGTCGAAGCTTGAAGAAAGACCGAGCTGAGGTAGTTGCGAAGGTTGTTCCTTATGTGGCAATGGAGTTGCATCGCAGTGATGAGGTGGGGGAAGCTATTGGGAAACTGGTGAACGCGGCCATCTTTTATGGTACCGGTTTCGCTTTAGAAGAAATTGCTCAATCAAGGAAGCCTGTGGTTTTGTCGGAAGTACCATACTATCGCCCTAATTCTGAGAAAGAATTTGATGAGGCTGGCAATGTGTTCACGTCAACAGAGTTCCCTTTCCTAGCTGAGGTAACCAGAGATCCATTGGCTTCAATAGAGGAACTTCTGGCGAAGAAGCCTATGAAAATCCAGCCTTCGTCCTCAACAAAGAAATCCACCTCTGCTCATCCTTGAAATGATTTTCCAACATGTTGTTTGTTTGAGACAATTATCTTTGTTCCTGTTTGAACAATTTATCTTTCGTGCTGCTGGGCTTCGACCCGTAACTTTTAGACAATTGTCCTTTTTGTGATTATGATGACTAAGACTGTACGCAGTCTTTATTAATGCTAATTTTAGTGGGATATGTCCCCCTTTTATTGTCATGTTTATCTTCTCTTACGCTCATTTCAAGAACGTACACATACAACCTAAGGTTATAACCTTATTGTGTGTATTTTGGACCAAGATTTTAAGCAATCGTATAATTTGACTGCGACAGAGGGTCGCGACCCACTCCGTCTTTATCCTTAAGTTACAGAGGGCTTTTAATACCCTAAGACTTCATAGGAAAGTTAATGTGAATTATAATGGATGTTATTTATATACAAGGTATGTGCCTTGCTACATCCTTCGACATTGAAACTTTTATACTACTTGGCTGGACAAATCTTTGTTGTAAAGAACGAAACAAGAGATTTGAGGGAAATGCGTTATATCATTAATTGGGTAAGGATGATTACATCATTTTAAGAAATGAATACTAAGACACCTACCATTAATGCTTCTTTCCCCAGATGAGAAGAATGCGTTACATGAAATTGTAAAAACAAACTGAGTGTGTTTTTTTTTGTAGCAAGTTTTAGATGTAAAACTTACGAAGGTTAGTACCATTCCAAGTTCTATCCATGACCTCTCCTTTAAGCGTTGCGAGCTTGTATGCACCGTTGCCGTAGGCTTCCGATATAACGTATGGTCCTTCCCATGTTGGCCCTAGCTTTCCTTCGTATTCGGCCTTGCTTGCACTGTTCAAACGAAGGACATATTCACCTGGCTTGAATGTGGAGGGTCGAACTCGGTTGTTATAGTACTTTTCAATCTTCTGTTTGTGGGTAGCCTCCCTGATTGAAGCTATTTCTCGTCTTTCTTCTAGAAGATCGAGATTTTCTCGAAGCCTTTCTTCATTTGTCTTTTCTTCAAAGTTCACAATACGTTCCGTTTCAATGCTTATTTCGGAGGGTATAACAGCCTCCGTTCCATAAGTAAGGCTAAAAGGAGTCTCCCCGTAGCTTGACTTGGGGTGCGTCCTATGTGCCCACAGAACTTGGGGTAATTCGTCTACCCACCCATGATGGCTTTGCCCTAATCTCTTCTCAATTCCCTCGATAATATCTCGGTTTGTGACTTCTACTTGTCCATTACCCTGGGGATGATAAACGGAAGTGAATGACTGTTTGATCCTCAGGCCTTCGCAGAAGGTTGGGAACACCCCTTCGGCGAACTGCTTTCCATTGTCGGAGATGATAATGTGAGGGACACCAAAACGACAGATTATGTGTTCCCACACGAATTTCTCCATATGCCTTCCTGTTACTGATGCCAAAGGCTTTGCTTCAACCCATTTGGTAAAGTAGTCTATAGCTACAACCAGGAACTTTACCCCTCCTGGAGCTACTGGTAGGGGTCCGACTATGTCAATTCCCCATTGGCAGAAAGGCCATGCTGACGTAACGAAGGTCATGTCTTGCTTAGGCATTCTCGGGACTTTGGAGTGGATCTGACATGCATCGCACTTTTGTATTATCTCTATTGCATTTCTATGCATGGATGGCCAATAATACCCAAGTTTCATTATTTTTGATACAACTGAGCGAGGGCCTGCGTGTAATCCGCAAGATCCTTCGTGAACCTCATAGATGATGTTCGAAGCCTGTCTTGGTCCCACACAACGAAGCCATGGTGATAAGAAAGATCTCCTGTATAGGTTATCCCCAATAAGTCTGTATTGGGGAGCTTTGATCCACACCTTTCGAGCAAGTTTAGGATCCTCCGGCAAAATACCACTGATCAAATACTCCCTGATCGGAGTCATCCAGTTGGTGCCTTCATCGAGTATGACGTCTGACACTTCGCCTCGTTTAATTGACCTATCAGTCAATACTTCTACCAAAACTTCTTTCGTTAGATGAGCAAATGCCATCGAAGCCAACTTGCTTAGGGCGTCTACTTTCTTGTTTTGATTTCTGCGAACATGTGCTATATCATATGTTTCGAAGCCCTGAAGGAGTTCTTTAGCTTTTTCCAGATATTGCTTGATGGTGGGTTGCCTTGCTTCGTAGGAGCCTTTAATTTGGTTGGCAACTAACTGCGAGTCTACAAAAACGGAGAGGTTACGAACCTCCATGTCTTTTGCAAGTCGGAGACCGGCTAACAAAGCTTCATACTCACCTTCATTGTTGGTAGATTCGAACTCAAAACGCAATGCGTAAGTGTATTTCCTTCCTTCCGGACTAACTAGCATTAAACCTGCTCCTGAACCATCAGAACTTGATGCTCCGTCTGTGTACAATTTCCAACCTTACTTTGTTTCTTTGGATTTCTCCTTAGGAATTTCTTTAGGTTGGCTAGGTCCGGAGGGTGTTTCAGCGAGAAAGTCTGCATGTATCTGACCTTTGACGGAGTTTCGACCCTTGTACTCTATCTCATGTTCTCCCAATTCGATAGCCCATTTAGCTACCCTTCCTGATTTCTCAAGCTTCGACAGTATCTGCCTAATAGGCTTGTCTGTCAATACCGTAATGGGATGAGCTTGAAAGTATCTTCGAAGGCGTCTTGCAGCATAAACCAAAGCTAGGATTAGCTTTTCCAACTCCGGATAGTTTAGTTCAGCTCCTTGTAGGACCCTACTGACGAAGTATATAGGGACCTGCTTCTTTTCTCTTTCGGCTAAGAGCACCGCGCTGATGCTTTCGAATGATGCCGCAATATACATAAACAACACTTCGCCTTTGATTGGGGCCGTAAGTGTCGGTAAGATTTCCATAAATTCCTTTAGCTTTTCGAAGGCTGCTTCCGCCTCACAACTTCATTGGAAAGTCTTTTTATCTGTACATCCCTTGAGTGTTTTGAAAAATGGTAAAGATCGATCTGCCCCTTTTGATAGGAACCTGCTAAGTGCCGCAAGCTTCCCATTGAGGCTTTGAACTTCTTTGAGTGACTTCGGAGCTTGAAGATCAGTGATGGCTTTAACCTTCGAGGGGTTAGCTTTAATCCCTTGTTTTGTTATCAAATGCCCCAAGAACTTTCCTTCCTCCATGCCAAAGGAACACTTCTTGGGATTAAGCTTCATGTTGATAGCCCGTAATTGATCGAAGGTCTCTTGAATGTCGGAGAGGAGGTCTTCTTCGGTTCTGCTTTTTATTACCATGTCATCGACGTAGGCTTCCAAGTTCCTTCCAATTTGCTTATGGAAGGCCTTGTCTACTAAGCGCTGATAAGTAGCCCCCGCATTCTTTAGGCCGAAGGGCATCTTCTTGTAACAATAGACACCCTTTCCTGTGTAGAAGGCTGTCTTCTCCTCATCCTCCTTTGCCATTTGTATTTGGTGATATCCTTTGTAGGCATCCAAAAAGCATTTCAAACGGAACCCCGAGAGGGACTCGACCTTCCAATCAATTTCTGGTAGAGGATAGCAATCCTTTGGGCAGGCTTTGTTGATGTCGGTAAAGTCGACACACATGCGCCACCCTTCGTCGCTTTTCTTTACCATAACTGGATTAGCGACCCAAGTTTGGTATTTCACTTCTCTGAGAATTCCTGCTTGCACCAACTCATCCACCTCTTTACAAGCAGCTGCGTTTCTTTCTGGTGCCAGGCTTCGTCGCTTTTGCTTAACTGGTTCGATGTGCTTGAACTCGTTAAGCTTATGCTCTGTACCGAAGGGCTTGTCGTCAATCATAAGAGTCCTGGGAACCCCGGTCATATCTGAGTAGGTCCATGCGAATACGTCTTTGTTGGCTTTGAGTAGCTTCTCTAAGTCCGCTTTGAAGTTAGCAGGGAGTTGCTTTCCGATTACCACCGTTTGCTCCGGATAGAGCTCATTCACCACGATACGTTCTTCGGCATCTGTACAACTTAAAATGGCCTTCGGAGGCTCCTCCGGAGTTTCTCTAATCCTTTTGCTGTTATCTCCCGTCTGCCCTTGGTTGTAAGTGGAGAATACGGTGCCTATCCCATAAGGTGTATGGAATTTTACCGCTGCGTGTATGGTGGAGACTACGATACCCATCTTTTGCATGGCGGTCCTCCCTATCAGCAAGTTGTAAGGAGAGTTGGACCTTACGATGGCGAACATGAGGGTTTCTGTCCTTGCGAGCTTGCCTTCTCCAATCGTTATTTCCAACGGAACTTCTCCTAGAGGCCACGAATGTTCACCAGAAAACCCTACCAAGGGTATTTTTGAATCAATCCGCTGCGACCTGATCGAAGGGTTAAGCTTAAGGAAACAATGCTCATAGATGACTTCGCAGGAGCTCCCACAGTCCATATAGGCTCTATTTACTTCTCGGTTGGAAATGAGGACTTTGATGACTACCGGATCATTTGAAGGGACTTGGCCTGCAAGAGGAGGAAAAGTTACCTCCCCTACTTCGTTACCCTCCGTTACCTTTCTCTTCAAGCTGGCTTCTCCCCAACATACCATGAGTATTGGGGCTTCGAGAGGAGCAGTATCTTTAGCCAATTGAGTGTCGGTCATCTCTTCCTTTCCCTTCTTTATACCCTTCACCAAATGTACTAATTGCCCGGTCTTCACAGTTTCCTCTATCTACTTCTTCAGTTCTCTACAACTGTTCGTATCGTGACCGAAATTTTTGTGGAAGTGACAGTACTTGCTGGTATCCCTGTTTTTGCCCTTACTTGTCATGCGAGGGGGTGCTTCGAAGGCCTTGGCAGCCCTCTCCGTCGCAAGTATTTCCTTAGGAGACTTCGTTAGACTGCTTAACAAACCATGGTTGGGACCTTTGTTGTACGGAGAAAACCTATCTCTGTTCTTGTTCTTGGACCCTTCCCACGAAGAACGCTTCAAAAACTTGTTGTTGCTATCTTTGTCTACCGGAGCCCCATTAGTGGACACCTTATCAGTCCTACCCAAGCCAAAATCCTATGGGAATACCCCCGAACAACAATCCATGTAATGATGTTCCCATGTATGTACCACCTTATAACTGTCTATACTCAGACCCTATGGGTTCAGCTACACCCTTCGTTAGGTGGATCGAAGATTACCCATTGCCTGATGGTGATCAAAGGAATAATGGGGTGTATTCATGGCAAACGGGTAACTGTTTCCCATGGCGTACGGAGGGTACGCCATAGGGTGTCCGAAGGGTATGCTCCCATAAGTTTGGAGAAAGCTTGGGTTATTAGGCTGTCCATTTACTGGAGGATATAAGTTTTGAGGATAAGACTGAGTTTGGAATGAGGGGTACATACCATTGGGAGGAAGATTTCCTCACATATTAATTGTAGGCGGATTGCCTTCTACGCCTGATGCTTGAGAAGGCTGCAACGGAACCCCAGCTTCAGTCCTTCCAAGATGAGCTGCTAGCAATTGAGGCAAAGTCACCCCCACGTCTTCCCTTCGTTGGCTCCTACCATTAGAGCCTTCGGTAACCGCCCCTTCCCTTCTTGTCGGAGCCCTCTCGGGGACTCCTTCGAAACCAACGGATCTCTTGCTTAGCCTTCGACCTACTGGGGACCCAATTCTTAAAGCCGATAGGGTTGGTCCTTGGGTCGGAGGCCTAGGTTCCATCTCCATTTCTTCATCATACTCATCACTTGAGTATTCCAACTCCCTTCGTACCTCAGCATTCCTGACTTGCCTGTTGCGAGCCCTTAAGAGGGATTCCAACACTTCGTGGTTGGCTTCGACAAAGGCTGGGCTAATGACAGGTTCGGGATTGGCTGATGTCGAAGCATTATTGTTGGTATTGATTTCTGGGTGAGAACGTGTTGTGAAAGTGGAAGCGGTTATTGGGGGAAGGTTGTTAGTGTCGTCGATTGGTATTGGTGTCAAGGTCGAGAAACCCGGTGGGGGAGTATCTTCTCTCCCTTGATTCATGCCGGAATAATAGTGAAAATGGTTGGTTGGTTATAAACTCGGAATTAACGAGACCAATTGTAGCGGTCCCACGGATGGCGCCACTGATTGAACAAATAATTGCACAACCAAGCCTTCGATGGTGATCAAAGGAATAATGGGGTGTTGAGAATGCGCCAAGCTTGTTCTTAACCTGAAAATAAGAAATACCGAAACACTACGTTAAGTGATTGCGCAGGGGTTAGACCCTGCGAACCACCTCCGGCGTGCGAGTAAGTATGTGTAATCGGTTGAGTAGATTGTAAATGACAAGAGTGAAGTTAACTTACATTGTTTTGGCCCGACTATGCTATTTATAGGGGAGAAATAGGACATAGTGGGCGGTTGCACATTGTTCGGAGATCATGGGGGCGTCCCATGGAAAGTGGTAACCGCTAGGGCTTTGTAGCCCACGATCTCTGTTTTGGCGGGAAAGCCAAAGGGAAGAGGAGACGTGGGTTTGACCAGGTCAGAATGGTCCTTCGTGCTAGTCCCTTCGATAGGAATACCCCGAAGGGCTTAAGGCTTCGATTGGCGGAAGCCCATATGGTAACCAGTTCGCAGGCGAATGGTTTTACGCCAATGAAACGTGTTAAGGATATTAACCTGGGCCTCCAAAGAGAGGGCTTTCTATAGGCTCGAAGGGGAGTCCTTCGACCCGTTAGGAGGGTACATCATCACCGGGCAAGTGTTACCCGGGTCGTGTCCCAGCGAGGATGGAATGGACAATCGTGTAAGGTTTGGAATTAGAGTGACTGATGATTGGGATATGAAATTTTGTATTTTTTATATTCTAAATGAGAAACAAATTCTCAAAGAAAATTAAGATTAAAACAAATTATATTAAAAACGCGAAACGAGAATTACAAAAACGGGTTTAAAAAGTGAAATCTCTAAAATTTAATCTTACAAGTACCAAATTATTTTTCCTAAGTTATAAATGACAAAAGAAAATTTTAGAAAAAAGATTTATATTTTTCTGACTTTTTTATTTTTTATTATGATTTAAAAACTGTTAAAAAGAAAAATGCATAAAAAATATTAAAACTATTCTAAAAATTCTGAAACTTTTTCTATAAATACTTTATATAATAATAGTCCTAGAAAAATTAGAAACAAGGATCCAGTTTATTGTAATAAGCTGGTAATAAGCTAATAAGCTCGAATAGCTTAAAAGGGAAAAGGGGTTAAATATATATGGGTACAAGATCTAACTGGAAAAGACCCAAGGGCAGTTGGTTGTGTTGCTTGTGTGTGAGTCAAGAGGCTGGGGTTCGAATCCCAGTTTTGACTTTTTTGCTTCTTATTTTATTTTTTTGATTTTTATTGTTGAAACTGATTAAGCATAAGACAATAAGCAATTTTCACAACTAACACTATTTTTGAAAACCTCAAATAAGCCCAGAAATCAACTAAGTTTGCTGATCAGTTGGTTTAAAAAGAGAAGTAGCCCAAAAATAAGCCAAGTGGTTGATAAGCTATTGAATAAGCAAAGGCACAGTTGGAATAAGCTAAGTAACCAACAATGAGCTACAATGGAACTGAAAAAGCCAGAAGAACAGGGAAATAAGCACTGATCAAACCAAAATAAGCACAAGAGTGGACTGCTATGCACAGGGCATTTCAGTCAATCCTAGGCAACTTTGGGCTTATTTTTAAGCACTTAGATAACTGTTAAAAGCTACAAAAGCTTAACACACTAAAAGCTGACCTAGCAAACTACTGAGAAACCAAAATTCATGCATTAAATAGAACAAAAAAGCAATTAAATGGTGGCTAGAAAGTTGGTGCAGACAACTAATTTGGGTACTAATGTGCAGAGAGGAACAAAATGATCAAAACTTGATCAAATCCTATTGAGATGGTACCAACTGGTGCACATGCACTTTATGCACTAAATAGAACCCAAAGTTACCAGAAATGAATACCAAATAAGCTCAAGCTTATTAGAAGCTTATTTGAGCAGTTCAAGTTCTATGGTTTGGCTATTCTACTCAAAACTTCAAAAGGGATCAAAACAGCTTAAAGGCTTCTACTAACAACTGAAACAAACTTAGTTAAACATGATCAAACTTAAGGAAAGTGCAAATGAACAGTTATGCTAGGTTTTACCCGTTTTGACCCATTGAGCCAAACACCCCTTAAGGGTGGGCTGTGTTGGTTTTGAACTAGCACAGGCCAGTTTAAGCTAGGTTTCTTGATCTTTACCTATCAACTGACTTAATTCAACTATAATAAGCAACTTTCAAATCACAATAAGCACTAAATAAGCAGTCTCTAGGTTTAACATATTTTGGGCTTTTATTTTAGAGTTTTTAAGGGAAATAGAGCATAGGCTAGTTGAAACTGATAAGACAGACAATATGTAATCTTAAACTAGTAATAAGCAGAAAAGATATACAATAAGCTCTAAATAAGCACTTGAACAGTAATATAGAAATTTATGTAGAAAATTGAAAATTGCTTACAACTGACTTGGCCTATAGAACAGTGGAACTAAATCAGAAACACACCTAGCTTGTCAAAAACAAGCTAGAAAACCCAATTCAGCTTTCCAGAATAACTTATTTCATCTGAACTGCTTATTTGATCCAGGTTTGACTTTTGTTGACCATTTGGAAATTTCACAATTAGAACTGTTTGTAACTGATATAAGCTTACAACAAGCTATGATAAACTTGTATAAGCTTATAGCAAGGGTGTTGAGGCTTGTGAGTGATTCTTAACAACTGAATAGCTTAATTCGAATAAACAAAATTCTTGAATTTCTATTTTTATTGAAACTGAGTACAATACTAACAAATTCAGAACAATTAAACTTTAAAAGACTGGAATTGAATACTTAGAATTCAAAATTACAATTTATACTAATTGAACAATAAAAACGACTACTGATAATTAACTACTTGCCATTATAGGCTACAAAAGCTCCTATTTATACTAAAACTGAAGTGGGATAAGCTTCTTATCTTCTTCTGATCCTTTTGAAACCCTTGGATAGCCTTGAATCAATCCTAGTCGTTAAAACCAATTTTTGGCGCCAAAATGATGTGAGTGGGAAAACCACTTGGTCTGGTAACTTGTGATGAGGAAGGAGCATTAAATGCATCTTGGCTTGTTAGGAAGTGTATAGAAGAAGCTAGGAGGGGGTGGATGTGCCAGGGATAAGGGCGGTGGGTTGAGGTGGTTTTGGTTTGGCGGTAAACCGGTATTGAAGAAGAAGGTTTGACCTGGGGTCAAACGGTTTTAGCTAAGGGAAAGCTCGGGTTGTAGGGATTGGGCTTGAGTTATTTGTCTTGTTAGTGGGTTGGGTTTAATTATTTGGCTGGGTTGGGTTTATTAGGATAGTTGGGTTTAGTTTTAGTTTGTGGCTGGGTTATTTAAGTTAGGATAGAAATGGGTTTTGGATTTTAACTTGAGGGACCATTGTTGTAACATTCTGAAAATCCAAGGACTAAGGCTGCCAAATATAGAAACTTAATTCCAAGGACTATTTGTGTCATTTTGGTTTTTGGGGGTTGACTTGACTTTTGACATTGACTTTAGTCTTCACTTGATCAAACGTATAATTGTTGTCGAGTCGATCCAAAAATGCTCGTTTTCGCTCCGTTTTCAATCCTTCAGTACCTGAAACACATAAAACACAAACCAAGGATATCTGCAATATATATTGGGTGTTTTTGGTCATTTTAGTGTCTTTTATGGGTATAAAATGATGAGTATTTACACACTTATCAATCCCCCACACTAAGCTATTGCTAGTCTCTAGCAATCCGATCATATAAAGTAATGAAAGGATCAAAAGAATACCAAGCATACCCCGTTTTGATTTTTTATACAATGCACGAAATTTAAACTTAGAACAAAATATATAACACGCTTGATTTCCAAAAATGGTATCATGGAACGGGATTCACACAAAATGGGTGTCTCCAGGGAATTGTAATCGTCATCCTTTTTTTTATACTCCCAACTAAGCTTAAACTCAATGTGCAAATGCTTTTGTAAAATGCTAACACTACTTATATCAATAATCTATGTAAGCCGAAACTTAACTTTTCACTCCCGCATATTTTCAAGTTAGGTGACAGTGCTTGATTTTCCAAATTTTGATCACAAAAATCGACGTTTTTATAAAATTTGACTAATACTAGTTGAAAGATAAATTTAAAATTCACAACAAGCAAGCTTCAAAATTTATTGCATTTTGCAATATCATTCCATTTTATTTTATTTTTTCTTTTCATTTTTTCATCATCATTTTTTTTTTTTTTTTTTTTTTTTTTTTTTTTTTTTTTTAAACTTGTGCAACATAAACTAACGGAGTTTCACGGGAACCAAGATCTTACACCTTTCGGAATAAAGGATCCAAGGGCCGTTACAACGGAGAATTCCAAGACTCTAAAACATTCCTGAAATGAGGATCCAAGGGTGTTAGACCAAGACCTCACACATTCCTGAATTAGAGGTCCAAGGGCCGGTGTAAGAGGGTAGCCAAGACCTAAACGCCTTTCGGAAATAAGAATCCAAGGGCCGATCTTGAACCGTAGCTTTTTAGCACATACATTTATTACTTAACTTTTACATTATTATGACATATGCTTGTTCCGAAGTTTAAATAAAGCTTTGAACTAGTATTTTTCAGAATCGTATAGAAAAATGATTTTGTGTGTTCAAATGTTTGAAAAATAAGCACTAATTAAGTCAGATTAGTTATCTCCTGGGAGGAAAAGCCATAGATTACTTTATATAAGCTCTAAATAAAACCAACTATTCTACGCTTAGCATTTTCATTTGCACATATCGTAAAACCTTAGTCTAATCGTTAAGGAAGCAGCCAGATCAATACTCTGGCAGAGTCGGGATTCCTTTTGTTCTAACCTAATCAAGACTAAACACTTCTTCTTTTTTATTGCAATTTTCTTATCTAAAAACGAAAAAAAATTTAAAATTTTGGCCAAAACGGGGGTACTAGGGCACTAGAAGGTACAAATGTGACAAAATTCGCGAGAATTCCCTCTCACACTTAGAATTGAATATTGCCCTCAATATTCAAAGTACCGGCTATTATGCCGACACTTAGAACGTAAAAAGGTAATACTAATAGCCAAGTGTGGAACAGAAATCTCTATTTTCACAAACAGGATTAAAAAGATATCCCTAGATAATCGTTAGCAAAAAGATCGGATATTGGGCGGCTGGATTGAAAACAGGCGCAACAATCATCACAATCCAAGAGAAACCTGAAAATCAGAGCAAACAACACACAAAATGCACAACACAGTGGGATTCCCCCACACTTAGTGTCAGAAAATAGAAATAAGTCAGAAACATGGGCGTTTACCCATGCAATGCTAATGTTTTTGTTAACCGAGTCACTAGCTTGACTCGACCCCGAATTCATTGGTTCATGGGGAAGCAAGTGGAAGAAACAATCTCCATCGGACTTTCATTCAATGTGTTTAGATAAATATTTGAACATAAGAAAGTTCCACACCGACGAGATACCCACGGTATTTTAATAGTAGAAACTATAAGGGAGGATACCGGGGTCAAAGATAGTGTCCTCATTCCCATAAGAGAAAAGGGAAAGAGAAATCACGCAATATGTGAAGAATGGTAAAAAGGTGTGTATCACAATGAGAATCCATTCTTCATCCGTAAAAGGAAAATCACCATTTGTTTGAACTTGTAGCTTAACCTTGAAGCTTGTATGGTAATTTTCAACAAAAATTCCGGGAGGGAGGGTTAGGGACGGTTCTTCGTTCAATAAATTTTCAAGAAAAAGGATGTCCCCCTCTGAATCAAAGTAAGTATCATCAATCCTTGTCGAAATTGAATCATCACTTGCAAGAAAAGCATCGACCTCATCCCAAAAGAAATCACTTCCCTCAACCGGTGTGAGAGAAGGGTAGGAAGAGTCGGAAATAATCGGATCAGGAGATGAAATAGGATTGTTATTTGAAGAGAATTTAGTTCCATCTACAGAGTTAACAATCTCAATACGATAAACCGATTCCGAAGGTGGGACAAGTGGTGTGCTCTTAGAGCTAGCAATTTTCACCACTTCCGTTGTGGTCTCCGATTCTTGTTCATCATAATCAAAAATACTCTTTACTTCCGTAGCACAACTCTCAAACCATTTGCTTGAACCAGGAGTAATTTTCATCGCTTTGAGCTCAGCACGTTTATTTGAAGCACTCTTAACCGTGAATCTTGAAAGTATCGAATCACTTCTTTTGGAAGCAATTTCGGTATCAGATTTTTGATCAACCATAGCAACGTTGCCTTTGGTGGTTAGAGATTTAGAATTCGCATTAATGTTAAACGTAACTTCTTCATTATCAACCCGAAGTGTTATTTCTTCGCCATAAACATCAATCAAAGCACGCCCGGTCCTTAAAAAGGATCTCCCGAGAATGAGAGGTACTCGGGGATCGCATTCAAAATCCACAACTACAAAATTAGCGGGGAAATGAAACTTTCCTACTTTGACAAAAACGTCTTCAGCAACGCCTTTAGGAGTAGTAACAGTGCGGTCCGCCAATTCAAGAGTCATCCTTGTGGGAGTAATTTCCGGGTGTGAAAGCTTTTTCCACACGGAAAGCGGCATCAGGTTGATGCTTGCACCAAGATCGGCCAAGGCGTAACATTCATCCATCCCCGGGAAATCACAAGGGATGAGAAATTTACCAGGGTCTCCTAATTTTTCTGAAAGTTTCTTAAGGAGTACAGCTGAGCAATTCTCATTTAAAGGGGTTTTTGTCAATTCAAATAATTTCTCCTTGTTGCTTAAAAGACTCTTGAATTGAGAAGCGAATTTCGGCATATACAGCAAGGCATCAGCAAAACTAATATCGAAGTGTAGTTTCTGGAAAATTTCCAGAAATTTCATCATTTGGGTGTTAGTTTTCTCATGGAGCCTTTGATTATTAAGCCTTGAAGGATATGGAATTGAAGGCTTAGGATTAGCTTTCGGAACATCGGGTTCCGGAACTTGAGTTTGGACATCTGGAGGTTGGACGTGTGCGGTACTTCGTGGGCTTGAGAAATGCACCTTGTCCGTTGTCACCTCGGTTTCTCGATTCACTTTCCTCGGTGGAGGGGGCATAGGAGTCGAGGGTCCATTATGCGTCTTACCACTTCGAGTGGTGACGGCTTTCAACTCAGCATTAGGATTAGGAATGGTATTGCTCGGAAGTCGTCCGGAAGATGAAGAAGATTGGTTCATGTTCATATTCATGAAACTGCCCATCATATTCTTCAACTCATTTGTTTGACGAGACATCGTAGTATTAATTTCCTTTCTCAACTCGACTTTCATATTATTGATTTGAGTCTGCATTGAACGCATGCTGGACTCAGTAATTTTCATGAAATCATTAGTCAAAGGAGCTTGAGGAGGTTGTTGATAAACATGTTGATTCGGAGCTTGATAAGGCTGGTTGAAATTGTTACGGTTTTGGTTGAAATTCTGAGAATTGTTGAAATTTTGTCCTTGATTTTGAACAAAGCGATTTTGATTATTTTGATTTGGCACGGGTGGAAAACCAGGTGGTACCATAGCATTTGGTGCTCGGTAATGAGTTTCCGCTTGCGGTCGGTTTTGATTATAGTTTACGGCTGCTACGGGAGCTTGGTAAATAGAAGTATCGGTTGCTTGATAATCGTAATACGCATGCGGGCCACCACAAGTTTCACACACTTTGTTTATGGCTTTGATTGGTTCCGGTTTATGAATTTCACTCTTAATTTCTTTCACTTCCTTCATCATGCAACGAATTGCGTCCGTTAGAGCGGCTAACGGTGCGGTTAACTCTGATGAGTTACCGGATGAAGAAGCAAGAGTCATAGGAACATTCACTTTGTTTCGAGAAATAGGAACTTTTGATTTATTCTCGCAAATTTCAAGCACATCTTTAGGTCGACGATTCAAGATATTGCCACCGGCGGCAGCGTTAATGTTATACCTGAAATTCAGATAACCTGTAAAATGACCAAATTACCCCTGAAACCATAAAACCTAAATAAATAACTTATAAAATTTCGAAACAATTCCAAACTTCTGAAAACAAATTTCATATCAAGTAAATAAATTTCAGGGACAACATTACTTTATATTGAATGACAAGAAAATTTCAAATTCACATATATAAATAAATATGGTCCGAAAATAATAAAAGAAATTAATTATATTTATAAAACCTATTTTAATTAGGATAAGTATAAACTAAATTGAGGAATTATATATAAAATCAAATTGTATCTTGATATAACTTATGGGCCGAAATTTCTGAGAATTATCCACCTCCTAGTCGGTTTGCTAAATATTTAAACAAATCAAATTATTTTATAAAACCCTTTTATAGCCGAAACCCTAAATCGCTAAACCAAAAATCGACCAAGCCTCCATTCGATCTTCTGGACCTGAGCAAGCATTTTTCTGGAGTTCATCAAGGTGTAAGGGAGCTACGAAAAATAGGAGTTGGAGTATTGAAGCCTTCGTTGGATCGTGGTGCTTTGTTTTGTTCGGTTCATACGTACGATAGGTATTAAATTCCCACGACTAATCTTTACGTTGTATAATTGATCTAGAATTTTTCTAATGATATTTATGTCGAATATAACTCAGTAAAATGTTAAACATGAATCATGCAAGCTTAATCATGCGTACGAAAATTAAAAGAGATAAAACACACGTAATTTCCAAATATTGTCATACGATTTTTCTGGAGTGTAACTATAATTTTTACATGTTCTATACTGATAATATAAGCCTAGAAAAATAACCATGTGATTTTTAGAAGCTCATAATAATTGATCTTGATTTATGTTTGGATCGGATTTAAAAGAAAAATAAAGAAAATTAGGAAGAAACCCTAGAACGATTAGGGTTAGGGTTTATGTGATTAGATCTGATGTAATTAATGCTAGTAATGAAGGAATAATGATGGCATAATGATTGGATAGAAGTAGGGTTTGGTTTTACAAATTAAAAAGTCTATACGATTGGTTCTTAAAACTATAAGGGTTTGTTTTGCCAACTTTGAAACTTCTGGGATATTTTTGTAATGTCATATAAGTCATTAGGAATGTGGGAAAAATATAACTTGAGGGTCCTAAGTGTAAATGTTGCAAGAAAATGAATTAATTATATTTATAAGGGTCGATTTGTAATTAATTAAAGTAGAGGGACTAAAAGTGTAAATTCTGGAAACTTGAAGTTATTTTGTGTAAATAATGTCATAAAGAGTATAATGTGTAATTTTGAGTATTTATGGGCTTGGTATGTAATTATAAATAAATTATGATTTAAATTGTAAGTTTTGTAAAGTTAAGGGACCAATTGTGTAATTACTAAATTCTGAGGGTCTAATTCGTACTTCATATAATTCTGAGGTGATGTTCTGTAAATTTGTAAAATAAAGTACTTGTTTGGTAAATGTAAGTATCATAGGGATTAAAACATGAATTATGTAAATGTAGGGTTTGTTTTGTAAATTATATAACTAAAGGGTATAAACTGTAAACTGGGAAACTAAAGGGATTAAAATGTCATTCTGAATAATATGAGTATTTAAATCAGTAACTTAAAGTATTTTCATTTTAAACCTTTGAATCTAATGAAATTACAATTATAACCCTAAACTATGTAAACTTGTCGTAATTAACCCTAAACTTTTGTAACTGATAAAATGTACCTTATTTCCATAATAATCTTGAAATAAGGACTTAACCTAATCTGGGATACTGATATCTTACTAAATATGGAAATCTGTTAATTATAGAAAGTTACTAAATCTAGAAGGTTACTAAAAATTGAAAGTTACTTAAAATGGAAAGATAACTGAAAACCCTTTTGAACTTCTGTCTTCTACTCCATTAGGTTCGAGGAAGGAGTAATTTGATCCTTGTCATTTGCTATCCTTGTGTTCTGCAATTAAGGTACAGATATTCTGCCCTTTTTCAGTAAGGGTTTTCATTCCCTTTTCTTTCAGCTTTTCATTTTCCTTATTAGGATTTCCTAAGCCATTGCTATGTTCCCCTACACTTGGGTTCGTTTGTTTGATTCATTTTGACTTTGATGTTCGATATGACCCTTTTGCTTTGAGTCTCTATAATGATCCATTTGATATTCGTTCGTTACCTTGTTATATATTAGTATTCGAATCACATTCGAAGGTTCATTTGATTTTGATAAATAAATGTGAAAACCTTTTTAATTATGACCTGGAAATGTTTTGAGAAAAATCAGTTATTTTAAAAGAATGATTATGGGTGGTGATATGATACTATTTTTTTATATGATAATTGTTAACCTTTGTGGGTACTAGTTTAAAGAATATTTTTATGAAAAACCGTTTTGCAAGATTATTTTATAAAAACTATTCGGAAAGATCATTTTATTGAAAACCATGATTAAAGAAATGCTTTAAATGAACTTTTGACAAGAACCTCTAAAATGAACTTCTGCTACGAACTTTAATTATGAACCTGTGAAATTCTTTTCTGAAACATTTGATGTAGTCCTTATAATATGAACTTAATTTTGATATAAAACTTAATTTGATAAACTCTGATTTGAACCTTTGATAGTTATTTCGGGACTGTTGACATGAACCTTTTGCCATGTACCCTTAAGATATGACTTTTGATTATTTTGATAGTACATTTGACCTTGACCTACAGTTTGATATTACGAGCCAATCACTAGGCATGAGGGTTTCATGTCCATGTCATTGACGCACCTTTGACATGACTCTAGGGCAGGAGAGTGATGACCTGTTCCGTCCCTTATTTATTATCTGCTATGGCCATTATGATTATTATTATTATTATTGATTTGTCTGCGGGGGCGTATGGGTGCATCCTAGATTTGACCTGTTATCTGTATATGTTATTTGTTTATTGTTATATTTGTCTGGTGACTGATGGTGTGTGCGATACACGTCTTTCACATATCTGGGAGCTAGCTACTCTATTTGGTTATATTTGAGATGATGTGATTTGGTTTGTTTCTGGGCTCGTGGTGGATTTGCTGATCCTTTTATGTCTTTTTATTTCCTTTCTTTTCATTCCATCATTATTATATTCTTTATCTATATCTTATGTTATTCCATTCGCACCATACCATGTATGCTCGTTTTCTTTTGCTTTCGTTTCCGTCTATTATATATTTGTTCACTGAGCTTTTTAAGCTCAGCCGCGTTTCTTTTTCCCGCAGCAGGTTTAGTTGAAAGCTGGGTATGAGTGAAGAGACTTTTGGACTTAGAAGACCTTGATAGTTATTTTGAAGTAGAGACTTGTAGAAGGATTTGCATTTGCAGACTTAGTATTTAGCTTTTGTTTCCTTTGTAACCTTGTAAATTTCAGAATTTTATTGTAACCCTTGAGAACGTTTGTATTATTGTTGATGTATGCTTTGTTTGATCTGATATGAAACCATTATTATGACATCTTTACCCTTATCGGGATGGGGTGTTACAGTTAAGAGAATCTTGATCGTTTCCATTCAACCCATTATAAAACGTATTGATCTGTTGTAACTCCGTGAAATCATGATGCGGGCATTTTCTTAGAAGATCTTTGAATCGTTCCCATGCCTCTCCGAAGTTTTCATCGAAACTTTGACGAAATCCAGAAATTTCATTTTTCAGATTAGTCGTCTTTGATGGAGGGAAGAAATAATTGACAAATTTCTGTACGAGATCTTCCCAAGTTTCAATGGATCGAGGGGGTTCTTTTTTCAGCCAAATCCGGGCTGCCCCTTCGAGTGAAAACGGAAATAGCATCAATTTGATAACTTTCTGCGGCACATCCTTGTAATTGATTGTAGAGGTCAACTTGTTGAACCAACGGATGTGTGCATACGGATCTTCTCGTTCAAACTCGTGGAATTGATTTGTAGACACGAGTTGAATCAAATGCGTTTTCAATTCAAAATGACCAGAATCGATTGGTGGTAAAACGATGGCATCTCCGTAACCCTCGGTGGGTGCTTGGAGCATCTCAGCCATTGTTCGATTGTCTGCCATTTTATCAATGGGAACAGTACGAATCTCGGGTTCGACTATTCGGGCAGCACGTCTACGATTACGTCTTCTCGGAATATCTACGAGTTCACGTAAAGGACTTGTCGACGTAGAAGAACGAGTGCGCATGCACTAAATAAAACAATTCAATTAAAACAAGATCGAAGCAAAACACAAGGAACTTAAACCTTAAATCAACAAGCGTACGGTAGCTCTCTGAAAGAAAAACGCACAGAGTGGCGGAGGAGCAAAGGTGGGCAATAAATGCTCCTTAAAAACCCGCTCCTTTCGGTTTGTCAATTTAATGTCAAACCTCCTGAAACCTCCGTTAGAGTTTGTTTATCAATCAAAGGTGAGCCGAATTCGCAAGCGACACAAAGGCAAGTTTTAATCTTTTGTTTGGGAATTTATTATGATAATATTCCAAGTTGAGGAATATTATATTGAGATTGCTTTTATCTTTTTTTAGCACAAGAAAACAAGAAATGTTTTTGGGTTTTTATAAACACTTTAGGAAAAGTGTTTTGATTTTTCTGATATATATATAAAGAAAGAAAAATATTTTTGTATTTTATGGGGTTTGTGGAAAATGGGAACTTCACAAGGAAGTATCTAAAGTCACTAATCGTTTAAACTTCAACGATATTGTCGCAACACAACCTCTCCGGCAGCGGCGCCAAAATTTGATCCGTTTGAAAGTACGTATATAATAATATCAGACGGATACACGGGAAATGACAAATCAACCCTTTAGGAAAAAGGTTAACTTACAAAACCCGTGAATACGATATGTGTGATACCGGGCAAGTATTACCCGGGTCGTGTCCCAGCGAGGATGGAATGGACAATCGTGTAAGGTTTGGAATTAGAGTGACTGATGATTGGGATATGAAATTTTGTATTTTTTATATTCTAAATGAGAAACAAATTCTCAAAGAAAATTAAGATTAAAACAAATTATATTAAAAACGCGAAACGGGAATTACAAAAAGGGGTTTAAAAAGTGAAATCTCTAAAATTTAATCTTACAAGTACCAAATTATTTTTCCTAAGTTATAAATGACAAAAGAAAATTTTAGAAAAAAGATTTATATTTTTCTGACTTTTATATTTTTTATTATGAATTAAAAACTGTTTTAAAAAGAAAAATGCATAAAAAATATTAAAACTATTCTAAAAATTCTAAAACTTTTTCTATAAATACTTTATATAATAACAGTCCTAGGAAAATTAGAAACAAGGATCCAGCTTATTGTAATAAGCTGGTAATAAGCTAATAAGCTCGAATAGCTTAAAAGGGAAAAGGGGTTAAATATATATGGGTACAAGATCTAACTGGAAAAGACCCAAGGGCAGTTGGTTGTGTTGCTTGTGTGTGAGTCAAGAGGCTAGGGTTCGAATCCCAGTTTTGACTTTTTGCTTCTTATTTTATTTTTTTGATTTTTATTGTTGAAACTGATTAAGCATAAGACAATAAGCAATTTTCACAACTAACACTATTTTTGAAAACCTCAAATAAGCCCAGAAATTAGCTAAGTTTGCTGATCAGTTGGTTTAAAAAGAGAAGTAGCCCAAAAATAAGCCAAGTGGCTGATAAGCTATTGAATAAGCAAAGGCACAGTTGGAATAAGCTAAGTAACCAACAATGAGCTACAATGGAATTGAAAAAGCCACAAGAACAGGGAAATAAGCACTGATCAAACCAAAATAAGCACAAGAGTGGACTGCTATGCACATGGCATTTCAGTCAATCCTAGGCAACTTTGAGCTTATTTTTAAGCACTTAGATAACTACTAAAAGCTACAAAAGCTTAACACACTAAAAGCTGACCTAGCAAACTACTGAGAAACCAAAATTCAGGCATTAAATAGAACAAAAAAGCACTTAAATGGTGGCTAGAAAGTTGGTGCAGACTACTGATTTGGGTACTAATGTGCAGACAGGAACAAAATGATCAAAACTTGATCAAATCCTATTGAGATGGTACCAACCGGTGCACATGCACTTTATGTACTAAATAGAAACCAAAGTTACCAGAAATGAAGACCAAATAAGCTCAAGCTTATTAGAAGCTTATTTGAGCAGTTCAAGTTCTATGGTTTGGCTATTCTACTCAAAACTTCAAAAGGGCTCAAAACAGCTTAAAGGCTTCTACTAACAACTGAAACAAACTTAGTTAAACATGATCAAACTTAAGGAAAGTGCAAATGAACAGTTATGCTAGGTTTTACCCGTTTTGACCCATTGAGCCAAACACCCCTTAAGGGTGGGCTGTGTTGGTTTTGAACTAGCACAGGCCAGTTTAAGCTAGGTTTCTTGATCTTTACCTATCAACTGACTTAATTCAACTATAATAAGCAACTTTCAAATCACAATAAGCACTAAATAAGCAGTCTCTAGGTTTAACATATTTTTGGCTTTTATTTTAGTGTTTTTAAGGGAAATAGAGCATAGGCTAGTTGAAACTGATAAGACAGACAATATGTAATCTTAAACTAGTAATAAGCAGAAAAGATATACAATAAGCTCTAAATAAGCACTTGAACAGTAATATAGAAATTTATGCAGAAAATTGAAAATTGCTTACAACTGAGTTGGCCTATAGAACAGTGGAACTAAATCAGAAACACACCTAGCTTGTCAAAAACAAGCTAGAAAACCCAATTCAGCTTTCCAGAATAACTTATTTCATCTGAACTGCTTATTTGATCCAGGTTTGACTTTCGTTGACCATTTGGAAATTTCACAATTAGAACTGTTTGTAACTAATATAAGCTTACAACAAGCTATGATAAGCTTGTATAAGCTTATAGCAAGGGTGTTGAGGCTTGTGAGTGATTCTTAACAACTGAATAGCTTAATTCGAATAAACAAAATTCTTGAATTTCTATTTTTATTGAAACTGAGTACAATACTAACAAATTCAGAACAATTAAACTTTAAAAGACTGGAATTGAATACTTAGAATTTAAAATTACAATTTATACTAATTGAACAATAAAAACGACTACTGATAACTAACTACTTGCCATTATAGGCTACAAAAGCTCCTATTTATACTAAAACTGAAGTGAGATAAGCTTCTTATCTTCTTCTGATCCTTTTGAAAGCCTTGGATAGCCTTGAATCAATCCTAGTCGTTAAAACCAATTTTTGGCGCCAAAATGATGTGAGTGGGAAAACCACTTGGTCTGGTAACTTGTGATGAGGAAGGTGCATTAAATGCATCTTGGCTTGTTAGGAAGTGTATAGAAGAAGCTAGGAGGGGGTGGATGTGTCAGGGATAAGGGCGGTGGGTTGAGGTGGTTTTGGTTTGGCGGTAAACCGGTATTGAAGAAGAAGGTTTGACCTGGGGTCAAACGGTTTTAGCTAAGGGAAAGGTCGGGTTGTAGGGACTGGGCTTGGGTTATTTGTTTTGGTAGTGGGCTGGGTTTAATTATTTGGCTGGGTTGGGTTTATTAGGATAGCTGGGTTTTGTTTTAGTTTGTGGCTGGGTTATTTAAGTTAGGATAGAAATGGGTTTTGGATTTTAACTTGAGGGACCATTGTTGTAACATTCTAAAAATCCAAGGACTAAGGCTGCCAAATATAGAAACTTAATTCCAAGGACTATTTGTGTCATTTTGGTTTTTGGGGGTTGACTTGACTTTTGACTTTGACTTTAGTCTTCACTTGATCAAACGTATAATTGTTGTCGAGTCGATCCAAAAATGCTCGTTTTCGCTCCTTTTTCAATCCTTCAATACCTGAAACACATAAAACACAAACCAAGGATATCTGCAATATATATTGGGTGTTTTTGGTCATTTTAGTGTCTTTTATGGGTATAAAATGATGAGTATTTACACACTTATCAGTACTCCTATGTTTTTTCAAAATGTTTAAATAGGTAAAGAAATTTAAAGCCGTATCTTTTTTAAATGACGACTGAACTTTTTCACGAGTTAACATGAGACAGTGAAGCATATGTTCCGGTGACTTCTAGCCGGATTGAAGCGTTATTTATTACGTATTCGGTTGACAGTGATACGCTGAAACGATGATAGTTCATTCATGTATTTAGTATAAGATAATTAGTTGCAAAAGCTTAAATGATGGTAAGTGTTTATGGTCACAAAGACGAAAATTGGTCAATAATTTACTTTTATTTATTGCAATTGGATAATTAAATTAGGATAAATTAAAATTGTATTGTGAACAATACTTTGAAACGAAAAGAGTATGTTATTTGAGGGTGTCGATAAGAGAAAATAACGAGAAAAATTGTATTTGGAAATGAATTTAATATGCCTATATGTTAAAAAGGTGAAAAAGTTAAATACTATGGTGAATCGGTGATATTTAAGTATATGGTTGATGATGTACCCTCCGAACGGGTCGAAGGACACCCCTTCGAGCCTGTACGAAGCCCTCTCTTCGGAGGCCCAGGTTAATATCCTAACACGTTTCATTGGCGTAAAACCATTCATCTATGAAGTGGTTACCATGTGGGAATCTGCCAATCGAAGCCTTTAGCCCTTCGGGGTATCTACTTCGAAGGAACTAGGACGGAGAATCATTCTGACCTGGTCATACCTACGTTCCCTCTTCCCTTAGGCTTTTCCGCCAAGGATGAGATCGTGGGTCACAAAGCCCTAGCGGTTACCACAAATCATGGGACGCCCCCATGATCTCCGAATCAAGTGCAACTGCCCTCTAAGACCTATTTATCCCCTATAAATAGCTTAGACGGGCAAGAACCATGGTATGCTAACTGGACTCTCTCAATTTACGATCAACATTACCATAACACATACTTACTCGCACGCCGGAGGTGGTTCGCAGGGTCCAACCCCTGCGCAATCACTTAACGTAGTGTCTTAGTATTTCTTATTTCTTGTTAAAGACAAGCTTGGCGCAACCTCAACACCCCATAAATCCTTTGATCACCATCGAAGGCCTGGTCGTGTAATTTATTGTACAATCAGTGGCGCCATCCATGGGACCGCTACAATTGGTCTCGTTATTTCCAAGCTTATAACCAACCAACTACTTTCACTATATATCCGGCATGGATCAAGGGAGAGAAGATACTCCCCCACCAGGTTTCTCGACCTTGGTGCCAATACCAATCAACGACTCCAACAACCTTCCCCCAATAACCGCTTCCATGTTCACAACACGTTCTCACCCAGAAATAACACCCAACCATCATGCTTCGACATCAGCTAATCCGGAGCCTATTATTAGCCCAGCCTTTGTCGAAGCCAACCATGAAGCGTTGGAATCCCTCTTAAGGGCTCGCAAAAGGCAAGTTCGGAATGCTGAGATGCGAAGAGAGTTGGAATACTCAAGTGACGATTATGATGAAGAGATGGAAATGGAGCCTAGGCCTCCGACACACAGAGCTATACTCTCGGCCCTAAGGATTGGGTCACCAGCTAGTCGGAGGCTAAGTAGAAGGTCCGTTGGGTTCGAAGGAGTTTCGGAGAGGGCTCCGACTAGGAGAGAGGGGGCGGTTACTGAAGGCTCTAATGGGAGGAGCCAACGAAGGGAAGTTACGGGGGTGAATCTACCTCCATTGTTAGCAGCTCATCTTGGAAGGACCAAAGCAGGGGTTCCGTTGCAGCCTTCTCACGCATCAGGCGTAGAAGGCAATCCGTCTACAATTAATATGGGAGGAAATCTTCCTCCCAATGGTATGTACCCCTCGTTTCAAACTCAATCTTATTATCAAGGTTTATATCCTCTAGTAAATGGGTAGCCCAACAACCCTAGTCTCCCTCAACCTTATGGGAGTATACTCTTCGGCCATCCTACGGTATACTCTCCGTATGCCATGGGAAACGATTATCCATTCGGCATGAACACACCTTATCAGTCCTACCCTAGCCAAGCTCCTATGGGAGTACCCCCAAACCATACTCCATATAATACTGTTCCTATGTATGCACCACCCTTCGTTAGGTGGATAGAAGATTACCCATTGCCTGATGGGTTGAAAATGCCTTCGCATATTGGGACTTATGATGGGAAGGGGGATCCGGACAATTTTCTACATTTGTTCGAAGGGGCTATTAAGATGCAAAAGTAGGTCATGCTTGTGGCCTGTCATATGTTTACATACATCCTACGGGATTCTGCTCGTATTTGGTGGAATGGGCAAAAGCCTGGCAGCATTGTCAATCTTGATAATCTTAAGGTTAAGTTCCGATCACACTTGATGCGTGGTTTTGCGACCTTACAACAGGTTTTACCTCTCGAGGGATCTCAAGAGGCTTGCAATCCCCACTAGGCAGTGTACCTGACCGATGTAGTATAGTGTAGTGGTAAGTACCGGGGGATTGATCGTTCTCTAGGGGAATAGTGTCGTTAGGATTGAAAAACTACTCTAATAGGTCTAAGGGTGAGGGAAGATTCTTTTTGTATTTTTATTTTTTTATAAAAGCAAGTAAAATCTCGGGTTTGAAGGAGTGGGCGGAATTAGTTGCTAGTCAACTAACCCAAATAACTACAATTACAAATAAAATAAAATAACTGAAAATAAAAAGGCTGTGGAACTTATATGGGGAGAAATGTGTTTACTTAGATTTCCTTACTCCATAACTATCTTTTACCGGTTGATTAGTGTGTATTAATTGCGTGGATGACGGGCGTATTCCTTAATACCAATCGTGGGGTGGCGTACGTACTTCCCCAACTCTACAAGCTCCTACTTCACTCCTATGTCGAGCCGGCTAAGAAGCTCCTAACATGGGATCATTAGAATTCGCTCATGCATTAAATACAACCATAAAAACCTTAGTACGCATTGGTTCATGTTTCTTAAGACGTTCAAGCAAGTTACCGTATAGGAGGTTAGCCAGTTTTCTTAAGCCTAACATCGATAAACAATCATCCAATACAATTAATAACACACCAACAATTAATAATCAATAGTTAGGTTTCATTAGATCTAAGCAAACACAAGATAAATCTAGCCTAGCATGTTAAATAAAAGACAAGAACAAGATATAATCAAACAACACATAGACATATTGAATGATTAATTAAGTACTTATCTTTAATTGAACATGGGAGATCCAAGGGTATAAAACCCTTAAAAATGGCAGAAAAATCGTCTTAGGGTTTCTCCTCACAAAGTTGCACACAATGAATAAAAATTGCAAAACTATATATAGAATTTAGGGGCTGACGGCGTCACGTTGTTGGAGGTGACGCCGTCACCTCGCTGCGGTTAGGGTTTCTTGATGGCCTTCTTGACGCCGTCCTTCTTTAATCCTCCAAAATCCGTTCTGGCCTATCAGGAGCTGACGCCGTCAAGGTTAAGGGTGACGCCGTCACTCTTTAATCCTGATGGCCATCTCTCTTTGTCTTAGCACGAGACGGCCTTGATCACCTTAAAGGGTGACGCCGTCAGACTTCCTTTGTAAAACTTTCTGGCGCGTCACGTGTATTTGTCATATCCACCTCTTTTGCCAAGCCGTGACACCGTCAGGAGCAATCCTTGACGCCGTCACGTGTACTTTTCCAGCAGCTTTGGCATTTTGTCGAATTCTTCACTTTTATGCTCCAAAAACGTCCAAAATGCTTCCTTTTCCAGATTTCTTCTCCAAAGTACCTAAAATGACAAAAGGAACGATTTAGGGCAATATTTGATCAAATAAATACGATTTAGGGCTTAAATGACCCCGTAAAAGCGGTACACTTTTCGCTTCATCAAATACCCTTACACTTGAGATTTGCTTGTCCTCAAGCAAATGCGCTTTTATTCTAATCAAAATACAAGTTAGGGGTCATTTAACGCTAATATAAAAGTAATTACAACAAATAGTCGTTCCACTTTAATCATAATAAGCACGGAGATTACAAACTAGCACCTCACAAGTAGTGTTTAGATACTCACATCTCTCAGGTGTCATAAAAGTATATCTCATAAATGGAAATGAATAATATCTCTCACTACCTGTCATAGCAAATAGATTACCATAGGCTTGGGAAAGGATCAAAAACCTCCTCCACTAGGCGTAAGCACCTAAGATAAACTATCAAAGAGGGCTTTTAAACGGGTTATAACGTTAGGTGTAGGGATATGATAAACACGGTTTTGTTGGATAAAGGATATTTTACTGGTGGCGAGTTAAAGATCTTGATTAATTACATGTACAATATGGCGTTGCTAAGCCAAGACTAGACTCGAATTAAGCTAATGAAAAAAAAAATAACAAAAAGATAAAATAAACATAAAATGAAACGGGATGGTAGTCCGTATGTTTTTTTTCTACTTTTTTTTTTTTTTTTTTTGCATACACTCTTGCCCTACCATCCAAAATAATACATCGTAGGGGGGTTGTATCCCCCTTACACTTGAACTTTTACATAACTTTACAATTAACTATTCTAATGACTCGAATTAAGATAATCGAAACACTTGGAGTACTTTTAAAATATTTAGCACATATGGGGGTAATAATGTTGTTCTTCCCCATTACTCCATTACACTAGTACTTTACCCATGAGTCCCAATCGTCCCAAAACAATATGTACAAGGATATGACTCGACTTAGCAACCATGTAATCAATTAGATAATTAACTTGGGGTTTAAACAAATGTTGTCACAATAATGCACTAAAAATGAGTGCATACAAGGTAGGCTAAGGCGATTTGGGTGTACATTTAAGTGGGGTGTAAACAAATTCTTACTTTAAGTAAAATGCTTAAAGTTAGAAACGAAAAGATAGGCTCTGAGGGGTGTACTAGGGGTATCGTGTACTAAAAATGAGTACAACGCAAAGGGTGTGGGAGAATTACTTGACCAATGTAGCCAATGTAATTATAACAAAAACACAGGTGTAAAACAATGGGTTAATCCTAATGCCTCTTATCATGTAGTAAATCTAACTACACGAATGTAGTCTCACTTGTGGCCTCGGAATGGTCCTAACGCAAGTTCTAGAATCTAAGTGCTACCGGTACACACATCATAGCATAAATGCTTTTCCTACCAATTCCAGGGGCGAACCTCACATATTTGGGGGTGGAAAATTTTTTAGTGGTACGGTTTTGTGCTAGTCATATAACTCCTATCCATGAGACGCTCATTAAGACCAAAGTTTCACTCCTATATGTTGTAAAAAAATTTAAATTTGGCACTAAAATTGCCTTAACAGGTATTTATCTCAGTTTTATTACACATCTACCATTAAACAAACAAAAATCAAGTGCAATTGTATTCTCTAAGGTATCGTACTTTACCCCTCCTTACACTTAAGAT
This sequence comes from Artemisia tridentata subsp. tridentata, assembly GCA_021014915.2. Lineage (NCBI taxonomy): Eukaryota > Viridiplantae > Streptophyta > Magnoliopsida > Asterales > Asteraceae > Artemisia > Artemisia tridentata. Next base: position 35,521,766 of record CP139505.1, read on the forward strand.
GAACATTGTCCCCAATGTTCAAATAACAAGATGTAAAAGTAAATAAGGTAAAAGAATGAAATCAAATACTCCTCTGATTCGCTCAGTGGATAAAGGGGTAACATGGTTAGATCTTCTTCCAAGGTAATGTTGAAGCTTCAAGATTAAAGCAGCGCCAAAAGCTAGATTCCACATACATCTCCTTGTCCAAAATAACCTGTTAAACCTGAGAAAACAAACAAGAAAACCTGCATAACATCGGCGGGATAAATCTGTATAAGGATATAATGTTTGTGGAATGATTATTTTGCAGATTCCTGGAGTTTATAAGTTAGAGATTTAATAAAAACTTTTTATGATTCCGGAAGAAAAACAAAACTTTCAAAAATTTCAGAAAATTAAAACCTGACGCCGTCAGAAATGATCTGACAGAATTCTCATGTTAAGTTTCCGGAAAATTTCTGGAAAAACCTATACCTTACTTCCTGGAAATCCTGCAAAATATCATTATGACTCGATACAAGCATTTGGCTCAAACAATTACTAATATGTATGTTAATTTAATATTGTTATGATTCATGTTCATCTGTTCTAATAAACTGATTTGGATTTCCCTTACACTTATCTTTTGCAAAATACCTTTACATGTAGTTAAGACGAAGTTAAAAACAAGATAAAGCATTTTCACAATTTAGTTTCGAACATGAATCAATAATAATAAAAATTAAACATACATACGGAAGCAAATAAAATCAAACAAACAAATAAATAAACACACAAAGCAAATAAAGCTTGGGTTGCCTCCCAAGAAGCGCTTTTCTTTATTAACGAGTCTTGTAGCTAGACTCAAAGTCCTTTTAACCTATGTAAGTGAGATCGTCATCGAGGACATCTTTAGGGTTAAGCTTGGATTGAAGTTTTCTATTGGTCCGCATAGTACGATATATCTTTTCAAACCTCTCTCCATCCGGGTCATACAATGTCATCTTAATATGCCATGACCCATCTCCATCTTTGGGTGGTTTGTCCCAATCCCACTTATGATCATTGTCTTCACATGTCCACCTATTCATCCCTAGGTTAATTGGCAAAACTCCTAGGAAATCAATCATCTTCCTAAAAACTAGAGGGTCTTCAAATGGATCCAATTCGGTGTCTCTAGCCAAGAGTTGTTCTACCGCATGTGTTCGGCTCACAAAGTCCTCTTCTAGATAAAATGGGCGTTGGGGTCCTATGAAGTCTCCATCTATCCATGGTCCATATCTAGATGGTCTCCTATTTAATTCTAACCAATGGGGTGTTGGTTCCTCACCAGTATCATAGGCATGTTTCTTCACATCATAGACTGACCAAGTATCACCTTCTCCTACCGCTATCTTAGATTCCTTACAATCAATCATAGCACTAGCGGTCGCCAAAAATCCTCTACCTATCAACAAGGGGCATGTAGGGTCGCTAACCATATCAAGGACGTGGAAATCGGCTAAAATGGTTAGTTTTCCTATGTGTACTAACACGTCCTTGACTACTCCAACCGGGTAAGCAACACTTCCATCCGCTAAGCCTATTATTACCTCGGTTTCTTCAAGTTTCCCTAGTTTTAGAGAGGTGTAGAGAGGTAACGGAAGTAGGTTAAGGCTTGACCCAAGATCGGCTAATGTGTCATAAGCCTCCGAATTACCGATCATGCAAGGTAGAACAAATAAGCCCGGATCATCTAACTTTTTAGGTAGTTTGTTTTGAACGAAGGCGGTCCCTTTGTCACCTAACTCGAGCTTCTTCTCATATTTTTCTAAGAGGGCATTATAATAGGGGGCTCGTGCTAATACATCAATAACCGGACGTTCAAGGTGGAGCTCCTTGAATTCTTCGTCAAGGTTTTGAGTGGGAGGTGTTTCAACATTGTTGTTGACCAATTTAGTGTTGGATATCATAACTCCTTGGTCATTTTGAACGACTTGGGTCTGTTTGAAACACGAGCTCATGGAATTGACCGAATAATATTGTGGACAAGAACTAGGAGATGAAACCGATGAAATGGCGTTAACATTTAGTTTCGGGTTCTTGACTGTGTTGCTAGGGAGTGCTCCCATTTCTCGGTCATTGAGGGCTTTCAACAAAGTGTCAATCTTATTGGTTATCTCGCTTTGTTTTTGTTTGAAATCGGCTTCAAACTTTGCTAAACGAGCTTCTTGAGATGTCACGAAGTTGGACATCAACCCTTCAAAGTTATTGGTACTACAATAGTTGGAAGGATTGTTGTTGAAAGTACGGTTCGGGGATGAACCGCTTGATTGGAAACGATTAGGTGGGTTGGAAGAATTGGTTTGTTGTGCGTTTTGGTTTTGTTTCCACCTAAGGTCTGGGTGATTTTTCCATAAGGGGTTGTATGAATCACCGTAGGGGTTCGGCTCGGGTTTAAAAGTGTACCACCTGTCTCCCGCTCCGTCGGTACGTGAGGATGCGTAGTCCGCAAAAGCTTGTTCGGGGAGTTCCATGCAATCACGAGTGTCGTGGGGACCACTACATAATTCACACGAAGAAGTGATTTTGTTCACTTGGCTTGAAGGTTTAGGAGCCTCGTAGGATTTCATAAGAAACTTGACTTGGTCTTCAAGTTCTATGATCCTACGGTCGGAAGTGCTTGAATTGTTCGAAGGCAAAGATATTGCCTTGACCGTTTTATTCAAATCACGGGGATCATTCCAACTTTCGTTGTCATAAAGAGCAAGATCTTCCAAAAGAGCCCATGATTGTTCCGCACTTAGATCACGTAGCTTACCACCGGCCGATTGGTCAATGGTTTGCCTCGTGGAGAGATTGATGTGGTCATAGAAGATTTGGACTTGGAGCCAAAGTTCTATGCCATGGTGAGGGACTTTTTGGAGTAAGTCCTTGAATCGAGTCCATGCCTCGTAGAGGGTTTCGCCTTGACGTTGTTGGAACATCAAGATATCATTCCTTAGCTTGGTAGTTCTTCCTGGTGGGAAAAACTGAGCAAGGAAACGAGTGGTGAGATCATCCCAAGAGGTGATGGATCCTGCGGGTAGACGCTCTAGCCATTGACTAGCTTGGTCCCGCAGAGAGAATTGAAAGAGACGCAGTCGGGTCGTCTCTCGAGTGGCAACATCAAGGTCTATGGAATCAAAGATTTTGAGAAAGTCCTTGAGATGTTGATTAGGATCTTCGGAACGAAGTCCATGGAATGCGCATCCGCTTTGCACCAACCGGATGGTGTCGGATCGCAAGGGAGTGACATTGGCTCCTTGAGTGAGCTCAATGGTGTTTCGATAGCCATGGTGGCTAGGACGAGAGTAGTCTCCTAAGGTACGGGCTCTAGGAGGTGGGTGTTGTTGTGGTGGTGGGTTGTTGGGATCAAGGATATTACCACCTTCCATGATGTCGGATGGTAATGGTTACGGACAAAGAAACGAAGAAAAAAGATAGACTAAAGAAAACCTAGAAAAGTAAAATAAAAATCTCACTAGAAAGGAATCTAGTGAGTAGACCTAATAAAATAAAAATTCAACCTAAACAATAACTATTCCCCGGCAGCGGCGCCAAAAACTTGATGCGTGGTTTTGCGACCTTACAACAGGTTTTACCTCTCGAGGGATCTCAAGAGGCTTGCAATCCCCACCAGGCAGTGTACCTGACCGATGTAGTATAGTGTAGTGGCAAGTACCGGGGGATTGATCGTTCTCTAGGGGAATGTGTCGTTAGGATTGAAAAACTACTCTAATAGGACTAAGGGTGAGGGAAGATTCTTTTCGTATTTTTATATTTTTTTATAAAAGCAAGTAAAATCTCGGGTTTGAAGGAGTGGGCGGAATTAGTTGCTAGTCAACTAACCCAAATAACTACAATTACAAATAAAATAAAATAACTGAAAATAAAAAGGTTGTGGAACTTATATGGGGAGAAATGTGTTTACTTAGATTTCCTTACTCCCTAACTATCTTTTACCGGTTGATTAGTGTGTATTAATTGCGTGGATGACGGGTGTATTCCTTAATACCAATCGTGGGGTGGCGTACGTACTTCCCCAACTCTACAAGCTCCTACTTCACTCCTATGTCGAGCCGGCTAAGAAGCTCCTAACATGGGATCATTAGAATTCGCTCATGCATTAAATACAACCATAAAAACCTTAGTACGCATTGGTTCATGTTTCTTAAGACGTTCAAGCAAGTTACCGTATAGGAGGTTAGCCAGTTTTCTTAAGCTTAACATCGATAAACAATCATTCAATACAATTAATAACACACCAACAACTAATAATCAATAGTTAGGTTTCATTAGATCTAAGCAAACACAAGATAAATCTAGCCTAGCATGTTAAATAAAAGACAAGAACAAGATATAATCAAACAACACATAGACATATTGAATGATTAATTGATTACTTATCTTCAATTGAACATGGGAGATCCAAGGGTATAAAACCCTTAAAAATGGCAGAAAAATCGTCTTAGGGTTTCTCCTCACAAAGTTGCACACAATGAATAAAAATTGCAAAACTATATATAGAATTTAGGGGCTGACGGCGTCACGTTGTAGGAGGTGACGCCGTCACCTCGCCGCGGTTAGGGTTTCTTGATGGCCTTCTTGACGCCGTCCTTCTTTAATCCTCCAAAATCCGTTCTGGCCTATCAGGAGCTGACGCCGTCAAGGTTAAGGGTGACGCCGTCACTCTTTAATCCTGATGGCCATCTCTCTTTGTCTTAGCACGAGACGGCCTTGATCACCTTAAAGGGTGACGCCGTCAGACTTCCTTTGTATAACTTTCTGGCGCGTCACGTGTATTTGTCATATCCACCTCTTTTGCCAAGCCGTGACGCCGTCAGGAGCAATCCTTGACGCCGTCACGTGTACTTTTCCAGCAGCTTTGGCATTTTGTCGAATTCTTCACTTTTATGCTCCAAAAACGTCCAAAATGCTTCCTTTTCCAGATTTCTTCTCCAAAGTACCTAAAATGACAAAAGGAACGATTTAGGGCAATATTTGATCAAATAAATACGATTTAGGGCTTAAATGACCCCCTAAAAGCGGTACACTTTTCGCTTCATCAACACTTCAGTCAGCCAAAGAAGTTTACAAGGACCCATCTGATGGTGCACAACATCAAACAAAAGGAGAACGAAAGCACAAGGGCTTTCGTCACTATGTACACCGATGAAACTTTGCAGATTTTGGGTCTACATAAAGATCAGCGCATTTCGGGTTTCGTACATGGCCTTCGAAATCGGAGCTTGGTGGAAATCTTATCCACTGACCTTCCGACAACTTACAAGGGGTTAATGGAAAAGACATATACTTGGATCGAAGCAAAGGAAGTGTCTACCAATGGTGCTCCGATTGATAGAGAAAAGTTTTTGAAGCATTCTGCATGGGAAGGATCAAAGAACAAGGACAAAAACAGAGACAGGTTTTCTCCGTACAGTAAAGGTCCCAACCATGGTCTGCTAAGCAGCTTAACTAAGTCTCCAAAGGAAATACTTGCAACAGACAGGGCTGCTAAGGCTTTCGAAGCACCCCCTCGCATGACAAGCAAGGGTAAAAACAGGGATACGAGCAAGTATTGTCACTTCCATGAAGATTATGGCCATGATACGAACAGTTGCAGGGAGCTAAAGAAACAGATAGAAGAAGCCGTAAAGTCCGGGAAATTGGCACATTTGGTGAAGGGTATAAAGAAGGGCAAGGGAAAAATGTCCGACACTCAATTGGCTAAAGATACTACTCCTCTCGAAGCCCCAATACTCATGGTTCGTTGGGGCGAGGCCAGCTTAAAAAGAAAGGTGACGGAGTAGGAGGTAAACGAAGTAGGGGAAGTAACATTTCCCCCCATTACAGGCCAAGTCCATTCGAATGACCAAGTGGTCATCAAAGTCCTAATTTCCAACCGAGAAGTGAACAAAGCCTATATGGACTGCGGAAGCTCCTGCGAAATCATATATGAGCATTGTTTTCTTAAGCTCAGGCATTCGATCAGGTCGCAACGGGTTGATTCGAAGATACCTTTGGTAGGATTCTCTGGTGAGCATTCGTGGCCTCTGGGAGAAGTTCCGTTAGAAATAACAATTGGAGAAGGCAGACTCACAAGAACAGAAACCCCTCATATTTGCTATCGTAAGGTCCAACTCTCCCTACAATTTGTTGATAGGAAGGACCGCCATGCAAAAGATGGGTATTGTAGTCTCCACCATACATGCAGCGGTAAAATTCCATACACCTTATGGGATAGGAACCGTATTTTCTAGCTACAATCAGGGGAAGACAGGAGATGTTGGCAAAAAGATCAAAGAAAGTCCGGAGGAGCCTCCAAAGGCCATTCTAAGTTGTACTGATGTCGAAGAATGCATTGTGGTAAATGAGCTCTATCCAGAGCAAACGGTGGTAATCGGAAAACAACTCCCTGTCAACTTCAAGGCAGAATTAGAGAAGCTACTCAAAGCCAACAAGGATGTTTTCGCATGGACGTACTCAGACATGACAGGAGTTCCTCGAAATCTTACAATTGATGGCAAGCCCTTCGGCACAGAGCATAAGCTTAATGAGTTCAAACACATGGAACCAATTAAGCAGAAGTGACGAAGCCTGGCACCTAAAAGGAACGCAGCCGCTTCCAAAGAGGTGGATGAACTTGTACGAGCAGGAATTCTAAGAGAAGTAAAATACCAAACCTGGGTAGCTAATCCAGTTATGGTAAAGAAGAGTGACGGAGGGTGGCGAATGTGTGTTGATTTCACCGACATCAACAAAGCTTTCCCAAAGGACTGCTACCCTCTACCAGAAATTGATTGGAAGGCCGAATCCCTTTTGGGTTCCGTTTGAAATGTTTCTTGGATACCTACCAAGAGTATCACCAAATACAAATGGCGGAGGAAGATGAGGAGATGACAGCCTTCTACACAGGAAAGGGTGTCTATTGCTATAAGAAAATGCCCTTCGGTCTGAAGAACGCAGGGGCTACCTACCAGCGATTGGTTGACAAAGCTTTCCACAAGCAGATAGGAAGAAACTTGGAAGCCTATGTTGACGACATGGTAATCAAAAGCAGAACCGAAGAGGACTTACTCTCCGACATTCAAGAGACCTTCGATCAATTAAGGGCAATCAACATGAAGCTTAACCCAAAGAAGTGTTCCTTTGGCGTAGAAGAAGGACAATTCTTAGGGCATCTAATAACGAAGCAAGGGATTAAGGCTAATCCTTCGAAGGACAAAGCCATCACCGATTTACAAGCTCCAAAGTCATTGAAAGAAGTACAAAGCCTAAATGGGAAACTCGCAGCACTCAGCAGGTTCCTATCAAAAGGCGCAGATCGGTCTTTACCATTTTTCAAAACACTCAAGGGGTGTACAGATAAGAAGACTTTTCAATGGAGTTGTGAGGCGAAAGCCGCTTTTGAAAAACTAAAAGAGTTTATGGAAATCTTGCCAACACTTACAGCCCCAATCAAAGGCGAAGTGTTATTCATGTACATCGCGGCATCATTCGAAAGCATCAGTGCGGTGCTCTTAGCCGAAAGGGAGAAGAAACAGGTCCCAATCTACTTCGTTAGCAGGGTCCTGCAAGGGGCTGAATTAAACTATCCGGAGTTGGAAAAGCTAATCCTAGCCTTGGTTTTTGCTGCGAGACACCTTCGAAGGTACTTTCAAGCTCATCCCATCACGGTATTGACTGACAAGCCAATTAAGCAGATACTGTCGAAGCCTGATAAATCAGGTAGAGTAGCCAAATGGGCTATCGAATTGGGAGAATATGAAATAGAGTACAAGGGTCGAAACTCCGTCAAAGGCCAGATACATGCAGACTTTCTCGCTGAAATACCTTCCGGACCTAGTCAAGACAAAGAAATCCCTAAGGAAATGTAATACCCGAAATTTAAAAGCATGCAAAATGACCAAATTACCCCTGAAACTTTAAAATTAAAGTAAAGCTTACATGAAATGCCAAATTAATCCCAAACCTTTAGTAATGAACTACATATGAAGGGAAATTCGTATGAGACAATATTTTAATATTTGTACATGTCCAAAAAAATATTTGTTACACACTATATATATTATGTATATACCGAAATTACTTTTAATTAATTAATTTGTAACTATAATTAATTAAATAACAAGATGAGAACAAACTAAATTAAGAAACAAATCATGTATTTTCAAATTCTGATTTTTGTCAACACATTGGCCGAGTTTCAAGCCATATTCCCCCCTATTCGGTCATCCTTATTTTATTTCCCTTATTCTCCATTATTTTGCACCGAAATACATAACCAAACAAACACAAAATTCTCTTGATCTCATCCGAATTTCTGGAAGACTTTGGGTATTTTTTTGGTGTTAGTCATCATTCAAGGAGGCTAGGAAAAATAGGATTTGGTCGTGGGATTGCTTGGTTTGATCCGTGGTTAATTTTCTTTTCGTGTTTTCATCCGAGGTACAATAATTCCTACGCCTAATTTACAGGTTCTAAAATTCGTTTGGCATTTTTCCTATGTTCTTTATATCACATATGACTCATATAAAATATTGGATTCGAATCATGCATGCTTATTTGATCATATGATAATTAATGGGATTAAAACCCTAAAAACGTAATTAATTTCTAAATGGATCATGCGATTTTCTGGGTCATGTACATAATTTTTTTGGGCTCTATCATGATCATATCACTCTGGAAAAATAGCCACTTGAATTGTTGAGGCTTAAATCAATTATGTTGGAATTATTATGTAATCGGATTTTGAGAAAAAAATAAGGAAAAAGGAAAAAACCCTAGTTATGCGATTAGGGTTAGGATTCTTGTGTTTGGATCTGGTTGTTTAATGAGTTTAATGATGGCATAATGATTGGAGAATGATTGGTACAATTAGGGTTAGGTTTTGGAAAATAAAAAGTAAACCGATTGGAAAATAAAACTAGAAGGGTGTGTTTTGTAATTTTTAAAACTTGTGGGATATTTTTGTAATGTATTTTAGACCAGGTACTGTTCGTATAAAATATAATATGAGGGTCTCATGTGTAAAATTTGCAATAAAGGATTTAATTTGTAATTATGTAGTCCGAATTGAAATTAATTAAAATGGAGGGACTAAAAATGTAAATTCTGGAAACTTAAGGTTATTCGGTGAAAATACTAATATTAAAGGTGTAATGTGTAAATTTGAGTATTTATGGGCTTAATATGTAATTGTTATTAAATTATGATTTGAATTATAAGTTTTGTAAAGTTAAGGGACCAAATGTGTAATTTCTGAATTCTGAGGGTCTGATTCATACTATACTTAATTCTAAGGTTACATTCGGTAATTTTGTAAAATAATATGCTTGTTTGGTAAATATGGATATTACAGGGATTAAATCATGAATTATGTAAATCTAGGGTTTGTTTTGTAAATATTGAAACTAGAGGGGTATAAACTGTAATCTGTGAAACTAAAGGGATTAGGATGTCATTCTGAATAAATGAGTATTTAAATCAGTAACTTAAAGTATTTTCATGTTATACCTTTGAATTTAGAATATTTGCATTTAAAACCCTAAAATATGAAAATCTGTCATAATTAACCCTAAAGTTTTGCAACTTGATAAAATATACCTTAATCCCATAATAATATGTAAATAAGGACTTAACCTACTATGTAATAATAGTATCTTGTTAAATATGGAAATCTGTTAATTCTGGAAACCTGCTAAATAAGGAAAGTTGCTATTTCTGGAAAGTTACCTAAAAAGGAAAAGTTGCTAAAAATGGACAGCCGACTAAAATAAGTAATCTGAATTAAAACAAACTATTAATAAGACAATCATGAATTCGTGTAGATCCGCTGAAGATGGAGTTGCTTCCGACCCTTATTGTTCTGTTGTGTACTTGCGGTATAAGGTACAGATATTCTGAACCTTCTCACAGGTTTCTCATGATCTCTTTCATTTTTCTGATCTGTCAGCTTCTGTATTGATGCCATTGCTATGATCCCCTTTACTTTGAACCTTTCATATGATTCCCTTTGTTATAATTCCTTATCTGAACTTTGTTATGAAACTTGATTCTGAGCCATCTGTTATAAACCCTTTGAAATATGAACCTGTTATAATACTCTAATTCTGACATGATATCTGACTCTGAATTTTCCCTTGATACTTGACTCATTACCTTGTGACCTGAATATGCAAACCTCTGAATACCCTGAAGATTCATTTTGACATTTTAACTGAAATTGGAAACTTTCCTTAATGATATGAAAATGTTTTGGAAAAGCTTTTGAGTACGATGTTATAAACAGCACTAAAGGGTTTATGAAAATTTCTTTTAAAGACTATATGTATAAGAAGGTTTTACCAAACATCATTTTATGAAAGTCACTGGAAGATTATTTAAATACAAGTTAATATGAAAACCTTTGAATTAAAATATTTTCTATGAACCTATAAACCTTTTTGATTATGAACTTTTGATATGACCTATTGAACCTTGATTTAAACCTTATTCTGAACCTGGTTATAAACTCTTGTTTGAAACTTAATTTGAACTTTGATATAAGCATTAATCTGGTATACTATTTCTGAACCTGGACTTGAACATTGTTATAAACTCTGATATAAACCTATCTGATTTCTGAACCTCTGATATACACTTCTGTAACATCTGACATGGACCTTATAATCTGAACCTTTTGACATGACCCTCTGTTTATGACATGATACTTGACCTTTGACCCACGGTTTGATACCCGAGCCACCTCACTAGGCATGAGGGTTTCATGTCCATGTCATTGATGCACCGATGGCATGACTCTAGGGCAGGAGAGTGATGACCTGTCCCGTCCCTGACTTTATTTTATCTGGTGTTTATTGGTAGACTCTGGCCACTTGGGGCGTATGGATGCATCCTAGATTTGTTCTGTGTCTGTTATCTGTTTATATTATCTGTTATATCTCTGGTGACTGATGGTGTGTGCGATACACGTCTTTCACAACCTCTGGGAGCTAGCTACTCCATTTGATACATGAGGACACCCCTCATATTATCTGGTTACTGAGAGGACACCCCTCTGATTGATGATGATGGCATGGTTATATTTATTATATCTCTGTTTCTGGGCTCGTGGTGGATTACTGTTTACCTTACCATATACATTTGCTTACCTTGACCTTGTTATACCTTACACTGTTTTCCCTTTTTCCTTTATCTATCTATTATTCCCTATCCTTTATCCTTACTCCTTTATTTATCCTTTGACTCTAATTATATCTGCATGACATATATTTCTGACACTCTGTACTATTCTTTATTACTGCTTGTTACCGTTATATCTGTTCACTGAGCTCTCGTAGCTCAGCCGCATTTCTTTTCCTGCGGCAGGTTTTAGTAGGAAGCTGGGTATGAGTGGAGAGTACCATTGGACTTAGAAGACTACACTGTGATAGCCATTTGATATAGATGACTAGAAGAATTTATATTTTCAGGCTTAGTATTTATTCCTTTGTAATTCTGTATTTCCTTGTAATGTCTTGTAACCTTTGTATTCCTTTGTATTATTGAAGAGGTATGCTTGTGTATGTTTCTGATATGTCACCATTGTTGTGACATCTCTACCCTTGTCGGGTCGGGGTGTTACAATTTATGGTATCAGAGACAGGCTGCGACTCGTAATACATTTACCCTTGACCTGTGAGTTCTGGACCATTAGGCTTCCACTGTAAGAACATTGGAGAACACCCTGAGAACTTGCTTTAGGATTTCTTGATATGAACTTAAGTTTTGACCAGTGAGGAATGGGTAGACTATAAGGCGTTTGTTTAAGCATCTTTGCTTCCGCATCACTCTGATTCGTGCCTTGCTTTTGATTAAAGTCTGTTAAGATCACTTTTGGAAATTGAAAACTTATGCTCTGCACTACCTAAAATCCGAACCTAAATAAATCTGGAAGGCGTTGAGAACTGCATAGTAATTGCCTGACGCTATTTGATCCTTGTCTGCATAGTCCGACTCTGACTTCTGATCCTTTTGTTAATCTTTTTGATACCTCTTTAAGCATTCTGAAAATCTCCTTGGCGATGACGTACTTGACACCTTCTGTTATTTGTCTTTTGCTTTTGATAAGCATTTGATACCTTCTGTTAATTGTCTCTTGTCTCTTGATAAGCATCTATAAATTTTCTGACACCATTTGATTTCGTCTTAACCATCTCTGTCCCTATGAGAAGTCTTGTGGTGTTTAACCACGAGTATAAGAATGTTTCCCTCTCATTTTGGACGATAAGATTTGGCGTTTGAAACAATTTGAACTCCCTACCACGATTACCGATTGTTAAACTTTCTGCTATCGCTATCACTCTGGAGACTCGTGTGTTACTTTCGCGGTTATGAAGTTTTCCTTAAACCCATTTCGTACACCCATGAATGAACCTCACCTTGAGAAATACTTGGCACCCTGAATTTTCTGAACACGATTTCTGATTGAACCACCAAATTTTCCACCGGAGTGAGAAGTAAGTTCGCTTAAGTGTATTTTCTTGGCGTATTTCAGTTTTGTTCGCGATAAAGAAGAATGATGACAGGAGACATGTATTGATTCTGGAAGCTGAACCGTATTGCTATTTGGAACCCTTATTTCTCCACCCTGAAACGACTTTATATCTATTCAATTTCAGAACGCGAAGTTTCCTTCAGATGGAAATATGAATTGAGGTTATTCTTGAGATCGCTTCCTGTATTTGTAACGACTGATATGACGGTTTGTGACGCTAATAGTATTAGCTAAAGCTCTGACTATTCTGTAAATTTGATAAATAAATGTTTTCTCGTGAGTACTTGGGCAAATGGTCATTGTATGACTTAATAGTACATTCGGAGACGAAGAAGAACATGAGAATCATTTTTGCACTTTGTGAGAAATTTGACGATCACTTGTACATTCTGAGAGATTGATATCTGTTCAGACAACGATTCTTCTTGATTGAGGATATCTCTTTAAATCCCGTAAGTTTTGAAACTATCACCAAATGGTCAAGACCGATAACAAAATGGTGAACTGAAATCTGTTGAACCTTGCATCAGAATTCTGAAAGACGTTTACAACTTGCTTTACCCTTGATAAATTTCGTGACCAGAGAGAAACAGCTTAGTCTGATTGAGAATGGAGTTTTTGGAAAAGCTGAAATAGAAATTTATTTCCATACCTTCAGACGGAATAAATTTTGAGACATTTCAGAAAGAGACTCGGTTATCCTCCCTTGCAACACAGAAGGTTTTGCGTATGCATCAAGACAACTAGAAACGCATCAGAAGAATTACTTCGCTACCTGACCTAGAGTAGACAACAGCGGTGACTACCCTAAAGAGTGAAGACATTCCTTACAAGACAGAAGTGTTGGCGATGCAGAAGAAAGACGGCGAACCTGGAGCTAATGAAGACGTACAGTCTCACTTCCCTATTCATCTTGGTTGTACTAAGATGAATTGAGAGCGGAAGCAGACTGGATGATGAAGAAACTTAAAGATCGTGCCAGAAATTCACATTACTCCATCACATTCCAAGAAGAACTTCAGGAGGCGTGATGAACCAGACGATTTTGCTTCACTTCCAGATTGATGGAAAAACGAAGACAGATTAACCGGACTTGAAGAGATTTGATGTTTTGAATGAACGGATTTCTGAAACAGATCTTTTATGTTTGGAAGAATTGATTCTGTGAAGACCGAAGTTATTGACGATTAGTTTTCATTTCCGTTGACTCCCTTAAGCTTCGTTATATCGTGATAAGACCCGCTAATGATTTAAGTTTCCTAGAAGCATTTCAACCCGGTGCTTATTTCGTATGTTCGATGATGGCTTTGTTATGAGGAATTTTGGCGAACTGTGGAAAATCTGATGCTTGTGACGGCGTGCCTTACTCTGCTAGGTAATCTGGAAATTCCGATACTCTTGCGAATAATCTTATTTCTCTCTTGACTATGACATTGATTTTGTTGACTCTGAGGTTGTAGAAATATTAGGTGGATTAAGATAGGTTGTTATACTCACGACTCGAGATAAAGTATGATCATCATGAAGGCATAATTATGTGGTGCTAGTGTTATGACGCCTGATCAACGTGATAATACTTACACCATATAACGTGCACTCATTGTGGCCATAGGATATCTTGAGGGAGTACCTAAGAAGTTTAGAATCTGATCTCCGTTGGTTTATCCGTGATTAGTGAGACGTTAGGTTCATTCTACCTATGCGTATACTTTGTTCCCGTTCATTAAATATCGGGGTGAGTTTGAACTCTCGCTTTGCATTCTGTTGACCTCAGTTATAAATCTTAAACTCCTTGTAGAGCTCTCTGCTGGTGATACGGTTAATCTGATTTGAAATTCTGTTCATAGTTCATATAAGCTTTTCAGAAGATTCTCCTATCATCCATTTTATATTCTTTCTGATATGAAATCAACCTAATTTGTCTCTGTCTGAGGAAATCTGAACCCATTTTGTGTTGATCGAGTCATGAGAAACCAATTGTCTGAAGAACCTTTTGGAAGAACCTCCACGGACGTGAGGATGTTCGTGACGACCTTTTACGATTTGCTACGACTCTGTCTAACTTTGCGACTTCAAATTTCGAGGACGAAAATTTTCTTTTAGGGGGGAAGAAGTTGTAATACCCGAAATTTAAAAGCATGCAAAATGACCAAATTACCCCTGAAACTTTAAAATTAAAGTAAAGCTTACATGAAATGCCAAATTAATCCCAAACCTTTAGTAATGAACTACATATGAAGGGAAATTCGTATGAGACAACATTTTAATATTTGTACATGTCCAAAAAAATATTTGTTACACACTATATATATTATGTATATACTGATGAAGCGAAAAGTGTACCGCTTTTAAGGGGTCATTTAAGCCCTAAATCGTATTTATTTGATCAAATATTGCCCTAAATCGTTCCTTTTGTCATTTTAGGTACTTTTGAGGAGAAATCTGGAAAAAGAGGCGTTTTGGACGTTTTTGGAGCATAAAAGTGAAGAAAACGACAAAGTCTCAAAATTGTGCTGGAAATTACCTTTGACGACGTCAGGATTTGTTCTGGACGGCGTCATGGCTTGGCAAAAGTGGTGGATGTGAAAATTACTCATGATAAGCCAGAGAAATTTGCATAAAATTCTGACGGCGTCACGCTTTAATCTGATCAAGGTCGTCACGGCTTAATTTAAAGAGGGACGGCGTCACCCCTAATTCTGACGGCGTCAAGCCTTGATAAGCCAGAACGGATTTTTGGGAGCTAAAGAGGGACGGCGTCAAGAAGGCCATCCGGGAACCCTAAAAGCGGCGAGGTGACGGCGTCACACTCCATAACGTGACGCCGTCAGATCTGAAAGTCTATATATAGTTTTGCAATTTTTGTCATTAGGGTGGAACTTATTGGGGAACTTTGTTTGTGAAAACCCTAAGACGATTTTAGCAGCCTTTTCAAGGCTTTTTGCCTTGAGATCTTCCATGTTACATTGAAGATAAGTTATCAATTAATCATTCAATATGTCTATGTGTTGTTTGATTCTATCTTGTTCTTGTCTTTTGTTTAACATGCTAGGCTAGATTTATCTTGTGTTTGCTTAGATCTAATGAAACCTAGCTATTGATTATTGGTTATTAGTGTGTTATTAGTTGTATTGGATGATTGTTCATCTATGTTAGGCTTAAGAAAACTGGCTAACTTCCTATTCGGTAACTTGCTTGAACGTCTTAAGAAACATGAACCAATGCGTACTAAAGGTTTTTATGGTTGTATTTAATGCACAAGCGAATTCTAGTGATCCCATGTTAGGAGCTTCCTAGCCGGCTCGACATAGGAGTGAAGTAGGAGCTTGTAGAGTTGGGGAAGTACGTACGCCACCCCACGATTGGTATTAAGGAATACACCCGTCATCCACGCAATTAATACACACTAATTAACCGGTAAAAGATAGTTAGGGAGTAAGGAAATCTAAGTAAACACATTTCTCTCCATATAAGTTTTACCACCTTTTCATTTACAGTTATTTTATTTTATTTGCATTCGTAGTAATTTGGGTTAGTTGACTAGCAACTAATTTCGCCCACTCTTTCAAACCCGAGATTTTACTTGCTTTCATAAAAAATACAAAAACATAAAAAAGAATCTTCTCTCACCCTTAGACCTATTAGAGTAGTTTTTCATACCTAACGAACACTATTCCCTGTGGAGAACGATCAATCCCCCGTACTTACCACTACACTATACTACATCGGTCAGGTACACTGCCTGGTGGGGTTGTAAGCCTCTTGAGATCCCTCGAGAGGTAAAACCTGTTGTAAGGTTGCAAAACCACGCATCAAGTTTTTGGCGCCGCTGCCGGGGAATAGTTATTGTTTAGGTTGAATTTTTATTGTATAGGTCTACTCACTAGATTCCTTTCTAGTGAGATTTTTATTTTATTTTTCTAGGTTTTCTTTAGTCTATCTATTTTCTTCGTGCTTTTGTTCGTATAAGATTTTCATTGACTATTCAGTTTGCCATTATGGAAAACGCGAATCCGCCCCTTACACCTGGCGAAGTAGCTTTGTTGCGTAGCCAACTTGAGAATGAGATTAGTGAGCTCAGAGAACTCAATAGAATGATTGATATAGAGCTTGATTATGCCTTGAACAACTTAGAGACCGCCATATACTCAGATAATTATTTAGAACGTAATAATCTTACGGTTGAGAAGTTGATTGAGAAAATTGATGAAGTGAAGGTAGATCGTAGGTTGGATGATTATTTCAATGAATACCCCACTAAGGAGGAGATTGCTTACTATAACAACCTAGTTGATAACCCTCGACCACCTTTTGTTAGAATTGACCCAAAGATTAAGAGGGGTGATCCCGGGAATGTGAAGATACCATGTATGATTGGGTACCAATACATTGAGCATGCTTACATTGACTGTGAATCCCCAATCAACGTGATGTCCTCAGGCCTTTATAGCCAGATCATAAACACACCACTTGAGCCTAGGATGGACCCCAAGTGCCCAGGCGGAGTTTGCAACTTCGTTGGAAGGATTAAGGATATGCATATCCTTGTTGGGAATTTTACCTTTGTCACCAACTTCATGATCTTTGAAGATTTGGCAAGTGTTGTTGACTGCCGCCTATCTCGCGTGGTGTTAGGTAAGCCATTTATTGAAACATCCAATTTAAAATATGATCGTTTGAAAGGCACGGTTCAGTTTTCTAATCACATAGATAAGATCACATATAGGATGCCTTATCGGGTAAATGAATTTCGTTTTGTGCCTCGATTTGACAAGGACAACATTGGTGCGATTGAGGACATCAATGATGAGGATAAAGAAAAAGGCATGGACTATGTTTGGAATAAGAGAAGCCTTTATTATAAAGATTGCTTGAACCTAGGACCTAAATACAAAATTGATATGGAGGTTGTTAGGATGATTAGAGGGGCAATTGAGAAGCAAAACGGAATCACGTAATGTACGTGACTTTGAGTCTAGCTACAAGACTCGTTAATAAAGAAAAGCGCTTCTTGGGAGGCAACCCAAGCTTTATTTGCTTTGTGTGTTTATTTATTTGTTTGTTTGATTTTATTTGTTTCCGTATGTGTGTTTAAATTTTATTATTATTGATTCATGTTCAGAAGCTAATTTGTGAAAATGCTTTATTTTGTTTTTAACTTCGTCTTAACTACATATAAAGGTATTTTGCAAAAGTTAAGTGTAAGGGAAATCCAAATCGGTTTATTAGAACACAAATGAACATGAATCATAATAATAATAAATTAACATACATATTAGTGTTTGTTTGAGTCAAATGCTTGTATCGAGTCATAATGATGTTTTGCAGGAATTCCAGGAAGTAAGGCATAGGTTTTTCCAAAAATTTTCCGAAAACGTAACGTGAAAATTCTGTCAGATCATTTCTGACGGCGTCAGGATTTACAACCTGACGCCGTCAGATTTAATTTTCTGAAAATTTTTGAAAGTTTTGTTTTCATAAAAAGTTTTTATTAAATCTCTAACTTATAATTTCCAGGAATCTGCAAAATTATCATTCCACAAGCATTATATCCTTATATATAGATTTATCCCGCCGATATTATGCAGGTTTTCGTGTTTGTTTTCTCAGGTTTAACAGGTTATTTTGGACAAGGAGATGTTTGTAGAATCAAGCTTATGGCGATGCATTAGTCATGGAGCTTCAACATTACCTTGGAAGAATATCTAACCGTGTTACTTCATTATCCACCGAGCGAATCAGGGGAGTATTTGATTTCATTCTTTTACTTTTTTCTTTTACACCTTGTTATTTGAACATTGGGGACAATGTTCATCTTAAGTGTAAGGGGAGGGGGTAAAAGTACGATTAGAGAATGCTCTTACGCTTGATTTTTGTTTGTTTAATAATAGATGTGTAATAAAACGGAGAGAAACACCTGTTAGGGTAATTTTAGTGTCAAATTTAAATTTTTTTACAACATATAGGAGTGAAACTTTGATCTTAATAAGCGTCTCACGGATAGGAGTTATATGACTAGCACAAAAACCGTACCACTAAAAAATTTTCCACCCCCAAATATGTGAGGTTCGCCCCTAGAATTGGTAGGAAAAGCATTTATGCTATGATGTGTGTACCGGTAGCACTTAGATTCTAGAACTTGCGTTAGGACCATTCCGAGGCCACAAGTGAGACTACATTCGTGTAGTTAGATTTACTACATGATAAGAGGCATTAGGATTAACCCATTGTTTTACACCTGTGTTTTTGTTATAATTACATTGGCTACATTGGTCAAGTAATTCTCCCACACCCTTTGCGTTGTACTCATTTTTAGTACACGATACCCCTAGTACACCCCTCAGAGCCTATCTTTTCGTTTCGACCTTTAAGCAATTTACTTAAAGGAAGAATTTGTTTACACCCCACTTAAATGTACACCCAAATCGCCTTAGCCTACCTTGTATGCATTCATTTTTAGTGCATTATTGTGACAACATTTGTTTTAACCCAAGTTAATTATCTAATTGATTACATGGTTGCTAAGTCGAGTCATATCCTTGTACATATTGTTTTGGGACGATTGGGACTCATGGGTAAAGTACTAGTGTAATGGAGTAATGGGGAAGAACATCATTTATTACCCCCATATGTGCTAAATATTTTAAAAGTACTCCAAGTGTTTTAATTATCTTAATTCGAGTCATTAGAATAGTAATTTGTAAAGTTATGTAAAAGTTCAAGTGTAAGGGGAATGCAACGGTCCTATGATGTATTATTTTGGATGGTAGGGCAAAAGTGTATGCAAAAAAAAAAAAAAAAAAAAAAAAATCGAAAAAATCAAGAAAAATACAAAAAAAATGAGAAAAAGAAAAATAGAAAAACATACGGACTACCATCCGTTTCATTTTATGTTTGTTTTATGTTTTTGTTATTTTGTTTTTAGCTTAAGATTGAGTCTAGTCTTGGCTTAGCAACATTGTATAGTACATGTAATTAATCAAGATCTTTAACTCGCCACCAGTAAAATATCCTTTATCCAACAAAACCGTGTTTTCCTTTTCCCTACACCTAACGTTATAACCCATGTAAAAGCCCTCTTTGATAGTTTATCTTAGGTGCTTACGCCTAGTGGAGGAGGTTTTTGATCCTTTCCCAAGCCTATGGTAATCTATTTGCTATGACAGGTAGTGAGAGATATTATCCATTTTCATTTATGAGATTTATTTTGATGACACTTGAGAGATGTGAGTATCTAAACACTACTTGTGAGGTGCTAGTTTGTAATCTCCGTGCTTATTATGACTAAAGTGGAACGACTATTTGTTGCAATTACTTTTATGTTAGCATTAAATGACCCCTAACTTGTATTTTGATTAGAATAAAAGCACATTTGCTTGAGGACAAGCAAATCTCAAGTGTAAGGTTATTTGATGAAGCGAAAAGTGTACCGCTTTTAAGGGGTCATTTAAGCCCTAAATTGTATTTATTTAATCAAATATTGCCCTAAATCGTTCCTTTTGTCATTTTAGGTACTTGTGAGGAGAAATCTGGAAAAGGAGGCATTTTGGACCTTTTTGGAGCATAAAAGTGAAGAAAACAACAAAGTCTCAAAATTGTGCTGGAAATTACCTTTGACGGCGTCAGGATTTGTTCTGGACGGCGTCATGGCTTGGCAAAAGTGGTGGATGTGAAAATTACTCATGATAAGCCAGAGAAATTTGCATAAAATTCTGACGGCGTCACGCTTTAATCTGATCAAGGTCGTCACGGCTTAATTTAAAGAGGGACGGCGTTACCCCTAATTCTGACGGCGTCAAGCCTTGATAAGCCAGAACGGATTTTTGGGAGCTAAAGAGGGACGGCTTCAAGAAGGCCATCCGGGAACCCTAAAAGCGGCGAGGTGATGGCGTCACACTCCATAACGTGACGCCGTCAGATCTGAAAGTCTATATATAGTTTTGCAATTTTTTGTCATTAGGGTAGAACTTACTGGGGAACTTTGTTTGTGAAAACCCTAAGACGATTTTAGCAGCCTTTTCAAGGCTTTTTGCCTTGAGATCTTCCATGTTACATTGAAGATAAGTTATCAATTAATCATTCAATATGTCTATGTGTTGTTTGATTCTATCTTGTTCTTGTCTTTTGTTTAACATGCTAGGCTAGATTTATCTTGTGTTTGCTTAGATCTAATGAAACCTAGCTATTGATTATTGGTTATTAGTGTGTTATTAGTTGTATTGGATGATTGTTCATCTATGTTAGGCTTAAGAAAACTGGCTAACTTCCTATTCGGTAACTTGCTTGAACGTCTTAAGAAACATGAACCAATGCGTACTAAAGGTTTTTATGGTTGTATTTAATGCACAAGCGAATTCTAGTGATCCCAGGTTAGGAGCTTCCTAGCCGGCTCGACATAGGAGTGAAGTAGGAGCTTGTAGAGTTGGGGAAGTACGTACGCCACCCCACGATTGGTATTAAGGAATACACCCGTCATCCACGCAATTAATACACACTAATTAACCGGTAAAAGATAGTTAGGGAGTAAGGAAATCTAAGTAAACACATTTCTCTCCATATAAGTTTTACCACCTTTTCATTTTCAGTTATTTTATTTTATTTGCATTCGTAGTAATTTGGGTTAGTTGACTAGCAACTAATTCCGCCCACTCTTTCAAACCCGAGATTTTACTTGCTTTCATAAAAAATACAAAAACATAAAAAAGAATCTTCTCTCACCCTTAGACCTATTAGAGTAGTTTTTCATACCTAACGAACACTATTCCCTGTGGAGAACGATCAATCCCCCGTACTTACCACTACACTATACTACATCGGTCAGGTACACTGCCTGGTGGGGTTGTAAGCCTCTTGAGATCCCTCGAGAGGTAAAACCTGTTGTAAGGTTGCAAAACCACGCATCATATACCGAAATTACTTTTAATTAATTAATTTGTAACTATAATTAATTAAATAGAAAGATGAGAACAAACTAAATTAAGAAACAAATCATGTATTTTCAAATTCTGATTTTTGTCAACACATTGGCCTAGTTTCAAGCCATATTCCCCCTATTCGGTCATCCTTATTTTATTTCCCTTATTCTCCATTATTTTGCACCGAAATACATAACCAAACAAACACAAAATTCTCTTGATCTCATCCGAATTTCTGGAAGACTTTGGGTATTTTTTTGGTGTTAGTCATCATTCAAGGAGGCTAGGAAAAATAGGCTTTGGTCGTGGGATTGCTTGGTTTGATCCGTGGTTAATTTTCTTTTCGTGTTTTCATCTGAGGTACAATAATTCCTACGCCTAATTTACACGTTCTAAAATTCGTTTGGCATTTTTCCTATGTTCTTTATATCACATATGACTCATATAAAATATTGGATTCGAATCATGCATGCTTATTTGATCATATGATAATTAATGGGATTAAAACCCTAAAAACGCAATTAATTTCTAAATGGATCATGCGATTTTCTGGGTCATGTACATAATTTTTCTGGGCTCTATCATGATCATATCACTCTGGAAAAATATCCACTTGAATTGTTGAGGCTTAAATCAATTATGTTGGAATTATTATGTAATCGGATTTTGAGAAAAAAAATAAGGAAAAAGGAAAAAAACCCTAGTTATGCGATTAGGGTTAGGATTCTTGTGTTTGGATCTGGTTGTTTAATGAGTTTAATGATGGCATAATGATTGGAGAATGATTGGTACAATTAGGGTTAGGTTTTGGAAAATAAAAAGTAAACCGATTGGAAAATAAAACTAGAAGGGTGTGTTTTGTAATTTCTGAAACTTGTGGGATATTTTTGTAATGTATTTTAGACCAGGTACTGTTCGTATAAAATATAATATGAGGGTCTCATGTGTAAAATTTGCAAGAAAGGATTTAATTTGTAATTATGTAGTCCGGATTGAAATTAATTAAAATGGAGGGACTAAAAATGTAAATTCTAGAAACTTAAGGTTATTCGGTGAAAATACTGATATTAAAGGTGTAATGTGTAAATTTGAGTATTTATGGGCTTAATATGTAATTGTTATTAAATTATGATTTGAATTATAAGTTTTGTAAAGTTAAGGGACCAAATGTGTAATTTCTGAATTCTGAGGGTCTGATTCGTACTATACTTAATTCTGAGGTTACATTCGGTAATTTTGTAAAATAATATGCTTGTTTGGTAAATATGGATATTACAGGGATTAAATCATGAATTATGTAAATCTAGGGTTTGTTTTGTAAATATTGAAACTAGAGGGGTATAAACTGTAATCTGTGAAACTAAAGGGATTAGGATTTCATTCTGAATAAATGAGTATTTAAATCTGTAACTTAAAGTATTTTCATGTTAGACCTTTGAATTTAGAATATTTGCATTTAAAACCCTAAAATATGAAAATCTGTCATAATTAACCCTAAAGTTTTGCAACTTGATAAAATAAACCTTAATCCCATAATAATCTGTAAATAAGGACTTAACCTACTATGTAATAATAGTATCTTGTTAAATATGGAAATCTGTTAATTCTGGAAACCTGCTAAATAAGGAAAGTTGCTATTTCTGGAAAGTTACCTAAAAAGGAAAAGTTGCTAAAAATGGACAGCCGACTAAAATAAGTAATCCGAATTAAAACAAACTATTAATAAGACAATCATGAATTCGTGTAGATCCGCTGAAGATGGAGTTGCTTCCGACCCTTATTGTTCTGTTGTGTACTTGCGGTATAAGGTACAGATATTCTGAACCTTCTCACAGGTTTCTCATGATCTCTTTCATTTTTCTGATCTGTCAGCTTTTGTATTGATGCCATTGCTATGATCCCCTTTACTTTGAACCTTTCATATGATTCCCTTTGTTATAATTCCTGATCTGAACTTTGTTATGAAACTTGATTCTGAGCCATC
Source organism: Artemisia tridentata subsp. tridentata (assembly GCA_021014915.2). NCBI lineage: Eukaryota > Viridiplantae > Streptophyta > Magnoliopsida > Asterales > Asteraceae > Artemisia > Artemisia tridentata. The sequence goes on from CP139505.1 coordinate 35,545,188, forward strand.
TGTTATAAACCCTTTGAAATATGAACCTGTTATAATACTCTGATTCTGACATGATATCTGACTCTGAATTTTCCCTTGATACTTGACTCATTACCTTGTGACCTGAATATGCAAACCTCTGAATACCCTGAAGATTCATTTTGACATTTTAACTGAAATTGGAAACTTTCCTTAATGATATGAAAATGTTTTGGAAAAGCTTTTGAGTACGATGTTATAAACAGCTCTAAAGGTTTTATGAAAATTTCTTTTAAAGACTATATGTATAAGAAGGTTTTACCAAACATCATTTTATGAAAGTCACTGGAAGATTATTTAAATACAAGTTAATATGAAAACTTTTGAATTAAATATTTTCTATGAACCTATAAACCTTTTTGATTATGAACTTTTGATATGACCTATTGAACCTTGATTTAAACCTTATTCTAAACCTGGTTATAAACTCTTGTTTGAAACTTAATTTGAACTTTGATATAAGCATTAATCTGGTATACTATTTCTGAACCTGGACTTGAACATTGTTATAAACTCTGATATAAACCTATCTGATTTCTGAACCTCTGATATACACTTCTGTAACATCTGACATGGACCTTATAATCTGAACCTTTTGACATGACCCTCTGTTTATGACAAGATACTTGACCTTTGACCCACGGTTTGATACCCGAGCCACCTCACTAGGCATGAGGGTTTCATGTCCATGTCATTGATGCACCGATGGCATGACTCTAGGGCAGGAGAGTGATGACCTGTCCCATCCCTGACTTTATTTTATCTGGTGTTTATTGGTAGACTCTGGCCACTTGGGGCGTATGGATGCATCCTAGATTTGTTCTGTTTCTGTTATCTGTTTATATTATCTGTTATATCTCTGGTGACTGATGGTGTGTGCGATACACGTCTTTCACAACCTCTGGGAGCTAGCTACTCTATTTGATACATGAGGACACCCCTCATATTATCTGGTTACTGAGAGGACACCCCTCTGATTGATGATGATGGCATGGTTATATTTATTATATCTCTGTTTCTGGGCTCGTGGTGGATTACTGTTTACCTTACCATATACATTTGCTTACCTTGACCTTGTTATACCTTACACTGTTTTCCCTTTTTCCTTTATCTATCTATTATTCCCTATCCTTTATCCTTACTCCTTTATTTATCCTTTGACTCTAATTATATCTGCATGACATATATTTCTGACACTCTGTACTATTCTTTATTACTGCTTGTTACCGTTATATCTGTTCACTGAGCTCTCGTAGCTCAGCCGCATTTCTTTTCCTGCGGCAGGTTTTAGTAGGAAGCTGGGTATGAGTGGAGAGTACCATTGGACTTAGAAGACTACACTGTGATAGCCATTTGATATAGATGACTAGAAGAATTTATATTTTCAGGCTTAGTATTTATTCCTTTGTAATTCTGTATTTCCTTGTAATGTCTTGTAACCTTTGTATTCCTTTGTATTATTGAAGAGGTATGCTTGTGTATGTTTCTGATATGTCACCATTGTTGTGACATCTCTACCCTTGTCGGGTCGGGGTGTTACAGGAAATGCCCCCAAAGACGAAGGAGGGGTGGAAATTGTACACAGACGGAGCCTCAAGCTCCGATGGTTCGGGAGAAGGTCTAATGCTGGTCAGTCCCGAAGGAAAGGAGTACACTTATGCATTACGTTTTGAGTTCGAAGCTACCAACAATGAAGCTGAGTACGAAGCTTTGTTAGCCGGTCTTCGACTTGCAAAGGACATGGAGGTTCAAAATCTCTCTATTTTTGTGGACTCGTAGCTAGTCGCCAACCAAATCGAGGGCTCCTACGAAGCAAGGCAGCCCACCATCAAACAGTATTTGGAGAAAGCTAAAGAACTCCTTCAAGGGTTCGAGTCCTATGATATAACATATGTTCGCAGAAATCAAAACAAGAAAGCAGATGCCTTAAGCAAGTTGGCTTCGATGGCATTTGCTCACCAAACAAAGGAGGTCTTAGTAGAAGTCTTGGCTGATAGGTCAATCAAACGAGGCGAAGTGTCTGACATCATACTCGAAGAAGGCTCCAATTGGATGACTCCAATAAGGGAGTACTTAATCAGTGGTATTCTTCCAGAAGATCCTAAGCTTGCACGAAAAGTCAGGGTCAAAGCTCCCCAATATAGGCTTATTGGGGATAATCTCTACAGAAGGTCCTTTTTATCTCCATGGCTTCATTGCGTGGGACCGAAACAGGCTTCGAACATCATCTATGAGGTTCATGAAGGCTCTTGTGGATTGCACGCAAGCCCTCGCTCCGTTGTTTCAAAAATAATAAAGCTTGGATATTATTGGCCGGCCGTCCATGCACAAGGACGCGATAGAAATAATACAAAAGTGTGAAGCATGTTGATGAAGCGAAAAGTGTACCGCTTTTAGGGGTCATTTAAGCCCTAAATCGTATTTATTTGATCAAATATTGCCCTAAATCGTTCCTTTTGTCATTTTGGACGTTTTTGGAGCATAAAAGTGAAGAAAACGACAAAGTCTCAAAAATATGCTGGAAAGTACATGTGACGGCGTCAAGCTCTATTGTGACGCCGTCAGCCCTTGATAAGCCAGAGAAATTTTGGAAGATTAAAGGGGGACGACGTCAAGAAGGTCGTCAAGACTTGATAAGCCAGGGATGATTTTGGAGGATTAAAGAGGGACGGCATCAGGAAGACCATCCGGGAACCCTAGCCACGGCGAGGTGACGGCGTCAAGATCTATAACGTGACGCCGTCAGCTACTAAGTTCTATATATAGTTTTGCAATTTTTTTGTCATTAGTGTGCAACTTTGTGAGGAGAAACCCTAAGATGAATTTCTGCCATTTTTAAGGGTTTTTATACCCTTGGATCTCCCATGTTTAATTAAAGATAAGTAATCATTTAATCATTCAATATGTCTATGTGTTGTTTGATTATATCTTGTTCTTGTCTTTTAATTAACATGCTAGGCTAGATTTATCTTGTGTTTGCTTAGATCTAATAAAACCTAACTATTGATTATTGGTTATTAGTGTGTTATTAATTGTATTGGATGATTGTTTATCAATGTTAGGCTTAAGAAAACTGGCTAACCTCCTATACGGTAACTTGCTTGAACGTCTTAAGAAACATGAACCAATGCGTACTAAGGTTTTTATGGTTGTATTTAATGCATGAGCGAATTCTAGTGATCCCATGTTAGGAGCTTCTTAGCCGGCTCGACATAGGAGTGAAGTAGGAGCTTGTAGAGTTGGGGAAGTACGTACGCCACCCCACGATTGGTATTAAGGAATACACCCGTCATCCACGCAATTAATACACACTAATCAACCGGTAAAAGATAGTTAGGGAGTAAGGAAATCTAAGTAAACACATTTCTCTCCATATAAGTTTCACAACCTTTTCATTTTCAGTTATTTTATTTTATTTGCATTTGTAGTTATTTGGGTTAGTTGACTAGCAACTAATTCTGCCCACTCTTTCAAACCCGAGATATTACTTGCTTTTATAAAAAATATAAAAATACAAAAAGAATCTTCCCTCACCCTTAGACCTATTAGAGTAGTTTTTCAATCCTAACGACACTATTCTCCTAGAGAACGATCAATCCCCCGGTACTTGCCACTTCACTATACTACATTGGTCAGGTACACTGCCTGGTGGGGATTACAAGCCTCTTGAGATCCTCAAGAGGTAAAACCAGTTGTAAGGTCGCAAAACCACGCATCAAGTTTTTGGTGCCGTTGCCGGGGAATAGTTATTGTTTAGGTTGAATTTTTATTTTATTAGGTCTACTCACTAGATTCTTTTCTAGTGAGATTTTTATTTTATTTTTCTAGGATTTCTTTAGTCTATCTTTTTTCTTCGTTTCTTTGTTCGTAACCATTACCATCCGACATCATGGAAGGTGGTAATATCCTCGATCCCAACAACCCACCACCACAACAACACCCACCTCCTAGAGCCCGTACTTTAGGAGACTACTCCCGTCCTAGCCACCATGGCTATCGAAACACCATTGAGCTCACTCAAGGAGCCAATTTCACTCCCTTGCGATCCGACACCATCCGGTTGGTGCAAAGCGGATGCGCATTCCATGGACTTTGTTCCGAAGATCCTAACCAACATCTCAAGGACTTTCTCAAAATCGTTGATTCCATAGACCTTGATGTTGCCACTCAAGAGACGACCCGACTGCGTCTCTTTCAATTCTCTCTGCGGGACCAAGCTAGTCAATGGCTAGAGCGTCTACCCGCAGGATCCATCACCTCTTGGGATGATCTCACCACTCGTTTCCTTGCTCAGTTTTTCCCACCAGGAAGAACTACCAAGCTAAGGAATGATATCTTGATGTTCCAACAACGTCAAGGCGAAACCCTCTACGAGGCATGGACTCGATTCAAGGACTTACTCCAAAAAGTCCCTCACCATGGCATAGAACTTTGGCTCCAAGTCCAAATCTTCTATGACCATATCAATCTCTCCACGAGGCAAACCATTGACCAATCGGCCGGTGGTAAGCTACGTGATCTAAGTGCGGAACAATCATGGGCTCTCCTAGAAGATCTTGCTCTTTATGACAACGAAAGTTGGAGTGATCCCCGTGATTTGAATAAAACGGTCAAGGCAATATCTTTGCCTTCGAACAATTCAAGCACTTCCGACCGTAGGATCATAGAACTTGAAGACCAAGTCAAGTTTCTTATGAAATCCTACGAGGCTCCTAAACCTTCAAGCCAAGTGAACAAAATCACTTCTTCATGTGAATTATGTAGTGGTCCCCACGACACTCGTGATTGCATGGAACTCCCCGAACAAGCTTTTGCGGACTACGCATCCTCGCGTACCGACGGAGCGGGAGACAAGTGGTACACTTTCAAACCCGAGCCAAACCCCTACGGTGATTCATACAACCCCTCATGGAAAAATCACCCAAACCTTAGGTGGAAACAAAACCAAAATGCACAACAAACCAATTCTTCCAACCCACCTAATCGTTTCCAATCAAGCGGTTCCAACTCGAACCGTACTTTCAATAACAATCCTTCTAACAATTATGGTAGTACCAATAACTTTGAAGGATTGATGTCCCAATTTATGGCATCTCAAGAAGCTCGTTTGGCCAAGTTTGAAGCCGATTTCAAACAAAAACAAAGCAAGATGACCAATAAGATTGACACTTTGTTGAAAGCCCTCAATGACCGAGAAATGGGAGCACTCCCTAGCAACACAGTCAAGAACCCGAAACTAAACGTCAACGCCATCTCGTCAGTTTCGTCTCCTAGTTCTTGTCCACAATATTATTCGGTCAATTCCATGAGCACGTGTTTCAAACAAACCCAAGTCGTTCAAAATGACCAAGAAGTTATGATATCCAAATTGGTCAACAACATAGTTGAAACACCTCCCACTCAAAACCTTGACAATGAATTCAAGGAGCTCCACCTTGAAAGTCCGGTTATTGATGTGTTGGATGAAAAGAAGCTCAAGTTAGGCGAAAAAGGGACCGCCTTCGTTCAAAACAAGCTACCTAAGAAGTTAGATGATCCGGGCTTATTTGTTCTACCTTGCAAGATCGGTAATTCGGAGGCTTATGACACATTAGCCGATCTTGGATCAAGCCTTAACCTACTTCCGTTACCTCTCTACACCTCTCTAAAACTAGGAAAACTTGAAGAAACCGAGGTGATAATAGGCTTAGCGGATGGGAGTGTTGCTTACCCGATTGGAGTAGTCAAAGACGTGTTAGTACACATTGGAAAACTAACCATTTTAGCCGATTTCCACGTCCTTGATATGGTTAGCGACCCTACATGCCCCTTGTTGATAGGTAGAGGATTTTTAGCGACCGCTAGTGCTATGATTGATTGTAAGGAATCTAAGATAGCGGTAGGAGAAGGTGATACTTGGTCAGTCTATGATGTGAAGAAACATGCCTATGATACTAGTGATGAACCAACACCCCATTGGTTAGAATTAAATAGGAGACCATCTAGATATGGACCTTGGATCGATAGAGACTTCATAGGACCCCAACGCCCATTTTACCTAGAAGAGGACTTTGTGAACCGAACACATACGATAGAGCAACTCTTGGCTAGGGACACCGAATTGGATCCATTTGAAGACCCTCTAGTTTTTAGGAAGATGATTGAGTTCCTAGGAGTTTTGCCAATTAACCTAGGGATGAATAAGTGGACTTGTGAGGATGATGATCATATGTGGGATTGGGACAAACCACCCAAAGATGGAGATGGGTCATGGCATATTAAGATGACATTGTATGACCCGGATGGAGAGAAGTTTGAAAAGATATATTGTACTAAGCGGACCAATAGGAAACTTCAATCCAAGCTTAACCCTAAAGACGTCCTCGATGACGAACTCACTTACATAGGGTAGAAGGACTTTGAGTCTAGCTACAAGACTCGTTAATAAAGAAAAGCACTTCTTGGGAGGCAACCCAAGCTTTATTTGCTTTGTGTGTTTATTTATTTGTTTGTTTGATTTTATTTGTTTCCGTATGTATGTTTAATTTTTATTATTATTGATTCATGTTCAAAGCTAAATTGTGAAAATGCTTTATCTTGTTTTTAACTTCGTCTTAACTACATATAAATGTATTTTGCAAAATATAAGTGATGCGTGGTTTTGTAACCTTACAACAGGTTTTACCTCTCGAGGGATCTCAAGAGGCTTACAACCCCACCAGGCAGTGTACCTGACCGATGTAGTATAGTGTAGTGGTAAGTACGGGGGATTGATCGTTCTCCACAGGGAATAGTGTTCGTTAGGTATGAAAGACTACTCTAATAGGTCTAAGGGTTGAGGAAGATTCTTTTTATGTTTTTATATTTTTTATGAAAGCAAGTAAAATCTCGGGTTTGAAAGAGTGGGCGGAATTAGTTGCTAATCAACTAACCCAAATAACTACAAATGCAAATAAAATAAATAACTGAAAATAAAATGTGGTGAGAAACTTATGTGTAGAGAAATGTGTTTACTTAGATTTCCTTACTCCCTAACTATCTTTTACCGGTTAATTAGTGTGTATTAGTCGCGTGGATGACGGGTGTATTCCTCAATACCATTCGTGGGGTGGCGTACTTACTTCCCCAACTCTACAAGCTCCTACTTCACTCCTATGTCGAGCCGGCTAGGAAGCTCCTAACATGGGATCACTAGAATTCGCTTGTGCATTAAACACAACCATAAAAACCTTTAGTACGCATTTGGTTCATGTTTCTTAAGACGTTCAAGCAAGTTACCGAATAGGAAGTTAGCCAGTTTTCTTAAGCCTAACATAGATAAACAATCATCCAATACAACTAATAACACACTAATAACCAATAATCAATAGCTAGGTTTCATTAGATCTAAGCAAACACAAGATAAATTTAGCCTAACATGTTAAACAAAAGACAAGAATAAGGTAGAATCAAACAACACATAGACATATTGAATGATTAATTGATAACTTATCTTCAATGTAACATGGAAGATCTCAAGGCAAAAAGCCTTGAAAAAGAAGCTAAATTCGTCTTAGGGTTTCCTCCCAAAATTCCACACACTAAGCTCTCCCCAATGACAAAAAATTAGAAAACTATATATAGATTTTTACATCTGACGGTGTCACCTTATGGAGTGTGACGCCGTCACCTCGCCGCTTCTAGGGTTCCCGGATGACCTTCTTGACGCCGTCCCTCTTTAGCTCTTCCAAAATCCATTCTGGCTTATCAAGGCTTGACGCCGTCGAACCTTGAACGTGACGCCGTCCCCTTTTGATTTAAGCCGTGACGCCCTTGATCAAGTTAAAGCGTGACGCCGTCAGAATTCACATGCTATTTTCACTGGCTTATCATGAGTAAATTTCACGTCCACCTTTTCTTGCCAAGGCATGACGCCGTCCAGAGTAAATTGTGACGCCGTCAAAGGTAACTTTCAGCCGATTTTGAGACTTTGTCGTTTTCTTCACTTTTATGCTCCAAAAACGTCCAAAATGCCTCCTTTTCCAGATTTCTCCTCAAAAGTACCTAAAATGACAAAAGGAACGATTTAGGGCGATATTTGATCAAATAAATACGATTTAGGGCTTAAATGACCCCTTAAAAGCGGTACACTTTTCGCTTCATCAAATACCCTTACACTTGAGATTTGCTTGTCCTCAAGCAAATGCGCTTTTATTCTAATCAAAATACAAGTTAGGGGTCATTTAATACAAACATAAAAGTAATTACAACAAATAATCGTTCCACTTCAATCATAATAAGCACGGAGATTACAAACTAGCACCTCACAAGTGGTGTTTAGATACTCACATCTCTCAAGTGTCATCAAAATAAATCTCATAAATGAAAACGGATAATATCTCTCACTACCTGTCATAGCAAATAGATTACCATAGGCTTGGGAAAGGATCGAAAACCTCCTCCACTAGGCGTAAGCACCAAAGATAAACTATCAAAGAGGGCTTTTAAATGGGTTATAACGTTAGGTGTAGGGAAAAGGAAAACATGGTTTGGTTGGATAAAGGATATTTTACTGGTGGCGAGTTAAAGATCTTGATCAATTACATGTACTATACAATGTTGCTAAGCCAAGACTAGACTCGATCTTAAGCTAGAAACGAAATAACAAAATAACAAAAACATAAAACAAACATAAAATGAAACGGGATGGTAGTCCGTATGTTTTTTCTATTTTTCATTTTCTCATTTTTTTTGTGTTTTTCTTGATTTTTTCGATTTTATTTATTTATTTATTTATTTTTTTTTTTTTTTTTTTTGCATACACTTTTGCCCTACCATCCAAAATAATACATCATAGGGGCATTGCATTCCCCTTACACTTGAATTTTTACATAACTTTACAAATAACTATTCTAATGACTCGAATTAAGATAATTGAAAAACTTGGAGTACTTTTAAAATTATTAGCACATATGGGGGTAATAAATGATGTTCTTCCCCATTACTCCATTACACTAGTACTTTACCCATGAGTCCCAATCGTCCCAAAATAATATGTACAAGGATATGACTCGACTTAGCAACCATGTAATCAACTAGATAATTAACTTGGGTTTAAACAAATGTTGTAACAATAATGCACTAAAAATGAGTGCATACAAGGTAGGCTAAGGCGATTTGGGTGCACATTTAAGTGGGGTGTAACAAATTCTTCCTTTAAGTAAAATGCTTAAAGGTCGAAACGAAAAGATAGGCTCTGAGGGGTGTACTAGGGGTATCGTGTACTAAAAATGAGTACAACGCAAAGGGTGTGGGAGAATTACTTGACCAATGTAGCCAAAGTAATTATAACAAAAACACAGGTGTAAAACAATGGGTTAATCCTAATGCCTCTTATCATGTAGTAAATCTAACTACACGAATGTAGTCTCACTTGTGGCCTCGGAATGGTCCTAACGCAAGTTCTAGAATCTAAGTGCTACCGGTACACACATCATAGCATAAATGCTTTTCCTACCAATTCTAGGGGCGAACCTCACATATTTGGGGGTGGAAAATTTTTTAGTGGTACGGTTTTGTGCTAGTCATATAACTCCTATCCATGAGACGCTCATTAAGATCAAAGTTTCACTCCTAAATGTTGTAAAAAATTTTAAATTTGGCACTAAAATTGCCCTAACAGGTATTTCTCTCAGTTTTATTACACATCTACTATTAAACAAACAAAAATCAAGCGCAATTGTATTCTCAAAAATCGTACTTTTACCCCCCCCCCTTACACTTAAGATGAACATTGTCCCCAATGTTCAAATAACAAGATGTAAAAGAAAAAAGTAAAGGAATGAAATCAAATACTCCCCTGATTCGTTCGGTGGATAATGAAGTTACACGGTTAGATCTTCCTCCAAGGTAATGTTGAAGCTCCATGACTAATGCATCGCCATAAGCTTGATCCAAAACATTTCCTTGTCCAAAATAACCTGTTAAACCTGAGAAAACAAACACGAAAACCTGCATAACATCGGCGGGATAAATCTATATATAAAGGATATAATGCTTGTGGAATGATAATTTTGCAGATTCCTGGAGATTATAAGTTGGAGATTTTAATAAAAACTTTTAAAAAAAAACAAAACTTTCAAAAATTTCTGAAAATTAAATCTGACGCCGTCAGGTTATAAACCCTGACGCCGTCAGAAATGACCTGACAAAAATTTTCATTTTAAGTTTCCGGAAAATTTCTGGAAAAACCTTTACCTTACTTCCTGGAAATCCTGCAAAACATCATTATGACTCGATACAAGCATTTGACTCAAACACATACGAATATGTATGCTAATTTATTATTATTATGATTCATGTTAATTTGTGTTCTAATAAACCGATTTAGATTTCCCTTACACTTAACTTTTGCAAAATACCTTTATATGTAGTTAAGACGAAGTTAAAAACAAAATAAAGCATTTTCACAAATTAGTTTTGAACATGAATCAATACTAATAAAAATTAAACACACATACGGAAACAAATAAAAACAAACAAACAAACAAATAAACACACAAAGCAAATAAATAAAATAAAGCTTGGGTTGCCTCCCAAGAAGCGCTTTTCTTTATTAACGAGTCTTGTAGCTAGACTCAAAGTCACGTACATTACGTGATTTCTTCATCAAAGGTTATGTCTTCCTCATTGATCATTTCATTACCATTCTCTTGATAATGCTTGACTCGTTGTATATTCACAGTGAATTCTCTATCATCGTCGTCAATCAACACAACGGCTCCGGTTTTAGAGGAGCTCCTTACGGTAAAAGGTCCATACCATCTAGATTTAAGTTTCCCAGGAAATAGCTTTAAGCGAGAATTATATAATAAGACCTTGTCCCCTTCTGAAAACTCCTTGGGTCTCTTAATCCGTTGGTCATGCCATCTTTTCGCCCTTTCTTTGTATGTAATGGAGGATTCATAAGCCTCTAATCTCAATTCATCGAGCTCTTGGAGCTGTAAGAATCTATTTGTTCCCGCAACTGTATAATCCAAATTACAGGCCTTAAGTGCCCAATATGCTTTGTGTTCCAGTTCTACTGGGAGGTGGCATGCCTTGCCATATACCATACGGAACGGGGTTGTCCCGATTGCTGTCTTATAGGCGGTTCGAAATGCCCACAAAGCCTCATCGAGCTTAAAAGACCAATCTTTTCTGTTTTGATTAACCGTTTTTTCTAATATTCTCTTTATGGCTCTATTAGTGTTTTCGACTTGACCGTTGGTTTGAGGATGGTAAGCGGTGGAGAATCGGTGAGAGACTCCATACCTTTTCATGACTTTCTCCATTTGTGAATTGCAAAAATGGGTTCCCCTGTCACTAATAAGAGCCTTCGGAATTCCGAACCTAGCGAACAATTTTTTTAAGAAATGAATGACTACCCTAGCGTCGTTAGTCCTAAGGGCTTGTGCTTCCACCCATTTCGAAACATAATCAATGGCCACCAAGATGTATTCATTCCCTCCAGAAGATGGGAATGGTCCCATGAAATCAATTCCCCAGACATCAAAAACCTCACAAACTTGTATATAATTCTGTGGGGCTTCATCCCTCCTAGAGATATTCCCAGCTCTTTGACATGCGTCACAAGTTTGTATCATTCCCTTTACATCACGAAATATTGTAGGCCAATAGAATCCCGCGTCGAAGACCTTTCGTGCAGTAGTGCTTATTCCGTGATGTCCTCCAGATGGACCTGCATGACACTCTTTCATAATTTTGACAGCCTCTCTTTCCGAAACACAACGCCTGATTACCTGATCTGGACATCTTCGAAATAAGAAGGGTTCATCCCAAAAGTAGTACTTTAATTGATTAAAGAACCTCTTTTTTTCATGCCTGCTCATATGCTCAGGAATGACTCTACTTGCCAGGTAGTTAGCATAATCCGCATACCAAGGTTCAGAATCATTTATTGACATGAGCTGCTCTTCAGGAAATGTTTCCCGAATCTCACTCTTGTCAGATTCAGCGAGGCTGGGGTTTTCGAGACGAGAGAGATGATCAGCCGCAAGATTCTCTGCTCCTTTCTTATCACGAATTTCAGCATCGAACTCTTGCAATAGTAGGATCCAACGAAGTAACCGTGGTTTAGCATCCTGTTTAGCGAAAAGATATCGAATAGCTGAATGATCCGTAAAAACAACCGTTTTAGAAAGGACAAGATACTGGCGAAATTTATCAAAAGCGAATACCACGGCTAGTAATTCCTTTTTAGTGGTAGTGTAGTTTTCTTGAGCAGGATTCATGGTTTTGCTAGCGTAGTATATTGGCTGAAAGTGTTTGTTAAGCCTTTGGCCTAATACTGCTCCAACAGCATAATCACTAGCATCGCACATGATTTCAAAAGGTAACTCCCAGTTAGGGGTAACCATAATTGGAGCTTGGGTAAGTTCCTGCTTCAATAGATCGAATGCGTCCTTGCACTCTTGAGAGAAGTCAAACGGGGCATCCTTCATGAGCAACTGAGTCATTGGTTTAGCTACCTTTGAGAAATATTTAATGAATCTCCTATAGAAGCCAGCATGACCCAAAAAGCTACGGATTGCCTTGACAGTTGTTGGATAGGGAAGTTTGGATATAGCTTCAATTTTTGCCCGGTCTACTTCAATTCCACTTCCTGAAATTTTGTGCCCTAGCACAATCCCTTCTTTCACCATAAAGTGGCACTTTTCCCAGTTTAGTACCAAGTTAGTCTCCTCACAACGTTTGAGCATTTTCTCAAGGTTAGCAAGACAGCGATCAAAAGAGTTTCCAAAGACCGAAAAATCATCCATGAAGACCTCCATGCTGTCTTCCATTAACTCATGGAAGATTGCCGTCATGCAGCGCTGGAAAGTGGCGGGGGCGTTACATAGTCCAAAGGGCATTCGCTTGTAGGCGAAGGTGCCATAAGGGCATGTAAACGTGGTCTTTTCTTGGTCCTCAGGAGCGATAGGGATTTAGAAATACCCTGAGAACCCATCTAGGAAGCAGTAGTACTCATGCCCTGCTAACCTTTCCAACATTTGGTCGATAAATGGGAGAGGGAAATGATCTTTTCGGGTTGCATCATTCAACTTCCTATAATCGATGCACACACGCCATCCAGTTACTGTTCGTTGAGGTACTAACTCATCCTTATCGTTCTTCACTACTGTCATTCCTCCCTTTTTCGGTACAACCTGTACAGGGCTTACCCATGGACTGTCGGAAATTGGGTAAATTAGCCCTGCATCTAGGAGCTTAATGACTTCCTTTTTCACGACTTCCTTAATGTTGGGGTTTACTCGTCTTTGAGGCTGCACGGTGGGTTTATAATCCTCCTCCATGAGGATTTTATGTGTGCAAAAGGTAGAGTCAATCCCCTTGATGTCGGCTACATTCCATGCTATAACTCCTTTATATTTTTTTAAAACTCCTAAGAGTTTATCCTTTTGTTCACTTTTCAAAGAAGAGCTTATGATCACTGGAAGTTGATCTTCTCCTTGAAGGAAGGCATACTCAAGGTTGTTCGGGAGTTCCTTGAGTTCTAACGTGGGTGGCTCGATGATGGAAGGTTTAAGTTTGTTCTCGGGTTTACGAAGCTCAAGCTGTTCGATTTCTTGTCTGGGATAGAAGGAGACTGCATTTACATCCATAGTCTTCTCCTCCTCTAAGATGGGTGAGAGAGTTTCATCTCGCAACCAACCAGCTTCTACCTGTTCATCTACACAATTATCAATCTCGTCGGATAGTTCATCGATTTCTTCGATGAAATACAGTTGATTATCTGCTTCGAGAGAAAGATTCATTGTGTCCTTGATGTCGAAGGTTAAGCTATCGGCCCCCACTCGTAAGGTTAGTTTGCCGTCATGAACATCAATAACAGCACGAGAAGTCGCAAGGAAGGGTCTTCCTAGAATGATGGGCACAAGATCATCTTCTTCCATTTCTAGGATGACGAAGTCAACTGGAAATTTAAACTTCCCTACCTTAACCAGCACATTCTCGCATATTCCTAAGGGGTATTTGACGGATCTATCGGCCAGTTGGATGCTCATACGGGTTGGTTTCAACCCAGAATACCCTAGCTTGAGGAACATGGAATGCGGCATAAGATTGATGCTTGCTCCTAAGTCGGCTAAAGCATTCTTGACTGAAAGAGACCCAATTGAACAGGGCAAGGTGAAACTACCTGGATCGTCCACCTTCTTTGGTAGCCCTCGTTGAGTCACCACAGAACATTCTTCTCCTAAGGTTACCAGACCCTCGAGTCCTTTCCTGTTGGTGAGCAGCCTCTTGAAGTATGTACTATATTTGGGCATATGATAACATGCATCAAGAAGGGTTATGGTGACAACCGAATTCTTCAAATATGACAAGAATCTTTTATTATCATTTTCGACCTTTTGATTCTTGAGGCGAGATGGGTATGGGACTTTAATGGGTTGCTTGGCAGAAATAGGTGGGGATGGAGTTACCGAAGGGGTTTGCTCGGGGTTTTCGTCGTTCACATTACCTTCCTCCTCATGAGGGGTGTCGGGTTCCATGACGTTAGATTGTTGAGCTGGGTAAGGTGGATCCTTAGTAGTTGTTCCAGCACGAGTGGTGATGGCGAGTAAGGGATCTCTTTGAGGTTTGCCAAGGCCGTCGAGAGTGGCGTTGAGCTCTGCGAAATTGGCCCTCACATCGTTTTGTTGGCTAGTGATGAGGTTGTCGAGACCATTTAGTTGCAGATTCTTCTCAAACGTGAAATGCCCAAGATCATCCTCAAAAGTGCTCCTAACCTTGTAGTCAGGATATTTTCCTCCTCCTTCTTCTCTCACAAGATTTCCCCAAGGGGTGAAATCATTGTTTTGGTAGAAAGTTAAGAGCGAAGGATCATCGAAGATGTCGTGGCTTGACAAGCATGCTTGTGCGGTGGTGGTATCATCTCAGCGTTCCTCCACTTCATGCGGGCCACCACATTGGTCACAGATCAAGTATGGGTTTGATAACCGCTTAAGTGGTCGTGACTTGTCTAGATAAGATACCTGATCATTCAATCTACTCACCCGGCTAGCAAAAGGAGGCTCTTTCATGACTTTGGAAATGCTCATGATCGAATCGGGTTCATCCCAGGTATCGTCTTGATCATTCGCGTATTCCTCAATTCTACTCCATCCTTCCTCAACGCTTAGTTTGGCTATTTTTCCTTTTGATGAATTATTAATGCCCAACTGGTCGTTTTTGGAGACACTGTCATAAAAGATTTGGACAAGAAGCCAGAGTTCAATGCCATGATGAGGGACCTGTCTAATTAGATCCTTGAATCTAACCCAAGATTTGTGAATAGGTTCTGCTGGTCCAACATGGAAGCGGAGGATTTCGTCTCTCAACTTTGAAGTTCTTCCTATGGGAAAGAATTTCTCATAGAATTTTGAGATAAGCTGTTCCCATGTGAAGATGGATTCGGAAGGAAGTTGGTTATACCAGTCTCCGGCTCTTTCATGAAGGGTGAAGGGAAAGAATCGCAACCGGGAGGTGTCTCTAGTGGCTCCGTCCGTATGGAGGGTATCCACTATTTTCAGGAAGTCCTTGATGTGTTGGATTGGATCTTCAGTTTTCAATCCGTGAAACTTGCATACACTTTGGACCAGCCAAATATCAGTTGCACGCAAGACCCCATCCGTGTGTTCATTTGGAAAAACGATAGCATTGGAAAAACCACGAGGGGTGGGAGAAGAGTAGTCCTTGAGACATTTAATGATTGGGATTTCGGGAACTTCCATATCGTGATTGGGTTGAGGGCTAGGAGGTGTAGAATGATGATTGGATTCTTCCTCGGAGAGGGCATCATCAAAATTGATCGTGGATGGTTCCGCCGCTTGGTGGAGTCGCCTTAATTTATGCATTTCCCTTTCGGGTTCAGCATAGGGTGTGGCAAGAGTCTTTATCGAGCTTCGGCTCCTAGTGATTCTAAGATTAGGGGGGTCATCATCCAAAATTAGGGAATATCCTCCTAAAGTGCGGGCTCTAGGAGGTGGTGGTGGGTTGTTGGGATTAAGGATATTACCATCTTCCATGATGTCGGATGGTAATGGTTACGAACAAAGACACGAAGAAAATAGATAGACTAAAGAAAACCTAGAAAAATAAAATAAAAATCTCACTAGAAAGGAATTTAGTGAGTAGACCTAATAGAAATAAAAATTCAACCTAAACAATAACTATTCCCCGGCAGCGGCGCCAAAAACTTGATGCGTGGTTTTGTAACCTTACAACAGGTTTTACCTCTCGAGGGATCTCAAGAGGCTTACAACCCCACCAGGCAGTGTACCTGACCGATGTAGTATAGTGTAGTGGTAAGTACGGGGGATTGATCGTTCTCCACAGGGAATAGTGTTCGTTAGGTATGAAAGACTACTCTAATAGGTCTAAGGGTTGAGGAAGATTCTTTTTATGTTTTTATATTTTTTAAGAAAGCAAGTAAAATCTCGGGTTTGAAAGAGTGGGCGGAATTAGTTGCTAATCAACTAACCCAAATAACTACAAATGCAAATAAAATAAATAACTGAAAATAAAATGTGGTGAGAAACTTATGTGTAGAGAAATGTGTTTACTTAGATTTCCTTACTCCCTAACTATCTTTTACCGGTTAATTAGTGTGTATTAGTCGCGTGGATGACGGGTGTATTCCTTAATACCAATCGTGGGGTGGCGTACGTACTTCCCCAACTCTACAAGCTCCTACTTCACTCCTATGTCGAGCCGGCTAGGAAGCTCCTAACATGGGATCACTAGAATTCGCTTGTGCATTAAATACAACCATAAAAACCTTTAGTACGCATTTGGTTCATGTTTCTTAAGACGTTCAAGCAAGTTACCGAATAGGAAGTTAGCCAGTTTTCTTAAGCCTAACATAGATAAACAATCATCCAATACAACTAATAACACACTAATAACCAATAATCAATAGCTAGGTTTCATTAGATCTAAGCAAACACAAGATAAATTTAGCCTAACATGTTAAACAAAAGACAAGAATAAGGTAGAATCAAACAACACATAGACATATTGAATGATTAATTGATAACTTATCTTCAATGTAACATGGAAGATCTCAAGGCAAAAAGCCTTGAAAAAGAAGCTAAATTCGTCTTAGGGTTTCCTCCCAAAATTCCACACACTAAGCTCTCCCCAATGACAAAAAATTAGAAAACTATATATAGATTTTTACATCTGACGGCGTCACCTTATGGAGTGTGACGCCGTCACCTCGCCGCTTCTAGGGTTCCCGGATGACCTTCTTGACGCCGTCCCTCTTTAGCTCTTCCAAAATCCATTCTGGCTTATCAAGGCTTGACGCCGTCGAACCTTGAACGTGACGCCGTCCCCTTTTGATTTAAGCCGTGACGCCCTTGATCAAGTTAAAGCGTGACGCCGTCAGAATTCACATGCTATTTTCACTGGCTTATCATGAGTAAATTTCACGTCCACCTTTTCTTGCCAAGGCATGACGCCGTCCAGAGTAAATTGTGACGCCGTCAAAGGTAACTTTCAGCCGATTTTGAGACTTTGTCGTTTTCTTCACTTTTATGCTCCAAAAACGTCCAAAATGCCTCCTTTTCCAGATTTCTCCTCAAAAGTACCTAAAATGACAAAAGGAACGATTTAGGGCGATATTTGATCAAATAAATACGATTTAGGGCTTAAATGACCCCTTAAAAGCGGTACACTTTTCGCTTCATCAATAAGTGTAAGGGAAATCCAAATCGGTTTATTAGAACAAATGAACATGAATCATAACAATAATAAATTAACATACATATTAGTATTTGTTTGAGTCAAATGCTTGTATCGAGTCATAATGATATTTTGCAGGATTTCCAGGAAGTAAGGTATCGGTTTTTCTAGAAATTTTCCGAAAACTTAACATGAGAATTCTGTCAGATCATTTCTGACGGCGTCAGGCCTTACAACCTGACGACGTTAGGTTTTAATTTTCTGAAATTTTTGAAAGTTTTGTTTTCATAAAAAGTTTTTATTAAATCTCTAACTTATAAACTCCAGGAATCTGCAAAATTATCATTCCACAAGCATTATATCCTTATATAGAATTTATCCCGCCGATGTTATGCAGGTTTTCGTGTTTGTTTTCTCAGGTTTAACAGGTTATTTTGGACAAGGAGATGTATGTGGAATCAAGCTTTTGGCAATGCTTTAGTCTTGGAGCTTCTACATTCTCTTGGAAGAAGATCTAACCATGTTACCTCTTTATCCACCGAGCGAATCAGGGGAGTATTTGATTTCATTCTTTTACCTTATTTACTTTTACATCTTGTTATTTGAACATTGGGGACAATATTCATCTTAAGTGTAAGGGGGGGGGGGGTAAAGTACGATACTTTAGAGAATGCTATTACGCTTGATTTTTCGTTTGTTTGATGGTAGATGTGTAATAAAACTGAGATAAATACCTGTTAAGGCAATTTTAGTGTCAAATTTAAATTTTTTTACAACATATAGGAGTGAAACTTTGGTCTTAATGAGCGTCTCATGGATAGGAGTTATATGACTAGCACAAAACCGTACCACTAAAAAATTTTTCCACCCCAAATACGTGAGGTTCGCCCCTAGAATTGGTAGGAAAAGCATTTATGCTATGATGTGTGTACCGGTAGCACTTAGATTCTAGAACTTGCGTTAGGACCATTCCGAGGCCACAAGTGAGACTACATTCGTGTAGTTAGATTTACTACATGATAAGAGGCATTAGGATTAACCCATTGTTTTACACCTGTGTTTTTGTTATAATTACATTGGCTACATTGGTCAAGTAATTCTCCCACACCCTTTGCGTTGTACTCATTTTTAGTACACGATACCCCTAGTACACCCCTCAGAGCCTATCTTTTCGTTTCTAACTTTAAGCATTTTACTTAAAGGAAGAATTTGTTACACCCCACTTAAATGTACACCCAAATCGCCTTAGCCTACCTTGTATGCATTCATTTTTAGTGCATTATTGTGACAACATTTGTTTAAACCCCAAGTTAATTATCTAATTGATTACATGGTTGCTAAGTCGAGTCATATCCTTGTACATATTGTTTTGGGACGATTGGGACTCATGGGTAAAGTACTAGTGTAATGGAGTAATGGGGAAGAAGAACATTATTACCCCCATATGTGCTAAATATTTTAAAAGTACTCCAAGTTTTTCGATTATCTTAATTCGAGTCATTAGAATAGTTATTTGTAAAGTTATGTAAAAGTTCAAGTGTAAGGGGAATGCAACGCCCCTATGATGTATTATTTTGGATGGTAGGGCAAGAGTGTATGAAAAAAAAAATACAAAAAAAAAAAAAAAAAAAATGAGAAAAAGAAAAGTAGAAAAAACATACGGACTACCATCCCGTTTCATTTTATGTTTATTTTATGTTTTTGTTATTTTGTTTTTAACTTAAGTCGAGTCTAGTCTTGGCTTAGCAACGCCATATTATACATGTAATTAATCAAGATCTTTAACTCGCCACCAGTAAATTATCCCTTATCCAACAAATCCGTGTTTATCATATCCCTACACCTAACGTTATAACCCGTTTAAAAGCCCTCTTTGATAGTTTATCTTAGGTGCTTACGCCTATTGGAGAAGGTTTTTGATCCTTTCCCAAGCCTATGGTAATCTATTTGCTATGACAGGTAGTGAGAGATGTTATCCGTTTTCATTTATGAGATATACTTTTATGACACCTGAGAGATGTGAGTATCTAAACACTACTTGTGAGGTGCTAGTTTGTAATCTCCGTGCTTATTATGATTAAAGTGGAACGACTATTTGTTGTAATTACTTTTATATTAGCATTAAATGACCCCTAACTTGTATTTTGATTAGAATAAAAGCGCATTTGCTTGAGGACAAGCAAATCTCAAGTGTAAGGGTATTTGATGAAGCGAAAAGTGTACCGCTTTTAGGGGGTCATTTAAGCCCTAAATCGTATTTATTTGATCAAATATTGCCCTAAATCGTTCCTTTTGTCATTTTAGGTACTTTGGAGAAGAAATCTGGAAAAGGAAGCATTTTGGACGTTTTTGAAGCATAAAAGTGAAGAAAACGACAAAGTCTCAAAAATATGTTGGAAAGTACATGTGACGGCGTCAAGCTCTATTGTGACGCCGTCAGCCCTTGATAAGCCAGAGAAATTTTGGAAGATTAAAGGGGGACGGCGTCAAGAAGGTCGTCAAGCCTTGATAAGCCAGGGATGATTTTGGAGGATTAAAGAGGGACGGCGTCAGGAAGACCATCCGGGAACCCTAGCCACGGCGAGGTGACGGCGTCAAGATCTATAACGTGACGCCGTCAGCCACTAAGTTCTATATATAGTTTTGCAATTTTTTTGTCATTAGTGTGCAACTTTGTGAGGAGAAACCCTAAGACGAATTTCTGCCATTTTTAAGGGTTTTTATACCCTTGGATCTCCCATGTTTAATTAAAGATAAGTAATCATTTAATCATTCAATATGTCTATGTGTTGTTTGATTATATCTTGTTCTTGTCTTTTAATTAACATGCTAGGCTAGATTTATCTTGTGTTTGCTTAGATCTAATGAAACCTAACTATTGATTATTGGTTATTAGTGTGTTATTAATTGTATTGGATGATTGTTTATCGATGTTAGGCTTAAGAAAACTGGCTAACCTCCTATACGGTAACTTGCTTGAACGTCTTAAGAAACATGAACCAATGCGTACTAAGGTTTTTATGGTTGTATTTAATGCATGAGCGAATTCTAGTGATCCCATGTTAGGGGCTTCTTAGCCGGCTCAACATAGGAGTGAAGTAGGAGCTTGTAGAGTTGGGGAAGTACGTACGCCACCCCACGATTGGTATTAAGGAATACACCCGTCATCCACGCAATTAATACACACTAATCAACCGGTAAAAGATAGTTAGGGAGTAAGGAAATCTAAGTAAACACATTTCTCTCCATATAAGTTTCACAACCTTTTCATTTTCAGTTATTTTATTTTATTTGCATTTGTAGTTATTTGGGTTAGTTGACTAGCAACTAATTCCGCCCACTCTTTCAAACCCGAGATTTTACTTGCTTTTATAAAAAATATAAAAATACAAAAAGAATCTTCCCTCACCCTTAGACCTATTAGAGTAGTTTTTCAATCCTAATGACACTATTCTCCTAGAGAACGATCAATCCCCCGGTACTTGCCACTTCACTATACTACATTGGTCAGGTACACTGCCTGGTGGGGATTGCAAGCCTCTTGAGATCCCTCAAGAGGTAAAACCTGTTGTAAGGTCGCAAAACCACGCATCACATGTCAGATTCACTCCAAAGTTACGAGACTACCTAAGCAAGACATGACCTCTGTCACGTCAGCATGGCCTTTCTGCTAATGGGGAATCGATATAGTCGGACCCCTACCAGTAGCTCCAGGGGGGGGTGAAGTTCTTGGTCGTAGCCATAGATTACTTCACCAAATGGGTTGAAGCAAAGCCTTTGGCATCAGTAACAGGAAGGGATATGGAAAAATTTGTGTGGGAACACATAATCTGTCGTTTTGGTGTCCCTCACATTATCATCTCTGACAATGGAAAGCAATTTGCCAAAGGGGTGTTCCCAACCTTCTGCGAAGGCCTAAAGATCAAACAGTCATTCACTTCCGTATACCATCCTCAAGGCAACGGACAAGTGGAAGTCACAAACAGGGACATTATCAATGGAATCGAGAAGAGGTGATGCGTGGTTTTGTAACCTTACAACAGGTTTTACCTCTCGAGGGATCTCAAGAGGCTTACAACCCCACCAGGCAGTGTACCTGACCGATGTAGTATAGTGTAGTGGTAAGTACGGGGGATTGATCGTTCTCCACAGGGAATAGTGTTCGTTAGGTGTGAAAGACTACTCTAATTAGGTCTAAGGGTTGAGGAAGATTCTTTTTATGTTTTTTATATTTTTATGAAAACAAGTAAAATCTCGGGTTTGAAAGAGTGGGCGGAATTAGTTGCTAATCAACTAACCCAAATTTACTACGAATGCAATAAAATAAAATAACAAAAATGAAAATGTGGTGAGAAACTTATGTGTAGAGAAATGTGTTTACTTAGATTTCCTTACTCCCTAACTATCTTTTACCGGTTAATTAGTGTGTATTAGTCGCGTGGATGACGGGTGTATTCCTTAATACCAATCGTGGGGTGGCGTACGTACTTCCCCAACTCTACAAGCTCCTACTTCACTCCTATGTCGAGCCGGCTAGGAAGCTCCTAACATGGGATCACTAGAATTCGCTTGTGCATTAAATACAACCATAAAAACCTTTAGTACGCATTTGGTTCATGTTTCTTAAGACGTTCAAGCAAGTTACCGAATAGGAAGTTAGCCAGTTTTCTTAAGCCTAACATAGATAAACAATCATCCAATACAACTAATAACACACTAATAACCAATAATCAATAGCTAGGTTTCATTAGATCTAAGCAAACACAAGATAAATTTAGCCTAACATGTTAATCAAAAGACAAGAATAAGATAAAATCAAACAACACATAGACATATTGAATGATTAATTGATAACTTATCTTCAATGTAACATGGAAGATCTCAAGGCAAAAAGCCTTGAAAAAGAAGCTAAATTCGTCTTAGGGTTTTCTCCCAAAATTCCACACACTAAGCTCTCCCTAATGACAAAAGATTAGAAAACTATATATAGATTTTTGGATCTGACGGCGTCACGTTATGGAGTGTGACGCCGTCACCTCGCCGCTTCTAGGGTTCCCGGATGACCTTCTTGACGCCGTCCCTCTTTAGCTCTTCCAAAATCCATTCTGGCTTATCAAGGCTTGACGCCGTCGAACCTTGAACGTGACGCCGTCCCCTTTTGATTTAAGCCGTGACGCCCTTGATCAAGTTAAAGCGTGACGCCGTCAGAATTCACATGCTATTTTCACTGGCTTATCATGAGTAAATTTCACGTCCACCTTTTCTTGCCAAGGCATGACGCCGTCCAGAGTAAATTGTGACGCCGTCAAAGGTAACTTTCAGCCGATTTTGAGACTTTGTCGTTTTCTTCACTTTTATGCTCCAAAAACGTCCAAAATGCCTCCTTTTCCAGATTTCTCCTCAAAAGTACCTAAAATGACAAAAGGAACGATTTAGGGCGATATTTGATCAAATAAATACGATTTAGGGCTTAAATGACCCCTTAAAAGCGGTACACTTTTCGCTTCATCAAATACCCTTACACTTGAGATTTGCTTGTCCTCAAGCAAATGCGCTTTTATTCTAATCAAAATACAAGTTAGGGGTCATTTAATGCAAACATAAAAGTAATTACAACAAATAATCGTTCCACTTCAATCATAATAAGCACGGAGATTACAAACTAGCACCTCACAAGTAGTGTTTAGATACTCACATCTCTCAAGTGTCATCAAAATAAATCTCATAAATGAAAACGGATAATATCTCTCACTACCTGTCATAGCAAATAGATTACCATAGGCTTGGGAAAGGATCGAAAACCTCCTCCACTAGGCGTAAGCACCAAAGATAAACTATCAAAGAGAGCTTTTAAATGGGTTATAACGTTAGGTGTAGGGAAAAGGAAAACACGGTTTTGTTGGATAAGGGATATTTTACTGGTGGCGAGTTAAAAATCTAGATCAATTACATGTACATACAATGTTGCTAAGCCAAGACTAGACTCGATCTTAAGCTAATGAAAGTAATAAAAAATAACAAAAACATAAATAAACATAAAATAAAACGGGATGGTAGTCCGTATGTTTTTTCTATTTTTCATTTTCTTTCATTTTTTTTTTTTTTTTTTTTTTTTTTTTTTTTTTTTATTGCATACACTTTTGCCCTACCATCCAAAATAATACATCATAGGGGCATTGCATTCCCCTTACACTTGAACTTTTACATAACTTTACAAATACTAATCTAATGACTCGAATTAAGATAATTGAAAAACTTGGAGTACTTTTAAAACATTTAGCACATATGGGGGTAATAAATGATGTTCTTCCCCATTACTTCATTATACTAGTACTTTACCCATGAGTCCCAATCGTCCCAAAACAATATGTACAAGGATATGACTCGACTTAGCAACCATGTAATCAACTAGATAATTAACTTGGGTTTAAACAAATGTTGTAACAATAATGCACTAAAAATGAGTGCATACAAGGTAGGCTAAGGCGATTTGGGTGTACATTTAAGTGGGGTGTAACAAATTCTTCCTTTAAGTAAAATGCTTAAAGGTCGAAACGAAAAGATAGGCTCTGAGGGGTGTACTAGGGGTATCGTGTACTAAAAATGAGTACAACGCAAAGGGTGTGGGAGAATTACTTGACCAATGTAGCCGAAGTAATTATAACAAAAACACAGGTGTAAAACAATGGGTTAATCCTAATGCCTCTTATCATGTAGTAAATCTAACTACACGAATGTAGTCTCACTTGTGGCCTCGGAATGGTCCTAACGCAAGTTCTAGAATCTAAGTGCTACCGGTACACACATCATAGCATAAATGCTTTTCCTACCAATTCTAAGGGCGAACCTCACATATTTGGGGGTGGAAAATTTTTTAGTGTTACGGTTTTGTGCTAGTCATATAACTCCTATCCATGAGACGCTCATTAAGACCAAAGTTTCACTCCTATATGTTGTAAAAAATTTTAAATTTGGCACTAAAATTGCCCTAACAGGTATTTATCTCAGTTTTATTACACATCTACTATTAAACAAACAAAAATCAAGCGTAATAGTATTCTCTAAAATCGTACTTTTACCCTCCCCTTACACTTAAGATGAACATTGTCCCCAATGTTCAAATAACAAGATGTAAAAGCATAAAGTAAAAGAATGAAATCAAATACTCCCCTGATTCGCTCGGTGGATAATGAAATTACACGGTTAGATCTTCCTCCAAGGTAATGTTGAAGCTCCATGACTAATGCATCGCCATAAGCTAGATTCCATAAACATCTCCTTGTCCCAAAATAACCTGTTAAACCTGAGAAAACAAACACGAAAACCTGCATAACATCGGCGGGATAAAATCTATATATAAGGATATAATGCTTGTGGAATGATAATTTTGCAGATTCCTGGAGATTATAAGTTGGAGATTTTAATAAAAACTTTTTAAAAACAAAACTTTCAAAAATTTCTGAAAATTAAATCTGACGCCGTCAGGTTGTAAACCCTGACGCCGTCAGAAATGACCTGACAAAAATTTTCATTTTAAGTTTCCGGAAAATTTCTGGAAAAACCCTTACCTTACTTCCTGGAAATCCTGCAAAACATCATTATGACTCGATACAAGCATTTGACTCAAACAAATACGAATATGTATGTTAATTTAGTATTATTATGATTCATGTTCATTTGTGTTCTAATAAACCGATTTAAATTTCCCTTACACTTATCTTTTGCAAAATACCTTTATATGTAGTTAAGACGAAGTTAAAAACAAAATAAAGCATTTTCACAATTTTAGTTTTAAACATGAATCAATACTAATAAAAATTAAACACACATACGGAAACAAATAAAATCAAACAAACAAATAAATAAACACACAAAGCAAATAAAACAAATAAAGCTTGGGTTGCCTCCCAAGAAGCGCTTTTCTTTATTAACGAGTCTTGTAGCTAGACTCAAAGTCACGTACATTACGTGACTCCGTTTTGCATAAAGAATATGGTTTTAAAGCTTTGTATCACTCTTTCATCCCACTTGTATTCCGGACCTAAGGCCAAACACATCGAATACTTAACTCTAGCCCTTCCTTGGTTATTGTTATCAACCTCGAGTGCTGGGATATTATCGACATCCAAGCCCTTAATGCCCTTAAATTTTGGTTCGAACTTAGAGAAACGAGACACATTATGGGGCATCAGGTACTTGATGCATCCTATTTCGCTGGAGAATGTCACACTACCTTCATCCTTATCATAAATTGCTTGGGACGTTCTTATGAAGGGTTCTCCTAAAACTATCTCGCCTAAATACGGATCTATAATCCCCCTTATATCTTCTAGGATCACAAAATCACATTGGTAAACGAAATCTCCGATAAAGACGTGTAAACCACTTGCTAGACCTACAAAATTGCACATCTGATTGGGGTCATACGGGTCTTGTCTAGGGTTCAGCTCATTGCTCATGATCCAGTTATAGTAAAGCCTAGACATGAAATTCATTGGTGCCTTGAGATCAATATAGGTATGCTCCCTAAACATGTGACCAATCATGCATGGAACCTTCACATTAAAATAACCCCCCTTTCTAATCCATGGGTACTTACGATTTTTAGCGGGGCAAGGACATTTAAAGATAAACTTATGGTGACTTAATCCTTCTAGAATTGGTGAGGAATTGTGAACTAACATTAAGTCATCTCTAAGCTCAATCTCACTGCTCGTGCTAAGGCGGGCGAGTCTCTTCTCTCTATCAATTAACTCATTAAGCTCATTGAATGCCTTAATCTCCCTATCCATAGTGACGAACCAATTACGAACAAACACACAAAGAAAGTAGATAGACTAAAGAAAACCTAGAAAAATAAAAAAAAATCTCACTAGAAAGGAATCTAGTGAGTAGACCTATTAGAAATAACAATTCAACCTAAACAATAACTATTCCCCGGCAACGGCGCCAAAAACTTGATGCGTGGTTTTGTAACCTTACAACAGGTTTTACCTCTCGAGGGATCTCAAGAGGCTTACAACCCCACCAGGCAGTGTACCTGACCGATGTAGTATAGTGTAGTGGTAAGTACGGGGGATTGATCGTTCTCCACAGGGAATAGTGTTCGTTAGGTGTGAAAGACTACTCTAATTAGGTCTAAGGGTTGAGGAAGATTCTTTTTATGTTTTTTATATTTTTATGAAAGCAAGTAAAATCTCGGGTTTGAAAGAGTGGGCGGAATTAGTTGCTAATCAACTAACCCAAATTTACTACGAATGCAATAAAATAAAATAACAAAAATGAAAATGTGGTGAGAAACTTATGTGTAGAGAAATGTGTTTACTTAGATTTCCTTACTCCCTAACTATCTTTTACCGGTTAATTAGTGTGTATTAGTCGCGTGGATGACGGGTGTATTCCTTAATACCAATCGTGGGGTGGCGTACGTACTTCCCCAACTCTACAAGCTCCTACTTCACTCCTATGTCGAGCCGGCTAGGAAGCTCCTAACATGGGATCACTAGAATTCGCTTGTGCATTAAATACAACCATAAAAACCTTTAGTACGCATTTGGTTCATGTTTCTTAAGACGTTCAAGCAAGTTACCGAATAGGAAGTTAGCCAGTTTTCTTAAGCCTAACATAGATAAACAATCATCCAATACAACTAATAACACACTAATAACCAATAATCAATAGCTAGGTTTCATTAGATCTAAGCAAACACAAGATAAATTTAGCCTAACATGTTAATCAAAAGACAAGAATAAGATAAAATCAAACAACACATAGACATATTGAATGATTAATTGATAACTTATCTTCAATGTAACATGGAAGATCTCAAGGCAAAAAGCCTTGAAAAAGAAGCTAAATTCGTCTTAGGGTTTTCTCCCAAAATTCCACACACTAAGCTCTCCCTAATGACAAAAGATTAGAAAACTATATATAGATTTTTGGATCTGACGGCGTCACGTTATGGAGTGTGACGCCGTCACCTCGCCGCTTCTAGGGTTCCCGGATGACCTTCTTGACGCCGTCCCTCTTTAGCTCTTCCAAAATCCATTCTGGCTTATCAAGGCTTGACGCCGTCGAACCTTGAACGTGACGCCGTCCCCTTTTGATTTAAGCCGTGACGCCCTTGATCAGGTTAAAGCGTGACGCCGTCAGAATTCACATGCTATTTTCACTGGCTTATCATGAGTAAATTTCACGTCCACCTTTTCTTGCCAAGGCATGACGCCGTCCAGAGTAAATTGTGACGCCGTCAAAGGTAACTTTTAGCCGATTTTTGAGACTTTGCCGTTTTCTTCACTTTTATGCTCCAAAAACGTCCAAAATGCCTCCTTTTCCAGATTTCTCCTCAAAAGTACCTAAAATGACAAAAGGAACGATTTAGGGCAATATTTGATCAAATAAATACGATTTAGGGCTTAAATGACCCCTTAAAAGCGGTACACTTTTCGCTTCATCAAGAGGTTAGGAGGAAGCCATCATGGGTGGGTAGACGAACTACCCCAAGTTCTGTGGACACATAGGACGTACCCCAAGTCAAGCCATGGGGAGACTCCTTTTAGCCTTACTTATGGAACGGAGGCTGTTATACCCTCCGAAATAAGCATCGAAACGGAACGCATTATGAACTTTGAAGAGAAGACAAATGAAGAAAGGCTTCGGGAAAACCTCGATCTTCTTGAAGAAAGAAGAGAAATAGCCTCAATTAGAGAGGCTATCTACAAACAGAAGTTTGAAAAGTACTACAACAACCGAGTTCGACCCTCCACATTCAAGCCAGGTGAATATGTCCTTCGGCTAAACAGTGCGAGCAAAGCCGAGTACGAAGGAAAACTAGGGTTCACATGGGAAGGACCCTACGTAATATCAGAAGCCTACGACAACGGAGCCTACAAGCTCGCAACGCTTAAGGGAGAGGTCATGGATAGAACTTGGAATGGTACCAATCTTCGTAAGTTTTACGTCTAAGACTTACTACTTTTAAAGCACTTAGCTTGTTTTTTAAATTCATGTAATGAATTCTTCTCACTTAGGGAAAGAAGCATTAATGGTAGGTGTCCTAGTGTTCATTTCTTAAAATGATGTAATCATCCCTACCCAATTAATGATATAACGCATTTCCCTCAAATCTCTTGTTTCGTTATTTACAACAAAGATTTGTTCAGCCAAGTACTTTATAAGTTTCAATGTCGAAGGATGAAGCAGGACACATGTCTTGTATACAAATAACATCCATTGCAATTCACATTAACTTTCCTATAAAGTCTAAGGGTATTCTAAGCCCTTTGCAACTTAAGGATAAAGACGGAGTGGGTCGCGACCCTCTGTCGCAGTCAAATTATACGATTGCTAAAAATCTTGGTCCAAAATACACACAATAAGGTTATAACCTTAGGTTGTATGTGTACGTTTCTTGTAAGCGTAAGAGAAGAAAAGCATGACATTCAAAGAGGGACATTGTCCCCTAACTGGCATTACTAAGACCAAGCATAGTCAAAGCCAACAAATAATGCCCAGGCAATTGTTTGAAGCATGGGTCGAAGCCTAGTATGAAGCAAAGACAAATTGTTCAAACATGCAGGCAAAGGCCTAACAAACATAATGGGACATTTGTTTAAGAGGGTACATGCCACCCTTAAGACTAAATCACTGCCAACACAGCAGCCCTCATGAATTTTTCAAGAAATTTGGGTCCTTTGATGGAGACGGAAGCCTCATAGATGTAGTTTTCTTGGTTGGAGAGGGGGGCTGAATCTTCCTCGGTTTCTTTGGCAGGAGATATTCTATTGAAGCTGAAGGGTCTTTGGTTGTTTCAGTGAGGAAATGGTACTCTGCCGACGTGAACGCATTGCCAACATCATTATACTCTTGCTCAGAATTTGGACGATAGTAAGGTATCTCCGACAAGGCCACAGGTTTCTTTGTCTGGGCAATTTCTTCCAATGTCGTACACATACCATAGAAAATGGCCGCGTTCACTAGCCTCCTAATGACCTCCCCCACCTCATTACTATGGTATAATTCCATTGCAATATGAGGGACAACCTTCGAAACAACCTCGGCTCGGTCCCTCTTCAAGTTCTTGCATTGGAGTTTAAGTCCATCAATCTCCTCGCAACGCTTGACCTCCTGCTCAATCAACCTAGCCTTTTCGGCTTCGAGACCTGCACATGTGGACTTGAGTGTAGTAATTTGCCCTCTATAACCGGACATCTTAGCTTCCTCCACCCTCAATCAGTTACATTCTGCTTGGAGGTTCCTCAATTGTCCTTCGAGACTATTATTTTTGTTCGCATATCTTGGACGATAGGATTCTTCTCCAAATCCTCAATTGCCTCTTTACACTTGGCTTCCAACTCGGCATACTCATGATCCCTGTCTTTCTCTTTGGCTAAGATAGCATCCATTTTCCCTCTCATAACCACCACCGTCTGAACCAGTTCTCTTGTTCGAGAATTAAGATGATTAACCAAAACAGCTTGTCTAGCATAACTCTTCGAATGAAAGTTACAAAGCTCCTCCATGGACATGTTATCCAAAATTCCCCTCCAACTGGCAGGGGTCATCTTTTCAACCAACTGGTGGTACGCAAGGGCATTCGGAAGCTCCTTTATATCAGGCAAACCTGCGAAAGATAGGACAGTCAACTATATGAAGTATAGTGTTTATTATGCATGAAAAATTTCCACTTACTAGGAGTTTCATCTTCGGGAATCTTTAAGGTGGTAGGTACGAAGGTTTTAGCATGGGAGCTTTTGGGTTTTACCGCTCTTGTCGAAGGGGTTGGAAGAGATAATTTCCTTTTCGAAGGAGTTTTCATAGACATAGCAACTCTTCCTTTCCTACTTTTCTTCTTGTTTGACATGCCGGAAGACCCTGCGAGCCTCGCTTGAAATTCCTTGATAAGGGGATCATCAGAATCTACTACATTCTCAACAAAGTGCGGAGTCTCGTTATTGTTGACTGATATTGTCGGAGAGCCTACTCCGTCACTCACATTTTTTGGATCTTGGGGCATGAAGCTGACCTCCCGGGTACCACGGGCCACAACGAAATTTCTGAATGCCATCTCTGCAACAACAAAAGGAAAAGAGATAAATATCAGCAGATAAGTTATTTACTTTATTTAAATGGGTATTTACATACTTTTCCCTTCACACATTATCTCAGGTTTCAACGGAGAGCCTTCCCAATGATCAACAATGCCCGCCATATACAGAACCGGCTCAGGAAACGTTTGAACATCAAAAGGATGGCGTGCAAGACGCTGGTAAAGGGGATTGCTCCTTATGTGATATGGCAAAGGGTCATCAAAGCGTTTCTCATCAAACCGGAATGCTTTATCCAGTAAGGCTGGATATTGGTGAGGTATGATCGTGTTTTGTACATAAAAGAACAAACCTTTCCATTTTCTTATATTGGCAAAGGGTTTAGTTATTAGGCAAGACACATCTGGCTCACTTCTCTTGGCTAAGGTTATCCGATCACCACCAGGGCAGAGATTAATAAAGCCCCTAAGCACAGTCAGTGTTGGCTCATAGCCATAAGCTTTGCATACAACTATGTAGGTGGTCAACTTGGCTAAGCCAAAAGGATTCAACCTGGAGATATGTACTTGATAATATTGTAAAAACTCTAATATTAGGGGATGGATTGGGATCCTAAAGTTGGATTCTGTAAATGCATGCACATAAAGCCCCACATACCCCATTGGAGCATCAAAAATATTTTGGTTTTCGTTTGGAAGCATCACTTTAAACTCCTTGGGTATAGGGTATTTTTCAAGAAATTCCGTTAAAACCTGTTCTGATAGGGCACATTTTTGTTGCCTAATGATTCTTTTCGCTGCCATACTCATTTTGAACTAAGAACAATGAGAATAAGAGGTCAACAAATTGGGGAGGGAAATTACCTTAAAACTCAGCAGAAACACGAAGCACAGTATTGTGTATGTGTATTTTGGGCGCAAAGGAAAAATAATATAGGGTTAGGATTATGGAGGGTTTATGTATATCCCTTGTAGTTTTTATCCTAGCCATTCACGTGCAAACATAATCTGAGCTATACACGGAATCCAAATCATTTTTTAAATTTTGAAAAGATGTTTGTGGTTACCGAAATCCTAGCTACTGTAGCCTAGGGTGTGGTAGTTGGATATTCCTTAGCCGCATTTATTGCATAGTTTGTTTAAGCACATATTTTTATTTCGTCTGAATTTGTGACGAAAAGGATAGAGTGTAGCGTGTTTTTTGAGTCGAATGCAATTTATACTCGTACGTATATATCACTTTCGACTGGGGGGCTTGATGATGTACCCTCCGAACGGGTCGAAGGACACCCCTTCGAGCCTGTACGAAGCCCTCTCTTCGGAGGCCCAGGTTAATCTCCTAACACGTTTCATTGGCGTAAAACCATTCATCTATGAAGTGGTTACCATGTGGGAATCCGCCAATCGAAGCCTTAAGCCCTTCGGGGTATCTCCTTCGAAGGAACTAGGACGGAGAATCATTCTGACCTGGTCATAC
Organism: Artemisia tridentata subsp. tridentata; assembly: GCA_021014915.2. NCBI lineage: Eukaryota > Viridiplantae > Streptophyta > Magnoliopsida > Asterales > Asteraceae > Artemisia > Artemisia tridentata. Next base: position 35,577,416 of record CP139505.1, read on the forward strand.
CCACGTTCCCTCTTCCCTTAGGCTTTCCCGCCAAGGATGAGATCGTGGGTCACAAAGCCCTAGCGGTTACCACAAATCATGGGACGCCCCCATGATCTCCGAATCAAGTGCAACTGCCCTCTAAGACCTATTTCTTCCCTATAAATAGCTTAGACGGGCAAGAACCATGGTATGCTAACTGGACTATCTCAATTTACGATCAACATTACCATAACACATACTTACTCGCACGCCGGAGGTGGTTCGCAGGGTCCAACCCCTGCGTAATCACTTAACGTAGTGTCTTAGTATTTCTTATTTCAGGTTAAAGACAAGCTTGGAGCAACCCCAACACCCCATAAATCCTTTTATCACCATCGAAGGCCTGGTCGTGCAATTTATTGTACAATTAATGGTCAACACGACTCAAAAGAAGCGTATAGTATATGATGAGGTGTTGCCACATGGAGGTCTGTGTCATCTTCGCCGAAGAAGATGTTCATCAGACCATTCGGTCAATGGAACACAAAAAGATGTCTATGCTTTATGAGTCATGCTAGCGTGTTTGCATGTAGAGGTTCACGCCATTATGGTCCAATTCTTGGGTTAGTTATCGCAACATTTTGGTCATTGGTTTGGTCTGGTTTGTTATACGGCATCTAGAAATTGATTATTTACTTTAATAAAAAGTCGTTGAGACAATGAATTAAATTTGTATATTAACTCAAAAGTTTGAGTTTGATTCACAATTTTTGTTCAAGTTTTGGCTATATACTGCTACAAAATACTCATTCTGTAGTCTTAAGGGCTACATTTAAAAGTTAAAAAGATGTAAAAGTTGTTGTACATTAAGCCGGTTGAGGGTAATTATATGTAGGGGTGGTTGGTTTATTATTAAGGTACAAACATACAATGCATGTCTTAATCTTTTATACGTAGCCCTGGGCTACGTTTAGCATTTTCCTAAAAAAATATACTCATTATTGTTTTTAAACTTGTAATGGTGTGTATGTGTGTTGTGTAAGTTTGGTCACTAGAACTCATTCTTGGTTCGAAACTAACAATGCTATGAAATGCAGTTTAGTTGAGATCGGTACGATTTTGAACTGTTGTGTGAGATCCTATGACATTAATCTGTTTCAAAAGAAAAAGTTGAGAAAAGATATGTCTCAAAAAAGTCATGTGTATTGCACACGAAAAAACTAATAAACGATTATGTGAAACCATTTCTAGATGTGTCGGAATGAGGATTGGTTTGGGTCGTGTTTCTTCGTCGACATACCACAAAATAAGACAAGGACGCTAAACATTTCAAGTTAAGTTCCAACTCTTAATCCAACATAATGACATACCACAAAATAAGACAAGGACGCTAAACATTTCAAGTTAAGTTCCAACTCTTAATCCAACATAATGACATACACAAAATGTTAATACATCTTAAATCTTTAATCTGTTTTCCTTTGACTTGCTTTTCAGCAACCAAAGGCATGTTTACATTATTACATATGTTGGGTTGACCCATCATCTTCAAGCTATAGATTGGAATGTGGTTGTTGTGACTGCATATGTTGTGGAGGAGGTGCTTGTCCTTGCTGCTGTGGGGCCCCAGGTTTCCACCAATTTGAGTTGATGACATTAACAATCTGTTTCTCGTAAGTACCTAGCTTGTCCTTATAATTAGCCAATATACTCTGCTTTGGGATTTGTAAGAACGCCATGAAACGCTCCAGCATATCTTTTAAAACTTTCAGCTTCTCAAGTTGCTCATTCTTTGGCTGCTGAGGAAGAGAATCATGCTGGACAACACAAGTCATTCATTAAATTCAGAAGAAAAAAATGCCAACAGTTTTTCGTTATCATCAGACATAAAAGGAGAGAGATACAAAACCATGCGAAAAGCACAACAGCATAGCATGGCAATAAAAAAATATGTATATGAGCTACCAACTTACATGCTGCAATTTGCCAAGAATTTTCTGGTGCATGTCATTCAAATCATGCAGATAGAGGTCCTTCATAGCTTTTATCTGTAAGCAGACAAGAAAAATCAGGTCTAGAAAATCTATAATGTCAATATATTCATATTTTAGTATAAGTAATAATGAATATGCACAGGCGGGATTGGGTTTGTTGTTGTTGTTGTTGTTGTAGTATAAGTAATGAAATTTCTAACTTGCATAACTAACTTCTAGTTTAAGCAATCGTGAAATTTAGTTCAACTCAAAGCCAACTGTGACATCAGCACTTACGATACTTATAAAGATATGTAGTTTAATATACAGTACCTTTTGGTACACTTCCTCTTGCCAATCAACAACACCATTTGCACTTCGTGTCTGATCAGTAGAATCCAATGATGCTACAAAAGAGAGAAAATATGATGCATCAGCTCGTTGAAAATCTCCCCAAAAGGAACATATTACAGTATCAGTAACAGTAGAATACGTTATTAGTCTCCGGAGTCTGTAATTTGTTACATTATACCTGGATCCGTGGGATTTAAACCACTGTTTGCCTGCATAGGATCTGGCATGGGATTTTGTGATCTAGTCTCCATAGTGAGCAACTTCAAGGATATCATGCGCAGATAATCAGACTGCAAGTCAAATGAATTTAAGTGTTTAGGTTCCAAAGTGTATTACAGCGTACAAGAAACATGATATCAATTCCATGTTCTGATATCAAATTACTAGGCTCATTCTTACAAATAGACTTCTATAAATCTTTGTTCCAAAAAAAGCAAATGGAAAAAAAACTACAGAAAGAAAAAGATGCACACACGCATAACGAACCTGGCTTGTTGCAGCAGTATAAATCTTCTCTTCAAACCGCACAGCTATTTTGTTAAGTTCCTGTAGCCCCTCATGTCCAGAGAAAGGAAGGTGCCTCTTCAAAGTTTCCATTCTATGCAAGATCAACATGAGTCAGTCAAATAATATAGGTGCATCAACTCCTTAGAATTTAACCCTATAAAAAAAAACACGGAACACAACACTAAGTTGTGTGCATAGTAAGCAAAGTAATCCAAATCGGCCGAAGAACAAAGTTCTATTTTCCTCCCTTCAACACGGTCATAAATGTGCAGGTTCAATTATAAATCTTTGAATCATTCTGACCACATTTTCATCGGGCGTTATTATATTAAGAATCAAAAGAAATAGCAGCCACGTCAAAGCAAAAGCATTAAAGTCGAACCGAAAGTAACCACTATACATCAAAGTAGTATATATTAGTGTAAGTTTACATTTATTCTAGAATTATCATATAACATCAATCCATTGATAGTTAATAATTAAATTCACAATATATCCTAGTAAACAGTAATGCATTTAATGACAAAGTATTACTAAATCCATGACAGCCTAAGCACACGTATGTACCATCCACCGCTATCCATCTTTTACGTCCTTAAACTCTACAGTTATGTTGACATATAGTAACAATCATATGCATAAAATTTCCTTTCTTCATAATTGCTAAAGATCCAGTAAACAGGATATATCGACACACACATGAGGAAACTATCAGACCTACGAAGGGCACTAACTCATATTTATAGCAATCTATTTAGTGCTAGCACACAAAAAACTAACAATTATCATACTTTTACAAGAAGAATAAACATACGTAAGCAAGTGAAATAGCGAAAAATTGTAATATAAGTAAACTACTAACGGCAGCAGTAAACATCACAACTAAGGTAACATTCCAACATTCCAAACAGGTCACCACAACCAATATCTTAGATAACATATTGAAACAAAAACTTAAGAGAATGATATAAATACATACATCTTGTTCACGATCCTTTGCCGAGAATCAGCTTGCAGCTGAGCCCTCCAATCACCAGATTCCATAGATGGGTCACCAACAGGGCCTCCACTTACACCCTGAGTCGGCCTCCAATTACTGTTATCCATCTCCTATTCAAACAATTGCTACTCAATCCTGTTTTTATCAGTAAAAGATGATTCAAAGATAAGAACGTTATTCATAAAAGATAAACAAACTTCTTCCTATCATCAAAATAAAACTTCGTAACACATGAATTCTTGACACGTATTAATAGCAATCATACCACGATCACCTAACTTTTTATAAAATATAAACTATCGTGGGTTTAGTTGTAAAAGATTTTCAATTTAACAATAAAACACTAAGGCTGCGTTTCGTTGTAAAAACGCGTTTTAGAGAACGCGTTTAGATAATTTTTTTTAGAGAAGTGAAAATTGCTAGGGAATTAAGAAAGTGAAAGAGAAAAATGTCGAAAAAAATGTCTTGAAAATATTCGATCTCAACACATTTTCTTTTTTTCAAAATTTTCGAGTAAGACCTCTATTATGATCATCATCATTCGAGTCAACCAAACAGACTAAATTACAATAGAACATTGAATTTATACCAAAATCATTCTATTTCATGATAAGACACTAAAAATCACAAATATTAATCATAAAGATTCTAACTAGCCAAATATCCTAAACGTCACAACTTTCATAATCATTAACTTTAATCGTCAAAAGGGTTAGCAAAAAAACCTAAAACTATTACTAAAACGTATAATTGAAACCAAAATCATTTCATTTTCATAATTGAACATCATAACACAACATCAAGAAAACTAAAAAATCACTGCTTTTATAATCATAACCATTAACCACCATAATCAGGACTAGTACAATAACCTAACACAAAAATCCCCACTTTCTATTTGTAAGTTATAAGTTAGAAAAACCACTTTTTCTATATTTTTGAAAAGTTATCTTGAAAATACTCGATTTGAACACGTTTGTTTTTTTTTTCAATTCTTCCCACAGATCACTACTTTTACAAATAAAAACTTCGATCATCCAATTAGAACTAGCCACATAGCCTAAATTACAATAAAAATGTCAAAATTCAATAAAAACCATATCACATTACACAATCGAACACTAAAAGATCACTACTTTCGTAATCATAAACATCAACCATCCATTTTAGGGCTAAAAAAATAACCTAACACGAAAATTTTATATCATCTTCACAGTCTGAACACTAGAAGTCACTACTTTAGTCATCGCAAACATCAACTATCCAAATTATGACAAGAAATCACAACAAAATCTTATTTTAAACCAAGATCAAATCTTCTTCACAACTTAATACTAAAAATCACAGCTTTCATGATCATAAACTTTAATTGTCAAAAGGGTTCGCAAAAGCACCTAAAACCATTATTAAAATGCTAAATTTAAACAAAAACTGTTTCATTAGCCTAAATTACAACCAAAAATGTTATTTTTAAACCAAAATCACCCCAACCTCACAATAAAACACGAAAAACCAGAAATACCAATGATCAAGATTTAAACTAACCAAATATCCTAAAAATCACAACTTTCATAATGAAAAACTTCAATCGTCAAAAGGGTTAGCAAAAAAATAACCTAAACCACGCTTAATCGAAACCAAAATCATTTCATTTTAACAATTAAACACTAAAAATAGCCTAAATTACAACAAAAAAAAATGTTATTTTTAAACCAAAAATCAAATATCTTTCACAACCTTAACACTAAAAATCACAGCTTTCATAATCAAAAACTTCAATCGACAAAAGGGTTAGCAAAAAAAAACCTAAACCACGCTTAATCGAAACCAAAATCATTTCATTTTAACAATTAAACACTAAAAACCAGAAATACCAATGATCAAGATTTAAACTAACCAAATATCCTAAAAATCACAACTTTCATAATCAAAAACTTCAATCGTCAAAAGGGTTAGCAAAAAAAACCTAAACCACGCTTAATCGAAACCAAAATCATTTCATTTTAACAATTAAACACTAAAAATAGCCTAAATTACAACAAAAAAAAATGTTATTTTTAAACCAAAAATCAAATATCTTTCACAACCTTAACACTAAAAATCACAGCTTTCATAATCAAAAACTTCAATCGTCAAAAGGGTTAGCAAAAAAACCTAAAACTATTATTAAAATGCTAAATTTAAACCAACCCAAATAGCCTAAATTACAATAAAAATACCAAAACCAAATCTTTTACAACTAGAACCATCAATAACAATAATTAGGGCTAGCAATATAACCTAACACAAAACCCCCAATTTTTCAAAATTAGGGATTTACCCTTGTATGATCGGTGAAAATTTAGGACCCGATTGATTTGAGTGATTGATTGAGTTGGTTTTAAGGAGGTGTGAGTATTTATAGATGTCAAAAAAAATAAAAAATTGTTGTTTTTTCTATTTTCGGAGAAGATGAGGAAAAGATAAGTATCAAATAAATCTATTCTTTGTAAAGTTTGACTAATTAATTTTTTCAGCGTCGTAAAAAAGATTTACAAGGTCCATTAAATGCGAGTGTGGTTTCTTTTCACTTTTTTTCATTTTTATTTTAGAGTAAATAACAAAAATTGTCCCTAAAGTTTGGTCAAATTGCAAGTTTCGTCTCTGATGTTTGGAAAGTGCAAGGATCATCCATGTGGCAAACTTTTGGGGCAAAAATCGTCCCTGGCCTCAAACGGTGTTAACGCCATCCACTTTATTCTTCACGTGCATTGCACACAAGGTCTTTTTCGTCTTTTTACATCATTTCCCACTTTAATACCCCACCCACCCATTTTTATATCACTTTCCCAACCCCACCCACCTTTTTTATATCACTTTCCCAACCCAAACCGTATAATCATATAACCCTAACCCTAATTTTTAGGAAAACCCAAAATCACTCAAAATGGTGCATTGCTTTTGTGAGAAACAATGTGTGGTTCGTTGTTCATGGACCCCGCATAACCCAGGTCGAAGGTTTTATTCTTGCTCCCAAATGGTAAGTTTCGTCCAATCATTCGTCCTTAACAATTATTTGATTTTAGTTTACTTTGAATTTAAAGTAACAATGAGGTTTTGCAGAGTGGTACTAATTGTGGATATTTTGATTGGTATGATCCACCAATGTGTCCACGTTCAATTCAGATCATACCCGGATTGCTAAGGTCAAAGAATGTGCTTGAAGCTGCAAATCGAAGATTGAAGATTTTTCTAGTTGCCAGTTGGGTTTTTTTCCTTGTTTTTATGAAGATGTAGTAGACTATGTATGGTTGTTGATTAGCTGAACCTATACATTGACCAATATGTATGATGGTCAATGAATTTTGGATGTAAGGTTCTTTATGTTTAATGAAATGAAGTTATTAAAGTATTAGTAAGTTTTCTACTTTTTTGTGTTTAGATACAAAAGACACAGTTTGTTATGTGGAAATGAGCAATATGCAAGTCACAAAATGGTAACATTTTTGGTATTTGACAATAATAGTCAAACATCAGCTTCATTATGTGACAATAAGAGTAAAACATCAAACATCAAATAGAGTTGACAAAATGGTCACATTATGTGACAATATCATACATAATAAGTCTTAAACTGAATGCATCAGTTTCAAGTTTTCTTACAAACACAAAAGACTAATAGTGGAAATAACTAAACAAGTTTTTCAAATACTAGTAAATGTCCTAAACATCATACATAGATATGCATAATAAAACAGCAACAAATGTTATCAACCTACATTGTTGGGGTGAGCCTGTTTGCTGTTTTCTTTGAATATCTGAAAGGACTTGCATTTCCACTTGGTGGGGTGACCATGCTAGGTTGACTTCCACTTGCTTGGGTGACCCTGCTAGGTTGACTTCCAGTTGGTGCACTTCCACTTGCACCATCTTTTTTCCCACTTTGTTTTTTCCCACCACATTTTTTCCCACCAGCTTGACTCCCACTTGCAGCAGCTTGACTCACACTTGCATCAGCTTGACTCCCACTTGGTTCTTCCAGTGATAGGGTTGATCTTATGTGTGTATTGGTTCTTCCAAGTCTCTAGTTTGTATGACTCATGAACCCAATCTTCTGGCAAACCCCCATTCAAACCATTTTCATTCATGTTGTTGATGCAGGCCACTGCATGTTTACAAGGCAACCCTGATACTTCCCATTTCCTACAAGAGCAGATCCTTTGTTCCAAATTTACCACAACCTGATCTTCCCAAGGCCCTTTAACTTGATAAAGATCTGCACCATTCCAATCTACTTGGTATTGAGTTGCATCAAGCTTGATTTTGTTGAAAACTTTTGTAACAGATGGAGTCAATGGACCAGTTGACTTTTGAATCACATTTTGAACAATCACTATCCTCTTCATAAGGTACTACCTAACATACTCAAGTGCAGTGATGATTGGGGAATTCCTAGTATCTAATAATTGCCTGTTGAAAACCTCACAGATGTTGTTTATCAACAGATTACAATGAGCCCTACCTGTTAAAACCACAACTGTTAATATCTAACTAAAAACCTAACTGCAGAACTATTTGTGGATCAAATATACTAACCTGAGAATTGAGATCTGCTCCAATGTTCAGCAGGTATTTTCTTTAACCATTCATAGGCTTTAATGTTGTATGCTTTCAATTCTTCCATACCTTTGTTGAACTCTACAGTAGTTGTAGCAGTTGCACACTTCCAAACCATATCCTTATAAGCTCCACCTCTCCAAGTCAAATTCAAATTCTCACATATGTGTCTCACACAATACCTATGCTCAGCTGATGGAAATAACTTCTTGATTGCAGGTAACAGACCCTGAAATTAAAATAAAACAGATAAGTGTGAAATTTGATTCAATGTTATAAAATAAAACAGATAAGTGTGGTTTCACTATCTGCAAACCAATCTAGAGCTAAAGTCTTTCTGCACTTAGGCAACCCTAGAAACTTCCTCTTTCTAGTAGTCTGTGGTACAACAGGCAAGTCTTCATCTAATTCCACTACTTCATCATTGTTATTCAACTCCCTTATTTGAACTTTTTCTTTAAATGTAGACATGTAATAACTTTCAACTGTGGTTTCACCATGTTCAATGAAAACTTCAATAACCTTATTATCTTTTACATATTGGGAAAGGTTAACAATATCATCATCAGAAGCCAAAGCCCTAAGTCCCCAATCTAAATTCTTATTTGGTATCTTAAAGTGATAATACATTATTTCTCTTGGATCATATTTCAACATCTTCACTATTGAATGTATTATGTCAATCGTAAATTGCTCAATATCTAACAAATCAATGTACTGCACTTTACCCCCAAAATACCTACGATTTGGTGTTGGTGTGAAAGTTCCACCATGAAAAAGCTTCATCGAAAACACTTCTGGATGATCAGCTGTATTATAAACCAAAAAAAAAAAAAAAAAAAAAAAAAAAAAAAAAAAAAAAAAAAAAAAAAAAAAAAAACTAATTAAGATAAACACATTTACGTATACCAAACCTATTTATTTCAGTAACATGTTCTTACCATACACAATGTGTGGATCAAATTTACTCCCATCTTTACGAAAGTACCAGATCTGTAGTCCAGTAACCATAATTGATGTTTGTTGGATTTCAAGTTCAGGGACTGACAAACTTTTGAGGATATAGAGAGATTTGGGTTTTAGGGTTTTAAAAGGTCAACTGGTCTGGTATTAAAATAGGTGGGAAAGTGATATAAAAATGGGTGGGTGGGGTATTAAAGTGGGAAAGGATGTAAAAAGACGAAAAAGACCTCGTGTGCAATGCACGTGAAGAATAAAGTGGATGGCGTTAACGCCGTTTGAGGCCAGGGACGATTTTTGCCCCAAAAGTTTGCCACAGGGACAATCCTTGCACTTTCCAAACATCAGGGACGAAACTTGCAATTTGGCCAAACTTTAGGGACGATTTTTGCAATTTACTCTTTATTTTATTTCTCATTTAATCCTATTTTAGTTAGCAAAACTCTTTAATTAGTACTCCTATGTTTTTTCAAAATGTTTAAATAGGTAAAGAAATTTAAAGCCGTATCTTTTTTAAATGCCGACTGAAACTTTTTCACGGGTTAACATGAGACAGTGAAGCATATGTTCCGGTGACTTCTAGCCGGATTGAAGCGTTATTTATTACGTATGCGGTTGACAGTGATACGCTGAAACGATGATAGTTCATTCGTGTATTTAGTATAAGATAATTAGTTGCAAAAGCTTAAATGATGGTAAGCGTTTATGGTCACAAAGACGAAAATTGGTCAATAATTTACTTTTATTTATTGCAATTGGATAATTATATTAGGATAAATTAAAATGGTATTGTGAACAATACTTTGAAACGAAAAGAGTATGTTATTTGAGGGTGTCGATAAGAGAAAATCATGAGAAAAAATGTATCTGGAAATGAATTTAATATGCCTGTATGTTAAAAAGGTGAAAAAGTTAAATACTATGGTGAATCGGTGATATTTGAGTATATGGTTGATGATGTACCCTCTGAACGGGTCGAATGACTCCCCTTCGAGCCTGTACGAAGCCCTCTCTTCGGAGGCCCAGGTTAATCTCCTAACACGTTTCATTGGTGTAAAACCATTCATCTATGAAGTGGTTACCATGTGAGAATCCGTCAATCGAAGCCTTAAGCCCTTCGGGGTATCTCCTACGAAGGAACTACAACGGAGAGCTACCTTGACCTGGTCATACCCACGTCTCCACGTTCTTTAGGCTTTCCCGCCAAAACAGAGATCGTGGGCTACAAAGCGGTTACCACAAATCATGGGACGCCCCCATGATCTCCGAACAAAGTGCAACCGCCCTCTAAAGCCTATTTCTCCCCTATAAATAGCTTAGACGGGCCAGAATCATGGTAATGTTAACTGAATCTTAACCGTACTCTCTCAACTTACCTCAAACTTACCATTACACATACTTACTCGCACGCCGGAGGTGGTTCGCAGGGTTCATCCCCTGCGCAATCACTTAACATAGTGTTTTTGTATTTCTTATTTCAGGTTAAAGACAAGCTTGGCGCATGTTAGACCCGTTTCCCGGGTATTGGGACCCCACCCTAGATGAAGTTGACTCGAGCCTAAGTATGTTTGACTAAGAGTATGTGGTTGTCTAAGGGCAAATGGTTATAGTGTTAAGTGTTAGTCTGTTATAGCCTAGATGCGGCGCATCCAAGAAGTTACATGCGGCGTATGGTAGAATGGAAAGTAGAACCGACTTGTTATAGTCCATGCGCCGTATTGGAGAAAGAGATACGGCGTATATAAGGGGTAGCATGGATGCGGCGTATCTATGCAGATAGATACGGCGCATCGACCTTAAATAAGCAGAATTGACAGAATTGCCCTTGTAGCTAGAAACTTCCCCATTTATCTATAAGTTCTCACACTCTCCTGTAAAAGAGGGTGTGTTTTCTGTGGGTGTCGAACCAAAAGAGAAAGAGAGGGAAAGATGATGAGATGATGATGGTTTAATGGTGATAATTCAAGGGTTAAGTCTATAGCTTGTTCCTAGCATTATTATCAAGTAAGTAATGATGCTTAATTAGTGTTAATTTATGAATTAAGGATTTAGGGTTTGTGAACCCTAACTTGGGATTAAAGGGTAAATGGTGTTTTAAGATAATTAAGAGGTAATGATGATTATGTGATGAGTTTATAATGGGTTTAAGTTAGTAAATGATGGGATTGAGTATCATATAATCAATATATGATTATATGATGATTTGAAGTGTTTAGCGGTTAGTTATGGTTGTATTAACCATGTTTATAGTTAATGATTATGTATTATATGTTATGTATGATTATGTGTTTTAGGATGCTTATGAGGATGATGATGTTGATGATATAGATGATGATGATATTAATTATGTGCTTAGCGTGGAGCTAAGGTAAGTAACTCTCCCTAAAACATGTGTTATATGTGTTATTATCATGTATGTATTGTGGTGGTATTAAGTGTATAAGAGATGGGTTAGTATGGTTGTAAGCTAAGGATGGATGGCTAGTGACCTTGGATAGGAGTATGTTAGTTATCGGCTTTGGATTAGTTAAGGTATGTTGTTGGTTATGGTTGTGATGAATGAATGTGGTTATGTTATGAAGTTGTGAATGATATGAGTGATATGTGGTAGTTTAGAGGCTTTTATGCGATTATGACGCTTATGTGAGAAAATGTGTATGATATATGCTTTATGACGGGTTACTTACTAAGCGTAAGCTTATTCTTTTAGTTGTTAATGTTTTTGTAGGCTTAAGTGCGGCGGAATGGAAGGCTTGGATTGTAGCATGAGGATTTGGAATGAATTTGGAAGATAACAAGCATTAGGAGCTAGGTAGAATACCGAGCTCGAGTCAAAGTTGTACCCCGATAGTCTATTTTATGAGTCGTATAAAGTGTGTCAAAGTCGGGTAACGGTTTGTGAGTCTAACGAGTTGTCAAATGTGTTTTTAAGTATTTTTGGTAAATGTTTAAGGGGCGTTTGGATTTAAGTGTGTTTGTACCCATTTTGGGTTGTAAACGGGTCAATTGCCGTGTATTACAGTTTGTTATGGTTTTGAATGTAAAGTGAGCATTTTGATACAAGTTATAGTGTTGTATTGAGTTGTGGGTGAGTATTTAGGTTTATGCAGGTCTTTCTGCTGATGTTCTGTGTCGGATGGGTAGATACGGCGTATCTAATATATTAGATGCGGCGTATCAGAAAGGATATGCGGCGTATCACTTCAGGTTGATACGGCGTATGGCCTCTCAGCCTTGATGCGGCGTATCCCTCAAAAGGATACAGCGTATCATGTAATATGGCGTATCTCTTTTTGAGATACGGCGCATCTATCCAACAGTTTTGGTAATTTTCTAAATGTCGTACAAAACAAACCGTAAGTCATTGGTGGTTGTACCACCTACCGTTTTAAAGGTAATTGAGTCTAGTATCTTTTAAAAGTGGTTTCATGGGTTGATTTATAATGTAACATCGCCAGTTTGCAAAAGAGTAACGAAAGGTCCATTAAAGTTAAGTCGTTTCCGCAAAAAGTTTTAAATTTCAGTCTAAACGGGTACGGGATGTTACAGCGCAACCTCAATACCCCATAAATCCTTTGATCATCATCGAAGGCCTAGTCGTGCAATTTATTGTACAATCAGTGGCGCCATCCATGGGACCGCTACAATTGGTCTCGTTATTTCCAAGCTTATAACCAACCAACTACTTTCACTATTATTCCGGCATGGATTAAAGGAGAGAAGATACTCCCCCACCGGGTTTCTCGACCTTGGCGCCAATACCAATCAATGACTCCAACAACCTTCCCCCAATAATCACCTCCACGTTCACAACACGTTCTCACCCAGAAACAACATCCAACCATCATGCTTCGACATCAGCCAATCCGGAGCCCATTATTAGCCTAGCCTTTGTCGAAGTCAACCACGAAGTGTTGGAATCTCTCTTAAGGGCTCGCAAAAGGCAAGTTAGGAATGCTGAGATGCGAAGGGAGTTGGAATACTCAAGTGACGAGTATAATGAAGAAATGGAAATGGAGCCTAGGCCTCCGGCTCATGGACCAACACTCTCAACCCTAAGGATTGGGTCACCAGTTGGTCGAAGGCTAGGCCGAAGTTCCGTTGGGTTCGAAGGAGTCCCAAAGAGGGCTCCGACAAGAAGAGACGGGGTGGTTACGGAAGGCTCCAATGGTAGGAGCCAGCGAAGGGAAGAAGTGGGGGTGAATCTACCTCCGTTGTTAGCAGCTCATCTTGGAAGGACTGAAGCTGGGGTTCCGTTGCAGCCTTCTCACGCATCAGGCGTAGAAGGCAATCCATCTAAAATTAATATGGGGGGAAATCTTCCTCCCAATGGTATGTACCCCTCGTTTCAAACTCAGTCTTATCCTCAAATTTTATATCCTCCAGTAAATGGGCAGGCTAATAACCCAAGTCTCCCTCAACCTTATGGGAATATGCCCTTCGGGCATCCTATGGCGTACCCTCCGTATGCCATGGGAAACGGTTATCCGTTCGCCATGAACACACCTTATCAGTCTTACCCAAGCCAAACTCCTATGGGAATGCCCCCAAACAACAATGTAGGGTATTCACTATACAAGAAACACTAGTTTGAGGCTTGTTTGGATCGAATAGAAGATATTCTAGAGAGAGGAAGTGAGATGTTGGGAGCCTTTGTAGAGAGAGAACAAGATGATATTAGATTAATGTGAAAGGTCCAACCCTTCCCATGGGTGGGAAGGGAGTATTTATAGTACAATATATTATGCCCCTAGCGGGCTGTAGAGTGAGCTGACAGAGGGTAAAGACCCGACCCACTCCACAATACTAATAATAATAACTAAGCTACTAATAATATTACTGATAATCCTACGAGCTATGATGTGCTAATGAGTACTCGGGGTGACCGAGTCTTCAGCTGAATATTCATATTCCTAACAATCTCCCCCTAAGGGAGGTCACCCCGGAAGTCATGTTCTGAATTATAGCACTCCATCCTTGGATCTTGATTTCATAGCTCGTACTCATTGATTCTTCATTTTCCTTGATCATTGTGCAGCAGCAAATCTTAAGATGACTTTTTCTTTTGTCTTGGATGATCTTTGTTGATTCTTTGGAGTTATCATCCCACTTGAGTCTCCAAGTCATCTTTCAGTAGTAAATCTCCATGTGATGAAATATACTTAGAGTCGACATGCTCACACGATATGGAGTCATGATCTTCAGCATCAGAGTTAGCAGAAGCTGTGTTGAAGGTCTTTTAGGGTGATCATGACTTCTTTGATGATGATGTGGTGTGAACATGTGGTGATGGATTGGCATCTTTTCTGCAACCAGCTACAACAGCAATCAGCTACAGCGTTCCACAGCAACAACCGCCAGATATTCCTGCATACGATAGTTAGCAATAATTCGACCGGTACTAACAAGTTTGGACTTCGAGATAGTCAACAGCATAGTGTGAAGACTCTCTCTAATCCTTACCAAGACCGTTCCTAATCGAAAACCCACAGAGGGCTTTTTAAGATTTTACCGTAGTAAATCAACGATTAGGTGAGTCGCTGGAGATCACTCCACGACTGTAGACCGGTTGAAACCGCCGCGACCACTAAGCGTAATCCACGAGGAATTACCGAAGTGACCTGCTTTCAGGGCTGCTTGATGTTGACCCTGGCAGGAATTTCCATTCAATCATTGAGAATTACATTTGTAAAGTCTCTCATGAATGTTCTGGCAGATTGCTAAGATCTGCGTAGGACTCATAATTTTACAACTGGTGTCCTTAATGTTGAACACCCAGTGTAGAAATAATTCGTGTCCCTATGAGATCTTATTATGCATCTCGTGGCTCTAGACTCAATAGTGCGCTTTGATTTAGTGAGCGGAGGCTGAAGAGAACTGCCACCTTTTCAATATCATCTAACTCGGAGTGAGAGAGACGATAGGAATGTATTGAACTCCGTGACAATTGAAACAAGAGTCCTTTGAGGGACCTTGAGTGGCTAAGGAGGGTTGTGCAGCGTATCACTGGGTCCATGATACTTTGTCTTCAATGCCAGCAATCAACTAAGTGATTCCGACAGCATATGTATTGACCCGGTTTCTGCCTAAGTTGTAAGGAGGGCTTCTTTCTTTTCACCCTTTATCTTTACAATTCTTTTTCATTCTTCAACCCCTTCAGTGCTTACCGAGACTTCCTTACTAGTACCTTGTTGGGTTTGTTCCAGTACTAGCTCCATCTCAGTCGGCACTTTCCCTCATTCACTTTTCTCCTTTTTAATCATACCTAAGGACTTCTACACTAACTAGTGGATTGTCCCTGGGTAGATCCCTCCGGCTCTGGCGGGATCGTGGGAACTTGAGCCTAACCTAACCATCCTTATAACTCCATACATTAATTAAAATGGTCGGTCTTTGGTATTCATCCACGATTGCCAAACCAAATCTTTGAAAAATCTCTCAAAGTGTTCATGATTTTGAAACACATTTTTGCAAACACTTGAGAGTTTTATATTTTTCAAATGCTCCCCCTCAACATGTGCTCGAGTGATAGTTTTATAAATTTGCACATGTTAGGTAGAGCTTGCACTTTTTGAATTGATCCACTTTCAGTGAACATGACCGATTCGAGACACGCTTACATCACTGGTTAGACCAGTTTGAAATTATTACCCGTCCTGGTCAAGTCCATAGAAAGTTTCTCGAAATGGTACACTCTACTCAGATACATCTTTTTCGAGACACGCTTACATCACTGGTTAGACCAGCTTGAAATTATTACCCGGCCAAGACGTATCCTTTCGATTGATGACAATTCAAGTTTCGTCAATTCTTAGGTGAAGTCTGAGCCTTGCTCACACAAGATGCCAAAATCCTTTATTTTGTAACAACCATTTGCTCCCCCTCAATATGTGCATCGATATACGAAAGATTTTAGCACATATGGAAGAGCTTGCGATTATGACCAAAACATTTTGCTCCCCCTCAATATGTGCCTTGATATACAAAATGGTTTAGCACATACGGGAGAGCATTCATTAATTTCCAAATCATCACATTTTATCAGAATTTCCTATTTAAATCACATTCTCTCCCCCGATCAAAAATTTCAAACCATTTGAGATTTGTGATCCCAATTGATTTAAATACATTTAGAAAAATTTGGGAGAAAATGTGGTCAGGTTAAAATGTATTCTGATTTTGAAGCATACTATGCTTCCCTTGAAACACCAAGAGAGTGTCACTGCTGATGTTGCACAAATTTGGCAAGGTGTCGGAAATTTGAAAAATTTAAATCAATCAACCACCTTGTGTAACAACAAGACTCTCTTGAAGAATCAAACAAGATAAAGAGTCTGATGTAAAGAAGACTTCTCTTCTTATCCACGAAATGACGCACTGAAACGTACATCAAGACGGGAGAACATGGATATAAAGTAATCCATGCCCAGGTGAACATCACCCGGTTGGAGGAACAACTATCTTTTTGGCGACATGCTTTCCCCAGTGTATAGTGCGGGTTGCAGTATGAAGTAACTGCAAGCCATTAAGACATGTTTTAACTGATTAGTATAACTTCTGCTCGAGCTTCATTTAAGAATCCGTGCCATTGTTGAATGACATTTCTAGATACGTAAATGTTATCGATAAACAGAAGACATGCCTAGGTAGAACTATTTTTGGTATTTTCTGATTTTTCGATTTTTATGGTTTTTATAAGTTTTATATTTTTGTATTTTTCTTTTTGATTTAAGATATATACAACTATGTACAAGGATATAAGAAGACAATCCTTTACTCCTCCTTTTCTTCCTGAAGACACTTGAGGGTTTCAGGAGTCATGCTTTTCATGCCGAGGCGTGGGAGAATAAACTGAAACCTTTCTCTTGGGAGGGCCTTGGTGAAGATGTCAGCTAACTGAAACTCTGTCCTCACGAAGTACAGTTCCACAATTCCTTTTTCCACTTGTTCCCTGATAAAGTGATGCCTGATGTCGATGTGTTTTGACCTGGAGTGCTGAACATTGTTACAACAAAGAGCAATGGCGCTTTTGTTGTCACAATATAGGGGAATTTTGTTGTATGAGAATCCATAGTCCGAAAGCTGTGATCGCATCCAAAGGATTTGTGCACAGCAAGCAGACATAGCAATGTACTCAGCTTCAGTAGATGATATGGAAGTACTCATCTGCTTCTTAGAAGACCAACTAACCAACTTTTCCCCTAAAAATTGAGCTCCTCCTGAAGTACTTCGACGAGTGTCTTGACATCCCGCATGATCAGCATCTGCGTATGCCGTTAACTCCATTGCAGTGTCCTTAGGATACCAGAGACCCATATGAACCGTGCCTTGAAGATATCGGAAGATCCTTTTCACTGCTTCAACATGCTTCTTGGTTGGTCTGGATTGATACCGAGCACACATACACACAGCAAACAGAAGATCTGGTCTGCTAGCCGTGATGTACATCAAAGATCCAATCATGCTTCGATACTTTGTGATATCTACTGGAATCCCTGAAGGATCTTCATCCAGCTTTGTTCTATCAACCATGGGAGTGTCAACAGGTTCACTTGAATAGAATCCAAACTTTTTCAAGATCTCGTTGGCGTATTTGGATTGATTAATGAATATGCCTCCGGGACTTTGAGAAACTTGTAATCCTAAGAAGAATGACATTTGTCCCATCATAGACATTTGGAACTTGGAATTCATCTCCTTTGAGAAACTATCACATTCACTAGGATCTGTTGAAGCAAAGATGATATCATCTACATATATCTGAACCAGCAGTAGATGGTTTCTTGACTTCCTGGTGAAGAGTGTGGGATCAACAACACCCTTGGAGAATCCGTTCACTAGGAGGAACTTGGACAATGTATCGTACCATGCCCTTGGCGCCTGTTTTAACCCATAAAGAGCCTTCTTCAAGCGGTAAACATGAGTAGGATGTTCAGTATCCACGAATCCTTCTGGTTGACTCACATAAACTTCTTCCTTTAAGTCGCCATTCAAGAATGCCGTTTTGACATCCATTTGGTAGACTATCATATTTCGACTAGCAGCATTTGCCAGGAAGATTCTTATGGCTTCAATTCTAGCAACCGGAGCAAACGATTCTTCAAAATCAATGCCCTCTTCTTGTCTAAACCCTTTAGCAACTAGCCGTGCCTTGTTCTTTAAGACATCACCATACTCATCAAGCTTCACTTTGAAGATCCACTTTAAAGCAATGATCATTGCACGCTCCGGAGGAGGCACTAGTTCCCATACTTCAAGTCGATCAAATTCATGGATTTCATCCTGCATAGCCTGGAACCAGCAATCTTTAGTCATTGCTTCTTTGGCATCCTTTGGTTCGACTTTAGACAGTACGGAATTGAAGAAGCACCATAGTGCATCAGTGGCTAGTTGATTACGTGTGGATACTGGACGTGAGGGATTGCCTATGATGTTGTCGATTGGATGATCACTGGTCCATTTCCTGAGGTGGTCGTGAGGTTGATGGTTGTGAACAGAAGATGCAGTGCTGTGATCTTCAATTAAGGATGTGTCTGATGAATGTTCAGGAGCAAATACGTTTTCAAAAGGAACCTCTTCAACAGGAGCAAAAGGATTAACTTCCAAAGAATTATTATCTGAAGATTCTTGCATTACTGGAGAAGTTGGAGTATTTGATGACGAAGGTGATTGACTGGCAGCAGGAGCATTGTGACTGACTGATACTGAAGCTGCAGGGCCTTCTGAACTTTGTGGGGCTTGAACCTCATCCATAGGAATTATAGCTGGTTCACTCGGGATGGTTCCATTCGTTGGCTCAAAGTATTCATCAAACATAGGATCGAATAACTTCTTCAACTCCTCACATGTAGGTGGCACATAAGAATCTGCAGGCGTGGAATTCTGTACAAGTCCTGAACTAATGGGTCCAGGAGACAAAAGGTGAAGATCGGGTCTAGAACTGATTTGTCCTGAAACAGGTAGCTCACTCAGCTCATCGAACGTAACGTGAATGGTTTCCATGATTTTACGGGTCCTTTTATTGTAGATTCGATACCCTTTACTGTCTGGTGCGTATCCAACGAAAATACCTATATCTGCTTTAGCTCTTAACTTTCCCAAGTCTTGACTATCGTTAGTTGGATAGCAAAGTGCACCAAACACACGCAGAAAGGAAAGATCTGGTTTCTTGTTATGAATTAACTCGAAGGGAGTCTTCTCATGAACCGGATGAATTAGGGATCGGTTCTGAGTGTAACATGCTGTTGCAATAGCTTCTGCCCAGAGAAACATCGGTGTCTTTGAAAATATAAGCATAGTTCTTGCAGCCTCCACCAGAGTACGGTTCCTTCGTTCAACCACCCCGTTCTGTTGAGGCGTGCGAGGGATACTTTTCTGATGCGTGATGCCAATACTTTCATAGAAATTACGGAGTTGTTGGTTAACAAACTCAGTACCATTATCTGTGCGGATGATTCTGACAGTTTTATCTAGCCTTACTTGCAGCTGTTTTATCAGTTTAATGATAACCTCTGGAGTTTCGTCCTTGGTTCTCAAAAACTTTACCCATGTGAACCGAGAATAATCATCTACTATCACCAGAACGTACTTCTTTCCATTAATGGTTTGTATTCTCATTGGACCGCACAAGTCCATGTGGAGGGTGTGAAGAACTTCCAAGTTGGTGTTGATGGTTTTAGGCTTGTGGGTTTGTTTCTTGCTTTTACCCAGTTGACATGCAGAGCAGAGATGATCTTTCTCATATTTCAGTCTGGGCATCCCTCTAACAAGATCTTTACGGGAAAGATTATTTATGGTACCGAAGTTCAAGTGGTTCAAACGACGATGCCACAGCCATGATTTTGTTTTAGAGGCTTTAGAAAGCAAGCATATAGGAGAGGACTTCAACATTTCTTCAATCGAGATGGTGTATAGATTGGTGCCCCGACTGCCCTTGAGGAGATCTAAACCATCCAATTCCCTGACGAAACATGTATGCTTTCTGAAAGCCACTTCCAGATCTGAATCACAAAATTGACCCACAGAAAACAGATTGTGTCCTAGTCCTTCCACATAATATACCCTTGAGATTACACTATTACCAAACACATAATCTCCATAACCCATAATAGCACCAAAGTGGTCGTTCCCAAATCTAACTGTCCCGATAAACTTTTTCACGAAGTTCTTGAGCCGTGAGCGATCTCCAGTCATATGTTTTGAGCAGCCTGAGTCCAAATACCACAGGACGATTTGTACGACCTGCATTTGAAACCAGACAACAATGGATAACTGAAAAATGTGGATCCCCAAGTGCAATTGGGGTCCATTTGGTCAGCACACACATATTCAGGAACCACAGATTTCACAGATGCTACTATCTTTACTGAGGAGACAGAACTTGAGACAAGACAAGACCTAGATGGAAGGCATTGTGATTCTAAAGGCAGGATTCTACCAGTTGGTCTCCATTCCTTATTCTTCACAATTTTATGCATATTCATTTTAGGTAATGGTCTCTGTTTTCCTAAATTGAATTTCCTTCCAGTGGGTCTCCATTCCTTAACTTTCACAATTTTATGCTTATTCATTTTAGGTAACGTGCACTGTTTTCCTAAATTGAATTTCCTTCCAGTGGGTCTCCATTGATAGCCTATGCTATCAAATGTTTTTCCTGTTGCTTTCCAAACCTTTTTGCATGCTTCAGTTATCCTACCATTCTTAACATGGGATGATGCAGAAGACATCAGGAAAGACACAACACATTCATCATGATTAGCAGAAATTAAACAATTGTCGCAAGTTTTACAAATAGCATTAGAATTCGAATTAATTACAGTACTTTTGATACTAGAATCAACACGATTCATCCTACTCATTGTAAACTTATTGTTCCTAGGTTGGGCTTCTACATTCTTCAAGTGATCATTCTTAGCTGGCGCAGTCCTATCTTTTCTCGCATTTTCTCTAGACCTTGACTCGCTAGCTTGGGTGTCACTTTTTACTCCTGTAGAAGCATCGAATGAAACATTAGTTCGTTTTTCTGTCACATGCCTACCAGGTAATGATGTGTTGGGTTCTGATGTTTTTGGTGGTAGATCAGAGGCTACATGCTTGTTTACAACAGTAGATGATGATGCAACAAATCTTTCTCTATGTCTGCTAAACTTAGGAGTTGAGCCTATGGCATATTCTAAGTTTTCTTGAATCCTTTTCGTGAGTTTGCAGGCATAGACAACTGCCTTATCAAGTGGCTTATCAGTCCTATCCTCTTCAACCACCTCACGAAGTGTGTCAAGGCCCTCTCTAAGATGATCGAGATATGTTTGATGGGCAAGGTTGTTATTTCTAAGCTTAAATGGAATATGCCCAACATCACCATCATACTTTTTACTATTAGTAGCCTTTGGTGCATCACAATTACAAGTGGTACATGGCATTTTACCTTTCACCCGAACCTTCAGATTCTCAATTTCATTCGTCAAAGAGGTTATTTGATCATTGTGATTGCTTCTTGTGACTTTAATAGAATCATATAACTCTTTGAAATGTTGTTTAACCTTTGAATTTTCTTCTCGATAACACTCATTTTCATAATGTAACTTATTTATGGTGTTTTGATATTGAAAATTCTGAGAATCTGAAGACGAAGGTTTATTGGTGCCATATACTTCACACTTGTTGGATTTCAATTGGGCAATTTGGGCCCTCAGCAGTCGAATCGTGTTCGTGTGAGCTTGAATTGTCTCATCTCGTTTGCTTAATTCAAAATAAGTATCAAATTCAGGAGCATCCAAGGATGTCTTGTCATTTGATATTTTCTGTTTTTCATTTAAATGTTGATATTTCAATTGCAAATTGAGAAATTCGACTTCCAATTTTGAAAAACGTTTAACCATATTATCATGGTCATCTTTTTGAATTTTTTCAAGCAATTTTAAATTCTCCCCCTCAAGCTCAACAACACGATTCTGGGTGACATATAACGCAATAGCATACTCATTAAATTGACAAGCAGACAATGCAGAATCAGTGACAGTGTAAAATACATCTTGTGCAATACATTTAGCAAGCAGGTTGTCGTTAGTAATGAGTATGTTTTTTCTTTCAATCTCTCGACTCTTAAGTTCTATTGCATATTCATTCACCTCACTTTCCATATCTTTAAACACTACTTCCATTTCCTTTATTTCGGTTTTAAGGGCAGTTTGCAACCCTTCAAAATGTTCTTTAAGTAGTTTAAAGAATGGCATGACCTCAGTTAAATAACACCTTTTTGCATGTTCAAAACACCTTTCCCCCTCAGTAATGCCAGTTGGTGTGATTCTCTTCTTACATGTTTTATCAAAATCAGCAAATAATTGCCAAAGCACATATAAGCTAATAAAGGTTTTGCATTCAGTGGGAAGAGACAAAGGCACCAGATTCCTAGGTGTATTGGGAGGATACACCGTTATGGACGCAATCTTTTCTAATGAGAGGGGTGTTGGCCTTAAGTTTATCTACCTTAAGTTTTTCATTATCTTGTTTCCAAAATATCTGTTCAGGTGTTAACTTCTTTTGAGGAGCAAACACAGTCAAACGATTTTCCTCATAATAATCATGGGGTTTGATTATTATTCGTCTGGCTATGCACTCGGGATCCCTCATTTTCTCATTCATTCTTTCCTTTGTTCTCTCACTCATCTCCTCTTCCTCTTTATAGTAAATAAGCTCAGGCGGGTCATGATTAGGCATAAACATCACATTTGAATCATTTAATGCAGGTTGGGCTATCTTAGCAATCTCATGAATAGCTAATTTAGATCTTCCTACATTGTTTTCGCTATGCTTGTCACTTAACTTTCTGTGCTTATACATCATTTGAGCAGTCTGCCTGGTTTGGTCTTGTGTGTACAACTTATCTTCAAGCTTATTTTTTAACGTCTTGAGTCTAGAGAAATCATTTAAAAGTGTTGATTCTTTTTGTTTGAATTCTAGCTTAAGTGTGTCAACACACTTTTGTGCTTCCTGTTTCTGTTTGACAGACTGTTCTAGCTGACTTTTCAAAGAACTCAACTCTAATTTTAATGTTTCTTCTCTTACTCTAGACTCTTTAATAAGTGTACTCATTTGACCTTCTAATTTCTGCTCTCGTTCATTAAGCTCAAACTTAGCACGCTGTTCATACATAGCCACTTGTTCTTTATAGATGTTTAGTTTCGTGATCAAGTTTATCATCAGGGACAGGCAATCTGTTCTCATGGCACTCGCATGCATTATCTATATTATCCGCATTATCTAAGGCACATACATTTTTCCTAACACAAACATCATTATTGACAAAAGATTCACCATTTGGTACATCAGGCGAGTTGTTGTGATTCAAATACTGTTCATATGAAATAATATTGCTATTTTCCATGTCAACATTACTTAAGTCAGAAACATTTGCCTGATGTACTTCTTCGGGATTCTTTTGTCCCTCGACAATATTATATGTGTCATAAATTTTTAGTACCTCAGATATCACGGATGCATTAGAAGGACCAGCTTGACGGGGAGATGAGACCATGGAAGACAAGTTAGCCATGAAGATTGTTTGAGCCGTAGGTTCATCATCTACATCAGAGTCATATGCATCACAGTCATCTGCCTTGAAGATGTTAGGATCATTAAGTGCTAGATCCTGAACAGGTTTCTCATCCACATCTTCATCAAAAGTATTTCCTCCATCTCCTGCCAAGAACAATAACTCTTCCTCATCCAATACCGCTCCATTCTCTTGAGCTTGCATTAACAGCATCTTGTCTTTGAAGTAATCTGAATTCTGAGGACGTTTAGGTTGATTGCAGTTTCTAGCAATGTGTCCAAGCCCCCCACAATTATAACACTTGATCTGTTTCCCTTGCCCCTGATTGGCATTCCCTGCTCTATTCTGCACATAACCTCGACCCATGTTTCTACCAGCTCTCCCTTGCACATTCTGAACCACAATTTTCCCATCCTCTACCATTGCTAGATTGCGTGGGTTGGATGAATTCCTTAACTGATTGTTGGTCTGAGGGAGTGATGCTTGAAACTGTTGAACCAGTAATGAAACTTGATTGGTGAGGTTGTCAATCATTTTGTTGGTCTGAGAGTACCCTGAGTCAAGTTGAGAGCTCATAGCAGGTACTTGTGAGTGAAGTTGATGATAGCTTGGGTTGGATGATGATTGAATTGTCGGTTGAACATTTGTCATGAACGCCAGTGGATCATTTGTAGTTGAAGGGCTTAACTTTTCTCTCAGCACCCGATCATAGACAGCATGCTTCTCATGTTGTTGCAGGTAGGCATACAGCTGTTCATAGTTGGTATCCCTTAAACCTTTGTTGAGTTTGACAGCTGTAACAAATCTGTCCCATTCAGGAGTCATGTTGTTCACAAACTTTGAGTTCAGTTGGATATTGGGCATTGTCATTCTGATCATCCTCATATCATTCACCAACTTATGAAATCTCACATAGTAGTCTGTGACATTCTCTCCTGGGTTCATTTTGAAATGCTCGAACTCATCATACAGCTGTGACTCACGATCTTCCTTTGTGAGTTCTGACCCTGCTAACAGCATCTTAACGTTGTCCCACACAGCTTTGGCTTCAGTGTTGAAATTGATGAGCTTGTACACATCCTTTGGAAGACCTTGAATAACTATGTTGGAGGCTCTAATATCGGCATCATACCTCTTCTTTTCTTCTTCATTAAGATCATTGTAGTTTCTAGGTCTGTCGATGCCCCAAGTTACTGTTCCATCTTCACCAGTTGTAACCACATCTCTGGTGGTACCCATCTGATAAGGTCCTTCGTCAATTGACTTAAGAATGTTAACACCATTATCTTTACCCAAGCAGTAAAGTCTAATTCGTTGTGCCCAAGACTCATAATCCGTCCTATCTAGCATAGGTGGACGAGTGTCAGATCCTGCTGCTTGAATATCATCTGATGATGTACTTGATGTGGTAGCCATAGTAACTACGGGATTTTACTGATCTTGTGATTTAACCGAGAAATCGAATCTTTCGCGGGAATTTCTAAAATCACCAAGACACAAACCGCCTAGACAAACCGCGTAGACACAAACCGCGTATGCGCCTAAGAGACAAACCGAGTTCACACAGGAGATACAAACCGCGTTGACACAAACCGCGTATGTGCCTAAGAGACAAACCGAGTTCAAACTGGAGATACAAACCGCGTTGACACAAACCGCGTATGCACCTAAGGGACAAACCGAGTTCACACTGGAGATACAAACCGCGTTGACACAAACCGCGTATGTGCCAAAGAGACAAACCGAGTTCACACTAGAGATACAAACCGCGTTGACACAAACCGCGTATGCACCTAAGAGACAAACTGAGTTCACACTGGATATACAAACCGCGTAGACACAAACCGCGTACGCACCGTAGAGACAAACCGCGTTGGCACAAACTTCCAAACCTGTCACTTTCAATGCAGTTTGTCCTTTTGCCTAAACTAGTAAAAAGACAAACCGCGTACCCGATGTAACACAAACCGCGTTCAAGATCGACCAAACTACACAAACCGCATTCAAGAACACTTGAAAGAAAAAGCACTCGAATCACTTGAAAACACCACACCAACCTTAAATCTGTGAATCCAAGCACTAAATACAACTCTTATACTATTCCTAAGCTAGAAAGTACAAGTTATAACAACTTTAAATCACTAAACAAAGCACAAAATGAAATAACAAGTCGAACCAAAAACCTTAACAAATATCTTAACAAATCGAACCAAAAACCTCACAAACTACACAAATCCGTGAATACCAACTCTCATGGACCTAACCATGGCTCTTGATACCAATTGTAGGGTATTCACAAAACAAGAATCACTATTTAGAGGCTTGTTTGGATCGAATAGAAGATATTCTAGAGAGAGGAAATGAGATGTTGGGAGCCTTTGTAGAGAGAGGAACAAGATGATATTAGATTAATGTGAAAGGTCCAACCCTTCCCTTGTGTGGGAAGGGAGTATTTATATTACAATATATTATGCCCCTAGCGGGCTGTAGAGTGAGCTGACAGAGGGTAAAGACCCGACCCACTCCACAATACTAATAATAATAAC
Source organism: Artemisia tridentata subsp. tridentata (assembly GCA_021014915.2). Taxonomy (NCBI): domain Eukaryota; kingdom Viridiplantae; phylum Streptophyta; class Magnoliopsida; order Asterales; family Asteraceae; genus Artemisia; species Artemisia tridentata. The sequence continues at coordinate 35,603,864 of CP139505.1, forward strand.
TAAGCTACTAATAATATTACTGATAATCCTACGAGCTATGATGTGCTAATAAGTACTCGGGGTGACCGAGTCTTCAGCTGAATATTCATATTCCTAACAAACAACCCTTGCAATATTGTCCCTATGTATGCACCGCCTTATAATTGTCTATACTCGGACCCTATGGGTTCGGCTACACCCTTCGTTAGGTGGATAGAAGATTACCCATTGCCTGATGGGTTGAAAATGCCTTCGCATATTGGGACTTATGATGGGAAGGGGGATCCGGACAATTTCCTACATTTGTTCGAAGGGGCTATTAAGATGCAAAAGTGGGTTATGCCTGTGGCCTGTCACATGTTTACTTATACCCTGCAGGATTCTGCCCGTATTTGGTGGAATGGGCAAAAGCCTGGCAGCATTGTCAATCTTGATGATCTCAAGGCTAAGTTTCGATCACACTTCAGTCAGCAAAAGAAGTTTACTAGGACCCATCTGACGGTTCACAACATCAAACAAAAAGAAAACGAAAGCACGAGGGCCTTCGTTACTAGGTACACCGATGAAACTTTACAGATCTAGGGTCTTCATGAAGATCAACGCATTTCGGGTTTCGTACATGGTCTTCGAAATCGGAGTTTGGTTGAATTCTTATCCACCGACCTTCCGACAACTTACAAAGGGTTAATGGAAAAGACGTATACTTGGATCGAAGCAAAAGAAGTATCTACTAATGGTGCTCCGGTTGACAGAGACAACAACAACAACAAATTCTCCAAGCATTCTGTGTGGAAGGGGTCCAAGAACAAGAACAAAGGCAAAGACAGGTTTTCTCCGTACAAAGGTCCTAATCATGGTTTGCTGGGAAGTTTAACTAAGTCTCCGAAAGAAATACTTGCTACGGAAAGGGCTGCTAAGGCCTTCGAAGCACCCCCTCGCATGACAAGCAAGGGTAAAAACAGGGATACAAGCAAGTATTGTCACTTTCATGAAGATTATGGTCATGATACGAACAGTTGCAGGGAGCTAAAGAAACAGATAGTAGAGGCTGTAAAGTCCGGGCAATTAGCACATCTGGTGAAGGGTATAAAGAAGGGAAAGAAAAAAATGTCCGACACTCAATTGGCTAAAGAAACTACTCCTCTCGAAGCCCCAATACTCATGGTTCGTTGGGGCGAAGCCGGCTTAAAAAGAAAGGTAACGGAGCAGGGGGTAAGTGAAGTAGGGGAGGTAACATTTCCTCCTATTACAGGCCAAGTCCCTTCGAATGATCCAGTGGTTATCAAAGTCCTAGTCTTCAACCGAGAAGTAAACAGAGCCTACATGGACTGCGGAAGCTCCTGCGAAATCATATACGAGCATTGTTTTCTTAAGCTCAAGCCTTCGATCAGATCGCAACGGGTTAATCCGAAGATACCTTTGGTAGGGTTCTCCGGTGAGCATTCTTGGCCTCTAGGAGAAGTGCCATTGGACATTACAATAGGAGAAGGCAAGCTCGCAAGAACAGAAACCCTCACATTTGCTATCGTAAGGTCCGATTCTCCTTACAACCTATTGATAGGAAGGACCGCCATGCAAAAGATGGGTATCGTAGTCTCCACCATACATGCAGCGGTCAAATTTCATACACCTTATGGGATAGGAACCGTGTTCTCCAGTTACAATCAGGAGAAGACCGAAGATATTGGCAAAAAGATCAGGGAAAGTCCCGAAGAGCCTCCGAAGGCCATTCTAAGTTGTATAGATGCCGAAGAACGTATTGTGGTAAATGAGCTCTATCCAGAGCAAACGGTGGTAATCGGAAAACAACTCCCTGCTAACTTTAAAGCAGACTTGGAGAAGCTACTCAAAGCCAACAAAGACGTCTTCGCATGGACGTACTCGGATATGACAGGGGTTCCTCGGACTCTTATGATCGATGGCAAGCCCTTCGGCACAGACCACAAGCTTAATGAGTTCAAGCACATTGAACCAATTAAGCAGAAGCGACGAAGTCTGGCACCTGAAATGAACGCAACCGCTTGCAAAGAGGTGGATGAACTTGTACGAGCAGGAATTCTCAGGGAAGTGAAATACCAAACCTGGGTAGCCAATCCAGTTATGGTAAAGAGAGTGACGGAGGGTGGCGAATGTGTGTTGACTTCACCGACATCAACAAAGCTTGCCCGAAGGACTGCTACCCTCTGCCAGAAATTGATTGGAAGATCGAATCCCTCTCGGGTTTCCGTTTGAAATGTTTTCTTGATTCCTACAAGGGGTATCACCAAATACAAATGGCGGAGGAAGATGAGGAGAAGACAGCCTTCTACACAGGAAAGGGTGTCTATTGCTACAAGAAAATGCCCTTCGGTCTAAAGAATGCAAGGGCAACTTATCAACATTTGGTAGACAAAGCCTTCCACAAGCAAATAGGAAGGAACCTGGAAGCCTACGTTGATGACATGGTAATAAAAAGTAGGACTGAGGAAGACCTACTCTCCGACATTCAAGAAACCTTCGATCAATTAAGGGCAATCAACATGAAGCTTAACCCAAAGAAATGCTCTTTCGGCGTAGAAGAAGGACAATTCTTGGGGCATCTAATTACAAAGCAAGGGATCAAAGCTAACCCTTCGAAATTCAAAGCCATCACTGATCTACAAGCTCCAAAGTCATTGAAAGAAGTACAGAGCCTGAATGGGAAGCTCGCAGCACTCAGCAGATTCCTGTCGAAAGGGGCAGATCGTTCTTTACCATTTTTCAAAACACTCAAGGGGTGTACGGATAAAAAGACTTTCCAATGGAGTTGTGATGCAGAGGCCGCTTTCCAAAAGCTGAAGGAATTTATGGAAATCCTACCAACACTTACAGCCCCAATCAAAGGCGAAGTGTTGTTTATGTACATTGCGGCATCCTTCGAAAGCATCAGTGCTGTTCTTTTGGCAGAAAGGGATAAGAAACAAGTCCCGATTTACTTTGTTAGCAGGGTCCTGCAAGGGGCCGAATTGAACTATCCGGAGTTGGAAAAGCTGATCTTAGCTTTGGTTTATGCCGCAAGGCGTCTTCGAAGGTACTTCCAAGCTCATCCCATCACAGTATTGACCGACAAGCCAATTAAACAGATATTGGCAAAGCCGGAGAAATCGGGTAGAGTGGCTAAATGGGCCATCGAACTGGGGGAGCATGAAATAGAGGACAAAGGATCGGAGAGGAAAAATTACCTTTAAGCTCAACTGAAGCACAAAGCAAAGTGTTGTGTATGTGTATTTTGGGCGCAAAATAAAAAGTGATCTAGGGTTAGGATCATGAAGGGTTTATGTATATCATTTGTAGTTTTATCCTAGCCATCCACGTGCAGTTATAATCCGAGACATATACGGACTCTAAATTGTTTTTAAAATTTTAAAAAGATGTTTGTGGTTACCGAAATCTTAGCTGCTGTAGCATAAGGTGGTAGTTGCATATTTATTAGCCGCATTTATTGCGCAAAGTCTGTTTAAGCACTTATCCTTCTTCGTACGAATTTGGGATGAAAGGGCTAGAGTGTAGAATGTTTTTTGAGTCGAATGCAATTTATACTCATACGTATATATCACTTTCGACTAGGGGGCTTGATGATGTACCCTCCGAACGGGTCGAAGGACTCCCCTTCGAGCCTGCGCGAAGCCCTCTCTTCGAAGGCCCAGGTTAATCTCCTAACACGTTTCATTGGCGTAAAACCATTCATCTATGAAGTGGTTACCATGTGGGAATCCGCCAATCGAAGCCTTAAGCCCTTCGGGGTATCTCCTATGAAGGAACTACAACGGAGAGCTACCTTGACCTGGTCATACCCACGTCTCCTCTTCCTTTAGGCTTTAACGCCAAAACAGAGATCGTGGGCTACAAAGCCCTAGCGGTTACCACAAATCATGGGACGCCCCCATGATCTCCGAACAAAGTGCAACCGCCCTCTAAAGCCTATTTCTTCCCTATAAATAGCTTAGACGGGCCAGAATCATGGTAATGTTAACTGAATCTTAACCGTACTCTCTCAACTTACCTCAAACTTACCATTACACATACTTACTCGCACGCCGAAGGTGGTTCGTAGGGTCCATCCCCTGCGCAATCACTTAACGTAGTATTTTAGTATTTCTTATTTCAGGTTAAAGACAAGCTTGGCGCAACCTCAACACCCCATAAATCCTTTGATCATCATCGAAGGCCTGGTCGTGCAATTTATTGTACAATCAATGGTCAACAAGACTCAAAAGAAGCGTATGGTATATGATGAGGTGTTGCCACATGGAGGTCTGTGTCATCCTCGCCGAAGAAGATGTTCATCTGACCATTCGGTCAATGGAACACAAAAAGATGTCTAAGCTTTATGAGTCATGCTAGCGTGTTTGCATGTAGAGGTTCGCGCCATTATGGTCCAATTCTTGGGTTAGTTATCGCAACATTTTGGTCATTGGTTTGGTCTGGTTTGTTATACGGCATCTAGAAATTGATTATTTACTTTAATAAAAAGTCGTTGAGACAATGAATTAAATTTGTATATTAACTCAAAAGTTTGAGTTTGATTCACAATTTTTGTTCAAGTTTTGGCTATATACTGCTACAAAACACTCATTCTTGTTATTAAAAAATAATAAAAAATAAAAAAATTATGCTATCTATAGTCTTAAGGGCTACATTTAAAAGTTAAAAAGATGTAAAAGTTGTTGTACATTAAGCCGGTTGAGGGTAATTATATGTAGGGGTGGTTGGTTTATTATTAAGGTACAAACATACAATGCATGTCTTAATCTTTTATACGTAGCCCTGGGCTACGTTTAGCATTTTCCTAAAAAAAATATACTCATTATTGTCTTTAAACTTGTAATGGTGTGTATGTGTGTTGTGTAAGTTTGGTCACTAGAACTCATTCTTGGTTCGAAACTAACAATGCTATGAAATGCAGTTTAGTTGGGTTCGGTACGATTTTGAACTGTTGTGTGAGATCTTATGACATTAATCTGTTTCAAAAGAAAAAGTTGAGAAAAGATATGTCTCAAAAAAGTCATGTGTATTGCACACAAAAAAACTAATTAACGATTATGTGAAACCATTTCTAGATGTGTCGGAATGAGGATTGGTTTGGGTCGTGTTTCTTCGTCGACATACCACAAAATAAGACAAGGACACTAAACAGTTCAAGTTAAGTTCCAACTCTTAATCCAACATAATGACATACAAAAAAAAAAAAAAAAAAAAAAAAATTGTTGTTGTTTTTTCTATTTTCGGAGAAGATGTGTAGAGGAAAAGATAAGTATTGAATAAATTCTATTCTTTGTAAAGTTTGACTAATTAATTTTTTCAACGTCGTAAAAAAGATTTACAAGGTCGATTAATTGCTGCTTAGGTAAAATTGGTCAACAGTGATTAATGATGGTTAAATTTATTGGAAACCCTGCAAATCTTGTCAGAAATGCTAATCTGATTAATTTCGCCTAGATCGATTACAAGTTACAAGAAGGTCGACTGAATTACTACCGATTCCTGATTTTTGCGACCGTGAATTCTTTTATAGATTATGATTTGTGTAATAAATGTATAGGGGAAGAGATCTATGGAGAGGAAAAAATTGAAATGAGAAAAATGAGAAGATATTTTAGTCAAACATTTCAAATGAGTCGGAGATATTTAAGAGGACATGCATATATTTTGTATTTGCATCTAAAATATGCGAGTGTGGTTTCTTTTCACTTTTCTCATTTTTGTTTTATTTCTCATTTAATCCTATTTTAGTTAGCAAATATGTTTAACTAGTACTCCTATGTTTTTTCAAAATGTTTAAATAGGTAAAGAAATTTAAAGCCGTATCTTTTTTAAATGCCGACTGAACTTTTTCACGAGTTAACATGAGACAGTGAAGCATATGTTCCGGTGACTTCTAGCCGGATTGAAGCGTTATTTATTACGTATGCGGTTGACAGTGATACGCTGAAACGATGATAGTTCATTCGTGTATTTAGTATAAGATAATTAGTTGCAAAAGCTTAAATGATGGTAAGTGTTTATGGTCACAAAGACGAAAATTGGTCAATAATTTACTTTTATTTATTGCAATTGGATAATTATATTAGGATAAATTAAAATTGTATTGTGAACAATACTTTGAAACGAAAAGAGTATGTTATTTGAGGGTGTCGATAAGAGAAAATCATGAGAAAAATTGTATTTGGAAATGAATTTAATATGCCTATATGTTAAAAAGGTGAAAAAGTTAAATACTATGGTGAATCGGTGATATTTGAGTATATGGTTGATGATGTACCCTCCGAACGGGTCGAAGGACACCCCTTCGAGCCTGTACGAAGCCCTCTCTTCGGAGGCCCAGGTTAATCTCCTAACACGTTTCATTGGCGTAAAACCATTCATCTATGAAGTGGTTACCATGTGGGAATCTGCCAATCGAAGCCTTTAGCCCTTCGGGGTATCTCCTTCGAAGGAACTAGGACGGAGAATCATTCTGACTTGGTCATACCCACGTTCCCTCTTCCCTTAGGCTTTCCCGCCAAGGATGAGATCGTGGGTCACAAAGCCCTAGCGGTTACCACAAATCATGGGACGCCCCCATGATCTCCGAATCAAGTGCAACTGCCCTCTAAGACCTATTTCTCCCCTATAAATAGCTTAGACGGGCAAGAACCATGGTATGCTAACTGGACTCTCTCAATTTACGATCAACATTACCATAACACATACTTACTCGCACGCCGGAGGTGGTTCGCAGGGTCCAACCCCTGCGCAATCACTTAACGTAGTGTCTTAGTATTTCTTTTTTCAGGTTAAAGACAAGCTTGGCGCAACCTCAACACCCCATAAATCCTTTGATCACCATCGAAGGCCTGGTCGTGCAATTTATTGTACAATCAGTGGCGCCATCCATGGGACCGCTACAATTGGTCTCGTTATTTCCAAGCTTATAACCAACCAACTACTTTCACTATATATCCGACATGGATCAAGGGAGAGAAGATACTCCCCCACCAGGTTTCTCGACCTTGGCGCCAATACCAATCAACGACTCCAACAACTTTCCCCCAATAACCGCTTCCATGTTCACAACACGTTCTCACCCAGAAATAACACCCAACCATCATGCTTCGACATCAGCTAATCCGGAGCCTATTATTAGCCCATCCTTTGTCAAAGCCAACCACGAAGCGTTGGAATCCCTCTTAAGGGCTCGCAAAAGGCAAGTTCGGAATGCTGAGATGGGAAGAGAGTTGGAATACTCAAGTGACGATTATGATGAAGAGATGGAAATGGAGCCTAGGCCTCCGACACACAGAGCTACACTCTCGGCCCTAAGGATTGGGTCACCAGTTAGTCGGAGGCTAAGTAGAAGGTCCGTTGGGTTCGAAGGAGTTTCGGAGAGGGCTCCGACTAGGAGAGAGGGGGCGGTTACTGAAGGCTCCAATGGGAGGAGCCAACGAAGGGAAGATACGGGGGTGAATCTACCTCCATTGTTAGCAGCTCATCTTGGAAGGACCGAAGCAGGGGTTCCGTTGCAGCCTTCTCACGCATCAGGCGTAGAAGGCAATCCGCCTACAATTAATATGGGAGGAAATCTTCCTCCCAATGGTATGTACCCCTCGTTCCAAACTCAATCTTATTCTCAAGGTTTATATCCTCCAGTAAATGGGTAGCCCAGCAACCCTAGTCTCCCTCAACCTTATGGGAGCATACCCTTCGGCCATCCTACGGTATACCCTTCGTATGCCATGGGAAACGGTTATCCGTTCGGCATGAACACACCTTATCAGTCCTACCTTAGCCAAGCTCCTATGGGAGTACCCCCAAACCATACTCCATATAATATTGTTCCTATGTATGCACCACCCTATAATTGTCTATACTCGGACCCTATGGGTTCGACTACACCCTTCGTTAGGTGGATAGAAGATTACCCATTGCCTGATGGGTTGAAAATGTCTTCGCATATTGGGACTTATGATGGGAAGGGGGATCCGGACAATTTCCTACATTTGTTCGAAGGGGCTATTAAGATGCAAAAGTGGGTCATGCTTGTGGCCTGTCATATGTTTACATACATCCTACGGGATTCTGCTCGTATTTGGTGGAATGGGCAAAAGCCTGGCAGCATTGTCAATCTTGATGATCTCAAGGCTAAGTTCCGATCACACTTCAGTCAGCAAAAGAAGTTTACAAGGACCCATCTAATGGTGCACAACATCAAACAAAAGGAGAACGAAAGCACAAGGGCTTTCGTCACTAGGTACACCGATGAAACTTTGCAGATTTTGGGTCTACATGAAGATCAGCGCATTTCGGGTTTCGTACATGGCCTTCGAAATCGGAGCTTGGTGGAAATCTTATCCACTGACCTTCCGACAACTTACAAGGGGTTAATGGAAAAGACATATACTTGGATCGAAGCAAAAGAAGTGTCTACCAATGGCGCTCCGATTGACAGAGAAAAGTTTTCGAAGCATTCTGCATGGGAAGGATCAAAGAACAAGGACAAAAACAGAGACAGGTTTTCTCCGTACAGTAAAGGTCCCAACCATGGTCTGCTAAGCAGCTTAACTAAGTCTCCAAATGAAATACTTGCAACAGACATGGCTGCTAAGGCTTTCGAAGCACCCCCTCGCATGACAAGCAAGGGTAAAAACAGGGATACGAGCAAGTATTGTCACTTCCATGAAGATTATGGCCATGATACGAACAGTTGCAGGGAGCTAAAGAAACAGATAGAAGAAGCCGTAAAGTCCGGGCAATTGGCACATTTGGTGAAGGGTATAAAGAAGGGCAAGGGAAAAATGTCCGACACTCAATTGGCTAAAGATACTACTCCTCTCGAAGCCCCAATACTCATGGTTCGTTGGGGCGAGGCCAGCTTAAAAAGAAAGGTGACGGAGTAGGAGGTAAACGAAGTAGGGGAAGTAACATTTCCCCCCATTACAGGCCAAGTCCATTCGAATGACCAAGTGGTCATCAAAGTCCTAATTTCCAACCGAGAAGTGAACAGAGCCTATATGGACTGCGGAAGCTCCTGCGAAATCATATATGAGCATTGTTTTCTTAAGCTCAGGCCTTCGATCAGGTCGCAACGGGTTGATTCGAAGATACCTTTGGTAGGATTCTCTGGTGAGCATTCGTGGCCTCTAGGAGAAGTTCCGTTAGAAATAACAATTGGAGAAGGCAGGCTCACAAGAACAAAAACCCTCATATTTGCTATCGTAAGGTTCAACTCTCCCTACAATTTGTTGATAGGAAGGACCGCCATGCAAAAGATGGGTATTGTAGTCTCCACCATACATGCAGCGGTAAAATTCCATACACCTTATGGGATAGGAACCTTAATTTCTAGCTACAATCAGGGGAAGACAGGAGATGTTGGAAAAAAGATCAAAGAAAGTCCGGAGGAGCCTCCGAAGGCCATTCTAAGTTGTACTGATGCCGAAGAATGCATTGTGGTAAATGAGCTCTATCCAGAGCAAACGGTGGTAATCGGAAAGCAACTCCCTGCCAACTTCAAGGCAGAATTAGAGAAGCTACTCAAAGCCAACAAGGATGTTTTCGCATGGACGTACTCAGACATGACAGGAGTTCCTCGGACTCTTACGATTGATGGCAAGCCCTTCGGCACATAGCATAAGCTTAATGAGTTCAAACACATGGAACCAATTAAGCAGAAGTGACGAAGCCTGGCACCTAAAAGGAACGCAGCCGCTTGCAAAGAGGTGGATGAACTTGTACGAGTAGGAATTCTAAGAGAAGTAAAATACCAAACCTGGGTAGCTAATCCAGTTATGGTAAAGAAGAGTGACGGAGGGTGGCGAATGTGTGTTGATTTCACCGACATCAACAAAGCTTTCCCAAAGGACTGCTACCCTCTACCAGAAATTGATTGGAAGGCCGAATCCCTTTCGGGGTTCCGTTTGAAATGTTTCTTGGATACCTACCAAGGGTATCACCAAATACAAATGGCGGAGGAAGATGAGGAGATGACAGCCTTCTACACAGGAAAGGGTGTCTATTGCTACAAGAAAATGCCCTTCGGTCTGAAGAACGCAGGGGCTACCTACCAGCGATTGGTAGACAAAGCTTTCCACAAGCAGATAGGAAGAAACTTGGAAGCCTATGTTGACGACATGGTAATCAAAAGCAGAACCGAAGAGGACTTACTCTCCGACATTCAAGAGACCTTCGATCAATTAAGGGCAATCAACATGAAGCTTAACCCAAAGAAGTGTTCCTTTGGCGTAGAAGAAGGACAATTCTTAGGGCATCTAATAACGAAGCAAGGGATTAAGGCTAATCCTTCGAAGGTCAAAGCCATCACCGATTTACAAGCTCCAAAGTCATTGAAAGAAGTACAAAGCCTAAATGGGAAACTCGCAGCACTCAGCAGGTTCCTATCAAAGGGCGCAGATCGGTCTTTACCATTTTTCAAAACACTCAAGGGGTGTACAGATAAGAAGACTTTTCAATGGAGTTGTGAGGCGGAAGCCGCTTTCGAAAAACTAAAAGAGTTCATGGAAATCTTGCCAACACTTACAGCCCCAATCAAAGGCGAAGTGTTATTCATGTACATCGCGGCATCATTCGAAAGCATCAGTGCGGTGCTCTTAGCCGAAAGGGAGAAGAAACAAGTCCCAATCTACTTCGTTAGCAGGGTCCTGCAAGGGGCTGAATTAAACTATCCGGAGTTGGAAAAGCTAATCCTAGCCTTGGTTTATGCTGCGAGACGCCTTCGAAGGTACTTTCAAGCTCATCCCATCACGGTATTGACTGGCAAGCCAATTAAGCAGATACTGTCGAAGCCTGAGAAATTAGGTAGAGTAGCCAAATGGGCTATCGAATTGGGAGAACATGAAATAGAGTACAAGGATCGAAACTCCGTCAAAGGCCAGATACTTGCAGACTTTCTCGCTGAAACACCTTCCGGACCTAGTCAAGACAAAGAAATCCCTAAGGAAATGCCCCCAAAGACGAAGGAGGGGTGGAAATTGTACACAGACGGAGCCTCAAGCTCCGATGGTTCGGGAGCAGGTCTAATGCTGGTCAGTCCGGAAGGAAAGGAGTACACTTATGCATTACGTTTTGAGTTCGAAGCTACCAAAAATGAAGCTGAGTACGAAGCTTTGTTAGCCGGTCTTCGACTTGCAAAGGACATGGAGGTTCAAAATCTCTCCATTTTTGTGGACTCGCAGCTAGTCGCCAACCAAATCGAGGGCTCCTATGAAGCAAGGCAGCCCACCATCAAACAGTATTTAGAGAAAGCTAAAGAACTCCTTCAAGGGTTCGAGTCCTATGATATAGCACATGTTCGCAGAAATCAAAACAAGAAAGCAGATGCCTTAAGCAAGTTGGCTTCGATGGCATTTGCTCACCAAACAAAGGAGGTCTTAGTAGAAGTCTTGGCTGATAGGTCAATCAAACGAGGCGAAGTGTCTGACATCATACTCGAAGAAGGCTCCAATTGGATGACTCCAATAAGGGAGTACTTAATCAGTGGTATTCTTCCAGAAGATCCTAAGCTTGCACGAAAAGTCAGGGTCAAAGCTCCCCAATATAGGCTTATTGGGGATAATCTCTACAGAAGGTCCTTTTTATCTCCATAGCTTCGTTGCGTGGGACCGAAACAGGCTTCGAACATCATCTATGAGGTTCATGAAGGCTCTTGCGGATTGCACGCAAGCCCTCGCTCCGTTGTTTCAAAAATAATAAAGCTTGGATATTATTGGCCGTCCATGCACAAGGACGCGATAGAAATAATACAAAAGTGTGAAGCATGTCAGATTCACTCCAAAGTTACGAGACTACCTAAGCAAGACATGACCTCTTTCACGTCAGCATGACCTTTCTGCTAATGGGGAATCGATATAGTCGGACCCCTACCAGTAGCTCCAGGGGGGGGGGGTAAAGTTCTTGGTCGTAGCCATAGATTACTTCACCAAATGGGTTGAAGCAAAGCCTTTGGCATCAGTAACAGGAAGGGATATGGAAAAATTTGTGTGGGAACACATAATCTGTCGTTTTGGTGTCCCTCACATTATCATCTCTGACAATGGAAAGCAATTTGCCGAAGGGGTGTTCCCAACCTTCTGCGAAGGCCTAAAGATCAAACAGTCATTCACTTCCGTATACCATCCTCAAGGCAACGGACAAGTGGAAGTCACAAACAGGGACATTATCAATGGAATCGAGAAGAGGTTAGGAGGAAGCCATCATGGGTGGGTAGACGAACTACCCCAAGTTCTGTGGACACATAGGACGTACCCCAATTCAAGCCATGGGGAGACTCCTTTTAGCCTTACTTATGGAACGGAGGCTGTTATACCCTCCGAAATAAGCATCGAAACGGAACGCATTATGAACTTTGAAGAGAAGACAAATGAAGAAAGGCTTCGGGAAAACCTCGATCTTCTTGAAGAAAGAAGAGAAATAGCCTCAATCAGAGAGGCTATCTACAAACAGAAGTTTGAAAAGTACTACAACAACCGAGTTCGACCCTCCACATTCAAGCCAGGTGAATATGTCCTTCGGCTAAACAGTGCGAGCAAAGCCGAGTACGAAGGAAAACTAGGGTTCACATGGGAAGGACCCTACGTAATATCAGAAGCCTACGACAACGGAGCCTACAAGCTCGCAACGCTTAAGGGAGAGGTCATGGATAGAACTTGGAATGGTACCAATCTTTGTAAGTTTTATGTCTAAGACTTACTACTTTTAAAGCACTTAGCTTGTTTTTTAAATTCATGTAACGAATTCTTCTCACTTAGGGAAAGAAGCATTAATGGTAGGTGTCCTAGTGTTCATTTCTTAAAATGATGTAATCATCCCTACCCAATTAATAATATAACGCATTTCCCTCAAATCTCTTGTTTCGTTATTTACAACAAATATTTGTTCAGCCAAGTACTTTACAAGTTTCAATGTCGAAGGATGAAGCAGGACACATGTCTTGTATACAAATAACATCCATTGCAATTCACATTAACTTTCCTATAAAGTCTTAGGGTATTCTAAGCCCTTTGCAACTTAAGGATAAAGACGGAGTGGGTCGCGACCCTCTGTCGTAGTCAAATTATACGATTACTAAAAATCTTGGTCCAAAATACACACAATAAGGTTATAACCTTAGGTTGTATGTGTACGTTTCTTGTAAGCGTAAGAGAAGAAAAGCATGACATTCAAAGAGGGACATTGTCCCCTAACTGGCATTACTAAGACCAAGCATAGTCAAAGCCAACAAATAATGCCCAGGCAATTGTTTGAAGCATGGGTCGAAGCCCAGTATGAAGCAAAGACAAATTGTTCAAACATGCAGGCAAAGGCCTAACAAACATAATGGGACATTGTTTAAAAGGGTACATGCCACCCTTAAGACTAAATCACTGCCAACACAGCAGCCCTCATGAATTTTTCAAGAAATTTGGGTCCTTTGATGGAGACGGAAGCCTCATAGATGTAGTTTTCTTGGTTGGAGAGGGGGGCTGAATCTTCCTCGGTTTCTTTGGCAGGAGATATTCTATTGAAGCTGAAGGGTCTTTGGTTGTTTCGGTGAGGAAATGGTACTCTGCCGACGTGAACGCATTGCCAACATCATTATACTCTTGCTCAGAATTTGGACGATAGTAAGGTATCTCCGACAAGACCACAGGTTTCTTTGTCTGGGCAATTTCTTCCAATGTCGTACACATACCATAGAAAATGGCCGCGTTCACTAGCCTCCCAATGACCTCCCCCACCTCATTACTATGGTATAATTCCATTGCAATATGAGGGACAACCTTCAAAACAACCTCGGCTCGGTCCCTCTTCAAGTTCTTGCATTGGAGTTTAAGTCCATCAATCTCCTCGCAACGCTTGACCTCCTGCTCAATTAACCTAGCCTTTTCGGCTTCGAGACCTGCACATGTGGACTTGAGTGTAGTAATTTGCCCTCTATAACCAGACATCTTAGCTTCCTCCACCCTTAATCTGTTACATTTTGCTTGGAGGTTCCTCAATTGTCCTTCGAGACTATTATTTTTGTTCGCATATCTTGGACGATAGGATTCTTCTCCAAATCCTCAATTGCCTCTTTACACTTGGCTTCCAACTCGGCATACTCATGATCCCTGTCTTTCTCTTTGGCTAAGATAGCATCCATTTTCCCTCTCATAACCACCACCGTCTGAACCAGTTCTCTTGTTCGAGAATTAAGATGATTATCCAAAATAGCTTGTCTAGCATAACTCTTGGAATGAAAGTTACAAAGCTCCTCCATGGACATGTTATCCAAAATTCCTCTCCAACTGGCAGGGGTCATATTTTCAACCAACTGGTGGCACGCAAGGGCATTCGGAAGCTCCTTTATATCAGGCAAACCTGCGAAAGATAGGACAGTCAACTATATGAAGTATAGTGTTTATTATGCATGAAAAATTTCCACTTACTAGGAGTTTCATCTTCGGGAATCTTTAAGGTGGTAGGTACGAAGGTTTTAGCATGGGAGCTTTTGGGTTTTACCGCTCTTGTCGAAGGGGTTGGAAGAGATAATTTCCTTTTCGGAGGAGTTTTCACAGACATAGCAACTCTTCCTTTCCTACTTTTCTTCTTGTCTGACATGCCGGAAGACCCTGCGAGCCTCGCTTGAAATTCCTTGATAAGGGGATCATCAGAATCTACTACATTCTCAACAAAGTGCGGAGTCTCGTTATTGTTGACTGATATTGTTGGAGAGCCTACTCCGTCACTCACATTTTTTGGATCTTGGGGCATGAAGCTGACCTCCCGGGTACCACGGGCCACAACGAAATTTCTGAATGCCATCTCTGCAACGACAAAAGGAAAAGAGATAAATATCAGCAGATAAGTTATTTACTTTATTTAAATGGGTATTTACATACTTTTCCCTTCACACATTATCTCAGGTTTCAACGGAGAGCCTTCCCAATGATCAACAATGCCCGCCATATACAGAACCGGCTCAGGAAACGTTTGAACATCAAAAGGATGGTGTGCAAGACGCTGGTAAAGGGGATTGCTCCTTATGTGATATGGCAAAGGGTCATCAAAGCGTTTCTCATCAAACCGGAATGCTTTATCCAGTAAGGCTGGATATTGGTGAGGTATGATCGTGTTTTGTACATAAAAGAACAAACCTTTCCATTTTCTTATATTGGCAAAGGGTTTAGTTATTAGGCAAGACACATCTGGCTCACTTCTCTTAGCCAAGGTTATCCAATCACCACCAGGGCAGAGATTAATAAAGCCCCTAAGCACAGTCAGTGTTGGCTCATAGCCATAAGCTTTGCATACAACTATGTAGGTGGTCAACTTGGCTAAGCCAAAAGGATTCAACCTGGAGATATGTACTTGATAATATTGTAAAAACTCTAATATTAGGGGATGGATTGGGATCCTAAAGTTGGATTCTGTAAATGCATGCACATAAAGCCCCACATACCCCATTGGAGCATCAAAAATATTTTGGTTTTCGTTTGGAAGCATCACTTTAAACTCCTTGGGTATAGGGTATTTTTCAAGAAATTCCGTTAAAGCCTGTTCTGATAGGGCACATTTTTGTTGCCTAATGATTCTTTTCGCTGCCATACTCATTTTGAACTAAGAACAATGAGAATAAGAGGTCAACAAATTGGGGAGGGAAATTACCTTAAAACTCAGCAGAAACACGAAGCACAGTATTGTGTATGTGTATTTTGGGCGCAAAGGAAAAATAATATAGGGTTAGGATTATGGAGGGTTTATGTATATCCCTTGTAGTTTTTATCCTAGCCATCCACGTGCAAACATAATCCGAGCTATACACGGACTCCAAATCGTTTTTTAAATTTTGAAAAGATGTTTGTGGTTACCGAAATCCTAGCTACTGTAGCCTAGGGTGTGGTAGTTGGATATTCCTTAGCCGCATTTATTGCATAGTTTGTTTAAGCACATATTTTTATTTCGTCTGAATTTGTGACGAAAGGGATAGAGTGTAGCGTGTTTTTTGAGTCGAATGTAATTTATACTCGTACGTATATATCACTTTCGATTGGGGGGCTTGATGATGTACCCTCCGAACGGGTCGAAGGACACCCCTTCGAGCCTGTACGAAGCCCTTTCTTCGGAGGCCCAGGTTAATCTCCTAACACGTTTCATTGGCGTAAAACCATTCATCTATGAAGTGGTTACCATGTGGGAATCCGCCAATCGAAGCTTTAAGCCCTTCGGGGTATCTCCTTCGAAGGAACTAGGACGGAGAATCATTCTGACCTGGTCATACCCACGTTCCCTCTTCCCTTAGGCTTTCCCGCCAAGGATGAGATCGTGGGTCACAAAGCCCTAGCGGTTACCACAAATCATGGGACGCCCCCATGATCTCCGAATCAAGTGCAACTGCCCTCTAAGACCTATTTCTTCCCTATAAATAGCTTAGACGGGAAAGAACCATGGTATGCTAACTGGACTATCTCAATTTACGATCAACATTACCATAACACATACTTACTCGCATGCCGGAGGTGGTTCGCAGGGTCCAACCCCTGTGCAATCACTTAACGTAGTGTCTTAGTATTTCTTATTTCAAGTTAAAGACAAGCTTGGCGCAACCTCAACACCCCATAAATCCTTTGATCACCATCGAAGGCCTGGTCGTGCAATTTATTGTACAATTAATGGTCAACACGACTCAAAAGAAGCGTATAGTATATGATGAGGTGTTGCCACATGGAGGTCTGTGTCATCTTCGCCAAAGAAGATGTTCATCAGACCATTCGGTCAATTGAACACAAAAAGATGTCTATGCTTTATGAGTCATGCTAGCGTGTTTGCATGTAGAGGTTCGCGCCATTATGGTCCAATTCTTGGGTTAGTTATCGCAACATTTTGGTCATTAGTTTGGTCTGGTTTGTTATACGGCATCTAGAAATTGATTATTTACTTTAATAAAAAGTCGTTGAGACAATGAATTAAATTTGTATATTAACTCAAAAGTTTGAGTTTGATTCACAAATTTTGTTCAAGTTTTGGCCATATAAACAAACAGACTCTTGTTTATGACTACACACTCTTGTTTAACAAATCACTTCGCAATAGGAACGTAATAACCCATCTAAACAAACAGACTCATTGAAACTAGTTTTCTCAAACACTTGTTTCATCACTTAAGCAATCTCTTATATTTAAATATAAAACATCTCGTTTTACAAATCTCAACAAAGCGTATAAAACCATTTTAGCGCGTAAACACCTTTAAGATTGTTGAATATAAAAGTGATTTACGACTGTGATAGTTTTCACACACACTTTCTAGTGTGAACAACTGTGATAATAGATCATATAATCTAACAGAGGGAATCACATTAAATAAAAGTGGTAACATATAGTGATATAGACCTGATCACCTTACTAATCGATGTCGTAATACCTGCAACCTGTGTACACAAAGAACCGTTAAAGAGCTCCGCACGGGATCAAACTCCCTGTCCTTAAAGGTGTTTACGCGCTCAATTCACTGCAAGCCTCATGCGTAACGGACCCCAGGATTTGATGCAGACGCAATGTTGTTGATCACCAGCGATTGATAACAACATAATGACAATGGCGGAGCAGAAAACTCGAGATGGCAAGGTGTAAAACACAACAGAATGGAAGGAGCTTGAGATATAAATTCGTGTGTGTATCTTGTGTATTTTCTAATATTTCTTATATGTTGAAGACAGGAAAATCCTTCTTAATATAGGGTCAAGGTCACTACACCAAAGAGATTACCATAATCTCGTTAGTGCCAAAAGAATAGGTCTATGGGCTGGCGTTTGCAACTGAAATTGCCATCCAAAGCAACCCACTTTCCTAGAATTTTGTTGACCATTTCACATTTACACTTACACACACGTTTTTGCTTCTCACACATGCTTTCCATGTTGTACATGAGGTTACTGCATTAACCATGTGTACACTATATTTCATTTGCATCAAAATGAAACATTACCATAATTAGCCATCTAAAGATTAAGTAATCAAGTGTATATGCGCATGCATACGTATCTACATTTAGTTCCATCATACACCAAAGTGGGACACTTAGAAAACTTACCAAACTCTCATAAAGTTACAACAATCCCCCACCTGGGAAGTTTTCCGCTTCTCTGATAGGTCGTGTCACGAAGGTGTCATTATGATTAAACCCCGTTTACTCGAAGCATGCAAAGTGAAATCGATTTAATGGTGTCCTAAGGAATTAAACCACGAATCTTGTGATCTCACCGGCATACTTCTACACACTTCCCACCATAACCATCTCATTCTCACTGAGCGCTAATATGGCCATGCGCTAAAATCCTGTTTCATGACCCTCTAAGAGAGAAACCACAACTCTCCATTCAAGGCGGCACCACCTCTAGGTCATATAGGCATAGCTACTCTAACGTCTTCGTTGCTAAGACGCCTCAAAAGCTTTGTTAAGAGAATAATCTCATCCTCATCTCGGCAACGCCATGCTATCTTTGCTATACATGAGTCAATTCGTTGATAGCATCTTCTATCGATAAGTAACTTCGTTATTACCCATTAAACTCGAGAGGTAGGAGCACTACAGTCAAGTTGGGTTTCCATCACTAACCGATTCACATATGGTTTCAGACCCATGCCTCTAGCATCTCTCAATAAGTCTCTCGTCAGAGGCTTAAAGGAGAAATATCGATAAGTTATCACAATGCTTACCGACCTCATCACAAACACTCACTAAATCTCTCGTCAGAGTCTTAGTGGTGTCACAGTCAAGTGTCTAGCTCACTTGACAAACATGTCACTAATGGCCATTCTCACTTTTATCTAGAATTCATAAACAACGGAATATTGAGGTATTCAGTCTCTATTCCGCTAAACCTTCTCTATTGCGACGACTAGGCACACACCTTCCATCTTGAAGTGTAAATACACACTTGTTTCTTGCATATTCAAGAATCAATGTATTGTGTATGAGTTTAACAATCCACCAACTTGTGAACTTTCTTATGGTTTTCATGTGTATTTGTAATTCTCAATATATTCTATTAGGATCTCGATTACACTATTAGAGGGACGAAATGGAAAGAATCATGATCATAGTGATCAATTATGATCACAATTCTATCCTAATAAGGGACATAGAGTGATAGTTTCAACTTGATGTTGCTTACCAGATCACCCGTTCTTTATCAATCACATACACATGAAACACCATATATAAACTCCTTCAATAGGTTATGCGTAGGTTATAACTCATCTTTGTATAACCCCCACCATAAATCTCAATATTAAAGTTACGTCGTAAGAGTTCACATATAAGTACCCACATTTGGTTCAATCACTCACCAATGTAACACAATATGGGATCACAATTTCACATAACCTCTTAATTGCCACAACAAGGCACTAAGTTCAGCTTATGTTCAACTTCCTACACGGAGTGAAAGCACTTCAAGAAGTCCAGCTTCCTACACGAAGCGAAAGCATGTATCTGTTTCTTGCACACCATGAAACAAGTCATCATGTTAGTACAACAAAATCCGGATTATATATATAGGCATAACTTGATTACAACACGGCACTCGTAGCCAAAAAAATATTGTAGCACACATCAAATACCCCCACCATTTGGGCAGCCACTTCTCGAATGAAAATCACAACAGGCCTACTTGCCTCTTTGATTAATTGAACTACTACTAATCTTTTGGATAGCCTCGTGTATTGATTTATTTAGTTAAGCCATGTCAACTATCCAAAAGTACACGTCACTAATCCATTTCGCACTAACAAGTAAGATGCCACATCTAATAACATTTCCCGGAATGTTTATATATATATATATATATATATATATATATATATATATATATATATATATATATCAGAATAAATGACGTTTCAATTTGGTAATAGTAAGCTTCTTCAAAAAATGCACTTGACGCATTTGTCAAAACTTTTGCAAATGCTTATTTGTCAAAGCTCTATTTTAATAAAGAATAAAACAAACAAATGACTTGGTACAACTTATAAATAAATGTTACATCAGTAAAAAATTCACATAAAATACAGCCTCTTTAGCTCTCATTATTTATTTTTTATAGCCCCATCACACCCAAGCTCCCACGCGAGCTTTAATCGAACATCCCATCGTGGATGTTGTTGGAATATGTGAATCATAAAAATACTATAAACACATAATCATCACAAGTATGCGCAGCGGAATGGATCTACATAACATATAATTAATTAACATAAATTTAAATAGACGCGTACCTTTTCGATTCCTAGCAAGAACAAGGAATCACGTGCTCCAAGAACAATATAAACCCTAATAGGGTTTTAGGATGGATCGACAAGGGTAAGTAACACTTCCAAGATCACAAGCTAAAGTAAGCTTGTCACTCGTTCCTGTACACACGTATTACTAGCGTCTCAAAGTGAAAAGCTAGGTTCATGTATCACAAATAAAACATCACAACAACTAAAGTTTGATGTTCTACATGATCGAATCCACTAAGGAGTAACATAATTTCCATGCATATAAATATGCATAAAAAAGTACTTGTACCTACATGCCACATGCATGGCATATAGCATACTCCTTTAACACTGTACGAACCATAATATCTAACTGACATATATGGATACAAGTGATGTTGTTATACTGTACGTGTTTGTTTGTTAATTTAGTGGGTAGAAGAAAAAGTGAATCGATTGTACATAATCGGTTAGGGATATTGATCTCTCTCGATTACATTGAGCTTTGAGGGGTTTATATATACACTCCAAACTTATTCTCCAAGTTTGAGTGTAATACCTCCTCAAGTTTCAAAAATCGACATTCAACCCCCTCCACTTTTCTTGTTCGACCATATGAATATTTGTGATTTAATAATTAATCATAAATAATTATATTAATTATTAATACATTGAGACTCATACGTAATGTGTGCAATCCCGAGCCTCGGGTTCGAAACCGGACATACGTATATTAATATTTATACACAAAACCTAACA